>CM031235.1:66204571-67404571 GCA_018340775.1 Taxus wallichiana var. yunnanensis | reverse complement strand
AGAACTCTAAGACATGTTGCAAACATGGGACATAACTCACAATATCACAATAAAATCAAGACCATAATGGCCGCATACAAATAAAAAAGTGTTCACACCAAAAAAAGGGTAAATCCTATAGACAATAACAAATAAAGAAAAGAAAGAACAAACAACGAGATAAAAATGGTAGAAAGTAATCCTCTAAAAAAATGTTGCACATTAAGTACCCATTAGCATGTTAGAAAGATAACCCATATGTCAATAACGTGTATAACCAAGTAATGAAAAGTGCTAAGTACCAAATGAAACAATAACACCTATAAGAGACGAATGTGGATGCCCCCAAGAAACCATTGTAGGAGTGGTAGAAGGAAAATCCATGTTGCATGTAAGAGACCTGTATCTACAATCACAACTAGAAAATACGTCAACACACATGTGTGTATGATGAAGATAATGACATGCAAGAGATCTATCTAGCATTTGTAATAAAGTGAACATATATGAGAAAATGCAAGCAAGAGTAGACACAAATAAGATATGCAACATAGTATGAATGGATGGAATGGAATGTAAAATGGATGATAGGAGCCATGTGCCCCTTGAGTGAATGAAGTTATATGTAGTGAGGTTCATTTATTTTTCCTCCTCAGTAGTCAAGAATGAACCGTAAACAAGAGTGCACCATCACAAAATGGTTGAAGTGTGTATTGTGTCTAATGCACTATGATGAGTGTGTATGTGTGTTGATGATATGTGACCTAGAGATGAACACGTGATGATGTAGCCTAAAGTGTATACCCATGATGATATGAATATAGGGAGTGGTGATGTATCCTAAAGCGTATACCACTACAAGATGAAGGAGTAGGTGACCATTTAGCCTATAATGTATGCCACTAACCTAGTAATGTCACATGATAGATGGTTGAATGATGAATGTGTGAGCATTATGAGGTCCATTTTATTTGTAAACCCTCAACATTCGAGTATGGACTGAGGAACTAGAGTGTGTCATAGGGTAATGAGTGTAACACGTAGAAGAAGATGTAGGATGTGTGATGATTAAATGACCATGTGATGAGAAAAATGTGTAAATATGTAATGTGTAGAATGTAATGAAAGATGTGTAGATAGCCTAATAGTGTGAGATGTGTATTATGTAGTATGTATAATGAGTAATATGTAATGTTAGACTCGTAGAAAATAGAAGTGTGACACATGTATGAGAAAGACTAATATGATGTATGCTATATAAATGAAAAAATATCAAAATGATGTATAATAAACGTGGAGTGTATGCTATAAGATTTAAGACATATGACATGAGATGTATGAAGAGTCACAATGTGTAGTATCTATTGTGCAATGTGTGGGGTTCATGTGTGTAAGATGCCCTCAACAATAAAGTGTGAACCGAAGCACAAGAGTGTGTCATCGGGTAATGGTTGACGCCTATGATGAGTATGCGCATGTTAAGAGATGGATGTATGACTATGCAAGTATGATAGATGTGTTTATGCTAAGATGAGAGAGGGGATGTGTTAGTGCTATGCCCCCCAAGTGTGTGTGAATGAATGAACTATATAATGATAATGAAGGATGAAGGTCCTTCATCCGATACCTATGGTGACGAAAGTGTATGACCATTCTCTAGTCGTGGTGGTATAGTAGATAGATGTTGTGCTAGTGAATGAAGTCTATATGCATGTGATGGATGAATATATGATGAATGTCGTGGCATAGAAAAATGTGTTGATGATGGATATCTATGCAATGTCGAGCACGAATCTGATGAACACCCTCACAAAATAAAGTGAGGTGGTGACCTATGTTGAGATGCAATAACCATCCTAGGAATGGGACTACACCTATATGTAGGAATAGTGGAGTGGTGAGGTCGTGTAGATAATGTGTGAGTAGGTGAGCTAGGAGTAGATTATGATTTTAGTAACATAGAATGAGATGCACTAGATGATGTAGAAGATGCATGAACCGACGTGCGAGAAGATGACGACCATGGAGTAGATGGAGGTATACCATAAATAGAGATAGCTTGATTGTTATAAATGATTTTAAGTTGCAAATGATTCATAGAGATTATGGATTGGGACCTATGAATCCAATTGAGATCGAGTAACATGTCACAATAGTCGATTGCTTGCCCAATAAGGCAAGGGAAAAACAAAGTGAGAGAAAAAATGTATCATGTAGTTTAATGACACCATATGGTTTGTCCATAGGGTATTCAATTTACAATAGAGGGTACCTGATAATAGTAAGAAGTGGAATAAAACATGCACTAATGGGCCATGATGGGTCAACTTTAGTATTATTGATGGAAACCGAACCAATAGATGCATTGATGTGTAAGTGGTTAGATGTGAAATTTGCATGATAATCGTGGTCGAAAAATTAAATGACCAACAGAGAAGCGTCAATATGTGTAACTAAAAATTCAAGATCCCTTGATGTAAGAGGAGGCACTGCATGATACACATGATTAGCGAAAGCTTTAGTTGCTTTCTTGTCACGTTATTGGGGTTGGTTATTAACAAGTTTGAGTTTTCCCTTTTCAGTGTTTTGTGCAGAGTCTGTGGACTCTGGAAACTCAAGATTTTTATTATCAATAAGATCTTGGATAATTGTGTAGAGATTGAAACATTAATTTGTATAATGTCCCACACATCTGTAATAATTACATCAAAAATTCTTGTTGTAATTCCTACCTTTTTGTTGCGATGGGTCTAATTCAAGTGATGGAGGAAACAAAATAATATTTCTCTCAATAATAAGTTACAATACAAGATGTGGAGCCATAGGCTGGTTAGTGAACGCATGCCAAGGTGGTTGTGATTGAATCTCTTTATTATGAGTGATCACATTGATAGTGACTTTGGCGTTGGTTGGTTTAGTTGTAGACGATTTGAATGGTGTCTTTTTTGAAAATGAGTGCAGGACAATGCTTGCTCCCGATACTTAATCTTACATATGGATAGAAGTTTGGTTTCATAGAGCTTAAGAGTGTGAAAAAGTTGGTCGAACAAAGGATAGGTCTCAAAGACAACACTCTCTTGGAGCAAAGGAAAGCGACTTTGAATGAAAAAAATCCTAAAGCTCGAGTCCTCTAGCACATTTTACATCTTAGATAGATTGTTTTTATATCTCAAAATGTAATTGGTTAGGTGTTCATTGGATCCTTGTTTAAGTTGTGTGAGTTGAGCATAAGAGATCTTATAGCTGATATTGATGGTTAAATGAATAATAAAGACATTGTACAAATGCGTGAATGAAGTTACCAAATGAATAGGTAGGTCATAAAACCAACACATCACATAATCATGGAGACTACGAGGAAAGATTTTAGCCAAAAGAATATGATCATCAGCAAAATCAAGACAAGCTACATGAAATGCTCTAAGATGTTCCTATGGGTCATCATGCCCATTGAAAATGGGAAGCTTAGGGGTGAAAAACTAGGAGGAAGCAGATAAGTAGAGATGGCAGTGAAAATGGAGTATGCAATAATAAGGTGGAATCTAAATATGGAGACACGTGAGAAGTAGCCTATTAAAACTTACGAATTTGTGCTTAAAGGTCCTGATAAAGAGAAGTTAAGTCTTGCGTACCAATGGATGAAACCTATTGTGTATGAGAAACTAAAGGTGGTGTGAAGTGATTGGTAGGAGTATTGACAAAAACATGAATGGTATAAATATTTGGGAGAGTAGAAGCGAGTGATTGAGTGGCAACAGAGTCAGTTGGTATTTCCACGGAAGTGGTGAGCTCCGCTAGATTAGTAGCTTCCTCATGAGCAACATGTAAAAGTAAGTATAGATCTTGGGGATGTTCAACAATGTGATCATTAATGGACTTAAGATGTGCTTCAATAAAATCATCATGAGATTGAGCCATGGTGAGAGAAGAATAAACCCTAGACAAAAGGTGGATTCGAAGGACGAGTTCACTAAAATGATTAAACTAAAATGGAAATAATGGGGGCCTTATTTAGTTTAATCTAAATGCTATGCAAAGAAGTAAATAAAAACTAAATAAATAAAGTAAATGACCAAAGAAACTAAGTAAATGAAATGTAAAACCATAATGTGTAAAAAAGGGTTAGAAAGAGCTTAGTTGATTCAACGATTGTCGGACTCGTGTCGCATGAATAAATTGATGAACAAAATGCATAAACGACTCATGTAGGAGCTCTAGAAAATATAGATCTGAGTTATTTGGCTGGACCGGGGTGACTTGAGAGGGACGAGGGAGCCTAGGGCACCTTGGTCTCGTGTGTAGAGGTCCGAAACTAGGTTTGTAGGGTCACTAAGTGATGCAAAGCATTCACGCCTATCGTGTGTATTTCGCTAAACTGCATGTCGGATGTAAATAGTAATCAAGTGATAAAGAAGAGAACTGGAAAACCCCAAGCCAAACATAAAAACCCTAAAAAATAAAGAAGCATATGAAGGGGTCAAACTGTCCTCAACTACCACAATGGTGGACTTTCTAATCGAGTGTTGTACTACATCTCTGACCCTATATAGTTCTAGGTGTGTGTACAAATTGTGCTAGTCGTACTTTGTGAAGTAGCGAGAAATATCTAGATGTAGAAATGTAAATAAATGGTGGATGGAATAAAATAAACTTCCCTCCTATGTAGTGTGATGTAGATGAACCAACCTATCCTTTGTGATGGAGATAGATGGATGCAAATGGAGCCCTTGATGGATGTAATCTTAGGTGGTGATAGTATTTCCTAGTGCTTGGTCCCTCATTATGGTCTCATAACTTAATATTTATATGGTTCTCTTGATATAATTTCGTAATTAACCCCAAAAAGACTGACCACTAAAAATATGGAAAGCTCAAATGGCTAGAAAGTGCCCAAAAGATGTGTGTAAAGTGGAGAAAGGATCAAGGCACCCTGAATGGGACTATGGTGCACAGGGCACCCCAAAACTAGCCTCGGGCACCCCTAGTTAGGGGTAGAATGACACAAAATGTAAAAAATAGATTGGGAAAGTTTGTGCTAAAGGTCGGTAGTGATGACTAAAGTGAAGTAAAAAGGCCAAAGGACATGGGTAAATTAATACTTTATTCACTCAAAACCATATTAATAGTGGTATAAGACCGGGAATAAATAATACCCAAAGTGCACAATTTTTGTGTACAAAAATTTGATGCTTTCAAGTTTTTGATCCATCAAAAGAACTAAAAAATATAAAAAGTGACTAATTTTGAAATCTCTTTTGAATGAGGAGATGTCATTAAGCGAAGTGTGGCATTGTTTTCTAAAATTAAGATTAATAGGTCTACAACAATGAAAACCCAAGCAATTTATACTTTATTTGAATGTTTTAATGAAAAAATCCATTAAAAAGAGCATGAATCTTATGGGTTCCGTTTGATTTGTCTTGTATGAATACAAAAAGAACAAAGGAAAGTAATGTTAGTGAGTTTTAATCACAAGGATGCGCAAAAATTTAAGAGGGTTTAGTTTTGGAAACATTTTTGGTAACTCAAAAGGGGAATTTGTATGCTAAATGTAAGGATTAACAACCTTTAAATCCATTGGGCATGGGTTTTATCCCTAAAAAAATTATAAAATCTACATTTGAAGACCTCTAAACAATTATTTTCCTTAATCTCAACTATGAATCTCTACCTCGTAATCTATAAGAACAACTTCCAAAAGGCTCTATAAAATAATGTAATGTGACCCAACAAAACCTTTTTATAAAATGAAAATCATACATACTTCAAATGAAATATGCAGATTGTGTAAAACACTTAATACAATAAGAAAACCTATGCTACTCCTACTCTAACCATGTACATAAAAGAATTTACAAAGCCACAAATAGGATAGGAGAAGTAGCTTCCTTTTTTGAAATGAGGCCATGAGATTAGATTTGAAACACTCATGATAAGTGAGAAGAGTGAAAGTAGTGTCTTCACATCCTCCTTCAAACAAAAGCTCTAATGAAAGAATACACCACCTCTTGCTTTGTGCTTTATTTTTCAAGTATATTAGTTGACTTGTAACATGTTTAAACTCATGCTCATCCTCTAAAGTGAAAATGATAGATAACCACTTTTGTATAGGATCTCCTCTTGATAGGTATCTGATAATATACCCAATATTCTAAAATAATGGACTTCCTTTCTCTAATTTTCTCGGTTTCTTTGTGTTCAAATCCATAGACAGAGCTTGTAGACACATCTTCCTTGAATTTGATCCTTTTCAAGCCCATGATATCTTCCACTTTAATGTCATCTCCAAGTGAAGAAAGAGTTTGATCATCACATTTATCCCCAATGGAAAGCATGAAGCTATCAAAGTATTCAAGTATAATGGAAATTTTATTTTTCTCATTCCCCTCATATGTAGAATTTTTAGCCTTAATTTCCTTATATTCCCTTATGGATTCATCTCGAACATCATTCATGTACAGCATTACTCCTCTTTCTATTCCTTAGGTTCGGGTGAAATTTTGACAATAAGATTTTTTTAGGAAGATCATCATTTCATATGGAGGACATATGAGATTTAGTGATTTTTTTCTTCATCCATAGCTTTAATCTTTGAATACACCTATTCCCTTTCAATTTTTAACTATGATGACACCTCTAACTCATTAGAAATGCAATCCCCAAATATGGAAGATATTTTTGTTTATATTTTGTCTCTAACTAATCATCCTTGGTGTCAAATACTTATTCATCATAATTTTAGAGTTCATCTATCACATCCTCAACTATGGATTGATCAATATTATCAAGTATCACTTGAATGGGATGAGTTATGATTTCATCACCATCTTCAAATTCATTCCACTATGAAATAAGCATTTCTTGATTTTTAGTGATGGAGATTACGTAAAGAGACCATGGTCCACTTATGGGAGTTTGGTTTCTACATAGTTTTTGATGAAGATATTGTTTGATATCAAAATATTTGATCTAATCCTTCAAATTTTATAGGATCTCTTATATGGTTTCCAACTCCTTAGGTGACATCTCTAGGTGTATTGTCAATTTATCATTCTCTAAAGGATGAAAAACATCGCTATACACTACCATAGGTTTGGATCCAAGTTTGAAAATGGTTGGTCATTGATAAGTGTGGGCTCTGGAAATACACATGGCTTCCCAAGTGTTATTTAGGAAACTCATATGGATTAGGTAATATTTTTGGTGAGGGTAGGAGAGGGATGTGATATTGGTGTAAAACTCGTATAAAAAAATAGGAGTATTTATTATAATTATATGGATCTAGATCCAAAAAATTAGGGAAATACTAAGTTCTAGGATGATATTATAGGATTCTACTGATTAGAGGGTACATTATCATTCCTAGGAGGAAGGTAACTCTCGAGGGTCCAAAAATAGAAAAATAATACTTCCAGTTTAAAGGAGTGTAAGGTTTCAAATGCTTGAGTGGGAGAAATATATGATCATGGTAAAGGATCACCCCATGAAAATGATTCCTTAGGACAAAATTATTAAGCCTCCACTTTTTTAACCAACTCTTGCATTATCTTCATGTTTTCCCTCATGAATTTAATCTTTTACCGAGGACTATATCAAAGCATGGTAAATGACCACCCCATGTATAGGATTCCTTAGGACTAGACTATTTAGCCTCTAATTTTTAAAGTAGCTCTTGCACTAGCCTCATGTTTTCCTCCATGACTTGAATATTGAACTATAAATAAGGATAAGGGATGAAGCTACATTCATCATGTGCATACCCTTGCTTCTAAAAACATTAGATACCCATATACATTAGTATGACCTAGTGCACATGGAAATCCATCATAATAAGGCTCATATCCATGATATTCTAGGAAACTTTGGATAAATGCAGGGGATGGAGATAATATTTTTGTTGTGCATGAAGATGGGGAGAAGGATTACAATGAGTGAAATGATGGGCAACGAATGTATAACCTCATGAGAATAAAGAATAGAATGGATGGAAATGGTCTGTAAATGAGATATTTGGATCCTTAAATCAGTGGAGTTGTCAAGTTATTGAAAACATGATTAAAAAAAAAAATGAGAAAATAATACACCAAAAATTAACTATAAATTAGAAAATATTCAGCCTTTCTTATACAAATACTACAACTATTTCAACAATAACTCACATAGTCCCACCAGTGTGCCAAAAATTATTAACATAGTTGAAGGAACCAAGGTGGCTAGAATGTTTGTAATGGAACACTTAAAAATAAGAGAAAAATATGAACAAAGTGTCCCATCATGCATGCTATAAAATATTGTTGAAGTTGAAGGTACTTAGATAGTTAGAATGTTTCAAATGGGACACTTGAAAAATAAGAAAAATTATGCACAAAGTTTCCCCATGAACGCTTTTAGAATTTTTTTTTCAGATGAGATGTGCACTTGTAGATCAGTAATTGAGAACATGGTGTCTTAGTAATAACAATGGGAATGCCTCCAAGGTGTGGGAAACCTAGTTCTTTGAGGAAGACCTCCGAGATAAAGGCAATCATACTAACTACTCTATTCTATCACTACTCTATTCTAATATACCAGTTGTAGTAGAAAAGGGATGAGAAAGCATGAAAAATAAACATGTTGATGCACCAAGAAGTAAGGGGATCAACCTCCCTATATGAGTTAGTAAGAGAGAAGACAAAACATATGTCTAAAAGTGAAGATATAAGCCACAATAGACCTATATTTTAATATCTCTCATCATGTATAAGAAAAAGTGAATAAAAACCTTGAAAATTCTACACACAAAAAACCATACAGATAACTAAGAGGCAAGGGACATGCAACATAGAGAGAAATGGAACATATGAGCCACAAGCATAGATGTATTAAGAGATGAAGTATATGCAATATACTATCAACATAATTCAAGGCATTTATATATTTATAGAGCTAAAAGCCATAGGTTAAAGGCACTCATAATCTCAACACTCAAAGGAGAATAATATTTTTTTCCAAAAATTACACCCCATGTAATTTTGAACAACTCAACAAATTTGACTTAGCCATATTTCTCTCAAAAAAATCCACAGAAACTGATTTAGTCTTCTCGTGGAATGTAGGAACTTAGTGTTTCGTGGGTTCTCCTAACCCATTGAGAAAATGAATAAGCAATCTTAGACGTAGGATAATTATGGAAATATTAGTGCCCCATGGAAGTTTTTAGACCCTCCCAAAGACTAAGACGACATTCTCTTTTGGGTAAAAGTCACATTAGGGCACCGCAGAGTCAGATACCCACGTAAAATTGAAGAAGTCGACTAAGGATCAGATCCATGGAGCAAACACAAATAAGGAAAGGTTTTTATAAGGAGAAGCCATGAGGCATAGAGAATAAGTTTGAAAATCCACGTGGTAAAGGAGAAAAATTTATGAGTGACTAAGTTCAAATCCGTGAAACACTAACTTAGTATTCCATGGGTTTTCCAATATTGTAGTATTTTGTGGATCTCAAAATCCACGGAAAAGGAAAAGGGTTACTAGGTCAAGTGTTGTGAATCAAAGAATTAGACCTTAGTGGGTGTTGAGAAGAATTACCACGCATCAAATCAAGTATTGAAAATGCACAAGTATAGGTCATGGACAAGGCAATAGTATTTCATGGGTTTTAAAGTAAAATGAAAATTTGGGGAATTATTAAAAATAATAATACCATAAAAGGCCTCAAAGCCATGATAGAATCCAAACCATAGGGCCAACCACCCCAATCACCACAATTTAATGAAGTGTGACATCCTTCTCTATAGATTGATGGCGTGCGATAGAATTAAGGGGTTATGTTGTGGTTGTTGGATTTCATCTAAGGGCACCCATGTCCGTACTTCAGAAGAAATCCCGATGCCCATGCTTATTCAACACATTTTCGTGGGGTTAGACTCCATCTTAGTGGTACTTTCTCCTTTCTCCTCCCTCTCTTTCTCTATTCCATGAATTGTATAAATACAAGTGCTTCTACACTTTGTAGGGGTTCTTTCCCTGTTTCTTCCTTAGAAAATTTTCAGACTCTTACTTGTGAAACTCGAAACTTCATGCATTTGACCTCTGTAACTCACGAATGGAGATTTTTTTGCCTCTGTTCTACATGTAAACTATAAAGGATCAATTAATGCAAGTGTGGTTTCTCTATTTCCTTCGATACTCTATATTTGGCGTGAATATATGCACTCTTGAACCTTTTTATTATCTTATTTTTTTTGCATTAGAGCTATGTGCATCCTCACAATCCCACTCTTGCAATCTTACATCCATGTCACTTGGAATTTAGGATTTTCCACCTTCATTTTAGTTCTATCCCCATCCCTTTTAGCTTAGTTTTCTTATTTCTTGCATCTCTCTCCTTAGTCCCTTAGAAATGCTAGTGTAGGATTATTTTCAAAAGTAGTTTTAGAATTATAGTAGGTTATATTATATGGGTTTTCCCAATCCATGGAACGTAGGAAGTCGGCATTCTCTATAATTTTGTCTCAAGCCACAAGTCCCACACTTGGAGAAAGTCCCAAGTCACCTCAACATTATGAATCTTCCATGATTTAGAGTAGGGTGAAATTTTGAGCTCCAACAATTTTGGCACATCCGATGAAACTTGTTAATTAAGTTTTACTTCATCACTATTGAGTTTTATTGTATAACTTAGTAGTTTCATCCTCCAAAGGAATTTTTCAACACATATGGTGATTTACCAACATTCACTCTTATGGTTTCAACAAGGTCACAACTTTCTATTTCATGAAAAAAGTGAAAACAAGATCAATCGTATCCAGAGGTGATCCATTTGACTATGTACAACTCTCCTTGCAAAGAAGAAGAAGAGAAAGATATCCATAGAGGTGCATGGCATCCGCAAGCATAAGTTTCTCAACTATGACTTTGGGTAGACTATTTCATGACATATCAAAGAAATTTTTCATTTGTAAGTTTCAGTGGAGGAAGCTCATTTCTCTTAGCCACACAACATGATGTCCCTATAGTCATCTTGAAGAGTATTCCTTTCTTCACAGTGAAAAATCTACCACACCCATGGAGCATATTTAGGACATTATAAACATCTATTCAGTACATGCAGTGATGGACGATGATGCAGTATGTCTATTGACATCATCTCTCAAAGAAAAATCCTTTCAATGGTACAAAATATTACCGACCACTTGAATCCATACTTGGGATGAACTTGGGATCGATATCTATTAGTAATTTGATGAAAAGGAAGATAACATTTTAATTCTCGAGTAGCTAACGTATGCCTATATTTAGATCACTTGCAAGAGGGATTAGATAATATGAAATATACATATCAATGCTACTAAAAATAGAATGGTATTATGTTTCCATTATGAAGAGAAGGAAAATTATGGGTTCTTTCATTGAATAAAGTGGGTAAAAATCTTCCGATTTGAATCTAAACCTACACACAAACACACTTGAAAAATGTTAGTTGTTTTTGGTGGTTAGGGGACATTCCTCAGTTAGATCCCTAACCATTTTAAGGAGATAAAATACATTATATTGATTAAAATAACAAAAAATAAAATTATAACTCGACTCAATTTACAGGATAATCTAGTTATAATTCATCAAAAATCGCACAGAGATTACAAACCAATCACAGCGCATGCGATTCTCGTATTTGTTGGATTTTTTTTTTTAAATAGTGCTACAACAAGTTATATCTATCTTTTATGCTTCAATTTCACTTCTTCAAGAACTACAAAACCAATATATACAAACAAGAGAGAAAGGAAACTCAAGTATTTCTTTTTTTCACTAAGAGTCGAGGGTTGGAATGACTGGGTGATTGGTATTATATAGTTTTTAAGTGCATAGGGGAGTGGGACACATATGGGTGCAATGTGAATAGGTGGGCATGAGGATAAGAGTCCATAGTGCATTGGGCATGCAAATGGATAGATGGGGTGGATATAATTAATGTGAGTGGGTGTGTAATAACCACTTTATTACGCTTATCAACTAGGAATTTTATTATTTTACTTTATGCTTCATTGATTTAAATACCCATATATTTAAATCTAGCATAATCTAAATTTCATATCTCATGTTTCCTTATTCTAAATTATCTTTTTATAACCAACATCATCTTAGTCAATCCATCCTATAACAATAAACTCGTATGCAATCGTATGAGTCAAACTAATATTGATCCCTCATGTCCATTTCATAAAAATATGTATACTAAGTATACCATGGTTTCCTTAGTCCTTCAAGGAAATTCAAGTGTTACAGTCTAAAGTGCCTATTTGGGCATCTGTTATGGAATACCCATCCGAAATCCTATAGCTTTAGATCTAGGTGAAATCTAGACAGCGCAATCAGTAGCTTGCATTACCTTGGCCAAGGTTTTAAGTCATGTTTTCCATGCTTAATTTCATGACGACATAATCATCATTTGGAATTTTTATTTCACCCTAACTCTTGAAAAATATTATCTAGATTAGGACTAGATCGTGAAGTGTTAATCATTTACAAGTTGTGTACAAGGTACCTATTCGATTAGCCTACATGGGTAAGTCCCACAATGTTGGCTTAGGATGACTAAGGGAGAGTGAGCATCTCCATAATGATTTGCATCATTACAGGTCACTCTCTTTCCCGTAGTCATCATAATATGACATTGGGTACTTAACCATGCGACACTATCTACATTCGTACCTAGGAAAATACTTGCATCTTAGTGCATTATGACCTTCTCATTTAGAGGAGCTTGACGAGATAACTCGACATAGCAGTTGCCCCACTATAACCAAATAATGACCTTAGTCATTAAGTAGGTATAACATGGAAGTAACCATGCCGAGTAGGCTCACCGAGTTCTGCTAAATGGGAATGTCATATCTTATGGTTATTAAGGTTATTCGAATAAGTTACAACATATCAATTCCCAGGTTTCAACGAAACTCTAGCTACTATGGAATTCAAACCTACGGATCTAAGTGAAGGTTTCACACATTCCAATGGCATGCTTAGAGACATTCCATCATGATCATTACACTTTCTAGTTGTAGATTTAATTCAACATTCCACATTAAATCCCTTGTTCATATTTTACTTATTAACACTAGCAATGCATCATGTCAAGAGTAGTACTTATATCGTAATTTAATCCTTTTGCTCAAATAAAGTGTTAAGTATAGTATTATACTTAATAGGATTAATTCCAAACATTTGCAACAATCCATAATTTAATTACATACTTTATTCTTTTAAAATCACAACCATGTAATTCACTCTATTCATAATGATTGCAATACAATATGTATTCTCAAAGATAATGCTTTATTAATGACCGAAAAACTATCTTTTTGTCATTAATATCACAACGAATTATAACTTTTGCTTCTTAGTAAAATACAATATAATTAATTACATTTATGAATTTAGTACAACATCAACATATAATACTAATACATGTCCAACATTGATTATCAAAATAATCACATATTGTTTTAAGTATCATGCCTTACTAAAATAAAATTCTTTTCATCTTTTAAAAACAGAACAAATTTATAGATTTTATCAAAATACATAACAATGAGCAAAGTTGTAAGTCACGTCTTCCTTTATATCAACTTGCAATGTTAATAACCTACATGGAAAATATTCCATTGTACATAGCCAGCCCAACCGAATCGGCATGATAAGATCTATTTATCCTATAGTAACTTATGCCATCTAGTATTTACATACATGAAATGATGCATAAAGTTAAAATCCCATAAACGACCTACAAGGACATAAATCATTTTTGTAACTTTTCCAAAAGACATTATGCATACACATAGATGCTCACTTCATTTAATTCTAACTAAATAGAAATAGAATTACAAGTATTGAATTTCATAACATATTAATGACAATCAATCAATTACAACTTACCTTAATGAGGGTAATAACTATATCCATATACTTTAACTTCATAGTATTGAAATACTATCATATTATACAAATATAGGCATCTTATGTAAGATTCAAATAATGTTTATACACACCATCACATACGAGTATTTGAATGATGCTAAATCATTATAGATATAAAAGTATCATTACTATTATATTATCATTCCATAGTAATTAAGTAATATTCAAATCTTACAACCATTTGTATATCATTGTTTGTATAACAATGTCTAATATGAATAATCAGACAATATAACTTAGTTATAAGTTTGTTTAGGTTCTGCCAACTTGACATAATTATCATAACCTTACTAATAGTTCCTTGATAAATAATAGATCATCATTATCACATATTACAAATGTCAAAGGATCACCAAGAAGACCAATATGTAATCATTGACCTAGATTATTGACTATGCAAGAGTATCATAATGATAATATAAACAAGAGTCCATGGTGTTGATCATAATATGATAAACTCGTTTACGTTAAAAATTACAAAGGGAACAAAGTAACATAGTTACTTTTATACAAACCGTCTTCAATTTCCTAGTCGACATCACATTGTACTTATCATAATATAACCTAGTCGAGTCTGGGAAACATATACTTAACAACCAAAATAAAAGAATTGTCTGGTTAAGCCAATCCCCATTCCCGTATTGAATATATTTGTAATATCATTACTTTAATAATTTCATAATATCAAGTTAATGATACACCATATACACGCACATATCTTTTACAAGATTCAACAAATTCTTAGTTCATTCAATTTAGATACTAGAATTACATAATATTCAAAAATATATAATACATAAGTCAACCAGCTCGGTTCACATAGATAGCCACCAAGAATGAATAATACTCAAGTATTTTATATTATATTAGTATCATTATTAATTATCTATCATTCTAAGGTGTCAAGTAATATACTTACTCATTAATCAAAATGAACACAACCGTTTGTATTAACAATGAATATCCTTAATCAAACAACGTTATAGCTTAATTATAGTAATGCTCAACATCCCGATACAATGACATATAATCCCATAACTTCTACTATTAGCTTCCTCACCAATTAAATATATCTCGAACTCAAATTACCTATATAAATAGACCAAATGTTACAAAGTGACCCAAAACAATCAATAGGTCACAATGTCACGATTATGCCCAGGATGAAGACCAAGCTTATCATACCCGAATCTTCAATATTTCGACATCGCTTACATGCATTTAGCCATCAACATCCGAATCCTATTTGGGTATTTCTGGTTAACACTCTAACCGAATAACCACATAAGGAAATAAAATATATACCCAATTATAAAATGATATCACCCTAAGATAACAACAATAAGGAGAAATCTACAACCACCGTGTCAATTATATATATATTCAAAGTTTGCATATTACCCTGAATCAAGATAATAATATAAATGATATACCCAGAAATCTATATAGAAAAAGGGTTCGATAAGCCAAAAAATCAACATAAATAAAACAAACATAGGTCACATAGTTTGTCATAATACAAGCCCCCATATATTCTATTGCTTCCATTTTGTAACAAGAATACACATCCAAAAGTTTACATAACCATTCATACCATTATTCATTTCTAGATATTACTCTACATACCCGATCCATACATTTGTAGAAGACACAAGATATCACGCTTTTAAGCCATCCAACTAAAACCCATGTCCACTAAAAACAAATGAAACATAAATAAAAATTCCATTTATGCAAATAATAGGTAGAACAAGGTGTTAGAGAAGAGATAGATCTTATCATTCCCGGTAGTGCTTATCCTTTCTTTTCTTTCTTCTCCTAGTTATCCTTTGTATGTTTTGATCCAAAACCAACTTCGTAGAAAAACAAAATCTCCCAAAGTTCTTCATACTTATTTATTGACCTCTTCCATAAATATCTTCCTGAATTTTCTTAGAAGAGACCAAGGATTAGAATCCTCAAAATTTTTAGAACCATCAAAGATATCCCTTTTATGCAAATTGATTCAACTTCTTTTTAAATAAATAAAATAAGCCCTTAAAAGAATGAACTTAACCTTACCAAAGATACACAAGTTCTTAGTAATCATGCATGAATTCAAACTTCCATAATAGCCTTGTTCATAAAATACATGAAGAGCTTATTCCACCGACCCAACAATTTCATTTCAAAAATGAATTCTAATTTCTTGCATGTGGTGATTTCAAGATTTTCAAAAGAGAGAGAAATAACATTGAATTCTATTGAATGCTTATGTGCCACATATGTGGCTTCATTAACTTCCACCGCTAATTATCTTTGCTCCATTTGGTAGTTTTGTATTAGTTTTTAAATAAAAACATTAGTTGCATGGATAATCATCCTTTTAATAATAATTAAGACTTAAAATCATTACAAGTTGCATGGGTGGGTCAACCAAACCAATTAAATCAATAATTGGCTAAATACAATTTAATCCTTCATTTACATGGTGACCTTTGTGATCGTTTAAGGGATCATGCCTTATTGACTCATAGAAGAGATCCACTAAATTTATTTTGACTAAAAAAATAGCTGAGAAAATTCCTTATCTATTTCCGCCTTAGGATGGTCATGAGGGCTATTAAGTGCATCTTTTAATGTTGTAGTTAGTACAAATTACGTTAGGTGGTTTGAACAAGATAAGTTTGATCTCTTTATTAAATCAAGTTTTGCTAAAGTATTCACATCCCCTCTTATACTTTATAAACATAAAGCCTATATTAAATAACATAATTCAAGGTTTAGGCACCCCATTGCTAATCATTCTTCAAGCTTTATAAGTTTAAATTAATTCATATGATCTAAACATTTGGCCTTCACCTTAATCAAACAATATAGGTCCAAGGTGGTGACAATTTCATAAACATGGCCTTATTACATGCACTTATAGTCAAAACTTTTAGATCATAATAATAATAAACCAGGACCCAATGTAATTACACATAATTCCATTATTCACCTTAATTGCATTATCATGCAAGCATGGTTAAAATAATTCAAATCCCACCAATATGGCCTTAGGCCTTCCAGAACAAACAATTGTCAATAATTGTATTATTGAAAATGGTCAAAAGGAAATCAAACATCAAGGAGCTGTTAATCAATGTCTATGGTCACCGAAATCTCCTTATTTAATCATTTTCAAACCATCCAATTAGTCACAAATAAGAAATAGTATTAACATAACAATGATACATAAGTATTTCCCAAATATCAATTACAACAAGTTAATTTCTTTCCTATGTCCGTAATACATTCTTTTTACGACCCCAAATCTCAAAGCAAAGATCATCATAAGGACCATGCACATGTAATTCCTCACAATGGGTCAAAGAACAAGTTTAAACAAGCTAAGAAATCTCATTGAACATCAAGTACAAAAATCAACTAGTTAACGACTTATACCTTCAAGAACACACCGAATTTATGGGGTGTGATAGGGTGAGGGTTAATAAATGAGTGGTGAGGTGTATTTTATCCCCATTTTTGTGGGGTTTTATATTTTTTATTTTATTTTGTGGGATTATTTGATTTTTTTAGTATTATTATTTTTTTAGTATTTTTGGTGTTTTTTGAATAAGAGACCTTATGTGAAGTAGGATCCAAATGAGCTCATGGCGTATTTCAACTTCAGTTTCCAAAAACATGGGGAAAAATTCTATTCCTTCTAAGAATGACCTATAAAGGCACATTTTAATACTTTTTAGAGCTTCAAATTATGATATAGCAGTGATGATTTAGTTGATGGGTGTTATTAAACTTCCAAATTCTTATGCAATAGGCATTAGGGATGACAACTGCTTAATCAAAGAAGGAAAATTAGCCCTAGATTTCCTATGACCATTTTCCCTAAATTTCCACATGAAGCCAAACCTACTTTTTATCTCATTCCTCAAACTTCTACTTCATCATATGAATCCATATCTCATTCTTCTATAAAACAAGACGAAATTGAAATGCTTAGTGTTTAACTTAAAAACTTAAAAATGAAATTTTCTCTTTCAATAGAAATCAAGCTAAAGTTCTAAAAATTATCCTAACCCTCTTTAGGGTTATCTGCAACAAGGCTCCCAATATCCAAGCCATAGTTTTACACAAAATTACTCTAAGAAAAAAACAAAATTCAAACCCACAACCTTTACTTGCTCTTAGCTTAAACAAAGCCATTGTTCTAGTTCAAAATAATATGGTTCAAGATTTTGAATGGTACTACCCTTGTGATCAACCTCATAATCAATATGCATATGAGGTTGGAATGAACTCTTTATGTGAGAAAGCTATTATGGTCTAAACTCCATTCTATGCACAAAAACAAACCGCTGATCCATTAGATAATAATGCATATGAGATACAAGAGGCCAGCCCTAATCCTAACTTCATGTTCATTGGAATTGAAGATATTTTGCACAATGTTTGTGTTGGATTTTGATTCACTTTATTACATGAAATAAATCACCAAAACTCAGAAAATAGGATGGTTTAATGATACCTGCATCGGATAATGTCTAGATGTATGGGTACAAATGGGCATGAGAGACTCCTTCCAAATAATGAGGATTCATGCACATAAGTAGATAGTTTGACAAGAGAGATATTAGATAATATGATGAAGAGTTGCTTGGAAAAGGCCAATCCCAGGAATCAAAGGGATTCCTTTGACGAGTGTCAACTCATTTTTGGAAATTAAGTGATAACTTATGATAAATAATGAAAATATAAATAGTATTAGAGGGTCTAGATGGAGGAAATCAATTGATGTCCTCGATGATAGGCTATGAAGGGTTGAATATGATCTAATAATGATTAGCCTCATCACTTTGCTCTAGGAGGAATTCCACTTCTTCGATGATATTGTTCGGATTGGGTGTGAAGGAGATGACACAAAGACTTAATTCGTAGATGATATCTAAATCCTCCAAAATGAGTTGCTGACACACAATTGGTAAGTCAAGGATGGTATCATAGGTTCATATCTTGCACTTGGAATAGTCATCTACAGACAAAGAAAAATTGGAACATAGATATTAGTAGAAAATAGATCATAAAATGAATTAGAAACAAGGAATATGTGACTCAATGACTTAAACACAATAATCACTAGTTATTCAGGTCACTTGTTGGTGATTTAAGGGAATCACTGGAAATTTATGTTGTAATTAGATAGTTTTAAATAAAATACATATTTGGTCTTAAATGAATGATTTAATGATTAGATTATTATTAGAAATGATGTACAGATAAATGAGTAAAGTAAGGAGATGATAATACCTTGTCTTTGGTGTAAAATATAAATGTTTGATGTTGTAGAGATGCCTTATGACATTGTGAACTATTTGAAGGATTGGTGTGGTTCCACAAGGTGCTGAGATTTCATGAGTGATGTCACTTAACTCTCCATAATGGTAGAATGTCGATACAATGTGCAAGGATCATCATTCAAGGATTTTGGTGAGTTTATATAGAATCACCGATGATTTTTGTAGCTGTAGGTGGATGTGGAAAAGTGGGGAAAATCACTTGAAATTGGTTAGAACCTCCTCCAAATGGTGAGTTTCAGGTTGGGGAAAAATAAGGTGAGTAAGAGTGTGCTAGGGTGGTTATGATGGTTTTGCCTCACTAGGCTAAAATGGGTTTAAGAGGTGGTAAGTGACTATTTACATAATCAAATATGTGTTTCAGGGGTAGAATATGACTTAGGACCTAGATATAATGATTAAAATATGGATGTGAGATGTGTGGGTAGGTCAACTAGGGGTTAAAAAAAAAAGTGCTCCCCTTTTTGTCAAGTGGTTTGTAAAGGATAAGCCACTAGAAAAAAAATGAGTGTGATGGTTGGATTTTTGCTAGATAGGTGCCCCCTAAACTAGGGGTCATTGCAATACGGTATAATGGTCATCGGTTTGAATGGATGGTAGATGCATGAATATTTGTATAAAATTACATTTTGATTAGATTTGTTTCAATTTAAGATGAATCAAGATTAAACATGAAATATATTACCACAAAGGTGGGCTCATGTGACTAGGAAATCAAGTGATAAGGGAACTAATAGGTTCTCAACCTATAGATGTATAACTTGTAGGAAGCGGTGGGAAAAGGTTCCTGGAAAGCTATAGAATCCATGGTGTGTTGGGAAACATGAGATCAATATGACATATGTTGCCACAAAGGTGGACTCACGTGACCAGAAGTCAAGTGATAGGGGAACCAATGGGTTCTTGACTTATATATGTATGAATTAAAGGTGATGGAAGGGAAAATGTTCCTAAAAGTCTGTAAATACGTGGTGGATTGATAAAAACATGATCCATAAGATGAATTTGGAAGCACATACTTTGAAAGTGTGCAATTTACGATTGATGTGTAAATTTGTGGGACCGTTGAATGGGTCTAAGGTTAAAAAAATGATATGATGATCAAAATTGAGGTTTTAACAAGTTTTTTTATTATTGGCAAATAGTTTTTTGAAAGGGACTATACCCTTGAGTACAAGAGAGGGCCTAGGAGCCAGAATAGGAATGAAAATCAGAGAAAAAAGGATCAGAATCCAAGTATGACAATGAAGCCCAAAGTAGCCAAAAACAACTACCCAAACAAGACAAAACAACAAAAACTCTACACAAAAGCAGCAAAGAAACCACAAAAAAACAACAAAAAATAGCAAAAAAACAAACAAGAGCAGCTAAAGCACCTACAACTACTTCTTGGCAGCTTTGTCGATGTTGGTTTTGATGTTCTTCCAGGATCTGAACATTCCCAAAGTTGTCATGTGGGCAGCGTCAGTCTTATCCAGCTGATCAATGGTCCTTTTGCTTTCCTTATCATTGCCCCAAAGTGTTGCCGAACTCCACTGAGATTGGAGACACTTCTGACATGTTGCTCAATGAATTCCTCAATCACACTAAAAATGGCCATATTGTAGTCATGACGAGTTTTGGCCTTCCCTAAACGGGAGTCTAAGGAGTTCAGCTTCTTGTAGATATCTTCAATCTGTTGTTATCAATATCCACCTCCTCCTCCTTCCTCTTTCCTTTCTATTTTGCCAAGTTCTTAACCTCATCCTTCAACAGCTTCATTTCAGCTTCTAAGGCATCCAACCTTTTTGTAGAGCTCTCCATATGCACATCTCGGGGACTAGCACTGCTAATATTCAGGAGGTCATGTGCAATTTCAATTTCATGAGGGCCCTTCCCCAACAAGAGTATCGAGGTTAAGCCTTCTAGATGCCCTGGTGACCGGTCTGGCCGAGGTGGAAGCGAGGTGGGGGGCTGGGAGCAGCAGCAGGGGGAATGGAAGATGAAGCCTGGACGGCCGGCAGGGGGGGTGACAAGAAGTGGCGATGGCGTAAAGTGGAGAAATGGGGCTAGCAGCAGCAGAACCCGGCATAGGGGAACAGAGCTAGGAGAGGAAGGGAGACCAGGATACCTAAGAAGACAAAATTTATGCAGCAAAAATAAGCCCCTGGTGTAAAGGAACCACCTGGGTATGCTTTTGAAACTCCAAAATGGAGCACTCAAGAGAGTTCAACAAATAATGGGGGAAACAAACCCAGTGATTCCTACGGAAGTGGTTGAGAAAGATAAGGTGCTTAACAGTATGGTGACAAACCTCCCTTCCAAAGAAATGAATCATATCATCATGTGAGTAACCTCATCATAAGGTGAAGGGATCGAGCTAACAAGTAGGCCCACGGTAATATAGATCAGCTTCTCAGATCCCTCCACAAATCTCCTCTCTTCAACATCTCTGCCGACCCTTTTGTTAAAAAAACGGTAGCCCTCCATGCTAAGACCTGGCCGCTTCAGCAATAAGCTCCTCGTTGACCAAGATCTTCTGCCCCCCATATTCCACAGTCCGCTCCTTCCAATCCTTCACAAAATGCACTGAGATGCTTTGATCATGTCCCTGAACCTTCTCCATGAAGTTGGTGATGCCGCCCTTGCTGAGTATATTCCATAACTCAACATTATCCTTCCAGTCTGGGTCCGCACTAGGCTCAATTTGGCAAGGGGGACCCCCCATCTTCACTGTGCTTAACTGTTTGCAACAAATTCCAAAATCCTTGAGAGCACTGAAGCCAGTCTATTTTTTACTGTTGTAATCCGCACAATGTTGAAAATGAGAGCCGTTTCTATTCCCATGAATGTCCGCGTGTTTGCTGATCTGAGCCTGCGGAAATCCGCATGTGGGAATAACGGCCTTTTTGCTAGCCCACTCCCTATCATCAATTACCTTATTACTATCTTCGGTATCCGTGGAGCCTTGTATACAAATTTTAGCAAGCACAGTGCTGCCCGCATGCGTGATTTTCATATCAAAGTAACTCCACTTGGACTTCCCCATATACTTCACACTATCTTGATTATTCGACAGGATTTGCATAATCATAGTTTTTAAGTCAACACGTGTGGGAGTTTTATTGATACTGATCCACACCCAATAATCATATCTCAACTCAAGAAATTGCGTATGCGTATAGAAATCCACATGAATGCTATTTTGAAGTTGCTTAGGGATGCTATTATTATCCCAAACAATGTGATTAACATTAATTCCATAATTAGCCAACGCATCTGCCAATTTATTACCCTCCCGGTAAGTATGCATGATCTTGATGTTATTAAAAGTTTGACAGATACTTATGGACTCTGAGATAAAATCCTTGATGCTCCAACTTGGAGATGAGCACTGTTTAAGGAGATTAATGATATTTAGGGAGTCTCCTTCAATAATGAGGTTTTGGATATTTTGAGTCTGGTAATTCTCAGGCCCCATAAAGCAGATAATGCTTCGGTAAAATGATTGGTTTGAATTCCCATTTTCCTAGCATACATAGCAATCAGACTACCTTTATGATCCTATATCGCTCCTCCCCCTGCCGCAATCCCAGGGTTCCCCTTAGAGGCCCCATCAAAGTTCAACTTAAACCAATTAAAATCAGGAGGATGCCATTTAATCAAAGATCTATCAATGCTATTCCCGGGATTGCTACGACTATTGACATGATTCAATCACAATTGATAAGATATATTCTTCATTCTCTGGATATCTCTTGTTCTTGGGGTTTAAATCTAGCAATGTTCTCTTTGATACCATTAGAGATTTTACCAATACTAAGTTTATAGTTTTGCTTCTTATTTCTGAAGATAATATCATTTCTATCCTTCCATATCCTCCAGATTAAATGAGGGATAGCCAGCTTCCAGATCCTTTTGACAACACAATGCCTAAAGGGTGGATTCCATTGAGTCCATAGCTGATTTAGATCCTTCGGCACCACCCATAGAGCTTCAAATTTAGAGAGGGAAAAACTCCATATTCTGGTAGCATACTCACAATGTATGAATAGATGACTGATATCCTCATAATCTTTCTTACAAAGATGACACCTATTAGGCATTATAAATCCTCTTCTCATCAGGTTGTCAGTGGTAAGAATCCTACCTCTGATAGCCAACCAAAGGAAAAAAATTATTTTAGGAGTTAATTCAGTCATCCAAATCTTATTCCAATTGAACTCTGTTTGACTACTGTGGAAGAAATTATTATAACCAGTTTTGACAGAGTAATTCCCATCATTGGAATTTTTCCATACCAACTCATCCTTGGAATCCAACTTGAATTAAGGGAATAAGATATAACTGATCTTGAAGGGAGGAAGTAATTTACATCAGATCATTTCTCTCCACAGAAAGTTTTTTCCAATTCTTGTTGGTACCATTTTCCTCAATATAGTCCTTGATTCTAATGCCATACTTGCTTACAAGACTGTCCTTAACAATCCCAAATCTATCCATGAGATTGCCATTAAACCAATTATCATCCCAAAATTTAATGTCCCTACCATCCCCCACTTTCCATTTACTGCCCTGCTTAATGAAATTCCTGCTCTTAACCAGATTGTTCCAAAAGATGGAACCAAAGGGAAGGTGCTCATCTTGTAGGAAAGAGTACACAGATTGGTGATTCGTATTTTGCTTTGATTAAATCAATCCGTGGTTGTTTCTCGAGACAAAATTCTCTAGCCCATTTTAGAAATGATGGCCTCATTCATTTTCTCAATATCTTTATACCCGCACCTCCCATAAACTTTGGGGTGCAAACCTTATCCCAAGCCACTAAGTGAAATTTGAACTTCTCTTCCATGCCTTGCCATAATTTTTTTTTCTGAATCCTTTCAATCTTATCTCTGAAGGAAGAGGGGATCTTGTAGAGCGACATGACATAAATGGGCAGATTTTGAAGAGTACTTTTAATGAGCAGCACTTGCCAAGACTAGATAAAATGGCTCCTTTCCAACCAGCCATTTTTTTGGAATCTCTCCAATAAATCATCCCACACAAGTTGTTGACATGAAAGAAGGATGTTTTATATATGGGAGATGGATTGATGATGATTTATGGAATTGGTGGTGATTATCCAGATCTCTCGTGATCCAAGGAAAAGAAAAAGTTGATATAAATATCTCATAGGCGGTCATTTTGTGTTATTTTGATTTTGAGAGAAAAATGTATGGTGTTATGTAATGTTACAAACTATTAGTGTTTTCAGAGTGATGAATGTGGCCAGAGGTAGTTAGAGATGTCAGAAACCTACCCTTGTAGAGGTAAGATTTTTTTAATTTTTTAATTTATTTTTGTTTATTTACTATTAATAAGGAAATAAAATAGGGATTGCTTGTGATTTCATATGAAATCACTAGCGATTTTATAGAATCACATGTGATTAGAAGGGGTCACTAGTGATTCAAGAGAATCTTGGATGATTCCAAGAATTTTGTAATATGAGACTTGTTTTTAAACTTTGTTGAGTGATTTTGATAAGTTGTGTCTAATAGTTTGTTGTTGTTTTCATGGATGTAGGTGAGGGATCAATTAACTCGCACAGGATCAAATCTTGAGGTTATCGAGATAGTGTCAATGAGAATTTGTTAGAGGATGTTTGGGGGCACCTAAAGGAGGTTGATCTAGGAGGGATGTGCCACTATAGGCATATCCACAGGGATATGTGATTATTGTTGGCGTTGTATGAGATATGGAATCATGTTACATACACTTTCTAGTTAACAATAAGTGATATGACCATCACTTTGGAGGATGTTCATAGGATCTTGTGACTACTAGTGTAAGGAGAGTAGGTATATGTTATAGATGAGGCAAGCAAAGGTGATTCTCTGTAGCATCTTTATGGTGATGATGCATTGGATATTGTATATTCATAGGAGACATTTGCATATGGTTCCTTTTTCAGTGATGATGAGGATGATTGGGCCATGTTGATAATGATGATGATTAGTATTAGTTGTTATGCCCTACCAGAATCAAGAGGTTAAAAATATGGAGGTTGTACACAAGTTCCCTAGTGTGGGTAGGAGCAGAGGGGAACCGACGGTGAATTAGTATGAGATGTGGGTGCAAGGTCAATAAGCCAATCATTGGGTGTTGATTAGGTTTAGTCACACGAGGAGATATTTCAGTTTAGTGTTAACCACGCTTGAGGTGGATGTTTCCTATAGGTGTGATGGTGGAGACTAGAGGTTCAAGATCCATTATCGATGCTTGATGAAGGAGTTGGGGTGATGGTGGATGCACATGGGGTGAAGGTGGGTGTGGATGATGTTGAAATTATAGAGGCATATGATACTTGGTGGCAAGGTCAGTGAATGGTTTTGAGAGGTGAGTGTGAGCATGTGTGGAGGTTCTATAGGAGGGTGGTGTTGAGGGGGCGAGGAGGAGGATGGAGTGACTTTTCTAAAGGTGATAATAATGAGTTTGGAATTGGAGAGGTCTATAAGTATAGTTGAGTGGGATAGTTTGATTGCTAAGTAGGATAGTGCTATAGCTACTCGAGATGCCATGACTTAAGAGTGAGAAAAAATTACTAGAGAGACAGATGGGCTAAGATAAAAACTTGTGACTATGCGGGGTATCTCACCATGCTTGAGTAGATATAGATAGATATCATCGAGAGAGGGAGACCTTATGGTAGAATTTTGGGGTGATGGCGAGGTCAATATTTGGGGCCAAGCTCAATGCGGTGAGGGTGTAGGTGAGTGGATAGATGGGGCCACCTAATACTACGATCATGGATCAATATTAGGCACTAAGAGATGAATTTCACTATCATGAGAGTATAGTAAGACGGAGGCTCCCAAATGAGCCTATATATGGTGAGTACATGGATTGAGGTGACCAAATCCATCCTGGAGGGATGTGACCGTGGACTAGCCATTGAGGGATCCTAGCGAGGACCATTTAGGGACCCTAATGATGATTAGGGAGTACCACTAGAGGGAAAATTCACTTTCTAGGATTACAATTCACTACATAGTTTTGTAGGCCCTTTTTGAGAGATTTATATGTATGAGTCTCTTAAATCCCTTGATTATGTACAAACATTTGACTATATATATATGTATATAATTTCAGCTTTGTGTTATGTTCAAGTTTTATTATGATTTGATGTGATGTGTTATGGAGATATTTGAAATGTATGTTTTATATGTATGTGTTATGAGTTGATTATTTTAGATATGGTTGTGAAAAATGATGATCTTGTTTTATTATTATGCATTTTATGATAGTTGAGAATATGTTGTGGATGTTTGCTTCCTTACTTATTTTTAGCATATATAATGTATGATGGTAATTACATTGCACGTGTGGCCTTATAATTAATTTTAACATAAAATCCATAATGGTTAGTCATACTAGAATCATGGATGCAAATGAGATTTTTGTAATTATATTTTTTTGACATGGGAAAGGTTTGTATGTAGTGTGTACAAGAAAATGATCCTTCTTGATGGTTCCTTGGTTTTCCCCAACTTTATTGTATATTACACAAGTTGATTAATGTGGGAAGCTCATATCTTATGGAAAAGCTGATCGATGTAAGAAGCTTTCCCAAGGATTGTTAGTTTTTGATTTTGTTTGAATATGAGGGTTGGTTAATGCATGAAGCTCTTTTGTTGCCATATGTACATTTTAATTAGGTAGCCATTCTTTGAGGGAGTGGCTACATGTTGCATGATGTAAATTCATTATTGATAATCATCCTTTGAGGGATCATTCTATGTTTTGATCATGTCCATCCCATAAATACTTTAACTTTTGGTGCTAGGGTGGGCCTAGGTGACCATTTAGAAGGGGAAAAGTAAATGTACAAGCTACACATATATCAGTTAGGTTGATAGGGATATATAGTGGCTAGTAATGATTATGGGGTTCCCTAAATTTGAGTAGGGAACTTGTCTGTGTGGAACATGTTATGAGTAGAGTTGTGGTGCTCATATTTAAGGTCATAATTGGTATGTTGATGGGAACCCACATGATTCTAAATCATTACAGGAATAAGTAAATAGATAGATTAAGAATTTGATTAGACTAAGGTCGTGTGAGTTGATATGTTAATAATAAAATGGCCATAAGTAAAAGGAATTAAAAGATTCATATTCAAGTTTACCATCGAGGAAGTGAAACGATAAGCTCCATACCCATATTTATGAGTGATGATATATGGTCCAAGCTAGTTTGGAGAAAAATTCCTACTTTTTCTCTTCTCCATGTTAGTGACATGTCGATTTTATTTGATGAAAGGATCACCGACATTGGCAGTCATGCTCTTTGAGGTGTTTTTCACATGTTCATTTGATTCATTTTCAATAGATGTTGATATGTTTGAGGAAGTTAGTCGATTTCGTCTAAAAATTCTAGATATGGTTAGTGATCTTGATGATATTATTCTTCAAGATGAAATATTTAAGGGAAACGCGTAAGGATGGGATATAGACTTCAAGAGGAAAACAACTTCAATGTCATATAATAAGGAGAAAGGTGTAACACTTGTAGGTGTTTGAACGCTAAATGTTAGGAATTTTCATATCATGTTTTAGTGTGAACCTAGAATATCATGTGAGTGATTATATTATCTAGGATAATATAATATGAGTTGTAATAGTTAATTACACTATGGTAAATGTAATTATGAGTGAGTGAGTAAATATTGTTATGAGTTGTTGAGTAAACAACTCATAAACAATATTAGTTTTGTGAGAAGACAAAAACTCACATAAAATAACATGAAGTTGTTTTAGGAGTTGTGTGTGGAGATATTTATGGAGATTAGCTCTCCTTAAATATAGGAACAACCTCTCCTATATAAATGGGTGTAATACTTCCTATGATAAAAGTAAGAATGAATAATATGTTTTTGAGTTTAATTTATGCAATTCTAATATTAAATTTACATTTGGCATCAAATAAGGTTTAATGAGGAAATTTCATTATTTTCTTGATTGTTTATTATGCCTATAGCTATAGATGATAAAACCATCTTAAATAATAGCTTGTATTTTTTTGTTTTTGATCTGGGTTTCTTGACAATTTTACAAGTTGAATGATGTGTTGGTAAGGAAACTACAACATAAATTTCAGCAGAACCCATTCGCTCATAGTTTTGAAGCACAAAATTCACTATGCAACTATCAAATTCAGCACATCAATTCTTCTACTGAAAGTTGTCTCCAATTTCCAATAATGTTGAATTGTTAATACAGAGTCTTGGTTTGCTTGGAGTTTCAAAGGTATATTATATAAAGTTTTAAAGTACCTAATTCAATTATGTAATTTTGTATTATTATTGTACTCAATAATGGAAAAATAAATCTGATTGAAAATTTTAAAGGAAATATTCCCATACATGGCAACTATAGATGTGATTGCATTTAATATAAAAGGACTTATGGGATGTAGTTAAAGATAATGCAACTCCACCAATGAGTGTGGATGATCTAGCTAAATGGAATGCAAAAGATAAGAGAACTTTGGGTAACATTGGCTAGACTTATCAAAATCCTATTTGCATCATTTGGATTTCACAAAATATTCAAAATAAACTTGGGAGTCTCTTAACAATTTTTTTGGTTCTAAAGACGAAACAACAAATAATACGTTGAAGCAACACTTGTATGGATTGAAAATGGAAGAGAACTCAAAATGGCAGATCACATAAGTAAGTTCTACTCTTTGTTAAATCAACTAGAAGGAATTAAAGAGTCGATAAAAGATGATGATGTGAAAGCAATACTCCTAAATAATATGCCTAAAATCTATTCAAATATTGTGTTTACTTTAAGTAAGGTAACAATTAGCTTAGAAGGAGTAATCTCCACATTATTTGATTAGTGTAATTATGAAGAATATGAAGAAGTAATCTATATATAGTATAATGCAAGTACTTCATATAATAAAGGAAATTTCACACCAAAACCTTTTCCTTATAAAGGTAAAATAAAATGCCATTACTGTAATGAATCAAGAGATGTAACCTTGAATTGTAAAAATAGGAAAAATATCAAATTGATGAAAAATAGATCAAAAATATATTTTGGATGAAGAAGAAACTATTGGGATTAATACTCTAATGATGAAGAACTTTCTTGTCCTAGTGATGATGAGTTCTTATGGAAAAACTCACTTTTTGGAGGAAGGAGGAATCAGAGGAAGGAGGTGTTTTAGTTCCTCTCATCACCACACAATGATGGGGCAAAAATGGATTCGTGGGAAATTTTTATTTAGCATGTGTGGTGTGTTGTGGTTCATTTTTCAATGATGTGTTACTATGTGTTCATGAAATTATAACAATCATTCTTGAGATGTCTATATGGTGTGAAAGTAGTATGTATGTAAGAATTTGTTCATAGGAGGGAAGATTCTACATATGATCCTCTAATTTTCATACGGACCTTGGAATGTCGTACTTCATTGGAAGACAAACAACCGATGAATATATTCACATGGAGAGGTGATCATGATCAGCTAGTGAACTAGAGAGGTGATCACGTGTAGAAAGATCTAGACCGCAAGATCTAGTAAGAATCATGAACTCTATCATACTCATGTTTTCAGGTTCCCTTGCCCCATGTTCACACTAAGGGGGTGAATGTTAGGAATTTTCATATTATAGTGTGAACATAGAATATCATGTGAGTGATTATATTATCTAGGATAATATATGAGTTGTAATAGTTAATTACACCATGATAAATGTAATTATGAGTGAGTGAGTAAATAATGTTATGAGTTGTTGAGTAAACAACCCATAACCAATACTATTTTGTGACAAGACAAAAACTCACGTAAAATAACATGAAGTTGTTTTAGGAGTTGTGTGTGGATATATTTATGGAGATTAACTCTCCTTAAATATAGGAACAACCTCTCCTATATAAATGGGTGTAATACTTCCTACAATGAAAGTAAGAATTAAGAATATGTTTTTGAGTTTAATTTATGCAATTATAATATTAAATTTACCAAGCTTGATAGGACCATAATGCAAATAAGATTTAAAGGTGCCAATTTCTACCAACCCGATCAATAGTATTGATAAAGATTTTTTTGAGGGTTTTTTGGATGATTTGACTTGGCCATTAGCTTGTGGGTAGTAGGGTGTGGAACAATTGAGTTTGATGTTGTAAGTATCACAAAGTTTTTGAACTTTATTATTTTTTAATGATTTATCATTATCTATGATGATTTTATGAGGGATGTCGAAGAAAAAAATAATGTGACGATGAATGAAATCGATGATTTTATCTTCTTTAGTTGAGATAAGAGGAATCAATTCCATCCATTTTTAAAAGTGTTTAGTTGTTGTGATGACATAATTATGTCTTTGTGATGATCGAGGATTGATAAGGCTAATGAGGCCAAGTACCCATTGTGAAAAAGGCCATAAGTCGTGAGATGGTATGAGATCATGTCCTGCAACGTGTGTAAGGTTGGAGCGTTGTTGACATTTTATGCACTTCTTGACATAGTCATGACAATCTTGGTTAAGTGTAGGCCAATAGTAGGCCACACATAGGATCTGTTTAGGAACAACTAAACCATTAAAGTTCCCACCACATATTTCATCGTGGACTTCTTGGATAACTAGACGAGCTTCTGGATATTTAAGAAACCAGAGGAGAAGGCCATCAAACCCTCTTTTGTAAAGGATACCCCCTAGTATGACATAACGGATGCACATTTTTGAAAAGATCTTTTACCATTTCGGATAGATCTGAAGGTATTTTTCTTGTGGAAATATATTTGAATGTCTCGAGTGTATTAATTGTCGATTGATATATTTTATATGATTGATGGTTAGAAGATCAATGTTGGTGTAAGATGGTTGATAAAGTTTTTGTATGATGATGAAGAGTTTATAATCCTCAGCACTAGAGGTATAAAAATGTGAGGGAAGCCATGGTATCAACAAAATTTATTAGATGAGCGAGGGTAGTTTGGATTTCATAATGATCAAAGAGTTTCAGGAGGTCTTCAACGATGGATTTATATTTTTGTAAGACCTCATTTTTACATTGATAGGTCCCTTTTATTTGATTGATGACAAGCTATGAATCCCCATAGATGTCAAGGATATGCATTCCCGTGAAGGTAGTTTTCTTAAGTCCCATGATAAGAGCTTCAGTATTCCATCATGTTTTTGTGCAATCAAAGTTTAGTTTGAAGGATAATGGAATAAGGGTGTCCCAAGGGGTATTATGACTATTCTAGCACCCCCTTATTTATATTTGGACTCATAGAAGAATAATATCATTTTGAGAGGGGTTTTATTATGATTGAGGGTGTTGATAGATTTGTCGTGGAATTGCTCACAAGGTAAAAGATTGGTGGGAAGGGGAGATTCAACGAGCTGATCAATGGTGATTTGCCCCTTGATGGACTTTTGAGAGATAAATTCAAGGTCAAAATATGTCATGAGCATGAGCCATCTGGTTATACGATCATTATGATATGGTTTAGATTGCATGGATTAAAATTTGTGACTACATATGTTTTGTCATTGAGAATATAATTACGAAGTTTGGAAGTTGCAAATTATAAGGCACAACACAACTTTCCTATTTCGAATAACATGTTTCGTACTCGTGAAGGGTGCAACTTATGTAATAGATGGCCCAATCCTTACCTTGTTTGTCTTGATGTGCTAGAATGGATCCCAAGGAATAATAGGTAGTAGAAATATATAGATATAATGGCTTCACTTCATATGGAGATGTAAGCATTGGTGGTAATAAGAGATATTAAGCGAGGGCATCGAAGGATTGTTAACATTCATCATCCCACTTAAAGTGGATGTCCTTCCATAGAAAGGTGATGAAAGCATTGAAAATATTCTGATTGTTGAGAGATAAAGTGATGTGGAGCCTAATACCCTTAAACCAATTAACGAGATTAGATTAATCAAGTTACCTCAAAAAAACCTCTTAGGCCTTTAACAAAAGCAAATTTTCCAAGCCAAGAAACCTCTTATTCATGCAAAATTGAAGTTCAAAACCCTAGTACACTTTCTCAATTAGTTCAAAATGTTACTAGACCTTTGTTCATCTCAGTTCAATCATAAGAATGAACCAAATTCATCAAAAATTTCAATTTTCTCACCAAATGTCACAATTGCTATCTAGGCTTCTTAAGGCACCGATGATCCTCAAAATTGGTTGGGAGCATTCTCGCACTTTCCTAAAACAAAATAATAACTTTTCCTAGAACCATTTTTCCTCCCCGAGGTGTGGTCCAAATTTTATTTCTCAAAATTTTTCTTAAGGCCCCTTTCCTTCACTTTCTCATTTTTGGCTCAAGTTGTCTCTACCAACCATGCCTATAAGTTTTTTCACCCTTAATTTTTGACTCAAGTACTCAATGAACTAAATAACCACCATTCAGGATACCCATTTCCCCTTCTATCTACATGAAAACTTTCATTAGGCCTTTGTAAAATTTCCCTCAAAATCACCTTTCTAGCTTTTGAATTAGGTCTTTGGGACCGTGTTTCACTGTCATGAATTATAGGAAATATGGAATGTTTTAGGTCTTATATTCTTCAAAATATATGAGAAGAGGTCTCAAGTTTAAAAGTACAAAATTTCACCCCTTGATTTCACTTCTACACCTCTATCTAGCTATTTTCCTCCTTTCTAGCCAATTATGTGTTGATAATCTTCCTACCACTCACCTGTTAGAATCAAACAAAAAAGGAGTTTCTTATCCCCTAAAAATTCAATGCATGTTTATTATTGGAGTTCCATGACATACCTTAAATGGTTCTAACTAATGTCACCACTTCCAAGTCTTATATTTCTTGTATATCTTGTTCTAAAATCAGTGTCACACACCTACAAGTATGCCTATAAACTGTCATGTTTTTCTGCTATTTGAGAGAACTACAAAGATTCTAATCAATGTAGACATTCCAATAAATACCTCACCTAAAATTCTTGAGAACTAAATAGTTCCTCTCACTCTTTAACTCTCTCAAACCTCACTTTCTCTCTAAACCCTAATGAGGGTTTCTCTAAACCAATGAAGGCCTAAATAGTTATACAAAATTCTAAAACCAATATCAATGCTAGATATTCCTTCCCTAGGTCTGTAATAACTTTTAGAAACCTTAAAAAGGAAAACCAATCTATGAAAGAACCTAATACACCTTTGTGATCTTGATTTTTAGAAATCTATGACTCAGGATACCTTTTTCTTCCTAGAGAATATCATAAGGTTCTTTGAAGGTGATTTTAAAATGGGAAGACTGCAAGGATTGTTTAAAGCTTAAAATATTCACTCACACCTCGTTCAAATCAAAAATTTCCTCAAGGGTTGAATTCCTTCTTTTATAATACTTGATAACTGGACTGCATGACAACTTTGGTACACGCTTTCTTTAATCGTATCAAGAAAGACCATAGTACTTAACTACTGACCAAACCTCCTTCTTATCTCTTAGAATTAATTGTATACATTTTTATATTTGAAACTCACTTTACCCCCTCTTTCACGTGTCTCTCAAATAACATAGTCTAAGATGACTTCCACACTAACACTATCACCGCAAGGTTACTAAAATTGTTCAATCATGCACCCTCACACAAATATAGAGAAATATCACAAAAACACAATCCAAAAACTATATCAAAATAATCTTACCATCTAAAGTCTTCACCTAGATTGCATGCATCAATTCATTGATCATTAAAATTCACAAAAATATTAAAAACTAACATCAAAATTGTGTATACACAAAATTCTTCCTTCAAATGCCTTGAGATTATTTCTCTATCCAAGACCATTCAAATGATTAGAAGAAAAAAATTACAATATGTTTAAATATGCTCTCTCCCTCAATTCTAACAGATTTTTGGAAGTTTGAACCCTTCACATTATATATTTTGTCCTTTATTACAACATTAAAAACACTAGTTTAGATTAGTTCCCTAGGACCTAAGCACTAGTTCACAATCATGACCTAAGTAGGACTTCTAGGCCTAAAAAAGACTTCACATAACCTTATTACATGATTTATTGCAACAAGATCACATTCAAACACCTAGTTACAAGACAACATTTCCCTTTAGAATCAAATTGGTAGTTTTGGAGGGAAACTCGACCAAGTTAAATTTGTGAAGGTCTTATTCATAACCAACATACCTATATGACTCATAATGTCCCTTAGAACCTATCAATACACTAGGAAATCACAAATTTGATGTTGTCACCTATACATGCACAAGCTAGGAGTGATGCACCTGCATCATACTCCTAAGGGAAAAGAAAAGTTTCCCCATACTTGTGTGCTAGCCTTCTTTCTTCTTCTCATTTCTCAATTTCCAATTGAACATGCCATTTTTAAAATGGCCCTTGATTACATACCATCCAAGATTTTCCTCTCTTATTTGTGTTTTGTCTTCTTTCAATTGGTTATCCTTTGGGATTCTCAAGTTGTTGATCAAAATGAGGCCCTTAAGATCTGTATGTTTCTTTTTCCATCTTGTACTTGAGTATTTATGTTTGATTTAGGTGTACATATGCTTCTTCTCCATCACTTATGATTATGAAAATATATCTTTCATCCCTCGTTAGTATTTCTTCAATCATCTCCTTTTCAAAATCATTAAATACTAGTTTTCGCTTACAAAACTCACCCTTACTTGGTTGTCCTTTCACTTTATAAATTGTTAAATATGTATTCATATCACTCAATAAATGATTACATTGACTAGATTGATCATCATTATTCCTTTTGACCATATTTTTCATGCCTTATTTGTCTCTTTCAACCTTTTTATCTTGGAATTCTTCTATAATTTGCAAGTCAATGTCTTTTAGGATTGTTTTAGCACAACTCTCATCACTAATTTCATTATTCTCCATGTCTGATTTCTTCCTCTCTTCACCATGCTCTGTTGCTTTCTCATTTTTTCTCAATTTTGGTGTTCCTAAGAGCTCATCTTGGTCTCCATATTCTTTGATATTTGCAAAACTTTATTTCTTTTCATCTTCTTTATCCACTTCTTTTGAAAATTGTCTTCATTTTTCATGTCCTCTCTAACTTCTTCATGCTTATTGTCATATGATCATAATGTTCATTCATTGTACCTATACTTGCAAAACCAATTCTCAAAGCAATATTAGTTTAAAAACAAGAGGCTTGCATGCCTCATCTTTCTTCTTCATAACTTGATTTTGCTCATCTTCTCTCTTGACTTCTTCACACAACCTTTTCACTCTATCTTACTTTATCTCTTGTTCCTTATGACCTCTATAACTTCCTCAACCAATTCTCTATCCTCTAGACATTCTTGTTTGTCCTCAAGCACTTTAGCATGGTATTTTATTCTATTTATACCATCTCTTTCTTGTTTCCCTTCTTCATCTTACTTCATCTTCTAATTTATTGAAGTCATCTCAATATCACCACATATCTGATATCCATCACCATTAAAGCTATTAATCAAATCAATCTTATGAGGCTTAACAACCCTAAATAGTTTCTTCATACATGCTTCTCTAGTCTCTGTCAAAAATTTCTTAGTTGTCATCATCATCACTAGTCCTGTTTGTTGTCCTTGTACTCCTTTAATAGGTAAAAGTGTATGGCTTAATCCATTTTATAAAATAGTATAGGTATTATTTTTTCCATCATGCATTGCTTTCCTATCATACTATCATCGCCTACCCAACAACACATGACAAACATCCATAGGAACCAAATCACACAATATCTTGTCCTTATACCTTCCAATATGAAATTCAACTTGACATTGTTCCTATCCAAGATATGATGTCCTTTATGCATCCATGATACTTGATATGGGTTAGGGTGCATTGTATTTTTCATTCATATCTTCTCTACCATCTCAAAAGAAATAATATTTTCAGTGCTTCCACTATCAATGACCATGTTACAACACTTACCCTTTGCTTTATATACAATTATGAAAAACATCTTCTTTGAGTTACATCATTCACCACCCTACCTAGTTTTAAAAGAAATCTTCTAAACAAAAGTGACTTACCTTTTTCTTGAAGATTATGATCATCACCTTTGTCATGCTCTTTCATCCTTGTATCCATCTCACAACAATAATATGCCTTGTGTCCTACATATCTCTGACACTTATAACATCTTCTTGCAAATTGCACTCTACCACTTGCTCCATCTATTTTCAAAAGACTCATCTCTACTCTCATCCTTCTCTGTGTTTCTTCTATGCCTTCCAACCTACTCAACACAATCTCCATCATCTTTTCCATCTTCTCTTCCCAAGCTGACTTTCTCACTTCTCTTACTTGCACCATTTTTCTTCTCTTTCCTGCAATCAATATCAAAACAATATTGTTCTCTTTTTAAGAATAAATTTCACAATTTGATACAAAATTATGCAAAGCCTAATACCCTTAAACCAACTCACAATATTAGATTAATCAAGTTACCTCAAAACAAGCTCTTATACATTTAAAACAAGTAATTTTTCTAAGCCAAGAAACCTCTTATTCATGCAAAATTGAATCTCATAACCTTATTACACTTTCTCAATCAGTTCACCATGTTACTAGACCTTGTTTTAAATCAATTCAATCATAAAATTGAACCAAATTCATTAAAAGTTTCAATTTTATCACCAACTATCAAAACTACTATCTAGTATTCTTAAGGAACTAATGATCGTCAAAAATGGTTGGGAGCATTCTACACTTTCCCAAAACAAACTAATCACTTTTCCTAGTAACCTTTTTCCTCCCTAAGGTGTGGTTTAAATTTGTTTCTCAAAACTTTTCTTAAGGACCTTTTCCCTCACTTTCTCCTTTTTGCTCAAGTTGTCTCTACTAGACATGCCTTTAAGTTTTTTCACCCTTAACTTTTTACTTAGGTACTCAATCAAATAAATAACCACCATTCATGATACCCATTCCCCCTTATATCTGTGCATGCAAAATTTTACTATGCCTTCCTTTGTAAATATTCCCTCAAAATCACCTTTCTCGGCTTCTTAATTAAGTTTTGGGACCGTGTTTCACCACAAAGAGGATTGTCATTAATTATAGTAAATGTGGAATGATTTAGGTCTTAAATCCTTTAAAATATTTGAGAAGGGTGTCTCAAGTTTGTAAGTACAAATTTTCACCCCTTGATTTCACTTCTACACCTCTATCTAGCTATTTCCTCCAATCTAGCCAATTTTGTGTTGTACAATCTTCCTAGCCACTCACCGTTAGACTCAAACCAACACGAGGAGTTTATTATCCCTCAAAATTCAATACATGTTTACTATAGGAGTTCCAGGGCATATCTTAAATGGTTCTATCTAATGTCACCACTTCCAAGTCTTTTATTGCTTGTATATCTTCTTCTAAAACCATTGTCACTCACCTACACGTTTTCCTATTAAATGTCATGTTTTTTTGTTATTTGGGATGACTCAAAAGATTTTAATCAATATAGACCTTCCAATAAAGACCTTGTTTTCCCAAAATGTTTTACCACATACAAATTTTAAGTGTCAACATTACAAGCTTTTTCTATCATATTTGAGCCTAGTCAACTTTGATGGTGGGGGCTAATTCTAAACTTGATTTAATATTCATTAATTAATCATGACATAAATTAATTGATTATTGCATTTCCCCTTCAAATTTGTTTTGATGTTCTTGTAAGATATGGCTTCTCCAAATTGGTCTTATAATCAGGACTTTCGATATCGTGATAAAATCTGCAATTTATGGAACAATCAAACACCATTTTTAGTGATTCCAAATGTTGTGAGAAGGGTGTGAAGTGTTATTTTTAACTCTAAATTATGGTTTTTTAAAAACATAGGAAATTTACACTATGTTAAATTTGACGGGAAAATGACCATCACCACAGACCAAAGAAAGTGCAGAATGACAAATGGCTATGAGAGTCAATTTTAAGATCTCATAAAAATGGTCAAAAATCAATTTTTTCAGCAAAGTAAAGATTGAAGAATGATCACTAAGGTTTTATATTTCATATCATTTGGTCAAAATAGATTTAAAACAAGGATATAATGGGTATTGTTTATCCAAGATTATGATAATGATGTTATGATGGTTTGATGCATAAAACATGATTATGCATTATTTTTATTTCTTTTAATCAATGATGGATTTGCTCGGAAATGCACATTATGGATTTATGTGATATAGTAATTATTATTTCTTTATATGTAGTTATGAATGTGGGCCCCAACCCATCTTTCCATCATGTTTTACCTTAATTATTTAATGTTGCTAAGAAGAAATTACTTTATTCCTAAGTCTTTTATTTTAAAAAGGTATCTTATTTTATTATAAAAGAGGGTCTTCGAGTGGTCAATAATTAAAATAAAGTTAATGACTTTATTTTATTATTTTATTTATTTTTCTCAAATGAGTTGGTTATGAAACCTAACCACCCAAGACTTCTTTAAAAGACTTAGAAGAAATGAAGAAAAAGAGGAAAATCATAGGTACCTGGCTGAACTATAGTCAATTTTCCATTCAAATTTATTTATGTTATTTTCTTCTAGAGATGGATTTTGTTCACAAACTTCTTCAGCAACATTTTAGGTGACTAAAATCTCTTGAGGAGAATGAACAGGTATATCCAGTTTTTATGTAATAATCTTTCCGATTATCTAGAATATTTTCATTTTCTAACTTGAATGGCTGACGCTTATTTGTATGCCCTGGGATATTGGTTGCTTTTGGAATCTGGTGGAGTTGATGAAGACATTACATGATCATGATTGTAATTGTGTACATTTTCATCCAGTAGAATATAATTTCTTTTATGGATATTGTTCTCATTAATGAATTCCTATTTCATTGACATTTTTGTCATTGTGTTTGGTCAGAATGACCATTTGTAAATATGTATAGTTCTTTTATGTTTTTGTACATTTTGTTTATTCTTTCTATTTCTTGGAATGATTGTGAATGATAAGGATTTTTCTAAATCTCGTTAGGTTTCTTATATTTTTGGTATGATATTTAATGGCCTAACATTAAACTACCCTTTTGCATGCTTGAGTTTTTGCTTAAGCCCATTACGATTAAATTGGTACGATTCCACCTTGACCTCAATAGTAGGTTGAAGGGTTGATTCGTTGTCGATACATTTTCTTTCGAAATTTTTTTGGTGAATCCGTTGGGGATTTATTTTCTTTCATTCTAAATCATTCTTTTCATTTGGGTAGATTTCTCTCACTATCTACTCATATCATCATTGGCCTCATTCTAAACCATTGTTGGTCGCTAGGGATTTTTCCCATGGCTGCCCCAAAATTTTATAGCCACTCAGATGTTGATTTATTTTTTAGTTATTTGATACATATTATATGCAATGAAAAACTAAAGTAATGAAAGATGAACAAACTAATAGTGTAAAACTTCCCTGTACTTTCTCCAATGCAAACCTCAATAGGGTTGTGAACTCCTTGTCTGTGAAACCTTGCAAATGAATGTTAGAAATGAATGTGGATGCTCTTGAATTCTCTCCAAAATTTGAATGCAATTACTACCAACACAGAATTCAACAGAATTTTTGTACTTCAGATTCAAGAGGATTTGTAAGCAAGGTAAGCCTGCAATTTATAGAGGAAAAAGTAGTTGAAATTGGTTACATACGGGTAAATTAATATGCTAAAAATAGCTTTGTGGGAAGTTACAATATTTTCGAGGGAAATAAATTAATTAATTACAAAAATCTACAAATCGGAAGGTTGTTATATGTGCAATTTAATTGCCCCCACCTTTCTAGTATTCTAGAAGTGCAGCTTAACTAGGATAATGATGGGGAGTCCAAGTGGAGTCTAGTTGGATTTTGAACAAGTGAAATATGACTAAGATGTGCACACACTTAATTAATTAAGCTAAAGGGGTACTAAGGATACATCAGATTAATTTAATTAATCCAAAGGAGTGTAATGTGCATGAATGAATTAATTTAAACAATTAATCACAAGTAGGTGAATAACATGGTGTACTAGGATAACATTGGGAAAAAGTGGAAATAGAAGTGTAATTTTGGGGTGTCTACATTTTCCCCTCTTTAAAGGGCTATTGCAAAAAGTAATCATGATTTAATGATAGTAGACACATGCAAATCAACGAGCGTAAAATTGTGAAACATTGGGATGCCTCGAAAAACAATGAAGTGAAGTATAGGATGCCCCAACAAGCAAGGAAAATGGTAGAGGAATGCCCCCTCAAGTGGGTGGATGACGCAACAAGGTGGTGGACAACCACTTGATAGGAAGGAAAAAAAGGGAGTAGAACAAGAATGGGAAAGGATTGTGCTTATAACATGAGCATTATTTGGAGAGTAATTTTTAAGAGACACCTATTTTTTTGTTGTTGCACAATAGAGTTTTCACCATGATTATGAAATAATCAAGATGGTTAACCTAGATGCATGTAAACAAACACACATAACAAAGAAAAGATAAAAAGGAAAACAAACCCAATATACAAAGTAGGTGCTGACACCAGGGTTATAAAGGAACCAAGATGTGATCACACTACTTATAAGTGGTCCAAAAATAATAAACATCAACAATGTAACAAAAATTCAAAAAAGAAAACAATCAACCATGCCTAATGTGTGCCAAAAATGATGATTAAGTAGATACAAATGCTCCCAAGTGGAAATAGGATCAGACTGGAAGAGTGGAGTTAAAGCGACTCCTTATGACACTCTTGTTGAATCCATTGTGCAAATGATCAAAGATGAAATTTCCCTAGGTAAAGTTATATTGCGAAGGAAAAACAATTTTGTGACTTGCCCCAAGCAGAGTTAGCATATCATGCAAAGGGAAGAAAGTGATAGTTGTAAGATTGGCATGATCACTAGGGTAATAGATAAAAGTATGATGTTTATCAAGATTGTATTGAGATGTTGAATGATTCACTTTAAGTGTTTTCCAATTGTAGGATTCTTGTGATAAGTGAATGTTTGTTCGAAAGTTTTGTGATTTTTAATTTTTTTTTGGATTTTTGAAATATTTGATTTTTTGAATTTTAAGTGAAATATTTGATTTTTTTTTGAATTTTTGCAAGTTTTGAAATACAAATGCAAACAAAAGGAAGACATTCAACGCTTAAATACACCAGGAGGAAAACACAACACGTGAAAATGACAAAAATATATAAAATAAGTAATAAAAAGAAACCCAATATGAACAGAAGGAACCACACCAAAGTTATATGTGAACTAGGATACGAATAAATGTCCTGAAATTGGTCCATTAGCACATTCCGGATACATAGAGCACTAGTTATTCAAACTATAAAACATAATAAACCAAGCTAAGAATATACAATACAAAACTCCATATGTACAAATGTTAAACAAGCAAACAAGCTAGTGGACAAAAACAGACTAATGTAAAAATTCTAATAAAAGTGAATATATATAGATGTTAAGTTTCCCCAAAGAGAAAGCCAAATCCAAGTGATGTCCCTAAGAAAATTTACATTGTAAAGAGTGGCTTGATTGATTGGAAAATATGATTGGGAACAATCAGATAAATAAAATGGCGAACAAAAATACATAATTGCGAGTGTTTTCTTTTTTTTTGAAAAGTATTTTTGAAATATTTTGTATGTTTTTTTGTATTTTCTGAAATTTTTAATATTTTTTGATTTTTTTTGAATGTTTTTGGTATTTTAGGAATTTTAAACCACATGCCAAAGAAGAGGAAAGGAAATTCCCAATTAAAACCAACATACTACGTATGAAGTAAGTAAACGAAAACATAATGGATGGTGAACAATAGTGGTAGAAAATGGGCATGAAAACCTAACAAGGAAACATGGGACATATGACGAGGTGAAAATTTACAAGCGGGAAACAAAGTGAAATGAAAAAATAGGTGGATGTAATGATATGCCCCTAGTACAAGGGTTACTCTTCAGAGACTCAGGAGTAGAACTTCTTCAGATGAATGACATTCATAGGATCCTTCAACTCTTTTTGATCCTTAGTAGACAGTTTGTATGCACCAGATCCAAATTTAGCAATTATAACATAAGGACCCAACCAATTAGGCTCAAATTTTCCCTATTTTTCTCGTGGTTTAGTTGTGTTCTTCTGATTTTACTTTAGGACCAAATCACCAATTTCAAACTGTCAAGGTTTGATCTTGTGATTATAATTATGGTACAGTCTATTTTGATATACCTACATATGGTCTAAGGCATGAAGTTGTCTCTCATCCAATAATTCTAGCTCTACAAGGCATGTAACATGGTAATCCTCTTCATGAATGAGATGTTGGAGGGAGACACAAAGTGAAGGCAATTTAACTTCAATAGGTAATATGGCTTCAAAGCCATATACTAGGGAGAATGGAGTAGCTCTTGTAGGTGTACAAAAGGAAGTGCAGTAGGCCCAAAGGGTAGGATACAACTATGTATGCTAATTACGTCCATGTTTATTGAGTGTCTTTTCCAAAATGGATTTGATAGTCTTATTTTTGATGCTTCGAATTGGCCGTTACATTGTGGATAGTAGGGTATAGCCCCATTTTAGGTAGATATTATATTTCTTAGCGAGGGCCTTGAGATCTTTAGTTTTTAAAGAACCACCATTTTCAGATTACAATAACAACAGGATGCTAAAATGACAAATAATATGGTTGAGAACAAATTTAGAAATATTGTACCCAAGAATGTTGGTAAGAGGCACAACCTCAACCCACTTGGTGAAATACTCAAAGGCGTTATAATAAATGTGTGACCATCAGAAGATGTGGGATTTATTTTTCTAATTAAATCGATCCCCATTTTGAAAAAGGCCAAGGTGATGTAATAATATGTAAGGCTTGGGATGGTGCATGAATGAGATTACCGTGTTTTTGGAAAGCTTGAAATTTCTTCATAAAGTTACATGCATATTCCTCCATTGTGGGCCAGTAGTATCCAATGCGCAAGATCTTCTTTGCAAGTACTATTCTACTGGTATTGGCACCTTAAATACCAAAATGTACTTTAGCTAGAATCTGATTAGTTTCATCCTAATTGAGACATCTTAAGAGAGTCCCATCATAGCCTCTTTGATACAAGGTGTCAGCAAGAAGGGTGTAACACGAAGCACGTTGTGCTAAGGATATTTTATTAGCTGAATTAAAATTAGGAGGATAGGCTTTAGTTTGAATGAAGGTGTATATATCATGGTACTAGGGATGATCAGGACCAACAATCTCACAAACCATGGTGGACTCTAAAAATTCATATGTGGGCACCAAAAGATGTTTAATGAGGAACTTTTTGTGAGTTTGATTAATGTCGAACAAAAGAAGGGAGGCGATAGTTTCCATGACATCTGCTTTTTTTTTGTATGCAAGGAACTTGTTTAAAATTGATAATCTAGAAATACCCTCTAAGGCTATCAACCATTCTTTTATAAGGTAATATCTTTTCATCTTTTACCTGATATTCTCCATTAACTTGATTAATGACTAGAAGAGAATCACCAAGAACTCGTCAATCCTTGCAAACATCATGAGATAGCAAATGCTAAGCTTGCTATCAATGCTTCATAATCTGCTATGTTATTTGTACAAAGGAAGCTGATACGATAAGATTTAGGTATTAGGTCTCCATCTAGTGTACGTAAGACAATTCCTACTCAAGAACCATGAATGTTGCAAGATCCATCAAATAATAACACCCATAAAGGTGTTGCTTCTATATACAATAGGTCTTAATCTAGAAATTCAAAACTTAATGGTTGTGATCCTGGCAATGGTATTGTGGCCAGTTGGTGTGCCAATGCTTGACCTTTGATAGTTTTTAATTGATAATATCAATGTCAAATTTGCTAAGTAGTGCAATCTAGCTAGAAATTCATCTTATGATGATCAGACTCAAAAGTAGGTACTTAAGAGGATAGAGCCTTGAAATTATCTTGGTGGTATGATTTAGGAGATAATTTTTCAACTTTCCAAAAGTATAAGAAACCACTAAACAATCCTTTTCAACTTATGAGTACTTGGTCTAATGTTTAAGAAGAGTTATGCTCAAGTAATACACAACTTGTTCCCAACCCTTATCATTTTGTTGTGCTAATAATGCCCCAATGGCATGTTCTATTGTAGATGTACAACAACATAGGCTTATCCTGTATAGGTGACATGAGCACCAACAAAGATGTCAGGTATTCTTTCAAATTTTTAAAGGCATCTTGACACTCTTGTGTCCATTTGAATTAGACATCCTTTTTAAGCAACTGGTTGAAATGATGGAACTTATCTTCCAATTGAGAGATGAAGTGATGAATAGACTATATTTTTCCTTGTAGGCCCCTTAATTGTTGAAGGTTCTAAGGAGGTGGCATATCTATTATAGCTTTGACCTTGGTAGGGTCCACTTCAATTCCTCTTCATGAGACAATGAATCCTAGAAGTTTCCCTAAGTGACACCAAAGAAACATTTTTTTGGATTAAGGTGAACCTTGTACGCCCTTAACCACTCAAATATACACCTAAGAACTACTTGGATGATCCACCCTAGTCTTTTATTTATCAAGAATATCATCAACATAATATTCCATTATGTCGTGAAGAAGGTCATGGAAAATAATAGTCATGGCACGTTGATAAGTTACACTAGCATTTTTAAGGCCAAAAGGCATGACCTTGTAACAAAATGTCCCCCATGGGGTTGTAAAAGTTGTTTTATATTGGTCTTCTTTAGAAATTTGAATTTGGTTATACTCGAAAATCCATCCATAAGGGATAACATCTCATGGCCCGCAGTAGAATCGACAATCATGTCAATATTAGGCAAAGGGAAATCATCCGTAGGACACACCTAGTTAATGTCATGAAAATATGTACAAATACAGATTCCAGGGGTATTCTTCATAACTGGCACATATTATATATCCGTTCTGATTAGTAAATGCACCATATGAAGCCTACATCCAATAATTTTTATAGTTCAACCTTAACAAGTAATGTGACCTTGGGATGCATTTTACGTAGTTTTTGCTTTACAGGTTTGGTATCTGGGTGCACCAAAAGGTGATGAATGGCAAGGGAAGGATCAAGGTATGGAATATCTTTATAAGACCAAGTGAATACATCCTGAAACTCAGTTAGAAGTGCTATGAAGGCTTTGATTTCAATTTCTGATAAACTGGCACCTAGTTGTAACAATTTTGGTTGGTCTTCAATTCCAATGTTAATGGTTGTTGTCTCCTACCAACAAATTAGAAGTTTCATTATCTTGAAATGTTGATGTAAGATTTTTTAGATTGTTGGATATTTCTAGATCCAAATATCCTCTCTAGTTTCTCTAAAATGTTTTCACTAGGAGATGCATCTTTTTCTTTCTTTTTCTTTTTCATTTTTGCTTCTCGTATAATGCCTCAGAAAGGTTTTCACTATGTGAGATATAATTTTTATTTTTTCTATGTTTAATTTATTTTTCTTTAGGATTGGATATTGTAAGTTCTTCATCAAGTAAGTGGTAGCATCAAGGTTTATATCAAAACCATTCTTGTGATCCGACAAGGGAAAAGGGTCCTAAGCCCCGAGGAACTCCTAGATGGCCTCATCATTTTGAAAGAGGTCCATGGAAATATGACACTGTTGGTACTGATCAATGAGGTAAGGATAAACAACATCAAGGGTTCAAATAGATATATATTCGAGGAAAAGATTAGCCTCATCTAGGTTTTGAAAGAGGCTATATGTGGAACCAGTCTCAATTTCAGAATCTGAGTCCTCATCGTTAGGTAATACATCAAAGACTATATGCCTCTTCTCATATGTCTCATATCCTAGACCATATGTGTAAAGATTAGACTTGATATTCATATGTTCAAGAATACCATGTCCTTGTGGGCCAAGGCCTCTTCCTTTCCAGTTCATGTTTTTCATCATTCTATGGCCCTTGGTATAATCATTGGATTCAGTAGCATTCTATCCATCCTGTCTTTGTATAGCCAAGATTTATTGAGATTGGAATATTTTCATCTTCTAGATATCCATATCATCTCCAAAGAGTGTTTCCAAGATAGTAAGTTGGAGGTTATTGTAAATGAGGAGTGTTAGGATGCCCATAGCTGTGAGGCAATAATGGGAGTTTTCCAACAAGAAATGTATTTCAAGTGTGTACTCACCTAAGCCTTTATGAGAGAATGTAACCTCAGGTGACACTTTAGATGTAGATGATTCAAAGGAAGGTTCAGAGGAATGAGGAATATCCTCACTGATGATTTAGATGTAGATTCTTTAGAATAATATGTGGAGGCATGAGGGCACAATATTACATCAGGATCAATACATTGGTAACAATAGATTTTGCTAGATCTAGTTGTGCTATCCACACATGGAAAATAATATTTCTTTTTGTACTTTTCTTTGAAACACTTAAAGTATTCAAAGGGGTTAGTATCGCCATGTAAGGTGAATTCTCTACCATTATGTGGAAACTTTATCCATTGATGGAAGGTACTACATGCATCTCATGTATCCAAGGTCTACCCAAAAGAATGTTTTATGACGTTTCTACATCAACTACATGACATATAATGTCAAGAAGCTGCGATCCTACTTGTATAGAAAGAGTGATAGTACCACAGGATTGGTGCTCAATATTATCATAACCATGAATGGTAATTATATTAGCATCTAAGTAATCTATTGTATGGCCAAGGCAACAAATATTTTTTATAGAATAGATGTTAAGAAACGCTACATTGTCAATAAGAAATATATTGAATTTATGATTTGTAACGTAAGCCTCGATGTAAAGGAGTTATTGTTAATAAGATTTGGGTTCAACATATCTTGAGTGCCAAAATATAGGATATGAGTTTTAGGCATAAGGTTCACGATCATAGATGAAACTATTGAACATTGAGAGTATGAGGAACATATGATTCATTTAGAGCACGAGTGAGAATATCCTGAAAGCTAGGTGACTCTTTTAACAACTCCATTAGAGAAATATGTGCTGGCATGGTTGCTAATTGCTTAATTAAATCATACTAACCTAGGGTGGAAGAGTTGGCATTAGAACTTGACTTTTGATTTGAAAGAGCTATTGGTTTAGACGTTTGAGGTTTTGTAGAAGATGTAGAAGGTTTTTTTTCTGCAGGAACCCATATATTCCTTTGGTGTGTGGTCATTGCATTACTCAAAAATTTGAATTTAATAGTCACCATTGTAGATGGCACTTCCTCAATAAATGAGATAATTGAACTGAAATCAACGTTATTGGTAGAGGGACCTTTGTCAACATTTTTACTATCACCACCATGTTTGGGAAATGGGTTTGAGAACACCTTAATATTTTCTTTGGGTGTTTTATTTGGTGATGGTTCTTCAATAATGATATCTCCACTATCAATGAGGTCTTAGATAAAGTGACGTAAGAGAAAGCATTGATCAGTTGGGTGACTATCAATGTGATGAAAATCACAATAAGTATCAACTTTATACCAAGTAGGATTGGGTTCTCCTTCAACCCAAGGTCTAGTGATAGGATAAGTAACCATATTTTCATTAACGAGTTGTTGAATAAAAATGATAGAGTTCTCCCAAAGGAGTGAAACAACGTCATTTAGAATTAGGAGAGGAGGAAACCTCTTTGCTAGAAACAACAAGAGGTTGTTTACCTTTATTTTGTCTAGTATGAGTATTTTAGATGTTGTGGAAATTACGATTTTCTGTAATACCATCTTTGACCATATTAAAATTGTGGTTAACATGTTTATATTTGTCTTGGTGAGAGCTATTAGGATGATTACTATATTTCCCATTGTCTTTTGAATGAGGTTTAATCAAACCTTTTGCGATAAGGGATTTTTCAATCTGTAATCCTTTCTCAATAACTTCTTCAAAAGTATTAAGGAAATGCATTTGCATGTGAAAGGATAGCTCACTATTGAGATTAAGCACAAATATTCTCACAAGCTGCTTCTCAGGCATGGAGCATGGGGAACGGTTGAAAATCCCCCACCATATTTGTAGGAATTGTGCAAAGGTTTCATTTTTTCATTATTTTTCATTACACAAGTCCATTATTGTGATTTTCGAGTCTAGGTTGAATGAGAAATGTTTGACGAACTTATCTAAGAGGTCGTGAAATTTTGTATAGAGCCCTTAGGGATGTGTAGGAACCAGTCCAAGGAGTTTCCTCCTAGAATTCATGGAAAGAGATGCATTTAGAATACATCATTATAGGAAACATCTTGGTAAGCCATATAAAACTCCTTGATATTCTCTCTAGGATCATTCTTGCTCTTGTATTTGTCAAATTTTGGCATCTTGAAAGATTTGGGAAATGAAATGCGTAAAATGTCCTTATCAAAGGGGTAAGGACACAATTATTCAAAGTTGAATTATTTTCATTGATGTTGCATACCTGAGATGGTGTCCTTCATCATTTACCATTATTGGGAAAACAACGAGTTATTACCTAAAGAAACATAAGGAACCATCACTTATAGAGTTGTTTTTATCTTTGGTGTGCATAATATGAATCTTAAATAAAGCATCATTTGTTTTCTTTGGTGCCTCATTGTCATGAGACTCATTGATGACTTTGGAATTTAAGATACAAATTTATTTAGCCATGCCATTAATTTGATTCATGAGGGCTTGAGTGGGATTGGTAACCGAATTAGTTGATTTTCCTTTATTCCCTTCGTCATATTTTTCTTTGTTGGGTTCATCACTTTTGGCATTGTTCAAGGTGGACTTGTTTTGATCATCATTGTTCATGTGACTAGGGCTTGCCTCATCATCATTATTTGTCAAAATGAAAGGTTCACCCTTGTTAGGTGGTGGTTTTCCAAGTAATGTTTGTAAACTAGCTTCATCAAAATTAGAGGGTAATTTTTCTCCCATCTCAAGGAGACGAAGCAAAAATTGGTCTTTATTCATACATAAAATATTTTCAATGAGGGATTATTCTTTGAGTGATATGTCATATTGATCATCCTCAGAGTTTTGGTCATTATGAATATCAAAATTTCCATGATTTCAATTTCATTCACCCTTCCAAAAGGACTATAATCTCTATGTCATGTTCCCATCATTTTTAAAAGAGGGAGGGAGAAAAAGAGAGATGCGAAAGATAACTCAACCCATAGAAAAGTGAATGCGATGATGGAAGAGAGGTGTGCAATTAAGCTTTGTAATAACTTATCCCTTAACAAAGTGAATGCTAAGATGGGCAAGAGGTTTGGAAGATATGAGTGATGCAACCCTTAACAAAGTGAATGTCAAGATGGAAGCATGCGAAAGTGTTTGATAAACTCAACCCTTGACAAAGTGAATGCCAAGATGGAAGAATGATCTGATGTGATGAAGGTTCTCATCCTCTAACAAAGTGAATACTATAATGGAGGATGACTATATTTACAAATGTCCAAGTGTGCTTAACTTATAATAATGTGAATGCTAGATTGGATGAGAGAGGATAGAATGATTGTAAATGCACTCTACTACATAGAAAAAATGAATGCTAAATGGGAAGAGGGTATGAAAAAGGAGTCAAATTGTATGTGATGTGCTCAACCCTTAACAAGAATTAGTTAAGAAGGAAGATGTTAATGAAGGGATAAAACTCAAATATTGATAACGTAAGTTTTGAAAAAGAAGATATGATGAAGAGTTTAGAACACAAGAAAATATGTTGTCAAGTTAGAGGAGAATGAAGATAAAATGTGATGAAATTGAGTTGTGACAAAGTGGAACACAACACTGTTAAGATGTGAATTGTAAGATGAAATTTCTTAAGCGAGGATGTGGATATCCATAACTCAAGACTTGATGTCGAAAAGGAGATGAAAACTTAAACGTTGGGAAATGCAATCCAAATTTTAAGTATCAAATGGAATGGGAGATGAACTCAAAAGGAGGTGAATACGAAAGATAGAAGAATTTGATAATCGTGAAAGGGGAAGAATCAAATAAGTGAATAAGAACTCCAAATGAATGAAAGAAAATCAAATGGAGAAGGAAATGAGGATGAAAAAAGAATAATGAAATAATGAAAAAGAGACGAAAGTTCTGAAAAGGGGGAAATTTAAGAGTAAAATGAAGGTTAGTGAATGACTGATGACGAGAAGAAAAGAGGACGAGAAAAGATGAGATGAGGATGAATTATGAAAGTAAAATCCAAACAAGGATTGTTTGGAAAATGATGAAAAGATAAGAAAAGTGAAAGATGGATCCCAAATAAGGAGTGTTTGGGAAAAGAGAGTGTGAAACAATACCACAAAAAGAAAGAAAAAAAGAGAAAGAAAATCAAAAATAAGTTTTTTTTTTGAATGTTTGTTTTGGCCTCTACCTTAAATTGTCTTGGACAATGTGTGGCTTCCTAGGTGGCTCTCTCAACTAGGTGTCAACAAAGATATCCGAGTGAGCTCGATGATACTACTAGCTTATGGATTTACTTTACCCCCTTTGAAACCATGAGAAAATATCTTGCTCGGAATGAATCGCACTGGGTCACCACTAAGGATATTCGTGACTCTAACTCACAAGGCTTTACTAGTCAGGTAGGATAAAAAGGTTCCCATTTTGTCCACCAGTTCCCTCAAGGTGTGGACTACTTTAGGGTTCCTAGAACCACCCCCTTTTTTTTAGCTTAAGGCTTATGCCAAGGGGTTATGTTCTAGTTAAGAAGAGCCGTAGCTCTTAACCAAACCTGCAAATCAAGTGTTTTGAATGTGGTGTTTTTTTATCTTTTGATTTAAATGTGGTTTGATTGTACTCCTTTGGAAACTTATAGTTAGTAGTTTTTGAATGTTTTATCCACCTTGTGTGAGAGTGGGTCCTGTAAAAAATGATTAGAAAGTTTTCTAAAATGAGGTAAAAAAAACAAAACAAATAAACAAGACAACAGAAGTGAACCCACATTTCTAATTTCCAAGATCACTTAAAAAGCATGAGGAAAGAGCATACATGTGGGTTGGATTTGGTTAATTGAAACGTTAATTCCCAAAAACAAAAAAAAAAAGAAACACCCACGTTTGATTCCCAAGATCGCTTTAAAAAGCACGAGGAAGAACATATGCATGAGTGATTCATGATTAGTTACAGAAAAAAACAAAAGAAAATGACAAGCAATAAGCACACAACAAATCTTAGAAAAGGGTTAGTCTAGTTTGCAAAAACAACTAAACATGTACGAGAAAGACTAAAAATAGGAAAAATTGGACCTGAAACGTCCAATAACATTAAAATTACAACTTTCATGATTATGCCATATAAGAAAATGTGATTAAAAGGGTGAATTAGAGTTGATGGTTGGAGAAAATGTCTGTTAGGAGTAAAAAGAAAAGTTGAGTGGAAATTCCAAAGAGCCTTGCAAAAAAAAAACATGCACTATTAGTCTTGTTTATGAAAAACGATGAAAAAGTAACGTAAAGGTCATAATTAAATGGAAAATACCTAATTAAAGTAAACAAACTAATTATTAGTTAGAAGTAGTGAATGACCTAAACTAAGAAAGTAAATTAAACTAACTAATTAATTAGACTAACTAATTAAAAGAAGAAAAAACTAATAACTAAGAATATATAAAAAAGTAAACATAAACCTAAAACTTTACAGATATAAAGTAGAGACCTAAAGGTGTGATTTGTGTGTGGGAGCAGGTTGAAGGTGGAACAAATTGATGGGGAGCTTTGCTATCTCAAAGGCATGATTTAATGAAAGGGCGAAGGGAGGGTCCAGCGAGGATATGTGTGATGCCCCTTAAAACAATCCACTTGAGACCCAAGAAACAACCTAGGTTTAGTTAGTAAAATTATAGAATAATTTTTGTTTTTTTGAAGTGTCTACAACTAGGTTGCAAGACAACAGTTGACACTAATAGGTTCTGGAACAAGTTTAATCTGCTAGAACATACTTTTCTTTTATTACAATTATCAGCGGTCACAAGGTCTAAATTTTTAGGGTTAGAAGTTTCAGTTAGGTTAAGGGGGTAAATTATCACCATACCCACTCTCTAACAGGCTCAGAGTTTTAAATTCATTTTTCTCACACTTAACACATTCAAAATTTCCCTAAATTATTCCCATTAGATAGGAAATTTTTTCACCTTTCCAATGATATAAAGAAGTCCTCCTAACTCCTTGTAAAACTCCAGTTATGGGACGACGGACCTTAGGGGTCAAATTTTCCCCCAAGGGGACACGTGTCGAGCGAGAGAAGAAGACCCTTTGTCGAGTTGGTGGGTCACGGGGTGGTGTTTGCAAAAATTTCTTGCATGGAGGAGAAAATTCCAAATTGCACCCATGCCTCCCCTATCTTTGCCAGGGGACACGTGTTGGGCTCTAAGCCATCGCCAGAGAGAAAAGGGAAGGGTGGGGTGGTGGATGAAATTGGCGAAGTTTTCCAAAGAGGAGGGGAAATATCCAATTAGTTCCCACGCGCCTAAGGGTCCGCTAGGGACATGTGGTGCCTCAACCAAAAAATGCGAGGAAGGAAAGAGGGAGGGGTGGGGCGATGGAGGTGATTAGGAGATTTCGTCGAGGGGAGGGTGAAAGGGGGTAAAATCACGCATGGGTTTGCGCATCTGCAGAGGGGGTTTTTCCAAAGCCGGGGGTGGGAGTGTGGGGTTGAGATCTTTTCAAAAAATTTCCCGAAACCAAAATTTAAAAGAATAAAGGTTACGTGGTCTCCTCCCCTCGTTGTCACCCCATGGTGCCATGTGGCACCCTCTGGTTGGCTCCAGGCCACTCGGGAAATTTAAAAAAATTTCCCCAACAATTATCAAAATTTTCTAAGGATTTTTCAATTGGAAAATTTCGGACAGCTGGCCCACAGTGAAAATTTTCCCAAATTTTCCCGCCAAGGAAGGAAAAATTCAAAGAGCCATAACTTTTTCTAGGAAGCTTAGTTTTGGGAAAACGTGAACTTTCTAGAAATCTCTCAATGTTATCTTTGCACAAGAATCATAAATTTTACATTTTGATAAAGTTTAAGGGGTCAATTTTATGAAAACATCATGCAGGCTTTTAAATAGCCAACTGGTAAATTTTAACTTATAAAATTTATTCAATTTGGTCTCCTCCTTCACTCAACATGCCAAATAGACATGGAGGATTGTTCTAGGAAGGATTTAGGATGTTTTAGGAAGGTAATTTTACTTTTTTGATTTCCAATTTGCATTTTTCCAACAATTGACAGAAAATGACTGTAAAAAGGTTTGGGCTTGATTTTGCAATGTTTTAAATTGTTTTCTTAAGTGTTTCTCAATTTGAGTTCATTGATGTCATAGCATGCTAAATTTTAACATTTCCAAGTTGATTATTATGTGTAGGCCCAAACTGTACATTTTAATTAAATTTATTTGCCAGTTTTAAATTTACAATAGAGATCCATTTCTTGAGGGATCTAATTACCAATTCTACTTCAAAGTATGAAAGTTACTTCCCTTTCTAATCTACTACATTTAAGTGATTTATACAAACCATTATAAATCAATATGCAATACTGAAATTAAATTTTATAAATTTCTAAAGAGATACAAAATACTACATTATTTCCACATGCATTTCTTCTTTTCAAACATAGATCTAACTATCTCTTTTTCCATACAATGAAACATTTAATTCAATCCATGGTAGACTTAAGTGTTTTCCTTCTTCAAGCAATCATTAAAACAAGAATCTAGTTTCTATCTTTCCCAAAATCATATATTTGAAACAAGGAAAAATAATACAATTACATCTCACATGTTTCTTCCTTTTTCCATTTTCCAAAATAGGGATTCCAATCACAATTTGATATTCCAATTCAACACAACAATGCAAATGAGGGAAGGTCTTGCAATTCTTTATTGACTTCAATTATACAACTTTACATCTTTCAATGTTTGAATGCAATAAACATATTTATATTTCTTTCCTTTTGATAAATATAACAAAGTATAAATATCTCTCACATTTCATATATAAAACTTTCACAATCAGCTACATACATCTTTTCTTCACAAAATACATTAAAATTTCATCCACTTCAAAGTGGGAAAGGTTACAAATAAATTTGTTTCACAAGGGGCTGGCAAGACTGTCTTCTTCTGCTCTAGAACAATAACATGCAAGTTTTCTTTTTCTTCCAATTTGATCATAACAAAAGTGGGGGAAAGGCAATGCTCTCCACCCAACCAAGACATCCAATGAAAGGAGAAGTCATCCTTCATCATTAGCCCCCAAGCCCTAACCATAATGTAATAAGAAATGGATAGCAACCCATGGCAACAAAAAGCTTCCACAACACACAACATTCTTTCAACATGCATAATCAAATTAAAACATAGTTCAACACAAGACAACAATTTACAACTAGCAATTGAAAACCATTCACATAGAACTCAGGTTTGATCATGCAAGCCAAAGGAGTAAGGACTATGGGGAAGCTACTTATGCCTCCCAAAGGGCCCAAAGGGAATTGAGAATCCACCTATAACAAACCGCTAATAAAAATTCACCAAATATATCCTTATGCTCCCCACAATCCCTCCTTATGCCCCCCACAAAGTAAGAAATGCAAGCTATTTCTTTTCCATGGTGGATCCCAAACCCAAACTCCCTCCACAAGAATTCTGATGCCATTGGCATTCCCTTATGCCCCCCACATGAATTCCCCATAGACTTCTCCTACACCATTCCTATGGTAGTCTACCCAATAACAAAAAATAACAAAACATACACCATTCACACAAATACAAAAGAGAAATAACAATATAAGAGAAGAACTTAACTCCTACCTCTCCATGGTAGCTTTTGTTTCCAAACAACAAGCTTCAATGCCAAAACATAGTCCCAAAATAGTAATGCCAAGTAAGATATTATCTCCAATCTCCTCCAAAATCCACAATATCTCTAAACAACAAAAATGTGCCCCAAAGAAGTATTGAAAATGATTCAACAATCTAAAAAAGAAAAGAGTTTGAATTTTATAGAAGAGGGAAGAGAAGAGGATGGTGTGAATCCATGTAGAATGCCATATCACACATCCTCAAATCCAGTCACAAAAGAAAAAATTTCATTCTCTAAAGCACAATAAAGAGGTGGGTGAAAATATGACAATTTACTTGCACACTCCAAAAAGCCCACACCCCAAAGGACTGCAAATTTAAAACATGAAGAAAGTGTAATTAAAACATGCAACATGATTAATAAAAATGCATTAAAAAGGGCTAAAATCAACCCTCTAACCATAGGTATGGTTGGTAACTAGCTTTAAGAGGCATGGGACAAGTTTTACTTGTCCCACAAGCCTCCAAAACATCCCCAAGGACAAATTCGAATTTCCAAGGAGGTGGAGTATTTCATACTCCAAAATCTGACTTACACAACTCTTACACAAAATTACACATCCCTTACATATTTAATACAAAGAGGCAACAACTTCCATTATTACTTTCCCATATCCCAATTTGATTTATTTAACTTTTAACCATATGTTTTCTCACATTAATCTACCACAATTTAATTAAATAAAAGAAAGGGACACATTACTAATAAAATACATACAACAATAATAAAAAGTAACCACATTAATAAAATACACAAAACCCATGGTCACATATAAAGGTGATCCCCCCCATGGGAATCCCTAACAACAAACAAACACAACACAATAAAACAAGTTGCCATGGTGACCTTGTCGAATTCACCTAGAATTCCATTGTGGTTGGTCTCCAATACCCCGATGTTTGTTGTGATATTTAACTCCAAAAAAAAATACATCCTTCGGCCTCATGGACATATCGTAACATCAAACATGATATAAATCAAATCACAAAATCATCTAAATATGTGAATCACAACAACATCAAAGAAATTTAGCAAAATCACTTACAATTTATATCAACAACATCAAAGTAACAACTTTATCATCATAATATAATGTCCATTTCTAAGTCTACTCACAATATCCAACAATCACATGCCTAAACAACATTCACAATATATCCATGTCAAATAGTTTATCATCATCCATATATAAGGTGTCGCCAATATTCATCATGCATCATAGCCAAATCCAAATCAACAATAATCCATGATCAAATGTCTAACATCATACTAAATCAAAGCGTAATAATGTCCATAATGAAATCAACAATATCAAAATAAGTATCAAAAGGTGTCAAAGGGAAGTGGGCATTACATCCCCCTCCCCTTAGACTCGAATTCCTCTTGGAAGTCACTAGAAAAATGTGGAAACTTAACTCATAATAAGGTAGCATCCTCTCATGTAGTTGCAGTCTCATCATATCTATTCCACTGCACCCAAACCTGATCAACCTCTCTACCTCAAAGGCCCAGGTCATGTGATCTAGGATGCGAATGGGCTCCACCATCACCTGCCCCTGATCTTGTACCTACAATGATGTCCAATCTAACACATGAGAAGGATCTGCAATATATCTCTTGAGAACTGAAACATGAAAAACATCATGTATGCGAGACAAGTTGGGTGGCAATGCTAGATGGTAGGCCAAAGGGCTGATACGCTTCAAGATCTCAAAAGTACCAATGAATCTAGGAGATAACTTAGAACCTTTTCCATAATGGATAGGGCTCTTGTGTGGCCTGACACAAAGGAAAACCTTCATGCCCACATCAAAACTATGGTTGATCCTATGCTGATCTGCATACTTCTTCTACTTGTCCTGCGCCTCCTGTAATCTCTGCCTAATCAAAACCACCTGCTGCTCCATGTCTTGTAAAAGAGTTAGTCCAAGAGATACTCTTTCCTTTAACCTATCCCAACTAAGGGGTATCTTGCACTCTCTACCATACAAATCCTGAAAAGGAGCCATGCCTATAGAACTCTAGAAACTATTATTGTAGGCAAACTCCACTAAGTACAAGTACTCCTCCCATCTAGACTACTGATCCATCACATACATCCTAAGCATGTCCTCTAAAATCTGATTCACCCTCTCAGTTTTTCCATCTATCTCAGGGTGATATGCTATGTTGAATTTGATTCTCGTCCCAAGGACATACTGTATGGTAGTCCAAAAATGTGAAGTGTACAAAGGATCATGGTCACAAATGATCTTTTGTAGAATCCTATGCAACCTAACAATCTCATCCAAATATACCCGTGCTACTGATGTAGTTGTATAAGTGGTCTTCACTAGAGAAAAGTGAGCCCTTGTGTTAATTTATCAACCTTGACCATAATGGTGTCATGGTGATAACTCGACATCAGTAGCCCGATAATGATGAAATCCATGGAAATGGGGTCCCACCTCCATTCTTGGTATAACATGAGGATAAAGAAGGCCTGCTCAATGCTGATGCTCAACCTTAACTCTCTAGAAATCTAAACATTGTGACACAAAATATGCTATCTCTATGAATTCCTCTCCAATGATACAACTGTCTCAGGGTGGCATACATCTTCTTCACCCTGGGATGGGCTGAATAGGGTGCATGATGTGCCTCTACCAAGATGTCCTGCCTCAAGCCTCCATCTTTGGGAACATATATCCAACCTCTATGCTTGATAAGACCATCGACTTTAAAGAAAAACCATCAAAATTCCCCTCAAGGGGCTCTCTAAGACTTGATCTCTTCTCATCTTTATGCCGCAATGTAGAAGCTATCAAGAGGAAGTTCTTTGAAGGATCCTACTCTATAAATATGTGCTCACCGATGTGGTCATAGCCACATGTCTCCATCTACCGAGAGCGTATGATACCACATTATCCTTCCCCTTCATGCTCGATCTCTATGTCATACTCACAAAGCAACTCCATCCAACACCAATGATGAGCATTGAGATTGGGCTATGTGAAGAGGTAGCGAAGAATCAAGTGATCTGTCCTGAGTGTGAATCTTTGACCAAGAAGAAAGTGTCTCCATCTAACAAAAGCATGCACAACTACCGCAAGCTCAAGATCATGAGTCAGATAATCAAGCTCATAATCCTTGAGTTTGCGAGACTCAAAAGCCACTACTCTGCCCTCCTACATCAACACACCTCCAAGCCCTGCTAAAGAAGCATCGTGTAAAGAAAGAACTCACCCGTGGATCCGCACTGCAATAATAGGTGCTTTGTAGTGAGGCACTCCTTTAGTGTCATGAAGGTCTACTCACATCTGTCTAACCAAAAAATATCTTCCCTTTCCTTTGAAGGGAAGTGATAGGTGTGCAATCCAAGAGAAGTCCTGAACAAATCTCCATTAGTAACTCCGCTAATCCCATGAAGCTACACACCTCGATCCATGTAGTGGGTGTTTGGACAATCCATAATGGCTCTAATCTTGGAAGGATCGATTGCATGGTACCTTCCTAGAAATGATATAACTAAAATATTGTACCTCTTTCTGAAAGAATGCACACTTCTCCAAGTTCCCGTAAAGTCGCTTTCTCGAAGACAATGAAGAACCCGACGAAGGTGCCCTCATGCCCCTCACGCATATGTGAGTATATCAAAATTTCATCTAGGAAGATGAGCACGAAGCGATCTAAGAAGGTCCTAAATACCCCATTCATCAAACTCATGAACACTACGGGGCATTAGTCAAACCAAAAGGCACCATTGTGAACTCATAGTGCCCATATCTCATGCGGAAGGCAGTCTTATGAATGTCTACCTCCAAAATCGTTAGCTGATGGTAGCCTGACTTAAGATCAATCTTAGAGAAAATTGTGGCTCCTTTCATCTGATCAAACAAGTCATCAATACATGGAAGGGGATAATGATTCTTGATTATTACTTTATTAAGCTAGTAGTAATCAATACAAAACCGCAAGGATCCATCCTTCTTCTTCATAAAGATCACCGGTGCACCCTAAGGGGATACACTAGGATGGATAAGGCATTTCTCCAAAAGGCCCTCAAGTTGCAACTTGAGCTCACAGAGCTCAGGGGTGGTCATCCGATAAGGTGCTCGTGACATAGGATCTGCTCCAAGAACTAGATCTATATGAAAATCAATCTCACATGGGGGTGGTAACCCCAGTAGCTCCCCTAGAAAGACATCTGATAAATTCTCTCAAAATGAGATGATCATCTAGCGATGGTCCACTAGACCCATCTTCTAATCTATCACTGATTGTAATAGCATACATCTGAAAACCCCATCACACACACCGCTTAAGCTGTATAGTGGAGATGGTGTGAATAGAAACGGGTCTTCTGACCCCTAATATCAACGAATCAACCCCCAAATCATCTACACAAGATATAGTCTTGTGGTAACAATCCATCCTGGCCCTGTGTGAAGATAACCAATCCATACCCAAAATGACTCCATACGAGCCCAAAGGAAGGATACAAAGATCGAGGTAGTGGTGAAAGGTATTAAATCCATTACACACTCCTTAACTAAGAAGTCTACGGGGATATTAGCTCTAGAAGCCATCTCAACATCCTAACTAAGACAAGGAGGCAAGGAGATCCTAACATCTCAAGGGCTGAGGCAAGGAGATCCTATCTCCCCTTTACTTTTCATCATCATGGCTGACAGTCTCAGCAGAACTATTTCCAAAGCCATTGAAGATGGATGGATAAAGGGCTACAAGCCTACTTCTCAGGACATTATAACTTCTCATCAGCTGTTTGCGGATGACACTATTCTGCTTCTTATGGCCTCCCTCCTTGAAGCAAAAGGCATTAAAATTATTCTCAAATTCTATGAGTTAGCTTCGGGACAGAAAATTAATCTCCTCAAGAGCTCTATCTACTTTTTCAATACCCCAGAGAAGAGACAGAACAAAATCGCTAGAATTCTTGGATGTCCTATTCATTCCCTTCCTGCTACTTATCTTGGATTGCCTTTGGGTGTATCTAAGGTTTCTGAGCAGGTCTGGAACTTGCTTCTTGACCGCTTTTCAAAAAAATTAGCTAGTTGGAAAGGAGCTGTTCTCTCCTCTGCTGGAAAATGTCTTCTGATTAAAAGCACTCTCCAAAATCTGCCGATTTATCTTATGTCTCTCTATAAATTTCCTGCTGCTGTGCTGAATAGTATTGATAGAATTCAAAAGCACTTTCTTTGGCACGGATCTGAAAGTGGTTTTAGATATCATTTGGTTGCTTGGGAGGAAGTTTGTATTCCTAAGCGGCTGGGGGGCTTGGGTATTTTGAATCTTAAATATTTCAATGCTGCTTTGCTGGCCAAGATGGGGTGGAGATTCATTAAAAATAATCAACCTTGGTCTGATCTTCTTAGAGCAAAATATCTGCAGAACAATCAGCCTCAAAGCTTCCTCTCTCAACAGCCCCTCCCTTATGGCTCCATCTTTTGGAATAATTTGCTTGATACTAGGAGCCTGTTGATTAAAGGCACTAAGTGGAATCTAGGTAACGGAGCCAATATTAGTTTCTGGCAGAACAACTGGAGTAATCTGGATTTGGAAAATGATTTTATTCAGATCAAAGACCCCCTCATCCAAAAATATGGTTGCCTAGTGAAGGATTACATAGAAGATATAGATGGTCAGAAAAGATGGAAAATGTTGAAGCTGCCAGGTTGTAATAATCAAGCTACTCTTTCCTCCTTTCAAGACGAGCTAAACCTTATTCCTCTGGATCAGAATGATATTGCTGATGAGCTGGTTTGGAAAGATTCCACTGAAGGTGACTATACTGTTAAAGCTGGTTATAATTCCTTTTTCCTGTCTATTAGCAGAAATTTTGATTGGAATAGGATTTGGATGAAAGAGCTATCGCCAAGAATAAATCACTTCATGTGGCTAGTTTTAAAAGGTAAAATCCTCACTATTGATAATCTTATCAAAAGGGGTTTCATTATGCCCAATGGATGCTGCATCTGTAAAGGAGATGATGAAAATATTAATCATCTTCTCCTCCACTGTGATTTTGCTAGAAACATCTGGAGCCGGGTCATTTCTAATTTAAATGTCACTTGGACCTTTCCGGATAATGTTGTTTCAGCTTGGAATCAATGGCTTCCTCCTTTCAAAAACTTCATTTTATGTAGGCTTTGGCTTTTAATTTTTCCTCATGTTCTTTGGAGTATTTGGAAAGCTCGGAACAACATTATTTTTAGAGATATCAGAACTTCTGGGGAGAGCTTAATTAAGGACTTAATTTCTGCTGTGAAAGACAATGCTGAATCTATCAAGCCTCCAAAAAATAAGAATTACAGCAAGGATGAAAATTTCATTCTCCAAAATTGGAATTTGAATCTGGATGATTCAGTCTATAGAAGCTCTAAAGTGGATAGATCTACTGTTAAATGGATCCCCCCCCCTCACGGCTGGTTCAAGCTGAATTTTGATGGTGCTTCGAAAGGTAACCCAGGACCTGCGGGGGGCGGGGGCATTATCAGAAATCATCAAGGATCAGTTATTATGGCCTATGCAGGAAAAATGGGGTCTCAAACAAATCATTATGCGGAAGCTTTGGCTGCTCTCTGGGGGATTCGCCTTGCTAAGCGGATGAATATTGATAAGCTTATTGTGGAAGGGGACTCCTTAAATATTATTAACACCCTCAGAGGTAAGCAGCCTCCCAGTTGGACCATTCGCAGCTTCATTCATGAATCTATGAAGATTAGTGAATGCTTTCAGAACTGCTCTTTTCTTCATACATACAGGGAAGGAAATAGAACTGCCGACGTTTTGGCTAATGTAGGGGTTGTTAATGATCATTCAAACCTTACCACTTGGAATGATCGAGCACCCCTTCCCCCCAACGTTCATAATTGCCTTATCAATGATCAGCTTCGCGTTCCTAGTATTGATGAGACTACCGTGTGAAGCCCTTGAGCTGGCAGGTTCTAAGTGGGTCAATCAAAAGTATTTACCTCTTGCGCTGCATTGGAAAATTCACAGTACTGTTATCAGCTGGCACGCTTTCTGGGTGTCTAAAAACATTGCCTGTGCGCTGTTCGGTGGCAGCAAGGTCGCAGCAGCTAAGCGGAGTCTTGGGGGAAATATCAAGCTTTCGCAGTCCCTGAGCATAACAATGGGTGGTGCCCCGAAGCAAACTGAGCCCACCTGTGATCCCCGCTGGAAACAGGATGAGGTTCTCTGGAACCTGCTGAAAATTGGGGGGGTTAGCAACTTTATTGAGCGCATCAGTGGTTATGATACGCGCATTTCTGCTAAATTCGCGCGCCTGTGGAAGGACGGCTCCATCACCTTCAGAGGGGTTAGCTATGCTGTGAATGAAGAGCTGATTGCGTTAGTTACTGGTCTTGATATGGATGGAGTTAAATTTTCGAGTAAGAGGATAGACAGGAAGGTGGAGGAAGCTAAGTTTGTCGAAGAGGGGGATGACTTAATCTTCACCACTGGCGGTATCCTCGTCTCATCCATCCCTCCTCCTTTCGACGAAATTGCCCGCATGATGGTGCGCTACATCACGTTGGAAGGCAGGTTTATCACTGTTCCTATTCGCCATTTAATTTTTCTGAATCATTTTCGCAGAGGCTTCAAGGTTTGTTTCCCACACTTCATCCTAAAATCTTTAGAAGCTTCTATCATTGCTGTTAAGCATTCTGTGGGCTCTCTTCCCCTCCACCAGGGGGTTATCCTCCTCCTTCATCAGCATTTCCTCCTGCACTCCCCCCGTCATTCTATTTCTACCCCTGTCGCTGGCTCTGTTCCTTCTGGCACCCCTCCCGCTGTCCAGCCCCCTGCCCACTCCTCCATGCCGTCTCCCTCTTCTCATCACACTGCCTTCCCCTCCATGTCGTCGCCCTCCCTCCCTGACCCTTCCAGTGTTCCGGCTCCCTCCCCTGCCATTGTTCCTTCCCCTGCCCCTGCTTCTTCCTCCGTTGTACCTTCCCCTGCCCCTGTTCCCTCCCCGGCTTTTGTGCCTCCCCCTGCGTCCCCGGTCCCTATTCCCTCGAGGCGCATCCTGCGCAGTATGAAAAGGGCTGAACTTCAGGTGGCTCAAGACCTCCTCACCATGCACCATGAGTCTCCTGCCTTGGACTCTTCTCCTCCTGATGCCCCTGTTCACTCCCCTGTGATAGCTAGCTCCACTGGTCCCTCCCTGGATGATCTCTCCAAGGATGTTGCTGCGCTTAAGACTCTCACTGCAAATTTTTCCAAGTCGACCGGCAAGCGCAAAGTGCGGGATCAGGAAGACTTACAGGCCAACCAGGTGGAAGAGATTTACAAGAAACTCTTCTCCTTGGATAGCAGAATTCAGGCCTCTCATCTCAGGCACAGCACGGCAATGAGGGCGATTCTCACCTTTCACGAAACACAAATCAAAAATATATGCAATCTGAGCAACCTCCCTCCAACTGGCTGGATACATGGCATTAAAAAAGACATTGTGTTCAAAGAGGCAGACAAGAATGATCCTGCGCAAATCTCAGCTCTTGGCCTCATCTCGGCCTTTCTCGCTTTGAAGGCGGCTGTGGAGAAAACCATAACCAATTGACTTTTTCTGTTTAGTTGCTGCTCCTTCGCTGTTTCGTTGCTGTTTCCTGGCTGTTCCTTTGCTGGTTTTTTCCGTTTCTGTGCTCTTTTTGTTTTGGCAGTTATGGGCTGGGCCCATTTGGTGTTCATCTTTTCTATGCTGGTTTTTGGCTCCTTTTGTGCTGACTACTTTCCATCTGGCTTTTTGAAGCCTTTTTGTTCGAGGGTATAGGCCCCTCTCAAAAAACTATTTACCATTAATAAAAAAACATCCTAACTAAGACCCTACCTAACTACCACCACCACTGCATCACTCTACTAAAGATGGTGTAATGAAAGAATAAGTAGAACTAGAATCAAACAATACAGATGTAGGAATACCACCAATGCTACTTGTGGTCTCAATGACCATGCTCTGATGCTCTACCTAGTGGTTCTCAACCACTGAATAAATCCTATGGCTATGTCCCATGTCGCCAACAGCACGGTGGCTCGAGATTTGTGTCTTACCCTTGTTGTTAGGGTTCTGTGGGTAGTCTCTCCAAAAGTGTCTAGTAACTCTATAACCAAAACATCCTCCTGATCCTCCCCAATGAGTAGCACCTCCAATAGGTGCCTTGGATGTCTATGGTGTGGATCTTGATGATTCGGCCATGGTCTACCGAGGTCTCTCGCTACGAGCTCGGCCGACTAAGCTCTAGGTCCACCTCGTGTCCTGATGGGACCCCTAGGAGGAGGCCCCATACTCTAACCTCTCTATGCATCAGCTCTCTATGGAGGTCTATGAGGTGGGCAGGACTCGCTTTTGCTGCTATGACCTAAAGGATGACTATGCTAAACCCCGACCACAATGAGGGAGAGATACGGCCCCCTCGATCTACTTGTCCTACATCTACTATATGCGGCTCCAGAATCGGTCTCTAGCTTATTGGGTCTTCCCCTTAGTCTCCATGCTATATAGGAATTCTCAACGACCTCGGCTAATGTCCGTGGGTAGTGGATATGTACTTGCACCTCCGATGTCTAGATTCGGCCCCGGATGAACTTGTGAATCCACACCTACTCATCTTGCATATACTCAACATACAAGAGTAGATCGAAAAACCTACTCTCATACTCTGCTACTAAAATGAGATGCCTGTCGAAGTTCATGGAACTTGTCAATCCTCTATTGTATGAACCTCCTAGACAAATATCTAGCTCCTAAATCTCTCCTCAAATAGCTCCTAGGTCACTATCTTATAATCTACATGGAGCTTCTACTCCTCTGTCCTCCACCATACTCCTACTCCATCCCTCAGTAGATGGATCACAACATGAGATTTTGTGTTGCTAGAACAAGGACAAAGCTTGAAGTAACTACTCAAGCTCACTAGCAAGGCCTCTACCTGAAATCCACCCGTGTCACCCGAGTAATGTGATGGCCAAAGCTTTAGGATCTCCTTGATGTGATATGTTATGGTTTGATGGCCTCTAGGTCTCTCTACATGCTCATCCCTAAGCCTAGGGCTCCAAGACCTCTCTCTACACTCTGAAACTTTGTCACCCTATCCCCTCAGTGGTGACTCTACTCTGGCTGACTCCACATGGGAGTTCTCTCCTCTATGATCCTCATTGGGTCAAGGAGATACCTAACCCTCAATGGAAGGGGCTCTGTCATGGCTAGCTGTATGTCCTCCTCCTAATCCTCCATGTAGAGTGGCATTGACATCCTGAAGAGTCTATAAAATCTAGGGTAGGATGACTGCTACACCCTGATCTGGTGGTGGTGGTGGTGGTAAGTCTGAGTCTATGTGAAAATTCCCCGCCCCTTCTATGCCTCTTGCATAGACCAAAGCGAGAGTTAGTTCATTTTTCTAAGTTTTATTCAATTTCCATGTTTACTAAAAAATGCAATTTCTAAACTAAGTTGTTTTTCTAGATTTTAAAATGTGCTAGGTTTAAGTTTCATGTCCCAAGTTTTCTAGTGTGTCCAATGGTCCAAGCTTTTGAACCACTACTCTAATACCAAAATGTGATGCCCGTTAAAACAACCCACTTGAGACCCAAGAAACAACCTAGGTTTAGTTAGGAAAATTATGGAATAATTTTTTTAGAAGTGTCTACAACCAGGTTGTAAGACAATAGTTGACACTAACAGGTTCTAGAACAAGTTTAATCTACTAGAACATACTTTTCTTTTATTACAATTATTAGAGGTCACAAGGTCTAAATTTTAGGGTTAGAAGTTTCAGTTAGGTTAAGGGGGTAAATTATCACCATACCCACTCTCTAATAGGATTAGAGTTTAAAATTTATTTTTCTCATACTTAATTCATTCAAAATTTCCCTATATTATTTCCATTAGATAGGAAATTTTCTCACCTTTCCAATGATATAAAGAAGTCCTCCTAACTCCTGTAAAACTCCAGTTATGGGCCAACGGACCTTAGGGGTCAAATTTTCCCCAAGGGGACACATGTCGAGTGGGGAAGAAGACCCTTTGTTGAGTTGGCAGTCGTCGTAGAGCGATGTTTACAAGATTTCTTACACAGGGGAGAAAATATGAAATTGTGCTCGTGCCTCTGCTATATTTCCAGGGACACGTATCGGGCTTTGAGCCATCACCGGGAGAAAAGAGGGAAAGGTGGGGCGGTGGAGGAAGTTGGCGAAGTTTTCCAAAGAGGAGGGGAAAAATCCAATTGGCACCCACATGCTTGTGGGTCTGCCAGTGAAACGTGGCACTCAACCAAACAATGTGGGGAAGGAAAGAGGGAAGGGCAGGGTGGTAGAGGTGATTAGGATATTTCACCGAGGGGAGGGTGAAAGGGGGTAAAAGCATGTGCAAGCCCGTGCATCCGTAGAGGGGATTTTTCCAAATCCAGGGGGCAAGAGTACGGGGTCATGGGAATCTTTTCAAATTTTTTCCCAAAACAAAATTTCAAAAGAATAAAGGCTACATGGTCTCCTCCCCCTCGAGTGTCACCCCATGATGCAATGTGGCACCCTCTGGTTGGCTACGGGCGGCAGGGAAATTTTAAAAATTTCTGCAACAATTTTAAAAATTTTCTAAGGATTTTTCAACGGGAAAATTTCGGGCCGTGGGCTTGCCAAGGAAAATTTTCCTACCAAGCAAGGAAAATTCAAAGAGTCACAAATTTTTATAGGAAGCTCATTTTTGGGCAAATGAGAACTTTCTAGAAAGCTCTCGATGCCCTATTTGCACATGAATCATAAATTTTACATTTTGATAAAGTTTAAGGGGTCAATTTTATGAAAATGATCTGCAGGTTTTAAAAAACCAACTGGTAAATTTTAACTTATAAAATTTATTCAATTTGGTCTCCTCCTTCACTCAACATGCCAAACAGACATGGAGGATTGTTCTAGGAAGGATTTAGGATGTTTTAGGAAGGTAATTTTACTTGTTTGATTTCCAATTTGCATTTTTCCAACAATTGACAAAAATGACTGTAAAAAGGTTTGGGCTTGATTTTGCAATGTTTTAAATTGTTTTCTTAAGTGTTTCTATCAATTTGAGTTCATTGATGTCATAACATACTAAATTTTAACATTTCCAAGTTGATTATTATGTGCAGTTCAACATGCATTTTAATTAAATTATTTTCCAGATTGTAAATTTACAACAGAGATCAATTTATTGAGGGATTTAATTGCCATTTCTACTTCCAAGTATGAAAGTTCCTTTCCTTTCCAATCTACTACATTTAAGTGATTTATACAAACCATTCTAAATCAAAATGCAATACTAAAATTCAATTTTATACATTTCCAAAAAGATACAAAATACTGCATTATTTCCACATACATTTCTTTTTTAAAACAAAGATATAACTATCTCTTTTGCCATACAATGAAATATTTAATTCAATCCATGGTATACTTAGGTGTTTTCCTTCTTTAAGAAATCATTAAAACAAGAATTTAGTTTCTATCTTTCCTAAAATCATATATTTGAAACAAGGCAAAATAATACAATTACATCTCACGTGTTTCTTCCTTTTTCCATTTTCCAAAATAGATATTCCAATCACAATTTGATATTCCAATTCAACACAACAATGCAAATGAGGGAAGGTCTTGTAATTATTATTGAATTCAATTATACAACTTTACATATTTCAATTTTTGAATGCAACAAACAGATTTCTATTTCTTTCCTTCCGATAAATGTAATGAGCAGTATAAATATCTCTCACATTTCAAATATACAACTTTAAAAATCAGTTACATGCATCTTTTCTTCACAAAATACATTACAATTTCATCCACTTCAAAGTGGGAAAGGTTACAAATAATTTTTTTTTCACAAGGGGCTGAAAGACTGCCTTATTCTTCTCCGAACAACAACATGTAAATTTTCTTTTTCTTCCAATTTGATCACAAAAAAAGTGGGGAAGGCAACACTCTCCACCCAACTACTAAATCCAATGAAAGGATAATCCATCCTTCATCATTGTCCCTCGAGCCCCAACCATAATGCAATAAGAAATGGATAGCAACCCATGGAAATAACAGGCTTCCACAACACACAACATTCTTTCAACATGCATAATCAAATTAAAACACAATTCAACACCGATAATAGTTTACAACTACAATTGAAAACCAGTCACATAGAACTCATGCTTGATCATGCAAGCCAAAGGAGAAAGGACTATGGGGAAGCTATTTATGTCTCCCAATGGGAATTGGGCATCCATCTATAACAAACTACCAATAAAAATTCACCGAACATATCCTTATGCCCCCATAATCCCTCCTTATGCCCCCACAAATTTCCTTATGCCCCTCACAAAGGAAGAAATGAAAGCTATTTCTTTTCCATGGTGGATCCCAAACCCAAACTCCTCCACAAGAATTATGATGCCATTGGCATTCCCTTATGCCCCCACATGAATTCCCCATAGCCTTCTCCTACACCATTCCTGGGCAGTCTACCCAACAGCCAACAAATAACAAAACATACACCATTCACTTAAACACAAAAGAGAAATAATAGTATAAGAGAAGAACTCAACTCCTACCTCTCCATGGTAGCTTTTTTTTCCAAACAGCAAGCTTCAATGCCAAAACACAGTCCCAAAACAATAATGCCAATTAATAAATTATCTCCAATCTCCTCCGAAATTCACAAGAGCTCCAAAAAAAACAAACATGCCCCAAAGAAGTATGTAAAATGATTCAACAACCCAAAACAAGCAAAGAGTTTGAATTTTATAGAAGAGGGAGGAGAAGAGAATGATGTAGATCCATGTAGGATGCCACATTACACATTCTCAACTCAAATCACAAAAGACAAAATTTCATTTTCCAAAGCACAATAAATAGGTGGGTGAAAATGTGAAAATTTACTTGCACACTCCAAAAGCCCACACCCCAAAGGACTACAAATTTAAAACACGAATAAAGTGCAATTAAAACATGTAACATGATTAATACAAATGCATTCAAAAGGGATAAAATCAACCCTCCAACCATAGGTATGGTTGGTAACTAGCTTTAAGAGGCATGGGACAAGTTTTACTTGTCCCACAAGCCTCCAAAAATAGCCCCAAGGACAAATTCGAATTTCCAAGGAGGTGGAATATTTCATACTCCAAAATCTGACTTACACAACTCTTACACAAACTTACACATCCCTTACATATTTAATACAAAGAGGCAACAACTTCCATTATTACTTTCCCATATCCCAATTTGATTTATTTAACTTTTAACCATATGTTTTCTCACATTAATCTACCACAATTTAATTAAATAAAAGAAAGGGACACATTACTAATAAAATACATTCAAAAAAAAGAAAAAGAACAACATTAATAAAATACAAAAAAACCCATGGTCACATTTAAAGGTGACCCCCATGGGAATCCCTAACAACAAACAAACAAAACAAAATAAAACAAGTTGCCATGGTGACCTTGTCGAATTCACCTAGAATTCTATTATGGTTGGTCTCCAATCCCTGATGTTTGTTGTGATATTTAACCCGCAAAACAAAAATACCTCCTTTGGCCTTGTGGCCATATCATAACATCCAACATGATATAAATCAAATCAAAAATCATCTAAATATGTGAATCACAACATCAAAGAAATTTAACAAAATCACTTACAATTTATGTCAACAACATCAAAGTAACAACTATATCATCATCATATAATGTCCATTTCTAAGTCTACTCACAATATCCAACAATCACATGCCCAAAAACATTCACAATATATCCATGTCAAATAGTATATCATCATCCACATATAAGGTGCCTCCAATAATCATCATGCATCATAGGAAAATCCAGATCAACAATAATCCATGATCAAATGTCTAACATCATACTAAATCAAAGCATAATAATGTCCATAACGAAATCAATAATATCAAAATAAATATTAGAAGGTGTCAAATGGAAGTGGGCACTACAATATGGCTCGGTCGGTGGTGGGTGAGGAAGAGGCATTGGAAGGCTCTTGGTAGGGGGTGGGCATATGGCTCAGTGGCAAGCCAAGGAGGGAGGGTGACCGTGGGTAGGGATTGAAGTTACTGGGAAGCTCGGTGTGGGATCGGTGAGGGTGGGGAACATGGAATGAGATTGGGGATGGTTTGAGAGGTGGATAAGGGTACGGACCTGATGTTTGGGTCGGGAAGGGGTAGTTTAGAGAGTGGATGGGGTAGCCGGGATGAGTAGTTAGGACAAGGTTTGTGGGAGTTGGGGTAGGTAGGAGATGGGTAGTTAGGATGTGGCTTGGCTAAGCTGACCAAGATGGGAGAGGTAAGGGGAAAGAGTGAGGAGGGTGAGATGTGGGGAAAACTCACCGAGCTGGGAGGCAAAAATTAAGGGGTGAGGAGAGGTAAGGGGGTAGGGGATTTTAGACTTAGGGTTTAAAATTTTTATGTTTTCAATTTTTGTTTTGTTTTGTAGATATGATTTTAAATAAAAAAATTAAATATGTGTGTATGTGCATGCATGCTTGCGTGCGTGCGTGCGTGTAATATATTTCCGTTGTTTGAAAATTAAAATCTAATGTGTGCTCTATGTGTTTGTAGGTAGTGAGAAATTGTAAGAAAAGAAAACTTGTAAAAGATAAGTGCAAACAAAAAACAATTTCAAACAAAAATTTCTGCACTTAGAAACTGTGAATCAACAAAATACAACAACAATATGTTTTTTTTAAAATTTTGATCTAGGAAATTTGTTGCTTGCTTCAAAACCCACACATGTGCTTGTTTCTAAATCTGCACAACAAAAAAAAAGAAATACTCCATGAACAAAATGAAACAAAAATGAAAGAGGAGGGGTGTAAGTCCCACAGGGCATGCCAAATGTATGCAATGAAAAACTACAATAATGAAAGATGAACAAACTAATAATGAAAACCTTCCATGTACTTTCTCTAATGCAAACCTCAATAGGGTTGTGAAGACCTTGTCTATGAATCCTTGTAAATGAATGTGGATGCTCTTCTAAGATTTGAATGTAATTGCTACCAACACAGAGAATTCAAAATATATTTTGTACTTCAGATTCAAGAGGATTTGTAAGCTAGGTAAGCCTACAATTTATAGAGGTAAAAGTAGTTTAAATTGGCCACATACGGCTAAATGCATATGATAAAAATAGCATTGTGGGAAGTTACAATAGTGCACGGGGCAATAAATGAATTGATTGTAAAAAGTTGCATCCAAAAAGGTGGTTGTACGTGTAATTTAATTGCCCCCACGTTTCTAGGATTCTAGAAGTGCAATTAACTAGGATAAGGATAGGGAGTCCAAGTGGAGTCTAGGTAGATGTTGATCAAGTGGCAACCGACTATGATGTGCACACACTTAATTAATTAATTAATTAATAAATAATAATTAATTTAGCTAAAGGGGTACTAAGGATACATGGGATCAATTTAATTAATCCAAAGGGGTACAATGTAGATGAATTAATTAATTCAATAAATTAATCACAAATGGGAAAATAACATGGTGTACTAGGATAACAACGGAAAAAGTGGAAACAAAATTGTAATTTTGGGGTGTCTACACATGTTGCATCTTTACTTGGTTATAGTAAAAATGATTTCCTACGAGAATGACATGATTTATATGATATTTTTCAAAACCATTCTCACCCAAAACTTGAATCATGGCTAAAATCTATTTGGAAAGAAGATGACACTTTTGAGAATTTCACAAATCGTTTCTTCTCTGAATATCTTGAAATTCCATTATTTTGTAGGCCAAATGCAAATTTAACTTTGATTTCATGGATGAGGATCCTACCTAATTCTTATAGATTGAATGTTTTGGAAGAAAAAGCTACAAATTTTGTGTTATATTTTTGCGTAGCGAGTGGCCTAATCCTCATTCATTTTGTCAAATTTTCCATCAAGAACATAGTTTGTACACATGTATCCATTTTGCTAAATTTATGATAAATCATGAAAAGAGATTGTTGAGTATGAAGTCTATTTATTTTAGAGAAATAAGAAATTATTTGGCTTCTTCTCATGTATCTTTTTAAGAAATTAACCAATGTGAAGTTGTTTCATCACATCAAAGTTTGAAAATTTTAGAATACAATCAAGGGTGTGATTCATTCATTGATAATGGCACCTCTTCTGATGAAGAGACCCTCATTTATCTATTTTCAAAAGATGCTCCAAACACTCCCATGAAAATTGAGATTGAAGATTTTGATTTAATCATTGAAAAATTTCTTGATAAGTTGGACTCAAAACTTCCTTTCTTTGATGTTGAAGATTTCACTTGTCATCATGAAAATGTTGTAAGTGAAAGTCTTGATTTAAAGATAGGTGAGTTTGTTGATCCTCCTCTTTTATGTAGTTTGGAAGAGGGTTTTGAAGGTCAGAAATCTGAATTTCTTGTTGACACAAACATTGAATATTCTTATTGGAAATTTGTTTACAAATCTGATTTTGAAAATGTCAATATCATTGGTGATGAGATACACCATAAAATGCTAGAAATCAATCATGAAAAACTCATCTTTTCAAGTGACCTTGATGTAGAATTAGTGAATGATGCAATTTTGAAACATGCATTCAAAGCATTCCAGTTTACAATGTGTGTTATAGTCAATCATGAAGAATGGATAAATTCCAAAGCATGTGATATGGTAATGGAAGTTGAGTATGAAAATTTTGTGCTTTTTAATTTTCAAAGGTGTGAAGTGAGTAAGGTAATGAAATATTTTGATTATGAAGATATTCATGTTTTTGACTTTTTCCAACCTGAATTAGTGACTTTTGAAGTGAATATAAAACTTGAGGATGTTCATAATCATTTACTTAAAGGTCTTGAGACAAATATCAACAATGATTTCAAACTTTCTTATTTTTTTGATGACTACATGTCTCATGGATTTAGTATCACTGATTCATTTTTTTAAAATTGAGATGAGTTTGTCACATTCATTTTATATGAGTTTGAAATAGTTATATGTATACAAAATACAAGGCTTATTGAAGTTTTATCACTTACATATATGTTATTTCAGGAATGTGTTGCTCCATGCTTTGTTCCACAATGGAAAGTATATGAAAATGGATAGTTTACTCGTGTGTTTCTTTCACTTGTATATAGTTTTCATTTTTGCTTTGTTTTGTTTTGTTTTTGTTGTTCTTATTCTGGAAATATGTCCTCTTTTGCAGCTCAAGATCATTTCATTCAAATAAATGAACAACCCATATCACGGATCATGTAAGTGATTTCTTTCAGTTTCATGCTTTGAAAATAAAATTTTCTAAGAGGATTTGTTTGGCTATTATGTAAAAATTGAATATGATGTATCATCACTTTGAATGCTTGAAATTCAATGAAGTGGAACTGTTGACCGTGGCCATATCTATCCAGCCCTCATTCTCCCAGTCTTCTTATTTCCCTTTCTTCATTCATGCTAAACCAGATTTTCCATCCCTCGTTTATTCAATCTTTGAGGTATCAGTGCATAGCGATTCAAGGAACAATGTACCTGCATTGTACCCTTGATTTTTTTTTAGAATTTTAGAATTTTAATGCAATCCTCCTTTTCCTTGCCAAAATATTCTAGCATGGTTGCTAGTGTTATCCCAAAATTCTGTACCACATACAAATTTTAAGCGTCAAAATTACAAGCTTTTTCCATCATATTTGAGCCTAGTCACCTTTGATGGCAGGGCCAATTCTAACTTGATTTAAGATTCATTAATTTATCATGACATATATTAAGTGATTCTTGCATTTTCCCTTCAAATTTATTTTGATGTTCTTGTAAGATATGGCTTCTCCAAATTGGTCTTATAATTAGGACTTTCGATATCGTGATAAAATTTGTAATTTATGGAACAATAAGACTCCATTTTCAGTGATTCCAAATGCTTTGTGAGTAGGGTGTGAAGTTTTATTTTTAACTCTAAATTCTGGTTTTTAACAAAACATAGGAAATTTCAACTATGTTAAATTTGACGGAAAATGACCATCACCGTAGACCAAAGAAAGTGCAAAATGACGGCCATATGAGTGTCAATTTTAAGCTCACATAAAACCTGTCAAAAATTGAATTTTTCGAAAAGTAAAGATTGAATAATGATCACTAAGGTTTTATATTTCATATCATTCGGTCAAAATAAAGTTACAACAAGGATATGATGGGTATTTTTTGTCCAAGATTATGATAATGATGTTGTGATGGTTAGATGCATAAAACATGATTATGCATTATTTTTATTTCTTTGGATCAATGATGGATTTACTCGGGAATGCACATTATGGATTTATGTGTTGTGGTAATTATTGTTTCTTTATATTAAGTTATGAATGTGGGCCCCAACCCATCTTTCCATCATGTTTTACCTTAATTATTTAATGTTGCTAAGAAGAAATTACTTTATTCCTAAGTCTTTTATTTTCAAAAAGGGATCTTATTTTATTATAAAAGAGGGTCTTCGAGTGGTCAATAATTAAAATAAAGGGATCTTATATTTTAGTATATTTTATTAAGTTATGAATGTAGAAATTTTGAGGACACCAACGGGGTTGGAGGATGGATGAGGCTCATCTAATGGTACCAAGATGGCTTGAAGGGATTCTATCATAGATTGCTAATGTTGTGGGGAGTTTTGAATAAGTTCATAAAGGGACATATTAACAGTGTTTTGGTGCAATTGTTTGAGAAAACTATTTTTTATAGATGACGTAGATTGAGTGTGGGGTTTTGCAAGGATGAAGACCTTGGATTTAGGGGATGAAGGATTGTATGATTTAGAAGGAACAAAAAAGATAGATATTTAAGGCCTGTTTTGATTATAGTATTTTAAAACTTGGTCATGGGATCTAGTGACTACATAAATGGCATCAATTTGGAAGAGAGAGGACTTAGTAAAATAAGCCATGTATTTATTGGTTAAATTGCTGGAGGATGCTTTGATGTATTTAGGTTTAGCTATAAGTTTGATTTGGTGGTTTGGTCTTGTCATTTTGGATATGATATGTGGAAGAGGAAGATGCTTATTTTCCTGGAGGAGTAATTTGTTAAAAAGGTTTTGAATTACAACATAAAGTGCTTTACATTCCTCTATATAATGTCCTAGTGCTTGATGATAAGCACAAACTACCTCATAGCTGTAACAGAAGGTTTCCACCCCGGGATCGAGGGGCTTGATTGGTGGTAATACTATGCTTAAAAATTGTAAGAGTTATTCAAGTATTTTAGTGTAATATCCTAATGAGGTTGGTAGAGATGATAATGAGAGCATGGGACTTTGGATGTCATTCAATGGTTTAGAAGGATGAGACACTAGAAGTGTGTCTTGTGAGGCACATTTAGGTGTTTGTTTGAGGGAAAGTTTAGACTCTAATATGGAGATTATGATTATTTATGAGGGATGTTGTCCCAAAATAAAGGGTAGGGATGTTGTATCCTATGATATGTTTGTCAAGTTTTGTGAGAGTTCTATCCTTTTGTGTGGATGAATGGTTAGTTTTTGTATAGAAACGATTTTTTTTTTTTTGATTTGATGTTGTGAGATATAATTTTTGGCAATGTCATTTGTGATTTCGGTAATGGATTTATTTTATTACAATATCGATGGAATGACATCGTGAGTACTTGTATGAGTGGAAATGTTTAGGTTCAGGAGTTATATTGTAGGTAGGTTGGATGTCTTAATGGTAAGGAGATCTAAATAGTTTGATTGCATGTCCATTGTTTCACCATAGGAACACATGGTATTATAGGTGTAGGTGGGAGTTGGTTGATGATGTTGATGATATGAGTGGTAGAATTTTGAGCTCCTACAGAATTAGTTTTATTATTATCTCGGATGGTTTGGTAAAGGTTATTTAAACATGTCTATGGTTTGATTAAGAGATTCATTTAGATTGTTAAGTTGTAGCTCACCTTGGTCAATGAGATCTTGGAGGATGTTCCTAAAAGAGTGAAATTTCTCCATGTCATATCCTTAGACTAGATGACATTTGCAATATGTGTCACCCCTATTCCATGATAGTTTAGGGTCAAATTCATCGATGGGTTAGATAGGAGTAAGTTTTATCATGCAAGATGTCATGAGTTGAAAATTCAAAATAGAGATGTAAGACTCTGTAGAGGCATGTATTTATGTAAAGTTCGACACCGTCTCGTAATCGTAGTGCCCTTTAGACATGGTTTTTAAGATGACCACATTTTTTGAACCCTTTGATTTATCATTACTGGAAGAGGTTTTAAAGGAAGACTAATGTTTAGGTTTCTTAGATCATAACTTAACCTTACCATCCTCAAGGGCTTGGAGTTCCAATTTTTGGGCCATGGTAAAGGCTTCATCAAACATTTGAAATGATTGGATCTGAAGGGTGGATGATATATGTTTCGTATAAGATCGAGAAATTAACTCAATCAAATCTATATAGGGAAGAGGAAAGGATAATGCAGTTAATAATTCCCCTCCTTCTAGAGACAAAATCAACAAAAAATTCGTCCTCAAATTGTTTGATAGTGTACAAGTCAGTGATATATCTTTTATGTGTGATATTGATAGAGAAATGTTCTAAGAATAGTTAGGAGAATGAATAAAGGGAATATTAAGGAATGCAATTATACCAATTGAGAGTGGGGCTACCTAACAACATTGGCAATGTCCTTAACATAAGATCTTGGTCATGAGATATAAGATAACAAACATGATGAAATTCCTAAATGTGTTGCTATAGATATTCCTTACTATAGAATTTGATAAACTTCAAGGTCCTAGTGAGAAGGATAGGGTTTGAAAGGTACGAATCGGTGGATAAGATTATTATAGATTTCTGATAAGAAAATGTGTTTTTATGTCCCATAGTGGAAGATTCAAGACTCGGAATTCTACTTATTAGTGCTTGCATGGTATCATTTTGTAGGGGATGGAAATTTGAGGTGTTATATTAATTATAGACGAGGGGTTTCATTGTTGATATGGGTGATACATTGAGATGGGATTTTGAAAAGGAGGAAGGATCTATAGTATGTTGTAATTTTGGTGAGAGAATAATGGTTACGAGGAAGATTGAATATACCGATAGGGGCAAGGGATAAAAGTGTAGATAGGGGGATACAATGGTGGTGGATTTTGTAGAAAAAATTATGTATCAATATCAGGCATACCCATTGAGGAAATAGGTTGCGAAAGGGGATGTGTTATACGATAACACTCGTATTAATGGGTGGTAAGGATGTAGAGATAAATACCAATAAATTTTGGACTTTGAATGTAGATTGTCATAAGATAACGGGTTGTGATGTGGCTAGGAGGCTTATGGAACTAGGCATGCTGAAATAGATTTTGGGGGAAAAGAAGTGGAAGGGATATGACTTACCATGGGTGATGTTGTAATAGCAGGATTTTAGGCACCATAAGGGTTAGTTGAGGAAATAGATGGTATATGACCTTGTTGAATAGCTATGGGTGATGCACTAATAGTGAGGTTTTGGACACCTTGTGGGTTAGATGAGGATATAGATTGTGAGGGAACCTATTGAGTAGCCATATTTTGTGAGGAGATAACATTGAGTTCAAAGATAAATATATGAGTGTAAGAGACAAGTGTTGATGCTCCCAGTATTACATCGATTGTAGGATATGAAATAATTTTATCGATAAGTGATTGGCGCACAATTGGTAAGTCAAAGATGGTATTTAGTTCATATCCTTCATATGAAATGATCATATAGATATGTAGACTACACTTAGAACATAGAGATTACAAAGTAAATATCATAACATGAATTAAAAACATGGAATAAGTGACTCGAATGGCTTAAAAGAAGTAATTGCTAGTGATTCAAGGGAATCGATGATGGTTTTTGTTGTAATTAGCTAGTTTTGAATAAAAATGCCTATTTTGTCTTGAATGAATGATTTAATGATTGAATTATTCTTATAAATGATGCGTAGATAAATGAGGAATGTAAAGAGATGATGATACCTTACTTTTGGTGTAAAATGTGGATACTGGATGTTATAGAGAGGCCTTACAATTGTGTAAAATGTTTGAAGGCTTGGTGTGGTTCCACAAGGGGATGAGATGTTGTAAGTGATGCTTCTTAACTCTCTAAAAGGGTGGAGCATCAATACAATGTGCAGGGGATACTCATTCAAGGATTTTGGCGAGTTTATATAGATCACCGTGATTTTGGTAGTCACTGGAAATCTAGGAAAATTGGGGAAAATTAACTTGAAAGTGGTTAGAACTCCTCCAAATGGTGATTTTAGTTGGGAAAAAATAAGGTTGGTAAGAGTGTGTTAGGGAGGTTGGAAGGTTATGATGGTTTGGCCTTATTAGGCTAAAATGTGTCTAGGAGGTTTATAAGGTGGTAAGTGACTATTTGTGAGAGTAAATAGGTGTTATGGGGGCATAATATGACTTAGGACTTGGATATAATGATTAAAATATGGATTTGAGTTGTGTGGGTAGGTCACGTAAGGGTGCCAAAAATAGTGTCTACATGCATTCAATCAAGTCAGTGGGAAATTTGAACGGGCCACAAATTCATGTGGAAAACAACACAAGGTCTAAAAAGAGACAAGTGGATGTTAGGTATCCTCCTCTTATTTCTCCAACTCGCATAAAAATTTGAGTCACCATGGAATTAGGTAGAGATTCAAATTTAGCTAGTCTCCCATGGGTTACTCACTAGCCGTAGAATGGACAAGTTCCACAAATCACACATAATCCATGTAACTATATGGATCCGTAATACATACAAATTATACCAACTAAAGAGATTAAAAATATAGAGAAGATAAGCAAAGAACATACCAGTCCTTCATTACATAATTCATGGGTATTCCCCTCAACATTTTGGAACAAATGTACAAGAAAAAGTAAAATGTCACAATGTGGGATGATTTATCAATCTCATCTAAAAGGGATATCTTGTAGGAAATGTTGAAGTAACTTCCACATCTAGAACCCATCATGCACAAAGATATTCCAAAGTCATCATTTACCAACCTAGGGAGAGAAAGTAAGTGAAAGTGTTAAAAATCCTCCCTTATTCATGTATTTGACAGCTAGGAAGCACCCGATACATAATTTTATGATAGATTCTAGTGCTATTACCTCAATGATTCTGAAGAAAATTGTAGATATCTTAATAATTAAATACAATCCAACTTCAAGGGGTGTTTTACAACTTGATGGATTAACAATGCAAGTATTAGGTGTATTCAAGCATCTAGAGTTGAATCTTCATGCTTACCCAAGCCTAACCATAATGCAAACAATATATGTGATTAAATTTCCACCTCTATTTACCCTCTACCTCTCCAAAATTTAAAATTCAAGGTGGAAAGATATCTTTCTTCAGATTGGTGTCATATTCTACTAAGATCAAGATATGGAACTATGTTTACAATAAAGGTTGAACCTATCTTAGCTTACCATGTTGAATTTCATGATCCTAGTACTATTAATGAAAATTACATGATCTAAGGAGAATAAATTACTAATCTTGAATATGTAAAAATAGCGCATCCACCAATTTCAGTTCTTGATCTCATGTTAGATGAATGGGAAAAGGAGCACCATGAATTTGATGCCTATGATACAGCTTTGGAAACTAGTTCAAGCACTTAGTGCATCCATGAGGATGATTTCACCATCCTTGTGCCACGTACAAAAGAATATAATGATGCTTATAGGTTATGGAAGATGTATTTTGATGGTTCTAGAAGTAAGAATGGAGCTGGGGAAGGTGTAGTCCTTATCTCTCCAATGAGAAAGAAACTCTTGTTTACTCATAGGATATAATTTTCATGTTTAAACATCATGGAAAAATATTAAACATTGGTTCATGGTATAATGATTAATAGAAAAAGACAAATCAAGGCTCAGAGATATTTAGGGACTCGAATTGGTTATTCATCAAAGTCGAGGTATATGTGTGGCCAAAACAAGATTTTAAGAGCTTATAGACATTAAGTTTGGGATCTCTTGGAATTTTTGAAGATTTCAACCTTCGTGTGGTACCGTAAAAGAAGAATATAGAAGAAGATCAAATTGAAACTATTGGCTCTTAGTTTTCTCCTAAAAATACCTTGTTCAAGGTGAACATCAAGTAAGAATGGTTTTAAGTCCATATATTCTGGATAATGTTGTCAATTGGTTTGAGCATGATGAAAAACTAGTGTAATTCATTTAGAAAGAAGCTACATTATCTTCTAGTCTATAACACAGTTTATAAGAGAGTTATGGTGATAAAATAATTTAAGTGCGTATAAAAATAACCTAAAATATTGGTTAGTCTCTAGGATATCTTCAACCTTGAAAATGAGATCAAAGGGCAAAAAAAAAACATATATGTGGGTTGGGAAGATTGCAAGCTAGTCTCCACCGCACAAGGTAATGAGATTATGCTTGGAAAGGTGTGCAAAATATTTCACGATGTATTTTTACGGAGTTATGAATATCTTATATGTTTTGACCCTAAAATTTCTTAGCACACCATCAATATTGATTCCATAGCCAAGCCAGCTTAGAAAAAATAGAGATCAGTGAACCCCAAGATTGAGCCTCTCATGAGGACAGAGCTTACAAAAATAATTGATTTAAAATCAGATTCACCATCAAGTACTCATATTGGATCGTGAACTTGGTCCTCAGTGTGGAAGAAGAATGAAGAAACTAGGGTTTGTGTGGATTTCAAGGACTTGAATAAGGCCTCTTTAAAGGATCATCATCCTTTTCCCTCAATGGAAAAAATTCTTCAATCTATGGTAGGACCTCGAAATATTCACTATGCTTGATAGCTACTAATGTTTCAATAAAATTAAGATCAAAGAAGAGGATCAATGTAAAACCTCGTTCATAACTAAGTGGGGAACATATGCATACCTAAAAATTTCTTTTAATATATCAAATGTGGGTACCACTTTTAAGAGGGAAATGGTAATTTCTTCCTACGTAATCATCAATCAATTCATCCTTATATATTTGGATGATATCATAGTCTTCTCAAATAAGGGTCAACATCATATAGAGAATTTGGAGAAATATTTTGAGAGATGCAGAGAACCCCAAGAAGTTCATTTTTTTGTTCCACATGATAAATTATTATCTCATGTTATTTCAAAGGATGGGATTTCAATTGACCTAGAAATTATCTCTTCCATCATATCCATTTAATTTCTAACTCACAAGAATTCCCATCAATCCTTTCTAGGTAAGATCAATTTTTAGGAAGTTCATTCCTAATTTTGTAGGATTAGTTAGGCCCATCACCTTGATGCTAAGGAAGGACATAAATTTTGAATTGACTACAAGAGGAAGGAAAGCATCACTAAAATAAAAATACAATTTCCCAAGAGCCAAAATTCCTCAACCTAAATTTTACAAAGGAATTCATCCTTTATGCTTATAGTGTAGATCTTAGTATAGCCACGATTCCCACTCATACAAAAATGAAGATTTGGAGTAGACTTTGGCCTTTTTCAACTAAACATTGAAATATTTTGTGCTTAGGTATATTCATTTAGAAAAGCACGTTTTCACCATCTTATGGGCTCTCAAAACATTTAAGCCCATGTCAGCTTTCAAACTATATAAAATTCTTAGTCTCACATCCTAGCATGAGAGATTTCATCATGGGGGAAGAACTTAGGGAGAAGAGAGATGAATGGGTGACAAAGTTATGGAGTTTGACTTGACCATAATGGCCAAAAAGTTGGTAAGAGGAATAAAATTAGGTGAGAATCCTACATTATATGCTTCGATAATCAAGGAATGTATTTCATGATGGAGGAAGAACAAGGAAAATCCACATAGGATCAATAGGACTTGGGAGGTCCTTAACTCAGAGAGCCATAGAATGTTGAAATTTTGCACAATGTAGAGTTTCGTGAGACAAAGGAATTTTACCTAGAAATGGTGGTTGGATTGATGATATGACAACATTTCTATCAACTGGTGGAAAGCATCCTAATATGAGAAAATCTAAGAGAAGGAATTTGAGGTTATAATGAGTTCCTTATGTATTAATCAAAGGAGATCTTCTTCAAGAGGAATCTGCATGGTGTCCTCGCTAAGGTGTATTGACAGAGAATAGATATATAAAGTCTTGGTAGAATTCCATGATAGTTTTTTTGGTGGGAATTTCTCAGCTAAGGCCACAACAATGAAAATTATTAGAGCAGATACTTGTGGCCTACATTATTCGTGAATGCACATCAATGGGTTAGAAAATGTAAAGAGTATTACTTCTTCATATGTAATAAAAATATGGTGGACCTTCCCTTAACCCTATTAAGGTGGATGAACCCTTTTCTCAATGGGGACTTGATTGGAGGCCACTAAGTCATTCATCCTTGACTTCTTGGAGGATATTACAACAAGGTTTTGTGTTCCTCAAACTATCATTTCTGACAATACTAAGGCATTCTTAGGATCCAAAATATTTGATTGGGATCTTAAATATTGAGTTAATTTGAAAACTTCCTCCAATTACTACCTATAAGGTAATGGTTTGGAAAAATCGATTAACAAGACCCTGATAAGGATCATGAAAATAACTATGGATTTTAATCAAAGGAAGTGGCATACTAAAGGGAAGAGTGCTCTCTGGGATGATATAATCACTCCAAAGAAAAAAATTTCCAATTCCCCATTTTTCCTTGTCTATGACAGAGAAGATAGGCTCCCATTATCACTTGAATTAACTTCATTAGAGATGGCTCAACTGTTAGAGTTTGAAGGTGAGGATCAAAGAGAAATTAGAATGGTGGAGTAGATTGAACTCAATGACTAAGGAAATCCACCATGCTAAATTTGGAGGAACATAAAAAGTCAACCAAATAGTGGTTTGACAAGAAACACAAGGTGTAATAATTCAAGGAAGGTGATCTAGTCCTCAAGTGGCACATGGATAGAGATAAACCATGACAATACTCTAAGTTTGATGCACTTTGGAGTGGGTCATACATCATCACTTCCTGCAATAAGCCAACTCTTTTGAATTATCCAACCTTGATGTAGAATAATTACAAATCTCGGTCAATGGGATTTATCGTAAACACTCACATTAAGTATGTATGTTACATCTTGTAAATAATCGTGTGTTGTTGGATGTACCATCCTTTTTTGTGTGTTGATAATTGATTGAGTGCCTTTTCCTTAATCCTTATGGTGTTCATCTTTATTTGTAATAATTTTTATGCGGTCTCTACATGATTCACTTGAAGCATGTATGATATTTCTTCTTTTGTGCATTGGTTTTGGAGGCCTTTTGCATTCATATGCAAATCATCTCGAGATAAGGTTTCATGGAAACAATTAGATAGTTGGAGTATATTTCAATGCATATAGTTTTAGCTCTATAAGGTGATATTTAGTTAGGGTTAAGTTTATACAGATCCTAGAGACAAGTGTTGATCTATTTTATTTCCTTTTCAAGCTAATGAATTAGTACTAAAGAAAATTAAATAACTCCAAAATGTGAGGGTTTAAGGTACCTCAGGGATGTGATATGAATGGACAGCACAAAGTGAATGACCTCGCTACAAATTTGATGAACCTACAAAATAAAGGAGACTAAGAGGAAAATGGATTAGATGATATATGGGGGTTTCTCGAATAAGTAAGCTCTAAGAAGCGTTAAATTTCTTGGTGGAAATCAAACCCCATGTTTGATAAGATATGATAAAAGAAATAATAAAAAAACAAGATAATAAACAAAATCTAAGGCACACAAAAACTTAAAAATGCATAAATGTAAGGAACATACAAAGATGATATAAATTTAAATAAAATAATGTTTACTGAGAAGGGTCGATGACAACCATACTTGTATAGGTAAAGTTGATGGAAACCAGAGGTAGATGGGTGGAACAACAAATCTAAATGTAGATTTTTGTATTTTGAGTGCAGACTTGAGGATGCTTTGGGCTCATTGCTAACTAGAAGGCACTTGCAGAGATGTTCGAGATTTAAAGAAACAAAAGTGTGTGATGAAACAAGGATATAAATGGTGGATACCACGAACAAAGGTATGGTTGATGAAAATTGGGTAGGGGAGATGGTGACCTGGGAGGGAGTGATAGGATGAATATGAGAAATAGAGTGATGAAAAGGAGATATAAAAATAATTTGAATCACTCAAACAAAGTAACAGGGATCTAAGGATCTAACAAAAAGAGGCACAAAAGTAGATCGATACAAGATCGGGAAGTGACTGACAGGTCAATGGAGACTGGAGATGGAATGAATTAAACCGAAAGTAGATGGATTGCTAAAGTAACCTCGTGAGTACAAGGGATGAAAAGGATGGCTGAAACAAGGTTTGTGGAGATGATCTAATCCCGCAAAATGATAGATGGAAACAAAACAATGATAATACAATAATAAATAAATAAACAAAACAAAAAGATGGTAATCTCACAAAGGATGTTCACAAGTGATGCAAGTAAGTTAAAAGGAGATCCCAAATGTCTATAACTATTTACAGTAAGGATGCTCAAAGCGTGAGAAAAATTTTGCAAGTCGCAAGAAAGCTCAGATATTTGCATGCATGCCTTGGGAAGAGAGGGGTGATTATAATTTTATAGGGTTGGTGGTGACCCGGAAGGTTCATCACCGACCGTGGGAAACCATTACTTGGATGGTAAAATCACTTATTTAGTCAAGATATGGGGCTTTTAGAGATTGGGATAAGTGATTTAAAGCATGTAGGTGGGTAAGGATTGTTTAGGGAAGTGTCATGGGTGGATAGGAGATAAATATGGGTTAGATAAAAGCTAGAAAAAGCATAGGGATATGGATTTAGGTGGTTAGGGACAAAAAAATCCCAAATAAATCCAATTAGAGGTAATTAGCTAGTTAGGAGAGATGAAAGCTAATTAGGGGTAATTACCTAATTTAGGTTAATTAACAAGAATTAATTTAGAATAAAAGGTGATGGGATAATAGATGGTGTTATCCCAAATTCACCCCCAACAAATTTGGTCAGAACAAGCCCCGCACATAAAGGAAATATGAAGGGAATGATTCGACCATGGCGCACGCTCTAGAATGACAAATAAAGGGACATGCAAGTTTGAATTAAGGAGTGCAGGGAAAAATGAGGCTGAATGACACAAAATAAACCAAAGGCCCAAAAGAGTCAAATTCGACCCTGCACAGGAAGGAATTAAAGAAATGGTTCTATCGTATGAGCCCATACTTCAAATCTAACATACAAGTTACAGAAAGATCTAAAATGGAATAAGAGGATCGGGGAGAAGAAACCATGTAAAAGAGCTAGAGGCTTAAAGGAAAATAAATAATGAAGGATTGAAGTCTTCGGGATCTACAAATGACTTAGAACAAGCCCAAAATTGGCTAAGTATGGAGGAGACAATAGAATATGCCAAGTGTCCAAGTGGCGCACCTCCAAAGGTAAATTGTAAAGAGACTCAAACTTGCATCAGCCCTCCATGTAGCTAATGGTCAACAGAGATCAAAAAGGAGAGTGGGCCCAAAACGACTAATTATAGAATGTAGGTGGAAAGCACCATGTGTCTTAATGATGCTCCCTCAAGGGTAAAATATTGAGCAGGTTTTTCAAATCGGGCCTTCCACTTGTCCTAGGTCCCGTGAAGGGGACAAAGTCGATGGGATGAATAGTCAAAGTAGAGGTAGGACAATGGAGGGAGACAAGTGTTAGCGCGACACTATCTCAAACGTAGATTTTGGAGGCATTTTTAGACATGCGTGAAGCTGCCACGTGTCTCAAGTTGGGTACAATGTCTCCACCAAACATAAGGGACCTAGACAAAATAGAAAGGGAACTTAAAGAGCCTGCGGAATCCACCACGTGTCTCATGGGTATAATTTAAAGAGTGAAGGCAGGGGAAAAACTCAAACGAGTGTAGGGATGCCACGTGGACCTGGTATGGATAGACTCTTTCAAATATTGTGCACCCACGACCTGAAATTTAAAATGGTCATATATTTTGACTGGAGACTCAAATTTTGGTGGGAGAGGACATTTTGGAAATTTCTCAACACCCTCTATGCCATGAAAACATAAAATATCATTCTTAACAAGATTTGGTGGGTGAAAAATAGGAAAAAGTCTCTAGGCCATTAAAGTAGAGCCCAATTTCTCCAACTACCAGATCTGATTCGATTTGATCCACCGCGGAACCAGACATGACAGATTTGGGGTGGATTTGAGAGAGGCATTGATTGATAGTGGTTGAGATTTTAAAGTAAGATTCAATGTGTATCTCAAGGTGGTTGAAGTAGGATTCAATGTTTTCCTCCCATTCGGTGTGGGAAACTCACAAAGTCATTTTTGACTCCATTTGAGCTACGTGCCTTATCCTATGCCCTGGAGAGCATACTTGTGCCTTTGAGCACCGCATGTAATAGTCTATGTACCTTACAGAGTAATAAAATATTGTTTTGTGGCATCTTTCATCCCTTGGCATTGTTCTATTGTTTCTATGTGCCTCTCTATCTTGTGTTTTCTCCCTATGCATGTATTTTATGTGTGCGCAGTGTAGGACGTTTTCTTCATGGAGTTTCTATAGAGGATCTCAATTTGGGTCCATGTCACTTCCTTCCGACCTCCCTCAGTCCCCTTTTCCTTGTTTCATTCTCCCTCAATAGAGTATCTCACACTTCCTTTTCTGGTGTATCACCACTTAGTGTAGGCTCTTTCACCCTCTCTCTCTCTCTCTCCCTTAGAATGGTTAGATTAGGATAGAATAGGTTCTGCTTGCACTGGAGTAGCTTGTGGCAGGTAGATTAGGAAGCAAGAACCAACTTTCTCTAGAGTTCCATCTCAATTTTGCAAGTCTCACAGCTTGAGAGATGGTCCCATGTTATGCAATCACACCGAATGCCCCACTTCACACTGTGTCATTCGGAGGTGCTGTGATTTTGCACTAACAGTTTTGGCACGCTCGGTGGGATAGGTTTGAAGCACCTTACCACTTCATCTTAGCATGTTGGTGTGTTCCTATTAAGGTTTAGCCTTTTGAGGCACATACAAGCACATCTAGCAACTCCATCTAGTCAATAACCCATTCTCTAGAGTTGTAGACCTTTTCCATCCATTTCCACTCATTTTCATCCATTTTCTTCTTCCATCTCTTTCATTTTTTCTTCCATTTCATGAAGTTGTGCAATCATGACTTCATTCCCTTCATGGAATTCACACCTACAACAATGCATTCATCCTCCAATGTATTTCCTAACTCCTCCAGATCAGCATTATGATCAGATCCAAAACCATTATGCTTACCCATATGAGCAGGGTCAAAATCAGTTTGGCCATGGAGCTTATCAAGAACAAGGGAACACATACAATGGTGACAACTATGTGGAGAATGCTGGTTTGTTGGAGAAGATTCAAAAAATGGAGGCTGACATGGTTTAGTCAAGGGCCATAACACAAATTAAGGCATTCAAGATTGGTTGCAGGGCATCTTGTCCATGGGAAGGCCCTTTTTCAAGACATTACAACCCTCAGAAGAAGATTGACTTCATGGTCGAAAGGATGACTCAACTTACACAATGGATTACGGACATCGAGGCTTATGAGAAAATTACGAGACATCCTTGTCAATGGGTAAGTCAATCACCAGCTCCGTGTCCTTCATTTTCTCTTTCTTAAGCTTTATCATTTCAAAAGAGTGTCATGAGTCAAGCCCTCACTTGCTGCCCCAATTGTTAATTTCTTTTCTCCATCTCCTAGTATTCCATCAAATTTCAATTCTTCTACCCTTTCCCTTCCCAAAAATTCATTCCCTCCAAACAAACAAGAATTTCCACCTCCCTCTCCACCAAAAACAATTACAAAGCTAGTTGAACCCCAACCTGCGACTCCTCTTGTTTTCCCAAGTCCATGTTGGGAAGAGTTTCAAGAATTCAGTCAAGGAGAATATCAAGAAGAGGATCCCAATAGAAAATAAATGATAGACAATCTAAAGAGTTGGACTTCCAAATTTAGGTTTACAAAGATCCCCTTGATGGTTAAGCCAATAAAGGAGTTCAAGGTTTGAAAAGCTAGTGGTGGCCGAGGCTAAGTTTGTAGTAGAAGAAGAGCAAGAACAAGAGGAAGAAGATCAGTAGTCTATTTGCTCTGAATGTAGTGTACCTAATGGCACTCTATCTGAGGAAAATTCTGATCTAATCCAAGCTGCACAACTAGTTAAAGAGGAGGAACAATCAACTCCAAGCCCCGTTGAAGAGAAGTAGATGGGAGAGAACAAATCAGTGTTGAGGACATTTAATGAAGAAAGCATCATTTCTTTTTTTTACTTTCATTCAAGGGCCTGATTTGATTGATGAATCCATGATGGAGGAGGACCATACACTTTTAGAGGCTCTAAGTGAGGAGTAGGCCATAGAGGAACTTTTAGGTCTTCCTCCCACTTCATCTCCTTCAATCTCTAATGTTGAGGAGGAGTTTGATCTTTCAAACTTCATGTTTGAAGATGAAGGGAACCATGGTGAGAAATTTGAAGATCAAGAGGACATCATGGAGGAGGTAGAGCACATGCAACATGACAACAAGGAGATAGTTGTCTCTGTCTGACTTGAAGGATTGCTTTGATGGAGAAGATCCCATGGAGATCACATCATTTACTCCTCCATCACCCACCTTCCAAGCATATGAGCCTGCTGCCATGAAGGAGAACATCCAAGTGCAACAACTTGCACTTCATAATGGCTCTCTGAAACCAAGGTTGGAAGACCATGATCTTCCATGTTCTTCAAAGGAGGAGGAAGGCAAAAATCAAGAGAATATCACCATTTCTCTCTCACCATCCATCCAAGAGGGTCCACAAGAAAACTCCATTCTTGGAGTTGAAATTTAGAACAAGGGGCACATTCAAAGGATCAGACCATGCCCAATAAGATATTTGGCTTCATTAGAGCCAAGGGAGAAGCCAAAATTGGTCATGCTTGCTTCTAAGCATGAGGATGAGCTCCAAAGTACCAAGGATCAGCTGCAATGCCTCTTCAATCCAAATGAAGAGCAACTAAAAGAGGAATTTTTCTTGTTTCCAGCTGACACCTTGATGATTTGGGTGGAGGACCAACTTATTGTCAGTTTTTCACTCATATAGGCAGTCGTATTTAATGTCAAATCATTTGCATGGATGGCCCTTTTGAGAAAGGGAAGCTACTTCTCCATGCCTATAGCAGGATTTTTTTAGCTTCTTTCTCTTTGGTTAGTTTAGGAGTAGGAGTAGATTTGATTTTAGTAGAAGAAGTGCTCTTACACACTCTGCATGTCTCATTTGAGGCATGTATGATTTGATCATTGTACATAGTGCGTGTTGTTATGTTTTGTTGCTATGAGGTTATATCACCATGCAATTCAACATGCCTACAAATCCATCTCTTGGGACAAATGAAAGCCCTAAGTCAATAAAAGTTTTTACTCTTAAAAACTCCATTTCCAAGATTTTTATGAAAATTGAGAGTGCAGACATGTGGGAAGGCTCGTGGTTAGGTAGAACATAGAAAGTGAAAGTAGTTGGGGTTTCCATTTTAATAGAGGGTTAGTACTAGGCTATCAGTCATGACTCCATGCCTAATGAATGCCGCAAGTCTACTGGTCTCTTCATCAAGCGACAGATGTGCCCATGAGTTGCCAAATTGTTATCCTAGATTCACCCCGTAAAATTTAGTCGAACAAACCCCACACATAAAGGAAATATGAAGGGAACGATTTAGACCCACGAGCTCACATTCCGTAACAAAAATAAAGGGACAGTAAGCTTGACTCAAGGAGTGCAGGGAAAAATGAGGCTGAATGACACAAAAGAAACCAGAGGCCCAAAGAGTCAAATTCGACCCTACACAGAAGGAATTAAAGAAATAGTTCTCATTGTATGAGCCCATGCTTCAAATCTAACGAACAAGTTACATGCAGGCTCTAAAAGGAAATAACAGGGTCAGGGAAAAAAAATAATGTCAAAGAGCCAGAGGCTTAAAGGAAAAGAAATGACGAAGGCTCAAAGTCTTCGAGCTCTATAAATGACTCAGAACGAGCCCTGAATTGGCTAAGTATGGAGGAGACAACGGAAGCTACCAAGTGTCCAAGCGACACACCTCCAAAGGTTAATTATAAAAAGAGACTCAAAATTGCACCATCCCTCCATGTTGTCAATGGTCAATAGAGGTCAAAATGGAGAGTGGGCCAAAAATGACTAATTATAGAATGCAGGAAAAAGGTGCCACGTGTCTTAACGATGCTCCCTCAAGGGTAAAATCTTGAGTGGGTTTTCAAATGAGCGCGGGCCTTCCACGTGTCCTAGGTCCCAATAAGGGGACAAAGTTAGGGGGATTAATAATCAAAGAAGAGGCAGGCTAGCAGAGGGAGCCAAGTTTTAGCATGGTGCTATCTCAAAGGTAGAGTCTAGAGGTAGTTTTCAGACATGCGCGAAGCCGCCACATGTCTCAGGTTGGGCACAATGTCTCCGCCAAACATAAGGGACCCAGGAAAAATAGAAAGGGAACTCAAAGAGCCCGTAGGTTGCTGCCATGTGTCTCATGGGTGTAATTTCAAGAGCGAAGGAAGGGGAAAAACTCAAATGAGAGTAGGGATGCCATGTGGACCCAAAGATGATAGACTCTTTCAAATATTGCGCACCCACAACTTGAAATTTCAAATGGCCATATCTTTTGACCGGGACTCGATTTGGGTAGGAGAGGAATTTTTGTAAATGTCTTAACATCCTTTACACCATGGAAAATAAAATATCATTGTCAATAGGATTTGGTGGGTGAGAAATAGGAAAATGTCTCCCGTGCCATCAAAGCAGGGCCCGATTTCTCCAACTACCGTGATCGATTCGATTTGATCCGTCAAGGAAATGCAGGACATGATAGATTTGGGGTGGATTTAAGAGAAGTATTGATTGATAGTGGTTGAGCTTTCAAATCAGGATTCAATGTATATCTCGAGGTGGTTGAATAAGGATTCAATTTTTTTCCTCCTCTCTCTCTTATCCTTTCTATATATTGTAACACTTATCATTTGTAGAAGAGGAGACAATGGGTGTAGGGAAACTCTGTAAAAGTTGTTTCCCGACTCCATTTGAGTGAAGGCCTTCTCCTATGCTTGGAGAGTGTATGTGTGCCTCTGAGCACCGCATGTAATAGTATGTGCACCTTACAGAGAAATAAAATCTTGTTTCATGGCATCTTTCAACCCTTGGCATTGTTCTATTGTTTCTCTGTGCCTCTCTATCTCATGTTTTCTCCTATGTATGTATTTCATGTTTACAGTGCAAGACGTTGTGCTCTTTGGAGTTTCTATGGCGGATCTCGGATGCTGGGTCTCAGTATCATTTCCGTCGACCTCCCTTAGTCCCCTTTTTCCTGTTTCATTCTCCCTCAACAAAGTATCTCACACTTCCTTTTCTGGTGTATCACCACTTAGTGTATGCTCTTTCAACCCCTCTCTCTCTCTTTGTCCCCTTGGAATGGTTAGATTAGGATAGAATAGGTTCTTCCTACACTTGAGTAGCTTGTGGTAGGTAGATTAGGAAGTAAGAACCGACTTTCTTCGGAGGTCTATCTCAAGTTTTACAAGTCCCATAGCTTGAGAGATGGTCCCATGTTGTGCAATCACACAAAATTCCCCACATCACACCCGAGCCATTCGGGTGTGTTGTGATTCTCAGTACTAACAGATGGTCATTTAAATAAATGAATCAAATTAAGGGGGTCTAGCTAGGACCATGGTGAAAAATACACATGTGGGAAATCAAGGGTAGCAAAACCAAATTTTGGTGTCTACATTTTCCCCTTTTTGTCGCATGGTTTACACTAGCAAGCCATGGGATGAAAACAATGAGAGATAAAGAGTAGGATAACTACTAATTTTTTTAATGATGAGATCCCCACAAATGAGGGATCGATAACGCAAGTGGGAATCAATGATGAGTTTGAAAGAGGTAAATGGTGAAAAGATGTCCTAAACAAGAAGGATTTAAAAAATAGAACCTATGGAGGTAATTCTAATATCACGTCAAGAGGAAACAAAGGAAAGTCTCAATGGAGATGGTGATAATGCTTTACAGACCAATCAGTGTGCAAAAATCACTGTAAAATGGAGAGAATCCAATGGGAAACCTCTAAAATGGATGCGATCCATGAGGACCAATGCGTCATAGGAAGACATCAACTATGTGTAAAAAAATGTGAAAATGATGTGAAATCCTTTGTACATGAGGAATCGATCGAAAGGTATGCATCCATAAAGGATGAGGATGGAAATAATGGTTCCCAAAAAGGAAATAAAAATTGTCGAAAAGGAAAAATATAAAAAAAAAGATATAAAATTCTTCAAGGGGGAGTAACTATGGCCATAAAGGTGGACTTTGAGAGAAGAAAAAGATAAATACAATGCTGAATTAAAATGCCCCAAGGGGAAATAAATGAGGCCAAAAAGGTGGAATTTGAAAGAAAAATAGATGAGGCCTTAACAAAGGATAAAAAATGGGAGGGCAAGCCAAAACAAGGGATGTAAATGTGATTCGAAGGAGACTAAGGCCAATCAAGGTGACCCAGGGGGTCAATGACAAATTGGTGTCTTTGATTATATAAGCCCAATGGTCGAGTAGAAGATGCTAATTTTCATGCATGCAATTGATGATTGAGATCCGAGAGCTAAAAAATAATTTTGAGAGATGGAGGCCGAAGGAACAACCAAGAAACACTAGAGGGTACACCGAATGGTGAGTAACAAAACCCACACTTGTATTTTAATTCCTTTTATGTTTTATTTATTGTGTTTACATTTTTAGAGAAATGGATGATGTCGGGGGTAGTTGTTGGTAACCTAGCAAGGTCACCTTTGACTTGTCCCTAAGGCGTATCGATTGACCTATACACACGCTCACCTGACTTGGGTCGACATTGACCAGACCGGTGACTAGATTGACCTGCTTTTGATAGATAAATGAGATGATGATGGAAAAACTAATGTTTACGTGTTGTTTGAATGATTGTAGTCCGAGAGACCTTATATCCGAGAGACCAAGCTCCATATGATTAGATGAGAGGAGATATGACTGACGGTGATTGGGATCACTTGACAACCTTTAGGTTAGGAGGATTTAGACACTATTAGCAGATCCCATGAGACATAGGGTTGATGATAACTTTGGTTGAGAGATGGGAAAAGAAGACAAGATTTTTTTGTTTATGATAAGTAAGATGACCATTATCATAGAGGATGTATATCACATCTTGAGATTTCCTATTTAGGGGTAGAAGATAGTCCCCATTACAACCGACAACAAACTTGCAATGTTGACACGATTGCTTTAGAGATGATGTGCCCCATATCAGATTCTCTTCAAGGGATTTTTCATATGAGATGAGGTATGAGGCTAGGGGTACCATGGAGCTGATTGATTTATTTGATTATGATGGTTATTTCATGTTATGCATTGCCTAACTCGGGAGGATCCATGTTTCTATGGGCTTTAGTAGGTGTTATAGTAGATATTGTTGAGCATCAGATGGTGTTTTCATTTGGCACTACTTTTCTAGTGTAGGTGTATCATGAGCTAGCCATGTACATAAAGGACAAAGATTAATGTTGGATGTAGGCTTCCTACTACACTGTTGGGCCTACAAGCATATTGTAGTTATCTGGCCACTAGGGCTACCATGGGTCACTAGGGACCACATAGATTTTGCAAAGTGGTGTTCTTGATATGGCGAGCTGATCGGATCATGGAGAGAGTGGAGAGAGGGGTGTGGATTGGTATGTGGATAGGTTTGCAGAGCTTGATGTGGATCAGGTCATATGAAATCCATATGGAGACTTCCCCGCATGGCCCGGGTAGATGCGGGTTATTGTTATCCAATTTTGCACACTGCAAGATTGGACAAGGGGGTCTGTCACGTTCAAAATGAAATAATAGTCCCAGAACCCACCTTCAAGTTATTATCAAGATGAAATAATTAAAAATAATTCCTAAATTGCATATGAAGAGATCACCTAGCATCGAAAGGCACCCAGTTGATCTCAACTCAGTGGAGAGTTCAGGGTCGAGTTAATAAAGAACCCGGTGTCAAATTGATAATCATCTCAAAAATCATCTCAGTGGAGACTCTCAACAGTAAGAGCTCAACAAGGTCTTGTTAATGCAAAATATAGCTCGTTGAAAATTGACGAATGAAAGGAACTCTGTAAGGATCTCGGTAGAGATCGATGCATGCGGAAGTGAAGGCCAAGTTAGGGAGAGTCAAAGTTTGAGCTATCAATAAAGTCTCAATGAATTGGAAAGGTTCAAGCCACAAACGGAAGCGAAGGCAGAGATAAGGAGTTCGACTCATCTTCGTGACTCATTCATTTTGGAGATCATGTGGTGAGCTTCTTTTAGGACACATTCTACAGAGCTAGGGTGATTCAAATGCAAGCCAAGGCATCAAGAGTGCCATAAAATGAATGGAGATCGTTGCATGTAAACAGAGATACGTGATGGAGCCCATCAATGGGACTCATCGAGCATGATGGATAATTCAAGGCAACTCGCTTTCGTGTGGATGCATTAAAGATGGTTTCTAGGATACAATTCTAGGGATCATTGATTAATGACGAACCGGGAGGACTACTCGAGATAATTTTTCAATGGTAAGCCTGCAGAGACAACAAGAATGCCGGGCCAGTGTATTAGTGAATATAGTATATATATTTTCTTTGCGTTGTTTAGAATATAGTATATAGAATATAGATTTTATTTCTCTGTAAGGTGCACATACTATTACATGCGGTGCTCGAGAGGAACACATACACTCTCCAAGCATAGGAGAAGGCCTTCAGCTCAAATGGAGTCGAAACAACTTTTACAGAGTTTCCCTACACCCAGACTGTCTCCTCTTCTACAAATGATAAGTGTTACAATATATAGAAAGGATAAGAGAGAGAGGAGGAAAAAAATTGAATCCTTATTCAACCACCTCGAGATATACATTGAATCCTGATTTGAAAGCTCAACCACTATCAATCAATACTTCTCTTAAATCCACCCCAAATCTATCATGTCTGTTTCCTTGACGGATCAAATCGAATCAGATCTGGTAGTTGGAGAAATCGGGCCCTGCTTTGATGGCCTCGGGAGACATTTTCCTATTTCTCACCCACCAAATCCTATTGACAATGATATTTTATTTTCCATGGTGTAAAGGATGTCAAGACATTTACAAAAATTCCTCTCCTACCCAAATCTGAGTCCCCAGTCAAAAGATATGGCCATTTGAAATTTCAAGTTGTGGGTGTGCAATATTTGAAAGAGTCTGTCTGTACTGGGTCCACATGGCATCCCTACTCTCATTTGAATTTTTCCCCTTCCTTCGCTCTTGAAATTACACCCATGAGACACATGGCAGCTTCTACGGGCTCTTTGAGTTCCCTTTCTAATTTTCCTAGGTCCCTTATGTTTGGCGGAGACATTGTGCCCAACCTGAGACATGTGGCAGCTTCGCGCATGTCTGAAAACTACCTCCAGACTCTACCTTTGAGATAGCACCATGCTAAAACTTGGCTCCCTCGCTAGCCTCGCCTCTTCTTTGATTATTAATCCCCTAACTTTGTCCCCTTATTGGGACCTAGGACACGTGGAAGGCCCGCGCTCATTTGAAAACCCACTCAAGATTTTACCCTTGAGGGAGCATCGTTAAGACATGTGGCACCTTTTTCCCGCATTCTATAATTAGTCATTTTGGCCCACTCTCCATTTTGACCTCTATTGACCATTGACAACATGGAGGGATGGTGCAATTTTGAGTCTCTTTTTATAATTAACCTTTGGAGGTGTGTCGCTTGACACTTGGTAGCTTCCGTTGTCTCCTCCATACTTAGCCAATTCAGGGCTCGTTCGAGTCATTTATAGAGCTCAAGACTTTGAGCCTTCGTCATTTCTTTTCCTTTAAGCCTCTCGGCTCTTTGACATTATTTTTTTCCCCGACCTGTTATTTCCTTTTAGAGCTCTGCATGTAACTTGTTCGTTAGATTTGAAGCATGGGCTCATACAATGTAACTATTTCGGGGTGCAGTGATTTGCGACAACAGCTTTTTGCACACTTGGTGGGACATCACAGACATCATAGAATTTAGAGTTCCATCTTTCAGAGGTGTCTCATTATCAAACAGAAATCTTAAGCCACCGTGCGACCACACACAATAGTTTTTGGCACGCCCGGTGGGACATCGCAAAAGTTAGAGATCCATCTTTCAGAGGTGTCTCATTATCAAAAAAGAAATCTTAAGTTACCGTGCGACCACACACAACAGTTTTTGGCACACCCGGTGGGACAGAGAGTTGGTACTTCTCTTCTCACTTACACAAGTCAAAGTACTTGATGACTCTGTATCTCTGGATTCCAAATCTCGGTCAAAGAACTTATGTGAAGAATTCAGACAAGAGCTTCTTTCAAAGAAAGGAAAGTATCAAAGATACCGAACTTTCCTTGTCTCCTCCAAAGAGAAGAAGAAGAGGCATTTCCACATCCCTAATTACAGATTTACCTAGTAGGGGTCATTCAACTCCTCCTTACGGAAGATTTCCTCCACCCAGGAACAATCAACCTTTCGTTGCTATGGCGAGGAACCAAGTTTTTCCCCCTTTCAATGCAAGCAGTCCTCTCGTGTTGGCTCAACGTGACCCGATACCTGTTGCGGCACTCAAAAGTTTACCCTTCTACATGGGGAAACTCACGTTACTCCAGTGGAGCATATCTTTGATGTAGCCAACATCTGTGCAGTACATAATATCACTGAAGACAACGTTGCAGTTAGACTTCTTGCTACCTCTTTCAAGGGAAAAGCGCTTCAATGGTTTCGCGGGTTAGGTGTTGGCACTATAACCACTTGGGACGAGTTGGGAGAAAAGCTATGTAAACAATTTGAAGACAAAAGTGATCACCTATCACTTTTGGAACAACTTACTACCATAAAGAGAGCTTCCCAAGAATACATGAGTGATTTCAACTTCCGATTCCATAGGACTTGGAATAGGATTCTAGTGCTCGTAAAGCCTTCTACACATAATGCATTCTTATACTATTTACGAGCCTTGAATAGCAATGTAGCAATTATGATCCAGTCCATGGGAGGGACTACACTTCCTGATGCTTATGAAGTTGCCATAAGTGCGAGAGAATTCTTTGATTCAGCCGGGAAAGATAGCTCCACGACCACCAATGCCCTTTTCTCCGATCTTACGAATCGTCACCTATCATTGCTCCTATTCCAAAGAGACTCCGAAACCATCTCAATCTTCCTCTGCCTCTTCAAATGACCTATTTGAAGTCAAGTCACTACTGCAAAATTTTGGAAATGAGCTTGTTGCACTCAAAAGGCAAAAATTTCAATACAATCGTCCGTATCAGCTCAAAATCAGCGATGTCAAAGGCTAACCATCCTCCTTTTCAAGGAAACAATCAGCCTCGAAATCAAACTACAAGTCAAGTTGCAAATGTCAGGCCCTTGAACTTTCAGAACCCTCTTGTAGCTAGCTCATCTAGAGCTATAGTACCTATTCAAAATAATCTAGTTCAAGACTACAAATGGTGTTATCCTTGCTCTCAACCTCACAATCAAAATCTTTGTCCCAATGGAGTTCTTAGCCAGGCCCTTATGGTTCAAAGTGTATCTGCCCCTTCAGAGTTAACAAACAATTCATCTATGCAAGAAGCAGCAGATCAACCGCAGGCACCTGAAGAATCCGCTTTGCTAAACTGGCAAGAAGAAGATTTTTACGGATTGAATATAGATTCTTCATCAGTGGCAGCAAACACTCGTTCCAAGAAAAGAGCAATGGAGCCTCAACCTCTCGAAGCTGATCTAGCGTCCACTTCTCAACCTGGGTTACAAATGGTAGTTGATAAAAATGCGGGAAAGAAATCACCAGAAACACCGGCTAGCCACACCGCAGGGAAAGATGGTTCTCCAGGCATCACGGTACCCAACAAACATTTTCCAAAGGAGGACCCCAATGCCCAAAAAAGTGTCATCAAAGTTGGAGCAATTCCCTTCAGCATAGTAGAACAAATGAAGAAAACCAATCTAAGCGTTACAATGTGGGACGTACTCTCGATCCCTTCCCAAAGAAACCTGTTGCGGAAGCTCAATGCAGATTTTAGAACAACCAAATGATCATCAAGCCATGGAGTGACAAATGCTACAAATTTGTGTCAACCGGAAGGGAAAATCATTCCTACGGCAAACAAACCACCGCCATTCTACAATTCCCTAATCATTGGAGATCACTTGGTACATAATTGCATGATCGATTCTGGTGCCAGTAGCTCTGTCATGCCTAAACAAATTGTAGATGTACTAGGCATACAATATGCGCCACACAGTAAGAGGGATTGTTTAGTTTGATGGCATAGTCATGTTAAGACTATTGGGGCTATCAAAGGGCTTCAGCTTACCATTCATGCATGCCCAAGTTTTTCATTCACCCAAGACATATCGGTCATCGAGCTCCCTCCTCTCTTTGCCATCTACCTATCACGGGATTTCACTGCCAAGATGGGCGGTTACCTATCAGCCGATTGGTCGCATATGATTCTCAGGACTCGATACGGAACCAAAGTAACTATAAGGGCAGAACCAATCTGCCATAATCATGTAGAACCCTACACTGCTAGTCCCATAAATGGAAATTACACCATCGGCGATCCCGAAGAGGAAGATGCTGATCATGAACCAACCACCCTTGTTGAAGAAGTCCCTGATACTTTGCTAGATGAAGTAAGTAGAGATCATCAATACGATCCCTACGCTGATGGATGGATCACAAAGGTAATGGAGTATGACGTGCACATCAAAGTCACTAAACTTGTTAGAGGTAAGGGTTTATGTCAGCAACTTGCAACAGACATGGAATCAAAAAGTAATGAGGACGTGACACTCCTAAATACTGATGAGGATGTTGATCAAGCTGATTGGTTATCCAAAATGAATAATTTCATCTTCTCAGGAGCATACCCGACAAACATGGATAAAAACCAAAGACGAAATTTCCGTCTTCAATCTATCCCATATGTTTTGGTAGATAGCATTCTCTTTCGAAAATATTTGAACGGCGTTCGCTTCGGTGCATAAGACCGAGACAATGTGTCAAGAAGATACTAGAAGAATTTCATAATGGCCTTATCCGGAGGACATTATTCTACACGAACAACAAACTACCAAGATCATGCGAGCCGGCTACTATTGGCCGATTTATTCAAGGATGCCCATCTTTGGGTAAGGAAATGCAAAGAATGTGCCTTTTTCACAAAGTAAGTGGTGACAACTCTTCAATTGCATCCAATTCAAGTGGATCAACCCTTTGTTCAATGGGGTTGACTTCATCCGGAATGATTAATCCTCCATCTAGTGACGGACATAAGTGGGTCCTTACTGTAACAGACTATTTTACTCGATGGACAGAGGCGGTAGCATTAAAAGAGAGCAATGAAAAGGTAGTTCTAGATTTTTTAGAAGGTATAATGACGAGATTCGGTGTTCCGTTTACAGTCATTTCAGATAATGCGCTGGCTTTTCTTGGTATGAAATTGAGTGAATGGGCTGTTAAAAATGGGGTATACCTCAAAACTTCATCCAATTACTATCCTCAAGGAAACGGATTGGATGAGTCTAGCAACAAAAACCTCATAAGGATTATTAAGCGCACAATGGAGACTAACAAGAGGACTTGGCATACACAGCTTAAGACTACCTTATGGGAAGATCGGATCACACCTAAAAGGGCCATCGGAAATTCTCCTTTTGTTCTTGTATATGGAAGAGAGGAAAAATTCCACTCTCATTGGAGTTACCTTCTTTGGAGTTAGCTCATCAACTTGAAGTTATAGAGAGTGATCCTCTGACAGTAAGGTTTCTTTGAACTCATGGAGTTAGAAGAAGTACGAGACAAGGCTATGAAAACTTTGGAGCAGCATCAGGGTCAAGTTAAGAAATCTTTTGACAAGAAGGCGTCCGACAGGCATTTTCAAGAGGGAGATTTAGTTCTCAAATGGGATGAAGACAGGGCCAAACCAGCAAGCATGCCAAGTTTGACGCTCTTTGGAGTGGGCCATACATCATCACAAGTTGCAAAGAGGAAAATTCATTTCGTCTATCTAGGCTCAATGGAGAAGAACTACCCATTCATGTGAATGGGATACATCTCAAAGCTTGTTTTTGAGAAGCATTCCACGCCCTGTACAGTTAAATTAGGTGTTTTCCTCCAAGTGCTTATGCACATTGTTGTTGTTGTTTTGCTTTCCTTGTTGTTGTGTTTTGTGTTTTCTGCACATTGTTTCATCATTGGAAGGTGTCAAGGAGAAGAAAGGTTCAAGGTTTCCATAACAGTTCAAAATCTACTTCATTCAATTTTTTGCAATGTTCCATGGATGTCAAGCATTCAACAGATTCAGTATACTTCATGCTTAGCATTCCAAGGAGGTCCAGGATATCGGAAATGCTCAAGGAGATTCCGGGATGTGTCAAAGAAAATCATACTACTTTCAGGATTCCAACATAGACTCCATGCCCAATGGATGACTTAAGGCTACTGGAATCATGCTTAGCAGAAATCATCCCCGAGAGGTCGCCAAAAATGTTATCCAATTTTGCACACCTGGAAAGATTGGACAAGGGGGTCCTATCACGTTCAAAATGAAATAATAGTCCTAGGAACCCACCTTCGGTTATTATCAAGATGCAATAATTAAAAATAATTCCTAAATTGCATATGAAGAGATCACCTAGCATCGAAAGGCACCCAGTTGATCTCAACTCAGTGGAGAGTTCAGGGTCAAGTTGATAAAGAACCCGGTGTCAAATTGATAATCATCTCAAAAATCATCTCAGTGGAGACTCTCAGTTGTAAGAGCTCAACAAGGTCTTGTTAATGCAAAATATAGCTCGTTGAAAATTGACGAATGAAGGGAACTCGTAAGGATCTCGGTAGAGATCGATGCATGCGAAGTGAAGGCCAAGTCGTGGAGAGTCAAAGTTTGAGCTATCAATAAAGTCTCAATGAATCGGAATGGTTCAAGCCATAAGCGGAAGCGAAGGCAGAGATAAGGAGTTCGACTCATCTTCGTGACTCGTTCATTTTGGAGATCATGTGGTGAGCTTCTTTTAGGACACATTCTGCAGAGCTAGGGTGATTCAAATGCAAGCCAAGGCATCAAGAGTGCCATAAAATGAATGGAGATCATTGCGTAAATAGAGATACGTGATGGAGCCCTATCAATGGGACTCATCGAGCATGATGGATAATTCAAGGCAACTCGTTTCGTGTGGATGCATTAAAGATGGTTTCTAGGATACAATTCCAGGGCTCATTGATTAATGCAGAACTGGGAGGACTACTCGAGATAATTTTTCAATGGTAAGCCCGCAGAGACAGCAAGAATGCCGGGCCAGGGTATTAGTGAATACAGTATATATATTTTCGTTGGCGTTGTTCAGACCTTCCTCGGCCGAGCATTTGGTGCACAGGCAGTTGACATGTTATAGCAGAAGCCTTTTTGAGCACTTCCAACAAGCAGGTCATCCAACTATGTGTTTATCTGATCATCATCGAATGCATCCTCAAATTCAGGATTTTCCTTCAAGATATTTTTATGAAAATCGATTAAGTGATAGTGAGAGTGTTACCAGGAGACCTGATGAAATTTATTACAAAGATTCTCTATCGAGACCTTACTTGTTTTACGATGTAATTCATGGAAGCGGATCTCATAGAGGTGGAACTGTTTCATATCAGAATATTCATGGAGCATAATTTGCTTTGCAATTATATAAGCATCTTCAACAAGTCACTAAGTTAGCAAGCGTAAAGGTTTCTGTTGAAATTATCACACCTTACAAGCTACAGCTGAAATGTTTGCGCTAAGAGTTTGATGTTATCCTCAAATCTGTTGAAGGAAAATCATGGGCTAGGCACTGGAATAACTTCCAGCCATTACTAGAAACAGTAGTGAACACAATCTCAGCCTCATTCGCAAAACTTGCCTCAAGATTTGATTGAGCTTCTTCCATGGAAGCGACTTTCCAAAGTGAAAAGGCGAGAGAAATCAACTAAAACTTTATCTCGTTCTTCGACTACAGCGGCAATATTTTACAAAAACTCGATCACGGGCGTGGTCGTATGCAACATCAGGATGAACACCAACGGTTCCTTGGGATCGCCCTGTGGCAGCTGTCGCAATTAACTCTCTCTGGAGGTGATTGTTTTTCTGAGATAAAGTTTACTTCTCTACCCTGTAGCTGCTGCGTATAGCCAATTCGAATTGCCAAGTGAAGGCACGATCATGGCAAGAGAATGAAAATTCATACGCTAGTGGAAATAGTGGAGAAATCGGGTCAAATTGCCAAATCTGCGTGGCAAAGTTGAGTCCGGGGCCCGTGGATTAATTTGTCTAAGCTGCGCAGGGATTTGGAGCTATTATGCCAGGTGTGGAGATATTCGTTTGGCAAACCATGACCGAAATTCCACGCGGGGGAGATTTGGAGCAGCACCGCCAAGTGGAAATTTTAAGATGGAAAGCCATGTTGTTCACTCCGCGCGGGGGAGATTCGGAGCAGCACCGCCAAGTGGAAACTTTGCAATGACAAGCCGTCATGAGGTTTCCGCGTAGAGAAGAATTCAAGTTTATTTCCGGAATACCAGGTGAGTCATCAAGTGGGTCAAAACACGTTGGAGTGGTAAACGAGAACGTGCTCATGAAGATAGATGGATTATCGGTTAAGCCATTTGGTGCATGTGTAAGGACTCAACAAGTAAAGCTCAGTCAAGGACCGAGTAAATAGGCAAATTGGTTGGGGAAGATCAATGTAACGAAGACCCGTTCAATGTGGAGGTGAATAATGAGCAGTCGAAAGGTTCAGAACTCAGTCATATTACCACTTCTGAGGATGCTTACAGTGGTTCATTGTTATAGTGGTACAACTAAATTGACATTTCCCACGCTGCAATGCAATGCCAGTGCCAATGCCATCCACTTTCAATCTCAATCTCACAGCGTTATGTACAGAAGGTTGTTTGAAGGAGGCTCTACACATTCTGCGTACCACACACAACACCCCTGTAAATCCATATAGATATCTTAAACTATTGCAGACCTGCATTTCCAGGAATACGCTTTCACAAGGTAAACAAATCCACTGTCTCGTCAATCATAGAGAATTTGCATTTTCCACACGCACAACTATTCAAAATAATCTCATCAATACGAAGCATGGCAGAAGAATAGGAGGTGGACCGAGTTGCTCATTGACAAGAATCTCAAGGCGTCATAGCGGTAACAATGATCAAACTGTCGAATGGAGCGAAACAACCCATCGTTGGAGAAGTGTTGCAGAGGAGTTTAAGTGAGCGAACCATCTGATGTATGGAAGGTGAAACTCGTAGCAAAAAGATTTGCTCAGTTTCGAGCTTAAATACATGTGCCGACAGTGATGAGTTGTTGAAACCACGGTGAGATCTCATCCGGTTGACAGTATTTAACCAGGCAGGAGGCATGTTACAGCACAGTAGAAGTCTTTTGAACGCTTCCAGCAAGCACTACAGGAAACAAACATTCACTGCCGTGTATGATAGATTGGAGTCACGCCATTCAAGGCTTCATAAAATTTGCCCGAACCAGGAGATGAAGGTTTACTACGGTATGAGAATGAAATGATTCGTATTGCTCAAAGATTTCTTTACCTAAAGAACGAATTAAATGTGAAGGTCACTCTGAAATACCCGGTCGGCCGTTTGCTTTTGCATGTTACATCTTTGATGGTCTCTTTGAAAAAATCTGAGGGCGAAGCAATATTTATACCCTTCCATTATGTATGTCCAATCAGACAATAAAAGTATTCTTTTACCAGATTCAGAGAAACTGTGTTTTTTCAATGGACGATTATACTGCAGTTTCAAGCTAATCTTATCGAGCTTTATTTCTATTAGCTTTGATCCACGACTAAGGGAGAATTCATATGGTTGTTACCTGTACATTTTTTCAAGGTCCTCTTGGCTGCCCCAGTTGTTCAATGTATTTCTTGAAGGGCTTATTTTATGTGTTGCAGATTGTAACATAAAGGATCTTTTTAGTTTCTGAAAAATGGGTATATTGTGTAGCTCACAGCTACCTATGCCATACTAAGATCCCAATAGTGGCATAATTGTTGATTGGAGCCGAGATTGCCGAGTGCACTGCCAAAATACCGAAGGGCTCTTTGGCCAAAAATCAGTCTCAAGGGTGTCTATCGACATGTTATGGGCATAAGCCTAGGTCATCATCATGGCAGCATTAGGTCTTTATTGTTAATGGCATTTTCTCATCGTTTGGAAGGTACAAATTGTGCTTATTATGGCAAATCCAAAACATTCTTACTACAAGTGTTATATGATAAGGAAGAACCGTGAGCATTGTGGTAAAACCATTCTTTTTAGAGATTTTGGGTTAAGCTCGGTATTCAAGTGAGTTTGAGCCCAGGAAAGGCAAGATCGCTTCTTTGGATGAAGAGCTCGGTGACTTTGCAGGAGCTCGTGGTGATGTTTCATGAAGTTTGAACGAGGAATGCATAAATGGCTTCGAGTTAACAGAGCAAAATGGTAAGAATCAAGTTTGATAGCCCACCATTCGGAGGACTCAATGCAAAAGGGCCCGATTGCCAAAACAAGGAAAGAGTTGGTGTGGGGTTCAAAATCAATTGCAACACCGAGTTAGAGGATTCGAAGCTCACCGAGTTGAGATTTGTGCAGACTCTATCCACATGGACCCCCCTCCTCTTCAAGTCAAACGGGTCAACGGGGGGTCCCAACATTATGTGAATTAAATTAATATTTTTATTTAAATATTTTAATAATAATATTTATTATTATTATTTAAATATTTTATTTAAATATTCTTTTAATTAATTGAGAAGACTAGGTCATCAGGCAATTAATGACCCATGATGGAACCTTCTCAGGTAGTTCAACTAACTGCAATAAATACATCATGGGCCTTCATTTTAGGAATGTAATTATGACCATTTCCTCTTCTTTCTCACATATTTTTCTATAAATGTAAGTTGGAAGCTCATTTCAAAGGGTTCCAACAGTTCAGACAAGTTGGACAGTTAGATATCTTAGGCAAGAGTGTATACTTTTCAAGAATCCTCTCTCTTCTGCAAGTTGTTCTTGTGTGTTGAGAGAACTTTCAAGCCTCCTCTTCAAGACTGTAATGGCAACTATTGCCTCTTCTGAATGTATGATGCATTGTGCATGTTATTGAAGCAATAAAAGTGTGTGTTTTGTGACTAATCTCGGTCCTTTCATCCTTTTATGCTTCTTTGTGCCTTTCTCGTACTTGCAGGTACACTGTGCAAGTTTAAGTTTCTATTGCAGGTTCTTGGAGTTCTGTGCTTATCGAGTGGTGGAGTATTGCATGCAGTTGAGTTGTGGTGTCTGTTCACCCTTCTTGAGTTCATCCTTCTTCACTGGGAAACTGGTATATTTCTCGGTCTGATAAAGTTTAACAAAGGGAACGCGTGTCTCTTAGTCTATGGTATCCTCGTATCCTCTCTAAGTCAGCAGTAGGTGAAGTTGACTGTGGTGCACACACCCTCTTCAAATTAACCCTTCCTGAATCAAGACACCCTTTATTCAAGGTGCATCACCATCTCTAGTATAGTTTCATTTCTGTAAATCTCTTTCCTAAAACCCCATGAAAATGTTAGCGTAGGACTAGATAATCATTTTTGTTACACTAGAAGTAGTACAACACTTAGTTTAGGAAGAGGAAGCCGGCCTTCTCCGGAGGTTCACCTCGAGCCCAAGTCCCACAGCTTGAGAGGTGATCCCATGTGTCCCAATCACACCGAACGTCCTATTCACATCCCGGGCATTCGGGGTGCGGTGATTTGGCGACAATAGTTATTTGGGATGTTAAGGATGAGTTGGGTGTAGGGTAGATGGCCATAGATGATCGAGGCCATATAGTTTGATAGAGTGTGATGAGATTTTGGGGTTATACAGATTGTTCCGAGATATCCTATCTCATATAGCAAAGAGGAGATTGATAGGGAGCTGCTAGTTCTTGAGATGGAAGACCCATTGGAGGAGGCGGTTGGAATTTGGAATGATGATGACGTAGGAGTTGGAGTGGGATTTTCTAATTGGATGACCGTATCTTGGGCAGCTTGAGTGGTTAGGTAGAGAGAGAGGAGATGAGGAGGAGATGGAGGTTGAGGTAGGGGCGTTCCAGAGATGGTGGAGATGGAGATAGAGGAGAGTTTGTAGAGATGACATGATTATGTGTGGAGTTGGATTAGATGTGGGTTGTGAGATACATTGTCATCTAGTAGAAGGACATAGTTACACAAGAGAGGGAGTGAGTCACACAAGACAAGGATCGGTGTTGAAGAAAAAGGGAGTGTTACAAAGGTGCCTATTTTAGAGATCCCATGATGATCTTAGCTACGAGGTTGTGGGTGGTGCAATGGAAACATCATAGGGAGGAGGAGAGATGGCACCTCTTGGCATGATTTCGATAGATAGATACAAATCCTTAGTCATAGAGGCTAAGTATTATGAGGGTATTGTGATCAACAAGCTGCCATAGACACTATGATATTGGGAGTATCCAGAGAGGCGAGTGACAACTAGAGCTAGGACATAAGGGAGCATAGCGATTGTGGCTCAACCACATTGAGGAGATGGCCAGGGTGGAGCTGACGAGGTCAATAGATAGACAAAAGAACTTTCCTAACAAGAGAAAGAGTTTAGGATTTCTGATGTGAACTTCACTAGTTTTATAGGCATATCTCGCTTTGAGAGAGGACCCTTAGAGGTCGATGATGTACTGATACACTTCATTTTGGTGATATATATATATATATATATATATATATATATATGATAGATTATTTTTCATGGTTTAGTATTTTTATATTGTGTAATGTTGATTATTTGATTCATGATGCTTTGGTGAAAGTATAAAATGAAATGTTTTATTTGATGATGATCTGTAATGACGATTATGATAATAATATGTTTTATATTAATGATGGTGATGATTACATGTTTACTTTGGATTTGATTATGATGATGAATGTATATGCATGGATAGTATGTGATGTTGAGAAAAATTAATTTGAAAATAGATATGATGAATGATAAGCATAGGTAAGGGTAGGCAAGTTGATGTGATATAATAGATGGGTAGCATAAATGGGATTTACATAAAGAAATATGTGCTTGTAATAAAACAAAAGAGAGATGAAAGATAGATGTGAAAAGGTTTAGAATATAATGTAACTTAATGATGGTTACACATAGGTATGAACTATGCTACATCATATCAAGGAATGTACAAGGAAAGGATCCCTCCAATTAGATCAAAGGCAAACAAGAGGGGATCGGGGTAACAGAAGGCACATGTGACCGAAATAGGAGCTAGCATATAACCAATAATAGTTATTTATACTAAAGATCATGATAGAAACATGGATGGAATGAACTCATAAACCTAATGTCAACATGAAAAAGGGATTTTTGATGTAACTTGTATGTGGGAAGAGGGTTCTCCATAAGTGGTGTTCCCTAAATCTATGCCCCAACTCGGGAAGGGGAAAGAGAAAACTGATCAATGTGGGAAGTTTTCTAGAAGAAATATGATCAATGTGGGAAGCTTTCTTAGGATGCTGATAAAATGGAAGGTTGATCAAGGTAGGGAGCCTCGATGCCATGATACAAAAGAGTATCCATCCTTCGAGGGTATGGTCTACTTTATACATATGTGATATGGCAAGAATAATATACATGATATTCATCCTTCAAGGGATCGATCTATTGATTTGATTTTATTTGATTGATTATTTTTTGACATGAAAAATTTTCCTTTGAGGAGCAAATGCTTTTTTGATAAATTTGATTTTTTTGATAGAAACATCCATAAATTTTAATTTTAACATGGGGAAGAGCTAGGAATAGCTAGGTAGACCACTTAGAAGGGGAAAATGAATGTACAAGAGACACCCGTGGACCCTTAGCATGATTCCAATAGGTAGATAAGAGGGTGATGGATGTAATGATTGTGGAGTTCTCACCAAGAAGGGATAACCTATCCATAAGGAAAATGCTATGGATAGAGCCATGGTTCCCATATTTAAGGTCATGCTAAGGAAATTAATGATAGACCACATAGTTCTAAATCATTACAATGATAGATGGAAGAGGATATGATGGAGGGATGATATAAGGATATAACTAAGTGCTCATTGGTAGATATGATAATAATAGAATGGTCATAAGTGCAATGCGTTAAGCTGTTCCACTTCTGATTTACCATCAAAGGAGGCAAAATGATAGGCTCCCAACCCATACTTATGTGTAATAACGTATGGTCCGATACATTTGGGGAAAACTTTCCATGTTGGCTCCTTTCTAGAGTAGTGAAATTATGATTTTCTTTAAGGATGAGGTCACCAACATTGAATTTATGCTCTTTGAGGTGATTTTTATAAGAAATATTGATGAATTATTGATAAACATGATGGTGTTCAAGAGAAAGGAGGTGACATTCATCTAAAAATTTGAGCTATGTTAGACGCTCCTAGAAAAAATATTCATTAGAGATGAAGTTGCAAAGAGACATGTGCAATGATGGAATTTGAACTTTAAGAGGAAGAATGACTTCAGATCCATATACAAGAGAAAAGGGAATAGCTCCTGTGGAAGTAAAAATACGAATCTGATAATCCCAAAGGGGAAAAGGGAGATGAAGGTGCCAAATATTACCGATTAATCAATAGTTTTTGAAGGAATGTTACGAAGAGTGTTTTTATTGGATTTGACTCTGCCATTAGCTTGTGGATAATATAGAGAAGAGAAACTAATTTTGATATTGAATGAGTTACAGATTTTCTTGAGATCTTTGTTTTCAAAGAACTTTCTTTTTCAATGATGAATTTGTGAGGAATGTCGAAAAGACAAATGATGTCGTGATAGATAAAGTCAATTATTGGACTAGATTTAGTGGAGGTGAGGGAATTGATTCCACCCACTTGGTGAAGCATTTAGTTCTATTGATGATAGAATGATGTTGCTATGAAGATTGAGGATTGATAAGACTAATGAGATCAAGACCCCATTGTGAGAAGGGCCAAAGGTCTTGAGTGGCTGCAAGGATTGATTTGGAATGCTACTATAATTTAACACATTTCTTAACATACTCACAACAATCATGATTAAGAGAAGGATAATAATAACCAAGAATAAGGATGCACTTAACAACACTTAAGCCACTAAAATGTCCACCAAAAATACCTTTATGGAATTCTTGGATAACACGAGATGATTCATGGGATTTAAGGCATCGAAGTAGAATACCATCAAATCCACACTTATAAAGAATGCTACTAAGGATAACGTAGTAACTGACACGTTGAAGAAAATACCTCATAACATTCTTGGATAGATCAGGGGGAGTGATGGATTTAGAAAGGTAGTTAAATATTTGGGAATACCAAAGATCTGATGAACTGGAATCAATGAGATTCACGGGAGGTAGGTCATGGAATGGTTGATCACTACGATGAATGAAAACAAAAAGTTTATATTCTTTTGTTATCCATCGGATGAGAGATATGAGGGATGGCATTATATCACCGAAATGATTATATGATCAGGGAATAAAGTGTATAGTGTAAAAGTAGAAGGCCTCATGAAGGATAAGGACACTATCTCTATATTTTTGAAGGGTATCCTTTTTTACATGAATACTCACCAAGAACTTGTTTGATGATAAGCTCAGAATCTCCATATATGTCAAGAACTTGAACACCAAAAAAGGTAATAGTTTTAAGACCTAGGATGAGGGCTTTAAACTCTTCCATGTTGTTTGTGCACTAAAAATTGGGTTTGTTTGTGAGGGGAATAAGAGCATCCTCACGAGGGAAGAGAATGAATCGATGCCTCCCCCTTGCTGGAACTTAGAACCATTAAAGAAGAGTGTCATCTTAAGGGTATCCTCTTCATGGTGAAAGTGGTTGATGGATTCATTTGGAAACTATTCGTGACGAAGATGTGTACTATGAAGAGGAGCTTAAGCTAATTGTTCTGCGATAGATTGGCCCTTAATGGAATTTTGAGAAATGAACTTGATTTCAAACTCACGAGCATGAGCCATCGAGTGATACTATCATTGTAATATGGTTGAGAATGCTTTGTATTAAGAAGATAAAAGATATTAATGACAAAAGTATTGTGATTAAGAAGATAATGTCAAAGTTTAGAGGTGGCGAAGAAGAGAGTGCAACATATCTTTTCAACTTCGATGTAGTAGCAAGTCTTGTAGTCATGAAGGGTGCGATTAATGTAATAACAGATTGCTCATGACCATGGTCATTGTAATTTTCTAACATAACCCTAAAGCATGATTAGTAGCAAAGATGTATAGATAAAAGGGCTCCCCCTTGTGTTTAGGTGTAAGCACCGGTGGAGATAATTGATATTTTTAAGATCATCAAACCATTTTGACTGTTATGATCCCAATTGAAGTCTGTGTCTTTACAAAGGAGGTGATGAAAGGGTTGGAAATAATCAAAGAGTTACGAGATGAAATGACAGGCTGATTGGATTCATAATTGAAGACTACGAAGTTTTTTAACATTGGAAGGAGGAGGCATTTTGATGATTGCTTTGATTTTTGTGGGGTCAACTTCAATACCCCTAATAGACATGATAAAGCCAAGGAGTTTACCGATTAACACACCAAATACACACTTGGCTGGATTGAGAGGAAGGCATAAATGAATGAAGCACTTGAAAAGGACTTCAAGAATGGAAAGATTGGTGTGTCGATGTTTATATTTACTAAAAATGTCATCGACATAATCTTATATTGTTTTGTGGATGAGATCATGAAAAATGTAAGTCATATCATGCTTTGATAGTAAGCGGCTGACATTTTTCAAACCAAAGGGCATGATGTGGTAGTAGAAGGTACCCTAAGGAGTGATGAATGAGGTCTTATGTTGGTATTTTTGTGCAATAATAATTTGATTATAACCCAAAAACCATCCATAAGAGAAAAATTGTCATGACCTACGTTAAAATCCACAAGTTGATCAATGTTGGGAAGAGGAAATTTATCTTTAGGTTAAGTGAGATTAAGATATCGAAAGTTAGTGCATATAAGAAGCTTTTCAAATGATTTAGTGACATGTACAATGTTAGAAACCCATTGGGGATATTCAATGGGGATGATGAAATTACCAGAAAGAAGACATTTCAACTCCCGTTTGACAAAGAGGGAAACTTGAGGGTATATGCGTGCAAAGCTTCTACTTAAATAGTTTTATGTGGGGAAAGGTGATGATATTGTGGACTAAAATAGAAAGGGTAAATAATTGGAATGTATGAATATGACCATGTGAATTCTTGGCTATGACGAGAAAGGAACACGGTGAAAGACTCAAGCTTGTACGTATAAGGAGATTGACCCATTTTGAGGATGCGAGGCTCCCGAGTAGTCTCGATATTGATGTTGATGGTGGCTTCATTGAGAAGAGTGAATGTTTCAGATGGTAAGGTCTTATGAATATAAGAATCCTCTACCCCCACGTGGGAAAGAATCAAATCATCATCGGCACATCTTTGAAGAATGTCGATAGCATTCACGTTTGCCAAAACTCGACGTCATTCTAGAATCTCTATCTCGATGTGATTAATTCAGTACTCCATGTAATCTAAAAATTTTGTGTACAAATATTTTAGCCAATACAGGAGAATCATCCTTTAGATTACCAACAATAAAATGTGCTACCTTTGTTAGTTTATCCAAAAATACTAAAATAACATCATGTGTATTTCTTGACATAGGCAACCCTTGTACAAAGTCCATGCTTATCACTTGCCACTTGTACTACGGTATGCTATGAGGATACAATAAACTGGTTGGGTGCATATGTTCTCGCTTTAACACATTAAAATTCAAGGAAATGTGTCACAAAATCAATAACTTCCTTTTTCATTCCTTTCTAGAAATATTGCTATTTTATATTAGCAAGCATATTTATAATACCAGGGTGTCCAGAAAAAGGTGAAGTGTGAAATTCTGATAACAATTTCTTTCTTAAATCATTTAGCAAAGGTATGTAAACCCTCTTTTCAAATCTTAAGATTCCTTCATTATCAAAGTGAAAACCTTTATACCTCAAATCATTTGGATCTACAGCAAGCGTTGTCTTTACTTGTTGAAAGTAAGAATCAGATTCCATAACACTTTTTACTTCATCTTTAAATTGAGTTCTCAATGTTATAAGAGCAGAAATGTGCTTCCTATGACTTATAGTGTTAGCCACTCTATTTTCCTTACCCTTGATATAATTGATTTCAAAATCATATTGAGATAAAAAATCTAACCATCTTCGTTGTCTTGCATTAAGATTTGGTTGAGTGAAGATATACTTCAGCCCAAGATGATCAGTTTTCAATTCAAAAGGTTTACCAAGTAGATAATGCCTCCAAAATTGTAGTGTATAAACAATGGAAGTAATCTCTAAATCATGTGGATTATAATTCAACTCATGTAACTTTATTTTTCTACTTTCGTAAGCTATGACATGATCATTTTGTAACAAAATACTCCCTATACATTCACCAGATGCATCAATTACCACCATAAAATATCCATTAGGATTTGGTACTACTAGAATAGGTGCTGAAGTTAACTGTTCCTTCAAAGTTTTGAATGTAATTTCACATTTCTTACTCTAAACAAACTTTTTATCCTTCTTCTGTAAAGAAGTTATTGGTGTAGCCACCTTAGAGAAATCTTTCACAAATTTCCTATAGTAACTAACAAGCCCCATGAATCTTCTAACTTCATGTACATTCTTTAATGCAAGCCACTTAGTTATAGCTACAATTTTAGAAGGATCAACAACAATTGCATTCTTACTTATTACATGTCCCAAATAGTGCACTTTTATGTCATAGAAAGAACATTTAGATAACTTACCATATAACCGTCTCTTTCTCAAAATTTCTAAAACTATCTTAATATGTTCATGGTGTTCCTCTATACTTTTAGTATATATGAGAATGTCGTCCAAGAATACGAGCACAAATTTGTCCAAGTATTCTTGAAATATATTATTCACTAAGTTCATAAATGCTACAGGTGCATTTGTTAATCCAAAAGGTAAGACCATGAACTCATAATGTCCATACCTTATTTTGAAATTTGTTTTATGAATGTCCTCATCCTTAATCCGTAATTGATGATATCCAGATCGAAGATATATCTTAGAAAATACCGATGATCCACACATTTGATCAAATAGATCATAAATCCTAGGGAGTAGGTATCTATTCTTGATTTTTGCTTTGTTTAACATTCTGTAATCAATGCACAATCTAAGTGTTCCATCCTTCTTTTTCACAAAAATTACTAGTGCTCCCCAAGGTGAAACACTTGGTCTAATCAAACCTATAGAAAACCTTTCCTGGCTCGAGCCTTAAGCTCTACTAATTCTATAGTAGTCATTTGATACGGTGCCTTAGAAATAGGCTCTGTTCTAGGCTTGATCTCAATTGTGAAATCAAACTCCCTTTTGGGTGGAAGACCTAGCAATTCTTCCAGAAACATGTCACTGAAGTCTCATAACAGTGGATATCGTTCCATGACATTTTTGTTCTCTTCAGTTTTTTCTGCAATTTTTACTGCATATAAGGTACAACCTTTATTTTTGGCCTTTTTAAGTTGCATAGCTGACAGTTTTCTAACAGTAAATCTCACGTTTAACACCCCGAATCTCTACTATTTTCTCGTAGGTCATCTAAACAACTAGTGTGTTTCTCAAAATAATCCACTTTAGCCTTATGTTCTGTTAACCAATTAACACCTATGATTACATCATAAGACCCCAAAGGTGCAACATAAAGATCAAATTTAGTGGAAAAGTTAGGTAAGTCAAGGACTACTCCAAAAATACACATACTAACTGTATGGACAACATTGTTTTGATACTATACAATCCATGTTTTATCCATGTTTCTAGCTTTTATTTTTAGTTTTGATGCTAATTTACTAGAAATAAAACATTTAGTAGCTCCGGTGTCAAAAAGAATGTTTATAGGTAAACCAAATAACTTTTCCACAGTTATAACAGCTTCCTACAGGTCCCTTTCTAGGCTCGGGTTTATTTCAGCCCTTAGAGTTATTGTTCTAACCCCATAGGACTTATGTATATTATTATTGTTCTTGACAAAGTTGTTACATGAATTTCCAAAAAACTTGTTTGTTGTTGCTTTCTTATTAGTATCAGATGAAAACTTACTTTTCATTCTGAATTTCTTCCATGGTCCTTTCTTAGGTGCAAGAGATGACAAAGAGGATTTGGGAATTTTCTTCCTTACTTCCTCCTTATGAGAAGAAATTGTCTTCAATTTCTGTTCTCGCCTTATGGCCTTTTCAACAATCACTTCCATCATGGTTGGGATGTGAACATCCATCTCTCCTCTTATAATCGGATTCAATCCCATGATGAATTTATGTATCCCGAACTTCTCATCGGTTTGGTATTGAGGTACATACTTAAGGAGTTTAGTAAATCACTCCCAACTCCTAGTACTTAGTTACTATTAGCTTTCCTTGAGCTAAATTCTGAGTTCATCATTTTCTCGATCATAGTAAAGTTACGACAACCTATGTTGCCTAAAGTAACCTTTAAAATGATCCCATGTGCTATTAGTTTCATCAATGTTTAACTCAGCCTTACGGCTGTCCCACCTCAAGATGCCTCATGGGAAAGCCGATAAGCTCCCCATATCACCTTTGTTTCTTCTGAGAAATTCCTTATTACAAATTATTTCTCCATTTTGCTTGAGCCAATTCTCATCCCCATCTCCTAATGTGGTGCCATCAAACTTGGGTGGACTTATTCTTTTTATATCATTAGTGAGTTCGGATGTCACCCTATCCTTTTGTTCTCAGGATGATTAGGTATGTTCACATTGTTATTATCAACACCTACATTGGTGTTGTCCTCAGGAGGTGGCTGATTATTGTTATCAGCATCTTCTTCCTCCTCATTTCCCATTACTTGTTGTTCAAGTACAACCAAACGATCTCTTGTGTCTAACAGGGAAGCAAGGATCTCATCAAGTTTTTGGGCAGTTGTCTGCTCCTTCCTCAGGTGGAGGATTATTTGCAACATTTCCTCTTGTTCTAACCATTTTTTTTACAAGAAAATTTAAGTTTCATCAGATTATGGACACAATAGGTCTAAGAGCTGCAACCTTCAACTTTGATACCAAGATGTAACATTCCCATTTTAAGACTTTAGAAATAAGGGAATTTTTTTAAACATAATGTTCTCTATTCTAAATAAAAGATCATTTAGAACACCCATTCCATGCAAATAAATCTCATAACAGATAACCATATGCAACTGTAATGACTCGGTATACTAACGATCTCTCATTCCATGACTCAGTTACCAACAAATATCTCATGTTAACTTAAAGTATAGAATAATTTATGTATACTACGTTTACTCTGTTCTCCTACCCATTTTTGGGTACTTGAGTGATCTGTTTAAAGAACCTATCTAAATATTTGTTACCAATATTCATCTGACATCACGTTGCTTTAAACTAGGTGACATAGGAAAATGTAACCAATAGCTTGTGATACTTTGGCCAAATATTTTCAACATACTATTCATGTTACTATTCCTAGACAACATACTCGTCATTCGGAATACGTCCTTCACCTCACTCTTCTATTATCTAGAATGGTCTTTATTGACTACCGATAGTCCACTTGCCCAAGGTTTTACCCTAGCCCAGGTTAGAAACATAATTTATCATAGGAAGATGCTCATGATGACTTAGGTATATGACCATGCTTGGTTGACCTAAGTCAATCTGGATGTGCTTTGAGGTACCCTAAGTCATTAAAAGCTAATACCTATCCTGAACATGCTACTAACTTGACCTAGAGAGAAACTATGTTCAAGTACAGATGTGTGTAAATCTAGATGAACAAATATGGTAGGGTGTTGCCACATGTCAACTGCAACACTGTATCATCGAGAAGTCCTAGGACTTCTCAAGGGTATAGTCCTATAGTTGGCGTGTGCCAACATCCGTTAGAACTGATTCATCAAGATGTACATACCCCCTTAGTGGTCATTAATCATAATTAAATTGGATTAAGATTCATATTACAACAACAATGCCTAACCCTAATTCCAATATTTTTAATTTCTTTACCCATACTTATCTTAATTAGATAAGGAGAACTTCATTAATCCTTGTTACATTATTGTTCATTAACGTGGTATAACAAGCAGTTATCCTAAAAACAGGACATCAAACATCAACATTTAATTCCTAATGTAACTTAGCTGTCCAAATCAAGTGTGACATTCACCTAGATTCAGCTAGTGTTTACTTTATAAAAGAAAGTTATAAAGGTTAAGGATCATAACCACTATTCATCTTATCTTTCGTTCTTTGGGAGAGGAAGAGTCTTCCTCTACCTGGTTAAATGTTAGGTTTTAACATAACCTTTTTATCATTTGTTACTCATATAGTTTAATTATATGTCCCAAGCATATTTCATTATTAAACTATGGTTGTGCAGTTAAAGAACGACATCTTTTGTAATTTAACAAATTCATTATAATAAGGGAGATTATACTATCTCCTTAATCCAACTCGATATCTGATAACATCAATATTATACAAACAAATATAAGGGATACTACCAAGATATCACTATTAATTCTGGCATTCAAGTACCAAAGAATTCACATCACAAATTTGAGTCAAACACAAAACCTTTCAATTCATGATTTAAAATATACATTTACAAGACAATGCAATTCAGACATTCTGCATGTCAATCATAATTAAGATCTTAAAAGAACAACACTTTTCTTTTCCAATACATCTCAAGAATGATTCAAACTCTTTACATAAGATCCCAAATTAAATAATCCAATGCATCATAAAAGTTCTTGTCTTCTTTTATCACTTACGATGTCCATCTGCAAAATTGCTAAGACGGGCGGGCCTTCAATGAACTGAGCATGATAAGTAGTAATCATTAAAGTAAAGTGCATTCCATTAATTTTTCCATTAAACAACTCTTCTTTAATGAAAAAATTAATATACATCATACAAACAATCATAAGTAATAACATCTAGAAAAGAAGTACCATAAAAGAGTATGAATTCACTTTTAAGAAAAGAACTTAATATAATCCGCAACATCAGAATTATATCACAAGGTTTAATTGATCCTATCAATTTATTTTTAACAATCAACTAGTCTTGTCATCCAATTGTTTCATAATTCCATAAGAATAGAAATACACATTTATCTTTTCTAAGCAGTAAAAGAAGTTAATTACAACATAGCTCATATAAGGAAGATTCATCTTTCCATATAAACAAAAGAAGAGAATCAAAACATTCTTATTCCCTATACACAAATCATCTGAAGGATAGAATCAGGTTTAGAACACTCAACACTACCTCATTCCAAAGATAACAATATAAGGAGTCCATAAATAAAGAGACAACATCTAAACAAGAATCCCAATTCAATCCAAGAAGATTAGGAGACAAAACAGTCTAACTGAAAGTCTTACTAACTTCTATATGTTAGTAGATATAATTCAAAGGTCTAAAACCAGACTGTCCACAAATCCAAGCTATACTCAAGAAAAATAAATCTCTTAACCAATCCACAAGAAGTTCCCATCTCAGAAGAGAATCAATTAAAGAGAAGTTCAGTCAATGAATTTATACAGTCAATAGAAAAAGGATCTCAAACAGAAAAGGACCCAATCCATAATTCATTTCATTTATACTATGAAATGAAATCCCTTATCTAATTCAAACTTAGAAATTCTTTATCTAGTTCCCAAAAGAGAACACAAAACCAAATGCACACTACAAACTTTCCATTACAAAACTTACAAAATGGTTTCCTATTTCCATTCACCAAGCTCAAGTTCAATTCAAATCTCAAAACAAAATTCACAGTATAGACTCTAAGCAGTCTACTGTCCCCAAGAGAACATTTTCAATTCTCTTTTAAAAATCGAGACTCGTTCAATGAATCCAACAAGGAACATAAATCTACAGCTATGAGAGATAAACAAGGATCACTACATCTCGTGGACTCAAAGGACTCAATTCCCATTACAAGACATCAACACTTAATGCAAATGAGTAAGCAGATCACGATCCCAAAAGAACAACAATACAAGCATTCTGAACAGAAATACTGTATTCTTTCATACGACACTCATTATAATAGGTTTTAGATTCACATTCTATTAAATCCCAAAAATCAGATAAAAGATCGAAGAGAGTAAGAAACTAAACAATTCATTTAAGAAAAGTACTATCCCAAACTTCTTCCATCTCGACTGAACAAAATCAACACAAGCCTCTCGAGTTCTAGTTAAAAGCTTATGACAAGAAAGAATTTGTTTCAACATCAATAATAAGAAGGAAAGTAAATAATATACTTCCATAATCTCTAATATTTTAATGACTGATCCAAATAAACTAAAGATCAACTAATCCCACAACAAGACGTAGTTCCAGTCCATTTATTTCTAAGAACAAAACAATCAAGCTTCCCACAAGACACGGGTTTGCTCAGGAAGAGAAGAAGAAGATACATTTCGAATTCGCACGCCTTGTCAAATTCAAGAACACCGTGCGGCCTGAAAGTCGAAGTAATACAACCATTCCCTCACAAGAAGAAAAATAGAGGAGGTTTCAAAAGAAGTTACATGGTCTACTTGACCAAAACAGAACTCTCAAGACCCCTTCGAGCAGATAGTCTTAAAAGAGAATAAAGCTTTTCAAAACCAAATACCAACCAAACCCAGCTCACAATACAGGTAAACACGTTGATTCCAACATAAGTCCAGAACATGCAATAATGGAATACTTGTACAATTTTGAATATGAGCTTCAAACATATGTTCAGACTTTACAAGTCTCTAACACCAGCTTAGAAAAACACAAGATCAAATACGAGCCTATAGGAAACACGAAGCCCTAAATACAAGCTCAAAACCAAAACATAAAAGCTATAATATGAGTCCAAGTATTCTCAAATCCTTAAATGAGAATAAAACTCCAGTTTAGAATGTAAGTACAGAACAAAACTCAACAAATCAACAGTAAGTTCAACATTCACAAGAATTGAATATGAGTACAGTTGTTGAATACGAAGATTCAACCAAAGTTTAGAACTACACCAAGTTCCAACTTAGTCCAAAACCAACACCAAGTCCCAATAAAAGCTCATAACAAATCATGAATCTTCAATACAAGCTTAGAAAAACCACGAAACTCCACTTCAAGCTCATGAAACACAAGACTAAAATAGAGATTCAGAACCATACAAGCAACAAAGCTAGTTCAGTCGATACTAGTCTCGAATGCAAGTTACAGAGCTTCGAATACAAGCTACAGAGCTTCAAATACAAGTTACAGAGCTTCAAATGTAAGTTTTCATGAATAATACTAATAAATAGTACAGAGAAAGTTCCCAAAACTACCATTAACAACAATGGATTCACATTCCAAAACCCACAAAGATTTCATGAAAACATGCAAGTAAATAACCAGACATATCATGTAAAAATATATCTCAAGTGAGAAGAATTGTTTTAACGAATCATTTAGAATAAAGTAATAAATCTTAATGGGTAGAGGCTATCATGCCTGATAGTGCCTATACCAATTTGAAGAAGACTTCCAGCCAAGTTTCCAACACCTCTTCTTCTCCAATCAAGATCAACCAACCATAATTTTTTTCCAAAATGCCTCATATACTTTCCTCGAATCAAAAATAGATCAGAGAAATAAAAAATAGCCACCGGTGAAGATCAAATTTCTGGTTTGAAGAACCATATAGTTCCATGTAGAGCAAAAACCAAACAATCCCCAAAAAAATTCGCCAAAGATGCCTTCCTAGATGCTTTTCTCTCCAAAATCGAGGAGAATTAATGATAATAAATTACATATTCCCGCTTATCTCTCCTTATCACCACCATCCAAAAGTTGGCGAGACAAAATTGAACTTCAACATGTATTTCCAAACATAGTGATGCCTCCACATAGGTTCCACTAAATTTTCATGCAATTACCAAGGCTGGCAGTACTTCTACCCTATTAAATCAAAATCACATCTCATTAATAACTTAGGAACTGCCACTTAGATCCCACTTACCAATCGACCCATAGGTTCCCTTTCATACCCCATTAGTTTAGGATAGATACAATTTGCTTAGGTTAGATCTTAGGTTAATTTAAAATTATAACCTTAGGATATAACCTTTAAACAAATAGATTGCCACCTTAGGTTAGGACATAGCTTAACCAAATAGTATTAGGCATAGGTTAGAAATAACTTAGCATCCCTTAGGTTATTTCCCTTCATACTAACTTAGTATTAACAACTTAGGTTAGGATGTCATCCCACGTAGAGTGGCGTAGAAAGAGTTAGGAAAATTTACCCGAGTCTTGAATCCCATTAGGATAGACCTTATTAGATATAGGACACATTTATATTCTCTCTTTCTCAAGAATCCTAAAGTAGGTTTCTATTTCCCTTAATGCCATTAAGCACCTTGCAAAGGTCAATCCCAAAGACCCAAGCACAACATAAAACCAAATGAAGACACGATCACTCAAGTCCAAAGAACTTGTAACATACAAGGTTCAGTCTGCTATGTCTCTCAACCAATGAATGTAAATTTACCATTCAGTTCATTAAGAATATTTAAAACATTCCTTGGATCACTAAAATTGATCCAAGGATGATTCAGTACAAGAGATAAGTTTGCAACTCTAAAAATCCGATTGCAGCTTATCTATAAGAAGTGAAAATGGATTCCTGAAAGCCATATCATTTTAGTCCAGTGAATCCAAAAGTAGAGATGATTTATCCATAACAAGCATGATTTTCAACAATCAAGGAAACACACCTCATTTAAGAAAATCACTTTCCAACACTTGTAATGCAAAGAGAAATATAATAGTTTGTTAAAGGTGTTACAATGTCCATGCACATCTCAGATGGTGGGATGGGGTCAACAAGTTGGTCCTTATAGGTTAACTCAAACTTTTCATGAGGCTTATGAAACCGATTGATAATTAATCCATGTGGTCCATGATCATAATGTCCCATGTTAAATCCCTTTCATGAAAAATAGTGGAGATAGGTGTGAGTGAAGGATGGTTTGTTGAGGAAGACAAAATCATCGGTATAAGGTTTGGCATGTTGATGATTAGTGATATGAGAAGAAGGGGTATCGAAACCACCATAGATGAGGTTGGTTTGAAGATGTGGTGGGCCAAAAGGAACAATATCCCTGACATTAGGTTGATACATTGGAGCTTGGTTGGGTTTACCAAGATGGTGAGGAGTGGGAAAGGTGTTGAGTGTGAGAAGATGATACTCCCCAACGTGATTTTTTCCATTACTTTATCTAGGGAGTCATTGTTGGGAAGTTTGGATGAAGGGATGGATGAACTAGTGGATGGTGCAGATGGATCATTCTTGGGAATGAGGACATCATTGGGTCAATAGGTCATGTTTCACATTTTGAATGGATGAGCATCCCCAGGAAGTATTAATATCTTCTCCTCATGCTTGTATTTAAGACAATGATGAAGTGTAGAGGGGACAAATGCGTAACGTGGATCCAAGGTCGTCAAAGGAGAAAATTTTACTGAAATTCTCCTTCTATGATGTAGAAGACCTCGTGGAGGATCTTCTCACCAAAATGGATAGGAAGGATAACCATTACCAAGGCAGAGCGATAGTTTCATTGAAGGCATGAGGGATTGTGGGTGTTTGGATGATGGTGGATTTTGACATCTTAAGCTGATTGAAGATATTTGATTGGATGATGTTAATGATCACCCCATTATCGATCATGGATTTTCAAATGAAAGTATCATTGATCCTAACCATGATGAAAAAGGAAAGGTCATGTTCTCCTGGTGTGATGTCCAAAATATTAGTATCATTAAATGAGATAACAATAGAGAGTCATGTAAGTCCTCCTACAAGAGATACGAAGGGTTGAGCCTCATCATTTTGTGTCGCATATGCTTTAAGGATTCAAAGTGAGGGCTTGTCTATGGTTTGGTAAGATTTTGGATGAGCTCGTAAAGTGAAATCTTAACTAAGGCATAATGAAGTTGTTTAATGATACATTTTTCAATAGGATGAGGGGTTACTAAGATAGAAACCTTAGGTTTCAATAATGATGTAAGCTCCTTAGAAGGAGGAATGGTGATGTAATTCTTTGAATTTGGTTGGGATGTTGATTTAGGATCATGTGGACTGGATCAAGTGGATATCCAAAAAATGATGAATTAAGGAGGACCATCCTCGGAAGAATCGTCATTTGGAGGTGGGATGGACACAAAATTCTGTGAGGAATGAGGGGACATTTGCATTTGGATGGATGAGGTAGAAGGTGTAGATTTTGGAATGGATGTGGAAGGAGGAGATTTATTGTCCTCAAGAATAAGTTCATCTTCCTCAATGATGTCATGGAAAAGGGTTTGGAGTGCTTTACAATGTTCATTGTCCTATCTAGGGGTATGATGGTAGGTGAAAATGAGGTTAGAATAAAACCATGATGGCTTCTTGATATTTGGGTCAAAGGACTTAATAAGTGGAAGTAGGATGGAAAATTTTTGTAATAAGTGTTGAAGGACCTCCGTATATGATTCAACCAAATTATTAGGAGGTGCCTTGTCTTTTTGATATTTCTTGGTCTTGGAAGAAGAAGTGGATGCTTGAGATGATTTAGATGTCAAGTGTAGAGTTAGAATATTTTAGGGTTTTGATGTCTTGGTTTCACTTTAGGTGATGATTGGTGTTGGTGCAGCCTAGAATTAAATAATAAAAATCCAATAAAACCCTACTCGCACCGGCACATCACTCAGCTTGAATTCAGCTCTCACCCAAAGCGCGCATAGGTATCGGTCCCTCTTTAGAGTTGTTATTATAGGATGCTAACATGATAAAGAATTAACACATATAGTTCCATTACTAACACATCATTCTACGAGAGAATACCAGATCTATACGTAAGGGAGAACAAAATTAAGTATTAACCATGATGAGATAAAAATATGCTAAATTCAGATACACACAAAACTAACACTTGGATTTAGCCAATATCCTCCGTTATATTATGTACTAATGATACACCCAAAAAGCTACTCCCGTATAACAACGAAGCCATTTTTTCTGTCATCGCTATGCCTTTTATAAGGGTTTCTCTTACTCTCTCACTTTGCTTGAACTATCTTGTTGACTACTTGTTATACTAGATGTTGAAAAACCAAACGTGAGGGTGAGGTTACTAGGTGGATTCAAATGTGCGCTAGTGGTCCGGGTAGTCTCAAGGTGTGCTTCTATGTGAGGTTGAGGGGGATCCTTGTTATGCTTTCCCGGATGGGGAGTTCTTGATGCTCGCTCCATGTCTTCTACGTGAGCTTAAAATCCTTCACGATCCATCTATCTCCTTAACACCACACTTTCGCAACATTATGCTACTTCTCTATCTCCCTATTGCATCTCATTATACTTAAGCCACCTTTCCTCTCTCTCGTCTTTCTACTACTAGGTATTCCATCTTTCACCAAACTTGCTCCTACCCCCATGCGTTGTGAGGTTTATTTAGCCATCGGTTTACTCTTTATATTCAAGATGACCATCAATATCTTGATCACCAAAGGAATGCCTTGTATGTAAGCTCCCCTTGGATATTGTAAAAACTGGAATTTATCTACTTTTGGACATGAATAAGTGGAAATTGAGTATTCTAAGATATAACTATTCAAGACATAATGAAACCACATATCCAAAGCTTGAGTCCAAATCAGATCAGCATCATAAAGGGCCTAGAATTCTTCCTGTGTCTAGACAAGCGCACGATACCTCCAATTCCACTTAGATGCATAAGCAATCAGCCACTCGTACAATTCTACTAGAAAGATATCAAAAAGTTCTCATATAAACTATCATATAGATTCTGTTCCACCCACACGTGTGCGTTAAACTTGGATATAATGCTGAATCGTCATGTATATTAATCTTCCATATCACATATCTATTCTTCAACACTTGCTAAGGTGAACAGGTATGTCTTCATCGTGAACCATCCTGAAAACAACTGAAAAAGAGGTCTCGGCAATGGAACTAATGATGTAGCCTATAATTTAATGATACAAATCCAATAAAACCCTAGTCATGCCGACACATCACTCGACCTTGAACCGATCACTCACTGAAGTGGGCAAAGGTACTAGGTCCCTCTTTAGAGTTATTGCATGATGCTAACATGATGAAGAATTAGCACATATAGTTCTATTAGTAACACATCATTCTACATAGCATACAAGATCTATACCTAAGGTAGAAAAAAATTAAGTATTAACCATGATGAGATTGAAAACATACTAAATTCGATACACATAGAACTAACACTTAGATTCAGCCAATATCCTCCATTATATTAAAGATAAAAATTATACGTGAAGCTACATTACATAGAATGTGATGTATACGTGTAACAACATAATCTCTCTTTGTATGCACTTATCTATATGTGTGTGTATTCACCATCATAGCTCTATCTCTCGTCTATCTCTCTATATATACTATGCGTTCACTACATATATATAAGGGTGGGGACTTTCCCTTCACCACTTATCTATTCTCAAAATAGGTTGCATGCTATTATTAGCCATGTTCCGTTACAAAAATAGCCACACATGTAAGTGTGTTAACAATAGACTACTTTTGCTAGCTAACCGACAATAACAAATCTATTTCTAGCCTATGTATATGTAAAGTGCTTCATATCCAATCCTCCAAAAATATCCAATTTATGGTGGGCGCGTATTTTCCTCATTTTTGTGCTCTACACGCCATCTCTAAAAACATAACTTCATGAGAGAAAATGGATAGGTCCTGAAATTTGAACTTTCACCCCACGCACATGTTCTTGCTATCCATTCTCACCTTTGAATATGACCTTCTTTCCCACATAGACTTCTTACATGCTTTCTATCAAGTGTTCTCTGATCAACATTACCCCACGCTAATTTCATTGTCGCCCCGACAATGGTCATATCCAAAACTGAAGTAAAGAATAGAAGAATGGAAAGAATGAAAGAATTTTTTTAACCTGTAGTCTCTTCTTCTGCAACCTGAACAACTAATTCAGGATATTCCTATTTTATTTCAACCTCCAAGGTCTGCCACTTAGCGAGTGCTTCCTCTACTTTTCTAGAATTTCCACAACAATGGACTCCAATTCATCTTTCATGATCTCTCCTTTCTCATTCTGCAAGACCAACACAATGTTGGACATTGCAGTCATCCTTCCCTCTAGTAGATCCATCTTCTACATAATGAGTTTCCCAAGCTCTTCTAGCTAATTCTTGTGTGGTTCTTGGGCTACTTCCAGGGCCTCACATTTGTATTTAACTATTGATAATCTTTCAATGCGGCCCAATGTTTCATCCTTCATCACTTTCTAGACCTCATTGTTCTCCTCCAAGGTTTTTATGTTAATGAGCACCTCTGGAGCTGTGCAGATGTTCAAGGCTTGGTCTAACTTCTTCAGTTCTTCTTGCAGTGCTTACAACAGTCCTTCATATGATGTAATATTTTACATCACTGAAGCCTTCTCTCATTCTGCATCTTGTGTTGGATCATTTGGTGCCGACATGTGCAGAGAGGCTCATCTTCTAGCACTAGGTCCACCAAAGGTACCTACATAGTGTTTCACTTTGAAGGAAACATTTTTGGCACCTCTCGGATCCAAATGATATTATCACCAATTTCCTCTACAATGTTGATAAGTACAGAATTAATTTTCTACACTAAGTCTCTTTACTCCATTAGGGCGCTATTTCTTAATCCTTAGTCTTAATCTCTTCCTTGAGTGCCCTAATTGTGGTAGCCTTGTCCATATTCTCCGCTCGGCCACTTTTGTTGAGAGAATTTCACCAATGCATTACTCACCTATTCATCTAACATGATAGTAGGCTTTACTATCATGTGTCTATCCTGAGGTGTCTTTTTCAACCTCCTTGATATGCATGACTCCTCACACACATCAAAATCTAGTTCATCCATGTGCGTGTGCATAGACCATGATAATTTCTTCCTTGTGTGCATTGTTGCCATATCTTCATCCATTAATTCCCATCCATATAATTCCTTTTGTGCTAGTGTGCTCTGGAAACGAGCCCAAACAATTTTACCTGTGTCCTCTACATAACCCATGGTTGGTGGAATGTGCTCCCCACTTGTTCTTCTTGACCTAGGTACTTAGGAACTTGAGCCTCTAGATTTGGGACTTGTGTCTCCATGTCTTGAGTTGTATTATTTGTTACCTTTTCATTTTCTTCTCCTTCCTTCATTTCTTCATCTTTATATTCTTCTACGTTCTCTAGAGGTGTAGGAGAATTAGGCATGCTTTCCTCTGATTCTTCTTCCTCATCATTCAACTTCAATTTCCTTCTCCTTTTTATGGTTTTCTCCTTCTATGGATAAAGTTTGGGTGATTTGAGTACTATTTTGGAGTAGCACCTTGGGTCCTTGCTCTCCGAACACTCTCTTAAATCTGTGCTCTTCTTAGACTACATCCAAGTTCTCATCATCCCCCTCTTGTGGCTAAGGTGGTGTAGTGGCGCGCTTAGCTTCATCCATACTCATGGGATGTCTTCTACCTCTATGTTCCAAACCACCACTATCATTGCACTCATCCTCCTCATCCTCTACTTCAATTGGCTCTGTGGGCTTAGGCACTGGGATGTTCTCCATTGTATGCTTTCCCTTTAGTGGTGTTGGAAGTTTGAACTCATCTTCCACATAATTGTTATTCTCCATCTTGGGATTTTGTGGAAGGTACACCGGTGCTGCTCCAACATATCCCATAGCCAAAATTACTAGCTTAATTCTCAACACATCTAAAATAATCCTTTCAAAATATGCACCTCATCCTGGATACACATATTTCTTCCTTAGCATGCGGTAGTCACAATCTACCTTTTCCACATTGAAAGTTAGGTTCCGCATATCTAAGAACCTATTTATTGACGTATAGAAGTAACTTAATATGAAGGCATATGGTAACTTACACCAAGGGCTCCATGCTCCATCCTTCATGGTGAACCACACTATGTAAAAGTGCTAGTATACAATGAACTAAACTACCTTTCCAACCACTGAAGGTAAGTCCTTGGGGATGCACCATTCTTCTTCAAAGGTTATATGGAGCCTATCATATCACTTCTCAGCCCTTTTCTTGATCTATTATGTCATGGATCCTTCACACAAGTAATTTTTGAAGCATTCTGCAGGTGACTTGTGCTCCATGGGATACTCCCATATCTTTTCTTTTGGTCCATTAGGTACTCTAATCTCCATGAACACCAACGACAACAGAACAACTCCAAAGCTGATCTTTCCTCTTGTGTGTGCTTCCTCAATGATAGTTTCTATAATTTTACATGAAATGTTGCATACCATCCCCTTGGAAGTCTTTTTAGCAATGTGCAACCACATGGTGTTCACTTGTGACCACCTTTCCTAGTCATTTAGCTTCGTAACAAGATGTGCGGCTACTTGCACAACTTGATACTTCTTCAATTTATCTATGTCCATGCCATGTGGACCCTTTATGTACCCCAACTCCCTGATGGTCTTCAATATTGTGACATTGTATGTTAAATATCTTTCAAATCTTCTTCTGTGCCCTTCAATCTCATTACCATGGAGATGAGTGCGGCTGAAATTTTGGCTCTACATCCTGCAAAGTAGAAATAATATTTGTGCACTCTGATCATGATCCAATGGTACAAGGTCTCATATTTCCTAAAGTAAGGGAGTTCATATAGTTGGTAAACTCTAGTATTCTTCAAGAGATTCTTTCCAGCATCATCATACACTGGCATGTCTTCCGTCGTGTATTTATTTGTCTTTGTGTTCAAAGAAGGCATCAAGATCCTTCTTATTCTCTATGGTACGGTGGTTGTACTCACTCACATTTCTTTTCCTTATGTGATAATCCCACTCCTGGCCTACGATAACCCCCTCTAGATATTGCATTTTAGAGAAATTGATTTTAGGAGCCATCTCCTCTTCTTCTTCGACCACCTTCTTCTTTCCCTTCACTCCTACTACAACTGCTTTCTTAGGTGCCATTTCTACCTTGAAATCCTTTGTAGATCCTCACCTCTTGAATTCTGTAATGTGTGAATCAAACCCTAGCTTGATTCAACATGCCCTAGGTGAAATCATGTGCCCTCACTCCTCTCTATCACCTTGCTTCGCTCAAACCCTTCACCACCAAGGACACAAGCTCTTTCTGCACACAGATCTCTTCGTCACAATTGGCTACACACCTTTCGTACCTCAATACATTCACTTAGCTCTTCACACATAACTACTTGTCAAATACTCTTAATCGCAATGGTAAAAATGAATTCACATCCCATCCTTATATATATTTTAAAATTTTTGATGCATTCATTGCTCCTTCACCTACCAAATATCCTCTCATTAATTGACCAATTCCATTCTTTTCGTGCATTACATCTTCATGCCCTAGCTATAACCTTCTAGCGTGCCTTCCTACCCTCTGGTCATAGACTTCTCTTCAATGTACTTCCTTGTGCTTGAGTACCTCATCACTTCACCTTCTACTAGTAGTTGTTATGTCCTCTGCTTACCACGCGTTATAATGTCCCTTCATCTATCTTCATCTTTGGTCACTTTCTAGAAGCAACCCTTTGACTTGAAAAGCACCCGTAGCAGCTTATTCCTTTCACCTTTCAATACCCATGATTTTGTACCTAAATATCAATAATCACCCCACACTAAAAGTATGTGTAGTCCTCTGCACATAAAAATGCTTCATATAGTAATTAGCTTCATGCGCGTAAGCACACTTATTACAAAACACACTAGCTAAATTGACAAAGCATAGCAACAAAGAAGGAAAAAAATTAAGGAAATAAAAAATTGAAAACCTAATCTAAATGGAAATAATTCCTTATTACAAACACCAAGAAGACTTATTTATAATAGGGCTTTAGCCTATTCCTGTTGAAGTAACCAGTAGCCGTGTTCCATTAAGGGCTTCTAATCGAAAGCACACTTTTTTCAAGGATGTAAGTGATAACATATGGCCCCAACTAATGTACCTTAAGTTTTCCTAGATGCCATAAGAACTTAGAGTCATAGTGAAGCACCATTTGTCCAATCTCTAGCTTCTTTTCCCTTATGTTTCTATCATGCCATGCTTTCTACCTTGCATTTTCTTGCTTCGACTCCAACGTGCTATGGCTCATCATTCATCTAGCTGGATTATCTTTTCAATCCATTCTCATAATGTTTCTCATTAGCTAGACCTTTAGCACATGCAATATGTAAAGAAGGTAACATAAATTCCATAGGAAGAATGGCTTCATGCATAACACTAACTAAAATGGTGTCACTTTGTTAAAAATTTTATATGTTATTCGATATGCCCAAAGTACTCTGCAGATGCTTTATCATCCTAATCCTTTCTTCCAACATCACAAATTTTTGTCAATGTTTGGCCCAAAATTTTATTGAAAGCTTCAATAGTTCCATTTTCCTGAGGATGATAGGGAGTATTCTTATGGTGTGTAATCATGAACTCATCCAATAAAATTCTGATTGTCTCATTAAGAAAATGTGTGCCCCTATTGTTGGTCGACTTAAAGGACATCTATACCTTGTGATAATATTTTCCCATTGAAAATGGGCTACTCAACCTCTATATAGTCCATTATAGGTGTTTCTTCTACCCATCTTGTCAGATAGTCTATGTAAGTTATAATGTAGCATGATCTATTTCTATGTGTAACTACTAAAATATGACCCACAAAATCTATAGCCCATTTCTCAAATGGTTCTACACTAGTAATAGGTCTCATAGGAATTTCATCTCATTGAGGTGGTTTTCCAAGATGTTAAAAATGATCACGTGCCTTACAAAATTCCATACAATATTTATAGAGGGTCTCCCACCATAATCCAGTGAGTAAAATCTTGCACGCTATGGCATCACCTACATAGTGGCCACCTAAAATCCCACCACGAGCTTCTTCCATTATACCCATGCGCTTATGTTCTAATACAAAATGACAAAATACTTCATGTTGGCCCATTTTTTACAAGTCACCACCGATTAACATATAAGGTGTGGTATGTATAGAAAACTATTTCTTCTCCAAGGATTTCATTCCTTCTCATGCCATCCTCAGGTAGGTAAAAGACAACAATGTCCTATAGTTTTGATGGCATGTGTTGTAACATGTATAAATGTGTATCCGACATGATATCCTCATTCACTGTGCTTCTTCTACTAACTTTGTTCTTGCTAGATGGTCTGTTCTAGAATTACTTTTTCCTAGTTTTACCATAACTATGAAATTGAATTCTTGAAATAAGAGTACCCATCGACATATGCATCCTTTTAAGACAAGTTTATTTACCAAATAATTCAATGCCATGTGATCTGTATAAAATATGAATGGTGTAGCTAGTAGGTACTGACAAAATTTATGCAGCACATAGATCATTGAAAAATATTTACACTATGTAGTTGTGTAATTCTGTTATGTAGGAGTCAAATTTCTACTAGCAAAACATATATGATGATCTACAATACCTTCTCTAGGTTGGGCCAACACCATGCCAATGGCCATGCCAGAGGCATCAATATGTACATGAAATGGTTTTTCCCACGAAGGAAAATGTAGAATAGGCGCGGTAGTAAGTTTCTCCTTCAATGTCTTGAATATGCATTGCTGTTGTTATCCCTAGTAGAACGTACCTTTCCCTTTCAGTAACTCTTCTAATGGTGCGGAAACATTGGCATAACCTTTGATAATTTTTTTGTAATATCCTGTATGACCCAAACATCCGCGCACCTCAATTTGACTAGTAGGCTCCCTTAGGCCTATAATGACTGCAACCTTTGCTGGATCAACCAACAAACCCTTGTAGATTATGTGTCCTAAAATTATCCCAAATGGTGTAGAAAATATGCACTTCTTAATGTTCAAAGAGATACTCAACTATCTACACCGTTCAAACATTATTCAAAGATTGTCATAGTGATCCTTAACTAATCCATACACTCGTCCAATCATCTAAGTATACCTATAAAAAGTTGTGAATGAATTCCTTGAATGCTTGGACAACTATGCGTGAAAATACAACAAACATATCTTTTAGATCGAATGGCATTACAATATAGGAAAAGATACCCCATTCAGTAGTAAATGTAGTCTTTTCTTGATCCTCCTAGGAAACCCTAACCTGATGGTACCCATAGAACCCATCTATAAATGAATATATTTTGTGCCTTGCAACTCCGTCTAGTATTTCCTTAGTGAATGGCATAGGGAATGGATCAGTTACACATGTAGCATTTAGCTCCCTATAGTCCATGCATATTCTAATCTGTCCATCCTTCTTGATACTAATCACCATTAGACTAACCCATTCTGACTCATCAAGGGGTTTGATAATTCCAGACTTAAACATGTTATCAATCTCTTCTTTAACCTTTTCACACAAATTAGGGTTCATTATGTAAGGTCTCTTTCTAATTGGGCGCACACCCTCTTTAAGATTTATCTTCATCTCCCCTAAAGATTCATGCACGCCTTTAAGTTCATGGTAACCGCTAGGAAATAGGTCTTGGTAATCCCTTAGTAACTCTATGATTTTTGCCACTTTAGAGTTTGACCAATAGTCTCTAATTATGGCTTCCTTAGGCTAAGTATCTGTTCTAATATTTACCTGATTTGTCTTCATGGGTTCATGATTGGCGCACATGGTCTTATCCGCACCGCCTAATACCTCACGCCTTCTTGATAAATGGTTTACATCCAAATTATCTACTTCTTCATCATCCACTAGGTAGACCATTTTTCCTTTCTCATTCTCAAGGTAAGTGTGTTGAATTAATGTTATATCAGCCTTTGGTTCCTTATCAAGACATGCTCTTGAGTCTTCTTTATCAAATAACTCTTGAAGGAGTTCTTCATCCTTGGCACTATCCCCCATAGTTAAGTGACAGATAATAGTTAATGCTTCTTTCACTGAGAGGCTTCGTAGAAAAATTCAAATTTTTGGGCCATTCCTGTAATTAAATTCTGTCAATTTCAAGTTTCTCTATGGATTTCTGCATAGACATACCAAGCACATACACAACCTTATAAAGTGGAATAAAAATTGGTGCACCCATAGCAAAGGTGGTAAAGCTTCCTGCCCTTCTGTCCAAAGTCTCTCACACTTCTGAACATGGTGCTTTGAACAAGTTGATTACCATGATAAATATAGATTTGAGTAGGTGCATTTCTCCTAAAGAACCTAGTAGTAAGAGCAATCCCAATTTCATTCCATTTGACAAGATTATCCCTGTGGACCACCCACCAGCGTGTTGCTGTCCCACGTAGCATATATGCTAGCTGTAGACACCCATAATTACACATGAGAAATTTAAATACTTAAATTGTGCTAATTATCTTTCTTCTTACAAATTGACAACATACAATCAAAGGTTCTCATATTCACTCTTATCGTCATTAATTAATTACACTACGCTAATTAATTAATTCACCTATCTAATAAATACCCTAATTAATGACCTTCTTAATAAAACCCCCTTTTATCTAGACTAATTAATTATTATTAATTAATTATCTTCCCCTTTCATTTAACTAATAAATCAATATTTAATTGATTTAATCCCCTTCTATAGTCTAAATCATGCTAATATTCCTCTAAAAGCTTCTATAAGCTTGCACATCTATTAATTAAATCATCTTGATTAATTAATAGGCCCCCTTTATCCACATGGGTCACTAATGGACAAACTAAACCCTCCTAAAGTTAACTCAACCCTATCTAAACCCCCCTTATCCACAACTAACTCAACATCTCTATTATCCCACATGCAAAGGGATGTAGTGTTTCCTTTATCCATTGGGCTATATAAAGAGCCCTCCTCCTACCTTTACACCTACACCTAAATTCCTTGAGAAGACAAAAGCAAAGCACATAGCAAATAGACTAAAAGATTTCCTTTGTTATTCTTGAGAATTCACCACTTGAAGAGTTAAGCCTCTTTTTCTAGCCAAAGTGCTTGGGTCATATGGGAGGTGTCAAAAGGGTCTTGTAGCCCAACTTTGATAAGCTCTCATTCCTAGGTTCTTGGATATCAAAAACAACCACTTTGATTGCCATGGAGCCTACATAGGTCCATTTAATTTTTTTGTTAATCAAAAGAGTAGAGGTTCTTGACAAATTTGCATGCTTAGTTTGATTTATGCTTTGAAGTTTTAAATGCAAATAATGTTATTGTCTAACCTTGTTTAGCTCTTATCTTGATGGTGCTTTAGACTTTGCTTTAACTTTGTTAATTAAGACTACTAGGTGTTAGTTTTTATTTTCATTAACTTAGTTGAACAAACTATGCACACATTTGGCACGCCCGGTGGGACCTAGTCCCTTGGCATTTTAGTTTAAATTCTATTGTTTTTTGCTAACATTTGATATACTTAGTAGTAATTAATGCCTATTTTCTTAGAATTTTTGCTAATATTATATGTGTAGGTTCTTGTTCATAGCCATCATTTTAATGGGTTGTTGCCATTTTAAAACTAAGTTGCTTAAAGTTGAAGTATTGTGAGATTTTTATGTTCTTTTGCCATGTTTTGGTTTCAAGAGTGGCGTAGGCACACTAACAAGAGCGCAGGCACATTTATGGTGGTGCATGCACCTCTCGGGTTGCACAAGTGCTTGGCTGTCGGAGCTCGAATCTATGTCTATTGACCTTGGTTCAGTGCACTAACCCCAGTGCGTACCTAACCAGAGAGCGCAGTGTGTTAACCCAAGCGCAGACATCATTTCATACTATACCTTCACTGCAATGTAAAGCCTATCAAACCAATGCATACACCCTAACCTAGGCACACACACTTTTCTAGTGGCACAAGAGTTCTATCGGAATCTGATACTATTTTAATTAGTGGTGGTGAACATGATTTTTGGTGGTGCACATGCTTTTATGGTAGTGCAAGCGATCTCATGTCGAATCTAATCATGTGATTTATTTGAGGTGGTGCATACATCTTTCTTGTGGCGCACACACCTTTTGGGTGGCACAGGTACACTATGAGTAAAAAAATAGTGTAGCGCATCCACCCTAACCCACGCATAGAAACCAAAACAGGGGCACATGTGTCTTTTTATTTTCTTGAGATTAATGTGTTAGGGTGCTAACTTTCTTACAGTTTTATCTAATTAAATACTCATTTTTACAGGGTGTTTTTACATGTTTTTACTTGATTAGATAAACTTTGCATACTTACTTATACAAATAAGATCATGTATGCTCTTCCCTCATGTCCCTTGGGTGATCTTGGGAATCATAAATGATTCTTAAGTATTTTTGATGCTTTGAAATTGTTAGGAATATTTGAATTGGAATGGGTTAACTTGGTGTGTTTGAATTAAAGTGTTTTTCCATTTGATATCTTCTTGGATTTTGGAAACATCATGTATGCTCTTCTCTTGCATCCTTGGATGATCTTGAGAATCAGAAATGATGTTTACTCTTTTGATGGAAAACTACTAAACTCATCGTACAGGACCAAAACACCACACTTGTCAAAGAAAGAAGGAATCAAAACAAAGTCAAAAACTACTAATATAGTTGTCATATACAGTTACCAAAATGTGTTTAAGAAAACCACACCTAATTAAACAAGATAAAAATAACAACATATTCAAAACAATGTATTGCAGGTTATAGAAAAGGGTACGTCCTATCTCGCTCAATGGAACATAACCCTTTTGGCATAATGTCTTAATCTATAACAATGGGGGTGGTTCCAGAACCCAAAAATAGTCCATGAAAGAGGGAACCTTGTGGATGAAATGGGAAGTTCTCCACACTACCTACTTGACTAGTGATTCCTTTATGAGATAGCATTACCGGTTGTCCGTATGGCAACCCCAGTGATAGTACACGTAGACACACTAGTTGCTTACTTGTTCTTGAAGGGGGTAAAGTAAAGCTGAGATACTCCCAAGATAGTTGGGACTGTTTGGGTAAATCGCACTCGCTTAAGACAACTTTGTAACACCTAGGACGAGAGAACCACCTAGGAAGATATTCTTTGGCCAGGAGCCCACTTTGACCATTCTAAAACAAGTGTTGAGTTGTGAGCCATCTTTTCATCATGAAACGTGTGATGTGTTACTTTTGCTTAGTTTTTGTTTACTTGCCTTAGGGTGAGGCGAAACTCTACCGAAGTGAAGCTAGCATTTTTCATCCCCATTTTTGATCTACTTCCTTCACGTTCTTTTGACACTTTGTTGATCAAAATAAAGGTGATTACCTTTGTGTTACCAATCGATTGTTTTTGCCACTTTTTTGTTCGTTTATGCCCATCCATGTTTACAGCTGGGTAAGTTAAATGTCTAAAGTGTGTGGAGGCGTATTCATATCATTGGTGGCCTTTGTGATCTTGATACCCATGTCAGGATCGTCATTGTAGTTAGGCATGGTTCTTCATCTTGAAATTCCTTAGAAAGGTTACCTTGTTTGTATCATATCACTACAATTTTGGTATTTACGTCTTGTTTCTTGTGAACTTGACCTAAATATCTATATTGTAAGGTTATGCTACACACATTTTAACAATTCCTAGTTATACTCTAAGATTTTAGTTTGACTCTATTATTACCTTGATTTTGAAGAGTGCTACGTGTTACCACTTGTGCGTGTTATATCAATATCATCTTGATATCAATACCTTACTTTCTCACAAAGTTTGGTTAACATATCTTGGTGACATTGTTGTGTCACTCACAAATTGTAACTGCACTTTTTGGGATATAGGTCTTAATCAAATTTGAGCTCGCTTCTAGTATACCTTGTTAGGAGGTCACATTAACTTCTTGTAGTTACTTATGTCTTGTTCATTCTTTTGAACTTGGCATAAGTGAGAACATCTTGTTAATTATCTTGTGATACCAAACTACTTTGTTGAAACACAGTCTAGGAAGTACTTCATTCATTTGATGGGCTTAGATACCAAATATTTGTGTCACTGTTGATTTATCACTCTATCACATTGGTATTCTCACATTGTTATTCATTCATATTCTTGGCATTCATCTTGCATTTCACTTAGGTGTGAATACAAATTTTTGAGCACATTTATAACTTACCCTAGTGAAACTACTACAAATCATGGCTCCCAAAACATGATTAGGACTCAAGAAACAAACATACAAGGAAAAAAAAGTGCAAGCTTGGGAAGCCTCAAATAGAAAAGGGTCAAACCCTTTCATTGGACATGATCTAGGGCCTCTGTTTTCTGTGGAAAAAGAGATAGAAGATATGGTCGATCATAGTGGTGATGAATTGGAATCCCCACATGTAGAGTTTGAATTTGACCCTACTTTATTAGATGAGTTTCTTTTTAGAAATAAGGATAGAGTGCTAGCATGGGTTGTGGAATTAGGGGCCAAAATGCCCACTGAAAATGAGACAATCCCACCTGTGAACAACGCTAATGAAGAAGAGCAACCCCTTATCAACATGGAGGATATTTTGATGCATGGACATGCTTCTACCTCCAATGTAGGAAATGATAAAGTAGTGGGACATAGAATACCCTTTATCAAAGTGCCACGTAAAAATAGGTCAGGACATGAGAATGTTGAAGAACCTCCACAATACGAGGAAGAGGAGGAACCTTTAGAAGAAGAAACCACCATTCAACAACAAATTAGTAACCTAAGCTAACAATTAGCTTTGCTAACCTCTCATGTACAAAAGGAAGCAAGAAAAAATGTTCAAAAGTCAAGGCCTAAGGTCAAAATCAGTGAACTCCATAGAGAAAATCAAGGAGAAGACGATACAAAGTATCATCGAGTATATATCCCTACTTCTCCCACTAAAGAACAATTGCTCACATAAGAGGTATAGTCTATGAAAGAAAAACTCACAAGCCTTCAAGAGAGAAATATGGGGAGCATTAGAAAGTATCAATATGAAGAATTATGTCCCTATCCTTTTGACAAGACTATGACCCTTCAACCTTTTCCTAAGAAATTCGACATGCCAAAATTTGACAAATATAAAGGGAAGGGAGATCCATGGGATCATGTCAAAGATTTCTATATGGTGTGTCAAGAGGTGTCCTATAGTGATAATTATCTCATACGACTATTTCCCAAGAGTCTAGGAGGTCAAGCCTTGGAGTGGTTTACACGTTTACCTCGGGGATCAATTTTCACTTGGCTAGAATTGGCAGAAAGGTTTGTGCATCACTTCTCATACAATATAGAGAGTGATGTCACCATGGTAGATTTATGTGGCACCAAACAATGCCCTAATGAGACTTTCACCAGCTTCCTACAATGGTGGAGAGGGATAGCTAGCCACTTCCCTTGCGCTTTCCTTGAAAAATAGTTAGTAAGTATTTTTGTGCCCAACCTAAATCCAGACATAGCCTTCCACCTCCAAATGCATTTTGTTCACACTTTTGAGGAGGTCATTGAAAAAGGGGTTCAAATAGAGAAATATCTCATTGCCAAAGGAAATCTCAAGTCCCAATCTAGAGATAATCAAAATGTTAAACCCACGGAGAATCTAAAGGTATTTAACAAAAAAAAAATGTGGTAGGAGATGGGATCACTGATTCCAAACGTGTACAAGTGGTTCAAACTGGTCAACCTTTTAAACTGACCAAAGGACCCATTCAACCACCACCCAAGTGGAGAATGTTCACCCCCTCAATGAACCTTTTTCGAGTTATATTAAAACAATTGGATGCAATCGACATGGTGACATATCCTATGACACAACCATTTGATGACAATGCTCCAAAACCATCATGGTACAAGGAGCATGAATATTGTGAAATGCATCGTGTCAAGGGACATAAGACGAAAAATGTCTATGACTTTGTCACTATATCCAAGACCTCATCAAAAATGGGGAGATAGAGGTGGACAACGTAGAGAAAACTCAGGCCTAACAAAAATATGGGGATATATAAAGAGCCATTCCCCAAACATGATAAATTAGAAAAGTCAAAGCCGGATCAGGGAGAGTCATCCCAAGGTTATAAAGTAGTGAATTACTTATACACAAAAAGACAACAATCATTATGATTCACTTATTGGATGTATTCTCTCTCCTACGAACATGTCAACACCATCCAAATTAAGGGAAAGGATTATGTTGCAGGTAAGGTGTGCCCACCTTGTGATTCTGAAACCTTCTCCATCAACCCCACAAAATGGTAAATATAACCTCTTAGAGCAACTTGAGAAGACGTCTACTAAGATTTTGATCTTAGATCTTCTTAAGATATCAAATGTACACAAAGACATTCTATACCAAACTCTTCAGGGGTCAGGAGTGCCATTAGAGGTAGATCCTACACATCTTCAAGCTATAGTAGCAAACATCATACCAAATGAACACATTACCTTCAATCATAGGGAGATCCCTACTGAAAATCCAATGCATAATCTTCCTTTGTATATTGAGGTAGTTGTTACCCACAGGAAGATCAAACGAGTGCTTGTGGACAACGGATTAGGGTTGAACATATGCACGCTAAAGTTGGTTAAGCAGCTAGGACATACTGAGGTAGATCTTGAGTCAAATATCATCACTATCACCACTTACGACAATGTGGAAAGGGAGTCAATGGGCACAATCATGTTGCCCATGGAGGTGGGTCCCACTTTCCATCAAACAAAGTTTCATGTCCTGGACTTGGAACTTCCGTATAATATGCTTCTAGGCTGACCATGGATTCATGCCATGTAGGCCATGCCATCGACATTCCATCAGTGCATTAAATTGAAGCATGAGGGACACACCATTACAATATAAGGAGATTCAGAGCCCTTTACTCACTACAGAGCTCTCAATAGTTTTACACATAAGGGCACATATGCATGTCCCTCCATTGATATAGTTGTCCCTCTCCAATCTGAAGCCATGGAATCTCGGATAGATTTAGATTCTCTCGATCGTTACACTCCGTGGTGTGTGTACATTAGCCTCTCCTTTTGATTCATGGGAGATGAAGGTTCTAGAATACGGCTATGGAGAATATAATGTGCAACAAGCCCTCTTGGTTTCAGACCTCTCATTTTCACCCAAGACTAGAGGTCGACCCAACTATCACTTTAGAAGACCTAGAAATGAACGCACTATTGGGTCATTCTTACTTGGAGGCTTGTTGGTTGAAGAAAAATTGTTGGACCCACCTACAACTTGGGTCCTAGAGGATACTCAGCCAACCTGTTATCAAACCCCTAAATATGAGAAATCTAGTAAAATGATGTACTCCATGGGCTACAAGGGCCTAGGATGTGGAAGAAATGAGCAAGGAAAATGAGAACCAATACCTCTCCCGCATTTTAAAATAGAAAGATACGGCATTAGAATTCACCCTTATGGGGCACACCCCAATGATCAAGATGCTACTTTCTCTGAATGCGAGGATAGCTCTGACTATGTAGACATCGATATAGATACCCATTGTAGCCAATATGAGGATCTTACCTCCACGAACCTATTCATGAATACCATTGTCCTAACCATAACCCTTATGGAATCTACCCTTGACCTTGTTTTCCCTTCCCTTGTTGAATGGGACCAACAATTTCATATCTCACTAGATCTATTTGAGAATGATGAAGTAATCACAAATTTCATGGGTATTCGTGATACAATTCCCATTGGAGACCACGAAAAGGGATTCTATATTGACTTGGATACCAACACCTATTTTGGTGAGGAGACCGAGCTTTGTGGTCAGAAATTTAAGAAAAAGTGAGGGAAAAGTTCCAATGTAAAGCCTTGGCAAACATCAAAGTCTAAGTCACATAACGAAAAGCTCTTTGAGGCACTAGCCGATAAACAGTGAAAAAATCAAAGGATAATAAAAAGACCATTTTAAGGATGAAAATCTCCTAGAGACATCCTTGGACGAAGATCTCAACCTTCCTCATGATCCTACGTGCATGGAGGACTTGTCAAAGTTACTAGTAGAGGAAACTATTGATGTAAACATTGGTACAGAAGAGGACCCAAAAATAGTCAAATTGGGAGCATCACTCTTGGCACAGGAACAAAAGACATTCACCATGCTGCTACGGGAATTTATAGATGTATTCACATGGTCCTATAAAGATATGTCAGGCTTAGATCCAACTTTGGTCATGCACAACTTAGTTGTACATGTAGACGCTAAGCCTATTAAATAGAAGCTCAGAAAGATGCACCCAAGGGTGGCCCTACTGGTTAAATAATAATTAGAAATATTTCTTGTGGTAGGATTCATTCAGCCTATTGATTATTCTGAATGGATATCCAACATCATCCCTGTCCAGAAGAAGCCCGTCGGGATCAAAATCTGCATGGATTTTAGAGACATTAATAAGGCTTTCCCTAAGGATGATTTTCCACTACCAAATATTGATATGATTGTGGATTCAATAATAGGATATGAGATGCTATCTCTTATGGATGCATTTTTAGGATACAACCAAATCAAGATAGTGGTGAAGATCAGCACAAGATGACTTTTACAACTCCTTGGGGTACCTTCTATTATCAAGTAATGTCGTTTGGGATTAAAAACACAGGAGCTACTTATTAGAGGGAAATGATGGTAATTTTCCATGATATGATCCATGATATCATGGAAGACTATGTGGATGAAATCCTCGGAAAATCTAAGACAAGAGAGGATCACCCTATTATTTTTGGTGTATCTTTGAGTGCCTACGAGAGTACAAGGTCTGGATGAACCCAAAGAAATGTGTATTTGGCATGCTATCGGGAAAATTGTTGGGTTTCATTGTATCAAGAAGGGGAATTGAGGTAGACCCTACTAAAGTATCTACTATTACTGAGATGCCTCCTCCTAAGAACATTAAGCAACTATGTAGCTTGCAAGGAAAAATACAGGCTATTCGCCGCTTCATCTCCCAACTTGCAAATAAGTGTCATTCATTCACCCACCTACTTAAAAAGGATGTCACCTTCATTTGGGGACTAGAGTAGCAGCAAGCCTTCACCTTGCTTAAACAATACTTGGCCAATCCACCTGTCCTCATGCCTCCAACTCCTGGTGAGCTGCTTCTGCTTTATATCTCTGCTATGTAATTTTCTATTGGTGTGCTACTGCCCAATATGACCTTAGTCACAAAGAAAAAGTGGTGTACTACCTCAGTCGCACTCTCATCACTTATGAGCTCAACTATCCCCAAATTGAAAAAGTTTGTTTGGCTATAGTTTTTACCTTTCAAAAACTTTTCCATTATCTATTGAATACCAAAACCAAGCTTATATCCAAAGTTGACCCACTCAAGTACTTGCTGTCTAAACCCGCCCTCACAAGTAGAATGGATAATTAGATCATTCTACTAAGTGAATTTGGCATATAATTTTTGCATCAGAAGTCAGTTAAGGGACAAGTACTCGAGATCAATTAGTAGAAGCACCTTTGCAAGGCACTGAACCTTTATATCTAGATCTTCTAGATGCCTCATTACTATAAATTGAATAATATTTCATATGGTAGATACACTTTGATGGGTCCTTTAATTTTCATGGTTCAAGAGTAGGTGTGGTCCTCATTACTCCTTCTGGTGATCCCATACCACAGGATTTTCATCTTGGTTTTCCTTGCATGAACAACATCGTAGAGTATGAGGCACTTATCATAGGGATGAAGCTCGCCATCAAGTGGAACATTCATCATGTCAAGGTTGTAGGTGATTCTTAGTTAATTATCAAGAAAGTTAATGATGAATACAAGGTTAATGATGAATATAAGGTTAAGGATGAAAATCTCATACCTTACAAGAAGCTGGTAGAAAATCTAAAAGAGTACTTTGTGCACATCACATTTGAATAGATCCCAAGAGCACAAAACAAATTGGTAGATGCTATGGCAATAGTGGGTTCTATGCTTTGTATTCCACCAGGGAATAATGACATGTTGTTCTTTGTAGAAAATTTACACAAGCCCATGTACGACATGCCGAATCTTGTCGACTTGTGATGTTATTGGTTCCAATTCTTTGTGGTATGATCCCATCTTTACCTATCTCAAAGACAACACATTCCCTCCTGACATATCCCATTCTGAGAAACAAATCCTAATTCTCCAAATAGCCCGCTATACCCTTTTAGGAGGTACACTTTATTGTCGTGGCTACGATGGGAATTTGTTACGTTGTCTCAATATGATAGAGTCAATCTAAGTGATCAAAGAAGTACATGAAGGGGTGTGCGGAGCACATACTAATGGAATGGTTTTGGCCAAGAAATTGTTAAGAGTAGGCTACTATTGGCCTACCATGGAAACCGATTATTGCAACTATGTCAGAAAATGTGTACTTTGTCAGAAGTATGGAAATTTCATCCATGCTCCATCACAACCATTGCAACCCATCACTACCCCATGGCCATTTTCTAAATGGGGACTTGACTTGATAGGGAAGCTTACCCCTACCTAATCTGATGGTCATACCCATATCATCATGACTACTGAATACTTTAGCAAGTGGGTGGAAATTGTCCCCTTAACCTATGTAACAGAGCTCATATTTCCAAATTCATCATGAATCATATCATTTGCCAATATGGCATTCCTACAACCATTATTACTCGATAATGGAAATTCATCCAGAATAAAATTGTAAAGGTTTTTGTCAAGACTTCCAAATCAGGTTAAAATGGTCTCGCACCATATTATCCCCAAGGTAATGGATAGGACGAGGCCACAAATAAGACTTTGGTGTGAATAATGGAGAAAATGGTTAGTAAAATAGGTCATAATTGGCATTTGGAAATCCACCCAGCTATTTGGGCTTACAGACCTCCATTCACACTCCTATGGGTGTGACAGCATATTCTCTAGTATTTGGGATGGAATCTATCATCCCACTAGAAATTGAGCTTCCTTCCCTAAGAATCTCTCTTGGGGATAATTTGGATAAAGATGAAGATTACTGGGTGGATAGATTGGTTGAGTTAGAACTCCTAGATGAGAAGCACATCCATGCCCTTAATCACCTCAAAGTGTATCAGAATAGAGTCTCCAGAAATTACAACAAGAGAATCATACCTTGCTAGTTTGAGGTTGGTGATTTGGTCATGAAGGAGAATCAGTTCAACACAAGGGCAAAATGAGAAAAGAAAGGAAAGTTTGAACCACATTGGTTAGGACCCTATGTTATTGTGGCCAAGTACAACACAAGGGCATACAAACTTGCTCACCCCAATGGTGATGAGCTCCGTGAGCCCATGAATGCCATGCATCTTAAGTGGTTCTATGCTTAAACATGGCACAAAATCAGAAAAGCAAAAAAAAAAAAAACATGGTAAAATAATCAAAATACAAAAAATCAAAAAAAAAAAAAAAAAGAGAAAATAGGTCATCCATAAGTGAAAACCACACAATTGTGGCACTTTGGATAGGTCCTTGGGTGAAAACCAGTTTTCGGCACCTTGGGAGGATTCGTTATTCACAAGCATCTTGCATCTGAAGGGTATTTCTACTTAGCCTAGGGCTAGTTCCACGTCTACCTCTGAGATTCCCTGTGGGCCCAATCTGTCAAGCCTTAATCCAACTTTGTCTCCTTTTATTCATCTGTGAGGGGCATGATCTTGGCCTATTCCCCATCTTACGCTGGGGGCATTTCTGTGACTTCACCTTCCTATGTATAAGCGCGTGGCATCTGCCCTTGTATATTCCCCATCTAATGCTGGGGGCATCCACGCTTTCTTGGTTACCTGTGCATAGCTCTGGAAAACTATTAGAAAATCACAAAAACAATAGAAAATTGTTTCACAAAACAAAAAAACAATAGAAAATTGTTTCACAAAACACAAAACTAATAGAAAATTGTTTCACAAAACATAAAAACAATAGAAAATTTGTTTCACAAAACACAAAAACAATGGAAAATTGTTTCACAAAACAAAAAATAGTAGAAAACTCAAGCTTCACAAAATACAAAAACAATAGAAAATTGTTTCACAAAATCCCTAAAACAATAGAAAATTGTTGCATGAAAAACAAGTCTTACAAAAACATTTACTTATGTTTACTTGCATTGTCTTGCTTCATGCTTTGCTCATTTGCTTGTATAGTTACTTCATGTTTGTGCACTTAGGTTGTTTTTTTCTTGGGCATACTTTGTTAGAATTCATATTTTCTTGCTTAGATTAGATTTATTCTTGCTTGTACATATTGAGGTATGTTTTTGCATGCTAGTGAATCATGGTACATTGTTGTATTTGTTCATTATGTTCTTTGTGGGCATTTGATTGTGTTTGCTTGTTGCATGTGCATTTTTTTGTTATCACATCATCACATTACCATCAATATTATCACATCAGCACATTACCATCAATATCATCACATCTAACATCATTTATACATCATATATCAAGAAAAAGCTAAGTATACATCATACATGAATGCTAAGCTAATCATCACATATTGTATCATCAAATGGGGGCAAGAGGGATTGCAAATATCAAAATCTATCCCCCCACACCCATATCATCGTATCATCCCATCCACTAAGTATGGTACATCACATAAACAAACACATTTGATATATTCTACAAGATCAATCATCTAGAAATCAAAACACATGTGATACATCAAACAAATCATGATACATATACATGTGAAATCAAATCATCTAACATCATAAACACATCTATCTATCCATATACTCAATCAGGAAATAAAAACAATGTCCATCTCATAAACACATATGTCATGTCAAAAATGTCCATATAATACATGTGTGATGTATCTGTCTCAAAAATGATAGATATACATAACTGTAGTACATCAAAAATGCCTTCATCTGAGGCATACAAAAGATGATACATATATCAAAGAATAACAACCTTCATCAGAGGCATGTATCAAAACTGCTATACATCAAAAATGCCTTCATCTGAGGTATACAAAAGATGATACATCTATCAAAGAATAAAGGCCTTCATCAAGAGGCACATGTGTCACATACAATCCTCAGGGCTGACTCGAGCCCTCTCGATGGGGTAGCTAGTCTATCTCATGGTGGTGGCATATCATGAGCATCGCTAGCTCTCCTTAGCCATGGCTACTCCATTGAGGCCTAAGGCCTCTCAGATCTAGTACCTCTACTTGACTGCTGGCTATAGGAAGGCACTCACCGCTCAGCCTAGAACTACCTCAAAGTATAAGGACCTGTAATAAGAGGCTATGCCCTCTATTTTAGCTAGATCTCTATGTGTCCAAGAAGTCACCACTGTACCATTTATGTGTCGGAAGGATGCTATCTCCACCGAGGCATAGGAAATCTTAGCCTATCCCACTACGTGCTCACTCTTAGCCTATCTCACTCAAGTATCACGGGCTGTAGCTGAGCCTATGTCTATTGATATAAAATACTCACCTAGGCCATCTACATGACAATATGTCATATCTACCAAAAATGCACATCACAATCACCTCCTTAGCTAACTTTGGGCTCGTGCCCGATCCCACTTGGTCATCACTTGCTAAAATCTAAGCTTAGGCTTGGTCTATGTCTGTTGTGACCTGATCTCACTCTGTAAGATCCTGCTATAGTTGTTGTTGTAGGGTGGTTGTCTGTGCCACCGAGACTTGTCCATGTAATGTCCTGAAGACTAACCCTTATCTAGAACTCGGGGCTAAAAGGCTATGTAGAGGCCTATCCTGGACCCTACAACCTTGGTCCCTGTACCTATGTGGTACCCTAATCATCATGGGGCAATCCATTAAATGGATCCTTTGGGTCGAACCTACCACACCCTCTCTCTAATCACCACCATGCCAAATCTCTCTCGGTGGTCTAGCACCTGCTGCCCAGGCCTCCTCTAGGATAGTTAGACATCGGGGTAAAATAGTCACATACCATGTCACATACCACGTCTAGTAATTTGTAATTAGTAATCTCTAATCTATAGCATTGGATCTCATGCCCGTGGGGCCACTTGCAAGAAATCGCCCTAGCTCGGGTCACTGTATACATGACCCCATTGTGCGATTCTCTAAGTCTCTACAGGCATACCATATGTCTAGCTTTGGAACCCCTTGTATAATGCCTAGATGTCACTAACATCTGTCAACCCTGTATAGCTCAATGATATAGCTGTGACTGCCAAGGAGAAAATTCTCTACTATGTAAACACTAAGCTCTACGGCATCCTCTGGCCATTGAATGTGCCTGTAGGGTCTCCATATGATATCTCTCTCCGGTAACTCATCAAACTCTCACCGGTACCTATATAAGCTGCCTAGGTGGCCTCGTACATCACCACCTACTGATACCCATGCCATGTAAGATGGCTCCTCTGGATCTCAAACGTGTAGAGTTCCCACAGGGCACCCGATAGTAATATGGTCCCATGACCAAATCTATAGTAATGAGGTAGGCCCCATTGTCTTCTGACAGTGGTAAGTGATAAGATGTAGATCCTAGTAAAGGTGTGCCAATATACATTGTCCCCAGCAATAGTGCTCACCATTGAAAATCCCATGTACTAGTGGCAACAACCCTCTCCGGGAAAGATGTCCCAGTCTTATCAGTGAGAAAAACCCACTGATAAGTGACATAATATATAGGGGCCCCTGGTGTAGTGTCGGGTCAGAAATACACTCATGCAATGTGACAGTCATACCATCATGTGGTATGTCGTCTCTGTCAAACAAGTCGCTACAGGCTTCCCTAATCTGCCCTATGTTAGAGGTGTACTCAATCAAGGAACCCATGATCGACACGTAGAGAATCTACCACACATCCTCTAGGGTCACGGTCATCTCCCTAGTAGGAATTCTAAAACACCGGCTCTCACTATACCACTTTGCTTGGATAATGTAGTAAGTAATCCATGGTCTAGGATGATAGAAGGCATCTAGGCTACGGGGCCTAGCCCCACCGCCTCAAGGAGTATGGCCATTGCACGCCGGTCTTAACGTCACATGATCCCCTCCATCTCGGTGATTCATGAATGACGCTCATGCGTTTGAAGAACAAGTAGGCACCTCTGTAAAATATGACCACATGTCAGTTACTAACATTTCTTCTAAAATTCTACCTATCATTTCTAGGGTTGACTCAAAAATCCTAGGTTTTCTTCTAAGTGTCAGCCTTTCTGGCATTTTCTCTTTTTCCTCCATGTGCCAAGTGTTCTTGCGCACCCTTTGGGGTGTATGTGCACACTATCAGGTGTATGTGCACCTTATCGGGTGTATGTGCGACCCTTTTGGAACATGCACATGCGCGCAACCGCTTAAGGGTGCTTGCACTATCTTTCGTGTGCTGCGTGTGTGCACGTGTGTGGACCTCCTTGTAATGTGCACTACATTGCCATGTGTGCATGTGTGCACACATGTGTGGTGCATGCGTGTGCACTGAGTGTGATTTTGTGTGCCTATGCATACGCACATGCCCATTTGGATGCCTGCGCCCCCAAGGAGACACATGCACCTACGCATCGATGCGACCCCTAACCCTAATTCCTACTTCTAGTGGAATTAATGAAAAAATTGACAAAGAAGGTTCGGATACTCACAAAGGCACCATCGTCAACGTGCCGTTGGTATCCTTGGACTATGTCTGCCCATCTCAATCGGTCCCGTGAGATCACTATTGTCCTCATCATTGTTAGAGCCTCATAGTAAAAAGTCAATAGTGGTCGGTTAAAATGAATTGTTCGTGATGATTTACCCCCAAGGTGGGGTATATCAATTTGTTTTACACCTTCATGAATGCCTGGAGGCTTGTTTTGATTGTCATTTTCTCCTCTGTTCACTGTTGAATAATTATTTTTATTAAATAATTATTTTTCTTTTATTTTTCACCATGTTGGGGCATTTTTTTCCGTCCAATACCCCTTTCTTCTCCCTAGGACAATTTTTATTGCTCCTAGGTGATTTTTCTTCTTATCCACGCTCCCGTAATATAATTATTTTCAAAATAATTATTTTATTAATTTTTCCACTGCACAAGGACATTATTTGTCGCTTGTTTCTTCTTTCTTCCACTTGGAGCATGTTTTATTGCGCTTAGGCCCTTCATTCTATTTATTCTATTTTTTTATACTATTCCCGCATCTCGGAAAATAGAAAACAAATATATATATATATATATATATATATATATATATATATAAATATATATTCCAAAATTCAAAAACAGGAATTTTTTTCACGAAATCTTAAAAAGTAAAAATCTTGCAAGAATAGGTAACATGCTTATTACGGTTGAAACTTGTGTCTTGCATGCATGGTATCATCTCCATATCCTACTTGTTTGTTTCACATCTTCCTTGATTAATATGACTCACGGATTTTTGGAATTCACAACCATTCACAAAGTTAGCTGCTTGCCTATACTATACTGGGGCACATCTTGTTGTCCTGGTGCTGTTTTTGTTACACACAAAGCTTTCTACTTGGACCTCGTGTCCATCATCATTTACCCTTGTACATATCCTTGCTTGGGGCATCATTTTTAACCCTTATCATCAATAATTAACATGTGGATCTCTTCATCTTGATAACAAATCATTTGTACAACTGTATTGACCATTGTGGGGTTGGATATGTGCATTCGTACTTGTTTTCCCTATTAAATGAGCTTGTTTCCTTCTCGTATTGCATTGAATTTTGTATGTTGCATGGGGTTGGTGTTTTCAACAATGGAAAATTGTTCATAGTATGGATTTTCATGTCATTCTACTTTTGTCATATGCTTATATTTTTAATAAAAACCGATGACGTAGATCTTTTGGCAATATGATGACACCGAAATTGTTCCAATACAAAGGCTAGAGGCTAAGCTCTTCTCTCCACTCCTCCATATTTATTTTGCATCACTTTCCTCTCACCCCTAATCTTCCGTCTCACCAGGGCATTCTACCCTTGCCCATTCTTCTATCTATTTCTCACCTTTTTTGATCGTCAATCGTCTTCCTTCATCACCCCATCGACACTCGAGGGGGCATCTCTCCCTCCTACTAATTTTTCTTCTATCCCTTCAAAATTTCATCTGTCTACTATCTTTGAAGTGGCATCACTTACGCCACCCCAAAGAGGGGCAAATCTAGACACCCATAATTATGCCCGAGTAATTTAAATACTTAAATTGTGTTAATTATCTCCCTTCTTACAAATTGGTGACATATCGTCAAAGGCACTCATCTTCGCTCTTATCATCATTAATTAATTACACTATGCTAATTAATTAAGTCACCTATCCAATTAATACCCTAATTAATGACCTTCTCATTAATAAACCCCCTTTTATCTAGACTAATTAATTAGCTTCCCCTTTCATTTAACCAATAAATCAATATTTAATTGATTTAATCCCCTTTTATAGTCTAAATCATGCTAATATTCCTCTAAAAGCTTCTATAAGCTTGCACATCTATTAATTAAATCATCTTGATTAATTAATAGGCCCCCTTTATCCACATGGGTCACTAATGGACAAATTAAACCCTCCTAAAGTTAACTCAACCTTATCTAAACCCCCCTTATCCACAACTAACTCAACATCTCTATTATCCCACATGGAAAGGGATGTAGTGCTTCCTTTACCCATTGGGATATATAAAGATCCCTCCTTCTACCTTTACACCTACACCTAAATTCCTTGAGAAGACAAAAGTAAAGAACATAACAAATAGACTAAAAGATTTCCTTTGTTATTCTTGAGAATTCACCACTTGAAGAGTTAAGCCTTTTTTCTAGCTAAAGTGATTGGGTCATATGGGAGGTGTCAAAAGGGTCTTGTAGCCCAACTTTGATAAGCTCTCATTCCTAGGTTCTTGGATATCAAAAACAACCACTTTGATTGCCATGGAGCCTACATAGGTCCATTTAATTTTGTTGTTAATCAAAAGAGTAGAGGTTCTTGAAAAATTTACATGCTTAGTTTGATTTATGCTTTGAAGTTTTAAATGAAAATAATGTTATTGTCTAACCTTGTTTAGCTCTTATCTTGATGGTGCTTTAGACTTTGCTTTAACTTTGTTAATTAAGACTACTAGGTGTTAGTTTTTATTTTCATTAACTTAGTTGAACAAACTATGCACACACTAGCACATTTCTTCTTTCCAAAGGTCTATCCATTTTTATTTCATGGCGCACAGGGAATACCATGGGATCCCCTTCTCCTGTGTAATAAGGTACCAAGTTGTTACCTATCCTCCTAACATAACATGATTTTGTGCCTCAAGGGAATATTCTCTTTACTTCACGCCCTACCAACTCATAAGTTTTATGAGCCCAATTATCACAAGCAACACTTGTAGTATCGCTAATAGACTGTGCATCCTCCCACTAAATTAGTCCTTATTTGGTTGGTTTAATCATCTTTGGATCTCAGATGACATGTACATAAATCCTATTCAAATCTTCTTCACTTAAGGGCTAAACATATGGTATGGACTTTCCATCTATTAAAGGGATAATAACCCTTTCCTCGTTATTTTCAAAACAGAGATATAGCCTTGTTGAGCTAAAGATCAACATTATTTGCATAGCACCAAGGATGCCCCAATAGAGCTGGGAAGCTATCTGACTCTGTCAACGCTAAAACTTCAAAGTCTCCAGTGAACTTGGCTCCTTGTATGGTAATGGATGCATCTTTCAAAACTCCTATGGGAGTGGCCTTAGTTCATTAGCCATGAATAATACATTAGAGGATGGCTGCAATGGGGGTCTTCCCATTTATACCCATGCATCCAACGTAAGAACATTTACTTATGCACCTATATCAATCAATATATTACTCAATAGCCACTCATCCACAATAACATTCAGAGTGATTTCCTTGTCATAATATAGGCTATGAGGAGGAGATTTGTATGCAGGATCTTCCATCCATTCTCGGTAGTTACATGTGAAGTATTTCCTTTTAACCAACTCCCTAACAATGGAATGATGTGTTCCTAGGAAACATTTTACAAACTTCCTCAAGTAATCTATATCAATTTGTACCATCTCTCGATGCTTTCTTCTACTCCTTTAAGTCCTATATTTCACCACTGAATATTCCTTAGAACTTTCATGGTTTCCCGATAAACCTCCTTTTGATAGGTAGGATCTAGGTACCGTGCATGAAGAACCTCATCTTTAATGATGGTAGGCATCTGTGTAATACTTCCCGACACGTACCGCCTCAATGCAGGTCATGATATTCACTTGTAGTACCTAAGATTCTCGCTTCCATCTTGGGCATCCATTTATTTTCCACAACATGTTGTATCCTAACCATCCATGCACCTTTGTTTTCTTATTTATGTTACTTACTCAGATGCTCGGATAAGTCTAGGAACTCTTCATTAGTATGGTTATTTTTGTAGAAAGAAAATTAAATATTCGAGGACATTCGCACTTATAGTGGTAAGGAGATCCACATGTATAACATGTTCCATGAGGAAACTCACTTCTTCCACCAGAATAGCCTTGTCCTCTGAATCCACCATGATATCCTCGACCTCTACCATGATTACCTTCAAAACGCCCCTCATTCCAATCATAGCATGCTTGATTGTGCTCCTGGTCCTGATGCTCATTCTTTCCCTTAGAGTTATCTAAAACTCTTGTCTTTCGTACACCAATATCTATAGCATCATGGATCTGTTGAGTCAGCCAGTAGTCCTCCGTGTCATGAGTCATGGACCTGTAGATTTTACATTAGCTTGAAACATTCTTCCTTATCACACGTTGTAACAATAGGCATTGGCTAGCATCATGGTTTAAGTGGCATATTTCACAATCCATCGGCAATGAGTGTACTGTCCTATGAGGGAAACTATCATTTGTGTGACCTTCTACTTCACAATATATGCACCAAATCCTTGTGCGCATCTCATGTGCTGAATTTGCTGATAGTTTCTCCAATTTTTTTCCATTGCTGTTATTTTTTCTTCTAAAAATGGGCTCACCTCGAGTATCTATGCTTTCAACTACCTCAAAGCACAAGGCTACTTTAAGTTCTTCACACGAGATCGTTGTATGTCTTATGTGATAATGCCCTCTAAAAGGGGTAAACAAGCCTCCAATGAACCATTATGCATGATGGCTTGCATGTATGTCATAAGAAATCTTTGATAAAAATGTTTTAACCCATGCATCATACTCTCTAACACTTTCATTAGTGCATTTATTAATATCTTTGAGCACACTTAGACTCTTCTCGCTCAAAATCGGGGATATGAAACTCTTTAAGGAATGCATCCTTTAAAGCTATATAATCTATGCAAGTCTAATCAGGGTTAAACTTTCTATACCAGCTATGTGTGCACCCTTGTAACGTAGTAGCAAATTGACTTTCCCTACACTCAGAAGATGTGATTCCTTTTGTGTGCCAAAATATTTTACACATATGCACATGTTCAAAAACATCTTCTATGCCCCTATACTCTGGAAGACAAAGAGACATTTCCATGTAAATATTCTGGGGTTGGTGAGGACCTTGTCCACTTTGATCCGAACCTCCTGTGTTTCCCCTACCCCTAGAACCACTAGATATTCCTAAACAAGATCTACCTATGCCTCTTGATCCTGAAACTATCAGCTGGGTTATACCAAAAGATGTACTTCCCTATGTCCTAATAGTAGAACTAAACTGTACCTTGATAGTATGTGAAGTGTTACTACTCACAGAAGTTAATCCATAAATTAACACACTTGTATTTTATGCTGATGATACACCCGAAAATCTACTCCCATATAACAACAAAGCCAGCTTTTACTACCATTGCTATTTCTTTTATAAGACTCACTCTTACTCTCCCACTATGTGAACTAGCTTGTTGAATTCTTTTTGTACTAGATGCTAAAAAACCAAACACGATGGATAGGTTACCAGGTGGATTTAGATGTATGCCCATGATCCAAGTAGTCTCTTACGTGCGCTTCTATGTGAGGCCGAGGAGGGATCCTCATGTTATGCTTTCCTAGATGGGGATTTTTTGATTCTATGGCTCCACATCTTCTTCGTGAGCTTAAAATACTTCACAAGCCATCTATCTCCTTAATGCCATACTTTCTGTGCAATGGTATGCTTTGCTTCTCTATCTCCCTATCACATGTCTCATTATTCTTAAGTTTCCTTTGCTCTCTCTATCTTTCTCGCCACTAGGTCTACAATCTTTCACCAAACCTGATCCTACCCGACACGTGGTGAGGTTTAGTTAGCCATTGGTTTACTCTTTATATTCAAGGTTTCCATTAGTATCTTGATCGCTATAGGAATGCCTTGTATATAAACTCCCTTGATATCGTAAAAACTAGAATTTAGCTACTTTTGGACATGAATAACGAACTTGAGTATTCTAAGATATAAATGTTCAAGACACCATGAAACCACGTATCCAAAGCTCGAGTCCAAATCGATCAGCATCATAAAGGGCACTGGAATTCTTCCTACACTCGGACAAGTGCGTGATCCCTCCAATTCTACTTAGATGCATAAGCAATCAGCCACTCATATAATTCTACTAGAATGATAGCAAAAAGATCTCATATAAACCGTCATATAGATTAAGTTCCACCCACACGAGTGTGTTAAAATCAGATCTAGTGCTAAATCACCATGCGTATTCTTCTTCCGATCACATATTCATTCTTCAAAATTTTTTAAGGTAAACCAAGATGTCTTCATCGTGAACCATCCTACAAACAACTGAAAAAGAGGTCCCAACAATGAAACCAATGATGTAGCATAGAATTCAATGATACAAATCGAATAAAACCCTAGTCACACTAACACATCACTCATCCTAAACTAAGCACTCACACGAAGTACGCAAAGGTACCAAGTTCCTCTTTAGGGTTGTTGCAGGATGCTAACATGATGAAGACTTAACACATATAGTTCCATTACTAACACATCATTCTATAGAGCATACCAGATCTATACCTAAGGGAGAACATAATTAAGTATTAACCATGATGAGATAAAAACATACTAGATTCAGATACACATATAACTAACACTTAGATTCAGCCAATATCCTCCATTATATTAAAGATAATAATTATACAGAAGCTTCATTACAGTAATAGTAGTATGCGTGTAACAACATAATATCTCTTTATATGCACTTATCTATTTGTGTGTGTATTCACCATCATACCTCTCTCTGTCTCTGTCTCTCTGTCTCTATATCTATTATTATGCAGTCACTACATATATATAAGGGTGGGGAATTTCCCTTCACCGCTTATCTATTCCCAAAATAGGTCGCATGCTATTATTAGCCACGTACCTTTACAAAACTAGCCACACATGCAAGTGTGCTAACAATAGACTACTACTAGCTAAATGACAATAATAAATCTATTTCTTACCCGTGTCCATGTAAATTTATTTATATCAATTCTAAAAAAATAGCCAATGTGTGGCACGCACGTCTCTACCTCATTTGTGTGCTCTGCACGCCATCTCTAAAAATAGACCTTCATGAGTGAAAATGGATAAGTCTTGAAAGATGAAATTCTACCCCACGCACGTGTTTTCCCTATCTGTTCCTACTTTTGAATATGATCTACTTTCCCACGAGACTTCTTGCGTGCTTTCTATCAAGTGTTCTCTCGATCAACGGTGTTCTAAAAGAAGAAACATTGGATAGATTTGGCTTAGGTTGATTGGTTGGATGAATTTTTTTTTATGAAGGGGTTGGTTCTAAAAGATATGGATTTGGTCCTAAGATCAACGATGTGGCATTAGATTGTTTTATCTTAGGAGGGGGATGCCGATTTTCTTGTGAGGATGTGAAAGATAATGTTGAGGAAATATGCCAAGGATTTTAGATCTAGTTTGTGAATAAGTACCCTTGGGAAGGATGACCACAATCTCAATTGGGGGTCAAGGTTATGCGTTGCGCATTGATATAGGTGGAGTAGTATTTGCATGATGAATTCTAAAGAAGGCAAAGATTGGTTTGATGTAGGAGTGTTTGATTGTGTAGATGAGATGGGAGGATCACTTGAAGTTTCTGCAAGTTGAAGTGCTTTCCAAAATTCTTCAAATGATGAAAGTGATGTGGAATAAGGAGATGATGTAGATGTGGTCACAATAGTTGATGTGGTGGGTGTGGGTAAAAGTGTAGAAAGAGGAATTGGGATTGATGCTAAGGATGGCATCTTTGGGTAAAAGTGGAATAGATGTAGATAAAGTAGTTGAATCTATTGAATTGGATGTGATAAGTGATGAAGTTGATGAAGTAGATATAGACAATTCTTCAATGGTGGATGTAGATGTTAAAATTTGGTAAAAATTTAAAATAAAACTCAACACATGTACATTGAAAATATAATATGAAAATTATTGAATTGTATTCATGCTAGATATATTATTCATCAAGATATGTTTCATATATAGAGAGGAGGTCTCCTATTTTTTAGGAGCATATCACCATCTCAAATCCCCCCAATCTCTCTTCTATCTCCTCACATCTCTCATCCCTTTATTCCCTCAACTTATCTAATTATGTGAGTTGGTTCAACAAACCAATCTCACATAAATACAACTATTTTATTTCTATATTATTATTTCTCACACATAATAATATTTTACTAACTATAACATGGAGCACTAAAAAATAAGTAAGATATCCGTAACAATCCCCCTTAGTGTGAAAAGGTAGAAAATCATACACTCTCATTTGTAGTATGCTAACCCTCTAGTATGCCCAACTCTGTGACCCATGACCTTGATCTAAAAAAGGATTTCTCCTTCCATGGTTTTAAACAGGTTTACCATAAACCCCGACATGACAGAACCCATCGATTGCCCACCTCGTGTGGTTTTCTAGATCTCCCACGAACCTTTTCAAAATCCATGAACTGAATTACATTGGTGCTTCGATCTTATGCAATGCTCGACATCAAAGAAAAATGTAGGAAATATCACCCACTCAAGAGCTCAATTGTTACAACAATTAAACAAGAATAAATAATCTATCCTTATTTTCACACCTGCGAAATTAAACACACAATTGAATGAATTTGCCACAACACCATTGTGTGACCACATCACTTGTGCCTAGTGAGAGTTTGTTGATTGAACTCCTTCCTCTATTGTCTTCTTCTTAACTTAGTAAAATGTCATTTTGAAGCTTAGTTTCAAAATCCTCCCTTAATATTGACTCGGATGTCGCGTACTAAGTGATATTGCGTTTGTAAGTCAATTTAAAAAAAAAAAAATTAGACTTTTTGACACACACATTTTGACTAACTCGACAATGATGAGAAAATACAATTGATAATACACAAAAATATATAATTAGCTTAAGACGAATTTATGACCTTTGTAATGACACAAATAAAATGAACAAATACAAATAATCTTAAAAACTAAAAATGGAATAAGCAAAATAATTAAATTAAAATCTATTTAACAATCACTTAAACAAATTAGATTAAAATCATAAAATCAAATTAAAATGATACTATATCATGTAATATAGTTTATAGTAAAAGAACTTATTATAAAAGCTAAAACCAAATTAGATTAAACATGATAATATAAACTAATATAAAAAATTTAAAACTTTATAATACTTGAACACATAACCAGTGACTTATTAAACAAAAGTAATTTCTTAGAACCACGTGATAATTTAAAAAATAAATAAAGATCAAAACATAAAATCAAAAGTAAACAAAACAAAACTTAAATTTTAAAAATAAATACCACTATCCATAACTAAAACCATGTTTTAAAAGAACAAAAAGAAAAAACCATGTGAAAGGTAAAATAAATTAGGAAAGTAAACATGCACAGAGGACTACAAAGTGGTAAAGCTATCAAATATGAGAAGATTCAAATAGATGACCATAAACAACATGCACAAAGATGGTAGGGCCAACACTGCAGGGCAATCGGAAATCGAAATAAATAGATGTTTTTCTAAATTAATTTTCGACTAGTTCGAACGTGGGCCTACCAACTTTGTGCATGTTGGATAAGGATCGCCAATTTGCATAAATTAGTATGAGGTTGAAATGAAAGAATCCATATATAGATGAATATATACTAGTCAACCTTGGAGATTAATTCAATACAAACCAAGATTTGATGCAATTTCAATCCCAATGCAAGTATCCAATCGATGGATGCAAATATGTAGAGATCCAAGATTACTAAATATAACCCAATGCAAACCATGATTTATACAACTATAAATATGGGTGATTACAATTTTGATTGTGTGCACACAGATGTTCATCTAAAGGCTGCAATTATATCAAAAACTATTGTTTTACATGCACTACATCGATATGAAATGATTTCCACGCATGGGTTTTGTGGATTTGAAGTCTTCAATGTAAAAATTTACAAAAATGACGTTTTTGTTTGAATGAACATAGTTCTATGGAAGATTCAAGGATGTCGATATCAATATATAGCGAGAGGAGACTAATACGCATAGAGAATTATCTCGAAATCTGAACTTGCATGTATACGTCTAGGTCAATGTAGAACCATTTCTGAAATTCTACAAATGTGAATGGAATACGCAGGCCATTTGACAAATAAGCCAATGCAATCACATAGCTCTATAACACATGACTAAACATGAACCGTGTGTAAAAAGACATATACGGTGAAGCTAAATACACAGAAACTGACCTATATTAAATGCACTCCACAGAGGTCATAAATCAGACCTGATAATAGCGATATTCTGCACCAGGAAGCAATGAATCAAGTGGTAATGAATATCTCTTTTACTGTACTTGAATTACATCATCTCACTTGACCAACCTGCTCTGATACCACTGTTAAACTTTGGTACAAATTTAAAATAAAACTCAGCACATGTACATTGAAAATATAATATGAAAATTATTAAATTGTATTCATGTCGGATATATTATTCATCAAGAGATGTTACATATATAGAGAGGAGGTCTCCTTTTTTAGGATCCTATCACTATCTCAAATCCCCTAATATCTCTTCTATCTCCTAACATCTCTCATCCCTTTATTCCCTCAACTTATCTAATTACATGAGTTGGTTTAACAAACCAATCTCACATAAATACAATTATTTTATTTCAATATTATTATTTCTCAAAAATAATAATATTTTCCTTACTATAACATGGAGTGCTAAAAATAAGAAAGATATCCGTAACAATAGAATTAGACAGGATGGTTGTCTCATAAATGTTTCAAGGGGAATCGTTGATATGCTTGCAAATGGGGAGATGCAACATGTGTGGATGTGTGAATAGATGTCAAGGTAGATGTAGACATAATTGGTGTGGTCATGGGGATAAGTGTTGATGGGGTTATAGATGTATGATCAATGTCCGAAGAGGTGGATATGATAGTTGATGAAGAAGGTGAGGTTGTAGATGGGGTAGGATCTTGATCAATGGTATGAAGAGTGTTTATGGTATGATTGTTGGGTGCTTGGGATGTAGAAGAAGTGGTGGCTTGAGTTTTCAGTGTGTGGTTGAGGAATGGCTGTTTAAATATGTCAAATGGTTGGTTAGGGGATGCATTAGGATTATCCACTTGAATAACACCTTGATCAACGAGTCTTTGGACTAGATATTTAAAGGTTCAACGCATATCTATATCATGTCCTTGGACTTGGTGGTATTTAAAGTAATGATCCTCTTGATACCACGTGGGTTTTGGTCTAGACTCATTAAATGGTTGGATAGGAGGAAGTGTGATAAGATTAACCACCATACACTCGTCAAATTTGAACTATATGATTCTCCAAGGGAGTATAGTTAGGTGTAGGCCTAGGGTATTATTGTTTGAGGAAACATGCTAGAGTACGTGCGAAAGAATACTTAATGACCATGACATTGGCCGCCCTTTTATATTTATCATTATGTGTGGATGATTTGGTAAACTCGGTCTTAGGTTTTTTTGATTTAAGTTTTATTTGACCTTTCTCAAGGGCACGAGTCTTGATTTTATGATCCATTTTGAATGCTTCTTCGAATGTTTGGAATGATTGGATTTGTAATGTAGAAGAAATATGCTTCACACAAGAATGTGAGAAGAGTTTGATGAGTTCGGTTTGCGGAAGATAAAATGATAGTTGGTTTATAATGCCATGCCATCATGTGAAAATGTGTGTAATAGAATCATCATCAAATTTTCTAATGTCATACAATTTAGTGATGGTTATCTTGCATGCAATGTTGATCGAAAAGTTCTCTAGGAACAATTACGTGACCTAGGTGAAGGAGAATAAGTAATGTTAGAGAATTCCATTGTACCAATACAATGATGGAATGGCCAAGGACATAGGGAAGGTGTGAAGCATAAGATATTGATCATGTGCAATAAGGTAACATGAATGCCTAAATGCATAGAGATGTTGTTGGGGATCTTCCTTACTATTAAACTTGGTAAACTTGGGAAGCTCCCAATGAGGGGGTAAGGTTTTATTGGAACCGACACATGAATAGGGTTATTAGATATTTTTCATAAGATAATGTAACCATGGGTCCGAATGTGGCAGCCTCGAGACTATCCAACCTATTCATTAGGGTATGCATGGGATCATTTGATGTGATGATTGGTTGGGATTGTGATTGTGTGGCATGGAAAGTATCTTGATAAGGTGGTTGATAAGTTTGTGGATGTGTGGGTGTTTGAGGAATAATTTGATAAGGATGTATGTAAGTCATGGGTTGAGATTGAGGAGGTGGTTGTAATGTTTGATGTTGTGATATGGGGATGTGATATGATTGTTAGGATTGGATTGGTTTTTATGGTAAATGATGAGTGGGAATGTAATTAAGAATAGGTTGAAATTTTTGATGAGGTGGATTAGACACCATATAATGCAAAACACTTGTAAGAGGATGTTGAGAAGAAATGACATGTATGTGTGATGTAAGAGGAAAAAAAGGGTTATGATGTCTAGATATGGTATACGATAATTGGGAAGATTGGGTAGGGAAAGCTATGATGATAGTGACCGAAGAGGTAATATGAATGGATGTGGTGATAGTTGTGTTGATTGGAGGAAGATTGGGAGGAATGAGTGTGATTAATTGGGTGGTTTGATGAGGTGGGGGATTAGTAGAAGAATAAGCAAGGTCACATTGGAGTGTATCAAGTTATGAGGAGGGAAGTTAGGTAGTTTCGAGGTGTGATTGATAATAATAAATTTGCTGAAGTGGTGAACCATCAATAGGAAGCTGGGTTAACTTCCTAAGAAGGTAGTCTTAAAGAGCTATTGGATTGGCATAAAGAAGCTCCTGGAAATACAAACTACGATGAGGTATAATAGGAGGTCCAAAATGTTAAGATGTGGGGTATGGAGGGGTGGCTGGTTGCAATGGGATAGGTTGATGATATAAGAAAGGATTAGTCTCACCTATGGTAGTAGTTTGAAAAAAATATCCTTCATGAGAAACATTGATGAGAGGTTTTGTGCCCATGGAGGAAGTAACCAAAGACACAGCTATGGAATGAGTAACTATGGGCATGAAACAAAGATTATACTAACTAGATCAAACAAGTCAAGGTCAACAATTTTTTTTGTTTTGTTTTTGATTTATTAAGAAAGTTAGACAATTAAAAGGGGAATCGATAAAAAAGGTACCTAGGAAGTGGCAATCTAGAGTTGGTTTTGGGTAGTTGTGGTTGGGAAGTCCTCAATATACCTGAAGATACATGAGGCCCAAGTCTGGGTAGGATTTCTAATGTGGCCAGAACACCATGACAACTTCTGTTGGGTGATGAAATCCCAATCAGTCCACCTAGTAGGAAGATGTCTAGGTGTGTAGATTGATGTGTGAATTTGGTTGTGTGTGATGAAATGTGAGATGAAACCGATTAATCCCTACTTAAGCTATGTTGTTAAGAAATGATGTAAACGCTTATTTTTAAGCCAAATCCAAATGTGAAATTTTGATGAGAAAAAACACACAAGAAAGGGAAAATATGATGCAAAAAGGAGATAATAAGGAAAAAATGAAGAATACCTAGAGAACGATTTTCCTTTTTATTTGATCTTCAAAAAGACGCAAGTGAAGATCGATCCAAGAAATCAAAAGCAACATGAACAAGAAAAAGAGAATCTTTTTCTTGTAGTGTTAGTAGAATATGGAAGAAATATCAAAAATAAAAAGAAAGGCAAGGAATCACCTAAAAGGGTGGTCCATGAGGCATGCTAGAATATTGATCTAATGTTTTTGAATTTTCAAGTTAAATGAATTAGTACTAAATAAAATTATGTAACTCCAAAATGTGAGGGTTTAAGGTACCTCGGGATGTGATATGAATGGATGGGTGTAAAGTGGAGGACCTCACTACAAATATGATGAAATTGTAAAACAAACAAAACTAAGAGGAAATTGGATTAGACGATAGATGGGGGTTTCACAAAGAATTTGGATCCAAGAAGCATTAACTTCCTTGATAGATTTCAACCTCCATGTTTGATAAGATATTCTAAAGTAAATAATAAAAAAACATGACAATATGCAAAATCCGAGGCACTCAAAAACTAAAAATGTAGAAATGTAAGGAACATACAAATCTGATCTAAATTGAAATAAAATAAAGTTTACTGTCGGGGTTAGCTATAGATGTCCAATCGATGGTGACCGAAGGTAGACGGGGTGGAACACCAACCGTAAATACATATATGGGTATTATGAGTGTAGACCTAAGGATGTTGGGGATCTATGCAGAGGAAGACACCTAGAGAGAAGTTTTGAGATTGAAAAAAACATAAGGGTGTGAGGAAATAGGGATCTAAGTGGTGGATACCATGAACATAGATTTGGTGAATGAAAACTAGGTAGGGGTGACAACAATTAGGGGAATGACATGATGAATATGAGAAACAAAGTGACGATAAGGAGATCTAACAACTGGGTGAACACTGAAACAAAGTAACATGGATATGAGGATCTAGAAAATAGAGGCACAAAGGCATATTGATATAGGATCGGTGGTGACCTTTGACAGGGGTAACGACGACCTGAGATGGATTGAATTAAGCCAAGAGTAGATGGACTTAAAAATAAACCTACAAGTAAGAGGGATGAAAAAGACATCCAAAACAAGGTTTGTGGAGATGATCTGGTCCTGCAAAATGTTAGATGTAAACAAGATAATGAGAATGTGATAATAATTTAATAAAAAAAAATGATGGTAATATCACAAAAGGATGTTCACAAGTGATTCAAGTAATTTAAATAGAGATCAAAGAGGTTTGTAACTAGAATTACCGTAAGGATTCTTAGGCATGAAAAAAGTCTGCAAGTTACAAGAAAGCTTGGATATTTTCATGCATGCCTTGAGAAGAGGGGGTGAATGTAATTTTATAGGTTCAATGAAGACCCGGCTGAGTTTCTTTTCGAATGTGGGCACCCATTCCATGGATGGTAAAATCACTGATTTACTTGAGATATGGGGCTTTTAGAGATTGGGATAAGTGTTTTAAAGCATGTAGGTGGGTAAGGGTTGTTTAGGGAAGTGTCATGGGTGGATAGGAGATAAAGATGGGTTAGATAAAAGATAGAAAAGTGTAGGGATGTGGATTTAGGTGGTTAGGGATAAAATCATCCCAAATAAAGCCAATTAGAGGTAATTAGCTAATTAGGAGAGATGAAAGCTAATTAGGGGTAATTAGATAATTTAGGTTAATTAACAAGAATTAATTAAGAATTAAAGGTGATGGGATAATAGATGGTAATTTAAATAAATGAATCAAATTAAGGGGGTCTAGCTAGGATCATGGTGAATAATGTGCACATGGGAAATCAAGGGCGATAAAACCAAAATTTGGTGTCTACAAAAAGTTTTAAAGGTTTGAGATCAATTTAAAAATTATACTTGACTCCATGCATTCTTCAAGGCTACTGGTCTTCATCATCTACTAGGAAGATGTCCCATGGAGGTCACCAAACTATTTCTTGAAATTATAGGGGTGTAATTTTGAACAACTAAACAAAAGGAATTATCCATATTTTTCTTAGGAAAAGCTACGGGACAATGATTCAATCTTGAGCGGAATGTAGGAACTTAGTGTTTCACGAGTCCTCTCAACCCATGGAATAAAGGAATGAAAATTCTAGGACTTAGGGGAATTTTGAAAATAAAAGTGCTATGCAGAAGTTTTGTAACTTCACATCACTAAGAAGGTAGTCTCTTGTGGGTAAAAGTCATGTTAGAGCATTGCGGAGTTGTATAAGCATGAAAATTTGAAGAAATCGGATAAGGACAAGATCTGTCGAGCAAGAAACTATGGGGAAGCAGTAAGTATTGTGAGGACTTGGTAAAATATGGTGTTCCACAAAGTTGGCTAATTTTGTGAAATAAAGGATTGGTTCCACTTAGGAGAAGTTGCAATGTATGAAGAAAAAGTTTTAAAAGCCATGCAAAAAAGGAGAAAATTTATGAGTGACTAAGTAAATAATCCTCGAACACCAACATAGTGTTCTATGGGTTTTGCAATATTTTGTATTCTATGGATCTCAAAATCAGTGGAATAAAGGAAAAGAGTTACCGAGTCAAATTTTGTAAATCGGATAATTAGATATTTTTGGGTGTTGTAAAGAATTCCTACGCATCAAAGTAAGTATTGAAAAGTTGTTATGTAACCCATGAGACAAGTTAGTAGCCTTCTGGAAACAATTTTTGAACACAAATGAAAGCCCAGAAAGGTATTAAAAATTGAATACCATAGAAGGCCTGAAAGATGATCTAAACTCCAAACCAGAGGGCCAACCTCCCCAACTACTAAAATTTAATGAAGTATGGATTCCTTTTCTATAAAATGATGACATGCGATATAATCAAGGGGTCATGCTATGGTTTTTGGATTTCATCTGAGAGCACCCATGTCTATACTTCAAGAAAACTATGCAATAAATAATGGTGCCCATGATTATTCAACATGTTTTAAGGGGCTCGGATTATAGCTCGGTGGTCCTTTCTCCTTTCACCTCCCTCTCTTCTCTATTCAATTATTTTTCTATAAATACAAGTTCCTTCACACTTCGTAGGGGTTCCTTCCCTTTTTCTTCCTTAGAATTTTTTAGGATCTTCCTTGTGAAACTAAAAATAAAATCTTTAAATGCCCAAACAACTATGCATGAGAATACAACAAGCACGTTTTTCAATCCAAACGGCATCACAAAGTATAGGAAAAAATGCACCATTTAGTAGTAAATATTGTCTTTTCTTGATCCTCCTGAGCAATCCTAACCTGATGATACCCGAAAAATCCATCCGTGAAAGAATATATTTCACACTCTGCAACTCCTTCTAGTATTTTCTCAGTGAATGACATAGGGAATGGATATGTGACACATGAAACATTCAACTCCCCGTAGTCCACACATATCCTAATCTATCTGTCCTTCCCAATCTTTGATCACCTTTGGGCTAACCAATTCGACTCATCAAGGGGCTTGATAACTCCATATTTCAATATTTGATCAATTTCTTCTTTTACCTTTTCATTCAAATTAGGATTCATTACTCAGTAATGCCTCTTTCTAACTCGGCCATGCCCCACCCTTAAGTTTGATCTTCATTTTACCAAGTGATTCATGCACACCTTTAAGTTCATGATATCCTTGAGGGAATAAGTCTTGATAATCCATAAGTAACTCGATGATCTTTGCTACCTTGAGTCGACCAAGTAATATCCAATTATGGCCTCCTTAGGGTCAACCTCGAAAACCTATATTCACCTTCTTTGTCTTCATAGGTTCATGGTAGGTGCATGCATCATTGTCTGCACTTTCCAAGACCTTGCACACCCATGTCAATGTTCAATATCCAGGTTCTCAACTTCCTCATCATACACGACGTAAACCATCTTTCCTTTCTCTTTCTCAAGGCAAGTGTGTTCAAGTAGTATGGATTCTATTTCTTCTTTCTTTTCAAAACATGCTCCAAAATCTACCTCACTGAATAATTTTTGTATATGCTCCTTAGATTTTGCACTATCTCCCATAGTTAAGTGCTTGAAAACTTTTAATACCTCTACTACAAGAGGTTTAGTTGAGAAGTATTTAAAAGTATGGATCATTCCTACAATCAAATCGTGTCGATTTCAAATTTCTCAATGTAGTTTTGCATATACATAAAGCAAGCGTGTGCGCATCCCCGTAGCATAGAATACAATCTATGTACCCAAAGTGAATGTGGTAATGCTTCTTGTCATGCTTGTCTATAGTTTCTCACCAATCGTTGAATGTGATGTTGAATAGGTTGATCACCATGATAAGTGCAGATTTGCATAGGTGCATTATTCCTTATAAACCTAGTAGACAAAGTGACTCCAATATCTTCCCAATTTATAAGATTATCTCTATGGACTACCCACCAACGCGTTGCTGTCCCGCGTAGTGTATATACTAACATATCTCTCCTTTTAACTTGATCTATCCACTTTGTGTTTCCATGGCCCTTAGAAAGGTAGGAAGATCTTCTGCCCTTGTATACCAAGATACTATGCTACCTATCCGTCAAATTGAATGAATTCCATTCTTGCACGCAACCATGCTTTTCACCTCGCATCCTACTAATTCATATGTACCATGAGCCCAATTGTTGCAAGAAATACTCATAGTATCACTAATAGAATGAGAATCCTCCCATTGTAGGATGCCTTCTTTTGATGGCTCATTGACCTCTGGGTCCTAAATAGCACATACATAGACTCTGTTTAAATCCTCCTCACTTAGAGGTTCAACATATGGTGTAGAATTTCCATCTATCAAAGGTATCAAAACCCTTTCCTCCTTATTTTTAGAGCTGATATACCCCTTATTGAATCTCAAGTCAACATTATTCGCATAAAACCAAGGGCGTCTAAGAAGGGTTGGAAAATTGTCAGCTTCTACAAGTGCTAACACCTCAAAATCCCCAGTGAACTTGGCCCCTTGTATATTTATAAATGCATCTTTCAAAACTCTTATGGGACTAGCCTTAGTCTAATTTTCCATAAACAACACATTAGATGATAGCTGCAATTGAGGCCTCCCCATTTTTACCCATACATCTAATGTAAGAAAATTTAAGTTCACACCTATATCGATCAATATATTGCTCAAAAACCACCCATCCACAACAACATTCAGAGTAATTTCTTTGTCAAAGTCAATGCTATTAGGACAAAGATTTTCATGTAGAATATTTCGTATGGTCTCAAGACTTGCATGTGGAGTGTTTCCTTTTAACCAACTTCCTAATAGTGGAATAATGTTCTCCTAGCACAACATCTTTTACACCTCTTGTAGATCATCGATATCAGTTTGGGTGTCTCTAATGATTTCTTTTGCTCCTTTAGGTACTATATCTCATAGTGAAGATTCCTTAGCACTTCCATGGTATCCTGGTAGAGTTCCTTCTGATGAGCAGGATCTGGGTACCTTGCATGCAAAACCTCCTCCTTGGTGATCGTAGGCTTCTGGTGCAATGCCTCTCTCATGCATGTTGCTTCAGCACGTGTAGTAATATTCACTATCAATGCCTCAGGTCCTTTGGTTATCTTGGGAATCCACCAATCCTCTACCATGCGCTAGATTCTAACCATCCCGAAACCTTTTTTTCTTGCTTATGCTGCTTACTCAGATGTTGCTATAAGTGTAGGCACTCTTCATAGCTATGGTTCTTTCCATAAAAATAACATGCAATATTTTAAGGACATTCATACCTATAGTGGTCAGGAGATCCACACGTATAACATGTTCCATGAGGGAACTCACCTCTTCCTCCACCATGGAATCATCCACCACATCCACCATGATATCCACGTCCCCTTCCACGACCTCCTTCAAAGCACCCCTCATTCCTGTCATAGCACGTTTGATTATGATCCCAATCCTGGTGCTCATTCTTACCCTTAGAACTATCTGTTATACTTGTCTGTTATACCCCAAGGTCTATAGCATCCTAGATCTGACCAATCAGCTAAAAATCCTTAGTATCATGGGTTGTGGACCTACAAATTTTACAAAATCAAGATACATTCTTCCTTATTGTGCATTGTAACAAAGGACAGTGACTAGCATCATGATTCAAATGAAAATTTTGAGTCCAATAGTAATGAGCATACAGTTGGTGAGGGAAACTATCCTTGGTGTGACCTTCCACTTCACAATCTGTACACCAAATTCCTAAGCACATTTAATGGGATGAATTTTTGATAGCTTCTCTAACTGCTTTGCCATAGCTGCAATCTTTGCCTCTAGGAATGGAATAATGCCAGTGTCAATGCTCCCAAATACCTCAAAGCACGTAAAGCTACTTCTAGCAGCGTGCGTGGATCAATGTATGTCTTATGTGATAGTGCCCTTATAAAAGGTTTAATCAACCCTCCAACGAACCATTGTGAATCTTTGGATAGCGTGAATATCATAAGATAGCTTAGATATAAGTATCCTAAAACAAGCATCATACTTAAGTACACTCTCGGTGGTGCCTTCTTGATATCCTTGAGCGCACTTATACTCTTATGCTAAAACTCAAGTATATGGAAATCTTTCAAGAAATAATCTCTCAATGCTACATAATCCACACAAGTTTGATTAGGGTTAAGTTTTCTATACTATATGTGTGCACACCCCTATAATGCAAAGGTGAATTGAACTACCTTTCACTCAAGAGTCGTGATCCCTTTAGCACACCATAATATTTCACACATATTTACATGTTTGGTAGCATCCTCTAAACCTATATACTCAGGAGATGAAGAGACATATCCATATAGATATTTTGTTGTTCTGCTGCAGACCTTGACCACACGATCCAACCTCATGTGTTCCCTCTACCTCTAGAACCACCGGATGCACCGAACTAGAACCACCTAAACCTCCCGATCTACCACCTATAGTTGGAATAAGGCTTGTAGCCATACTGCCCTATTCTCTGACGGCGGTAGTATTGTCTTTGTACCCTACATTCTGTGAGGTAGTTCCACTTCCAGAGGTGAATCCAACATTACATGTGCTCAAATTCTATGTGGATGATGCACCTAAGAATGCTTCTCCAAATGACTTTGAAGTCATCTATCCTGCCGTTGATGTACTTGATCCCTGACTTACTCCTTCTCTCCTACTTCCTAAGTTAGTTTGCTAGTTAATTGTCATATTGGATCTTTGAAAAACCAAGCATAAGGGCTAGGTCACTAGGTTTATTAAGATGCATGCTCATGGTCTAGGTAGTCTCTCTTTGGCACACTTCTATGTGAGGATGAGGGGGATCTCTATTATGCTTTCTAAGATGGGGAGTTCTTGATGCTGCGGCTTCATGTCTTCTACGTGAGTTTTAAATCCTTCACAAGCCATATCTCTCCTCCATGCCATACTCTGCTGCAACGGAATGTTGCTTTTGTATCTCCCTCTTGCGCACCTCATTATCCTTAAACCGCCTTTCCTCTCTCTACTTCTCTACCACTAGGTCTACCATCTTAAACCAAACTTGTTCCTTCCCCACATGTGGTGAAGTTTAGTTAGCCATCAGTTTACTCTCCAAGTTCAAAGTTACCATTAAGATCTTGATCGCTAGTGGAGTACCTTGCAAATACGTTCCTCTTGGATACCAATAAAAATTGAACTCAGCTACCTTTGGGAAAGAGTATATTAAAATTGAATATTCTAGAATATAAATATGTAGAACACTATGAAACCACATATCTACCGCGTGAGTCCAGATCAGATCAACATCATAGAGGGCCTAAAATTCTTCATGTGTCCAGAAAAGTGCACGATACCTCAAATTCCATCAAGATGCATAAGCAGTAAGCCATTGGTATAATTCTACTAGTAAGATAGAAAAAAATATCTCATATAAGTTGTCATATAGGTTTTATTTGACCTAAGTGTGTGCATTAAACTTAGATCCACTACTAAACCACAACACGTATTCTTCCTCTAGATCATGTATCCATTGCTTAATACTTGCTAGAGTTAACCGGTATGTCTTCATCGTGAACCATATTGAAAACAACTAAAAAAGAGGTCCCAACAACAGAACCAATGATGCAGCCTAGAATTTACTAGATAACACCCTAGTCATGCTAGCACATCACTCAGCCTAGTTTGAGCACTCACTCGAAGTGCGCAAAGTACTAGATACCTTTTTAGGATTGCTGTAATAGGATGTTAACATGATGAAGTAACATATATAATCATAACTAATCCATCATTCCACAATGCATGCTACACTCAGATCCATGAAGGAACAAGCTTAAACATTAATCATGATTGAATTAATAACATGCACTACTCAACTACACACAGAATGACACTTAGATTCAGCCAATGTCTTCCATCTAATAATAAATATAGAAGCTCCTTACAGTATCATCAATCTATACCAATGCGTGTATGGAACTAATACAATAGTTTAATCATATGTGTATATTCTCTGTTACACATATACATACATATCCTTCCATACATCCAACTCTCTCTCTCTCTCTATTCATATCTACTATGCACCTAACATCATATATATAGTGTGGGGACTTTCCCTTCACCACTTATCTATTCTAGAAATAGGCTGCATGTTATTAATAGCCACACGCCATTTACAATCATAGCCACACATGAAAGTGTGCTAGATATAGTCCTCTTGTAGTTAACTAAATTTCCAATTCTATTCCCAGCTTGTCTCCATGTATAAATGCTTCGATCCAATTCTCTGAAGACAGATAATGCATGGCTTACACTTCTCTACATCATTGGTGTGTTCCACATGCCATCTTCTTAAAATAGATCTTCATGCTCAAAATAAGCTAAGTCCTGAAATATGAACATGTCTTCTTGGGTCATTCTTGTGCTTCCGCACCCTAGGTTTTGGGCCTTCTATCCCATGCGGACTCCTTGTGTGATCTTTGACAAGTATTCATTGATCAACACTCACTAACCTATGAAACACTTTAGTTCCTCGATCCATACTCAAGCTGCTAAGGGTTTACAAAACAAATGGACCTTACACTCATCACACATTTACTGTTCGACCTTTCATCATGTAAAATTCTAGCCTAGTGACATACACTTTAGGCTAAATTGTCACCTATTCTATCAATTTGTAGTGGTATACACCTTAGGTTACATCATCACTCCCTCATTTCATCTTGTAGTGATATACACTTAGGGATAAATCATCACTCATTTATTTATCTTATAGCGATATACACTTAGGATAAATCATCACTTATACGTTCATTTGGTAGTGATATAATCTTCCAATATAGGGTTCACGCACACATGATTTCTAGGTCACATCTCGTCACTACACCTACACATTCATCACAATGTTTTAGACACACACTTTGCCCATTTCCCAATGAAACACTCTCATTTACGGTTCATTCTTTACTACTGAGGGAAAAACCAAATGAATCTCATTACATACACTTTCATTCACTCGGGGGCATGTGGCTCCTATAACTCCATTTTACATTCCATTCCATCCATCCACAACATCTATATTATGGTTAGTGTTACTCTTGCTTACTTTCTATTATTCATGCCCACTTTATTCAACATGCTAATTAGATTTATTGTATGTACTTTATCCATATTATCCACACATGAAAGTTTGTGCCTTTATCTAGTCATGATCACGATATAGGTCTCCTACACGTAGCATGGATGCTCACCTTTTAATCTTCATACAATGGTTCTTTGGGGCATCCACATTTGTCTCTTACAGTGCTCGTGTTTCATTTTGTACTTAACACATTACTTTCGTTGGTTATACATGATTTTTATATACTAGTTATCTTTATAACACACTAACGTGTGATTCATGTGTAACATTTGTTATGTAGGATATTTTCTTCCATACTTGTTTTTACATTGTCTTTTATTACTTGTTTTTGTATGCGGTCCTTTGCCTTTGTTTGGTGTGCACACTTATTTGTTTTTTACGACCATGATTACCTTGTGTGTCTTGCAACATCGTGAGTGATGTCCCATGTTTGTGACCCACTTTATGTGGTTTACTTGTCTTCTTACATGTTTACACTAGTTTTCTTGATAAATTTTACAATCTTTTTTTGTATAGATTAGACGTTGTATTTTTACATGCATTCTTGTTTTTACTAACACTTGTCTTTAGCTAGCCATACTTGTTTGTGCACACCTTGGTTTCTACAAAATGAATTTCCTTCCCCCTGAAGGGTATAGTTTTAAGGTTTATACGATTGGTCCTCTTTTGGGGCCACATTGTTTTATCAAAAACGCGTTGCATGCATCCCCAAATAGGGGGCATCATTTAGAGTTTTACAATCTACACAACACATTTACACCGGTTCAATTTAGTGCACTTTCCACCCTTGGGGTTTACATACAATGAGTGATTTTAGACCATTCTAAAAAATCCATACACGACCAGGATTTTATAGGACATGGTGTCCTTAGCATTTAAAGGAATAGTTAAAGGTTGGAGGATATAATGGAATTCCTCCCTATACTTATTCTACCTCGATTGTGGATCACCCGAAAATATAGGATGATATAGAGATCTCTTCACACACATTTAGGGAAGTAGTTAAAGGTTGGAGTACACCAAAAAATTACTCCTATAATTCTTTAGCCTATGGCGTCGAATCACACAAAAAACCTTGAAAGTACATGATATCCTTCTACACTCTTTCTATCAACATGGATCAGGTGCACATGTTCCATTTACACTTTTCATTTTGTGTACTTTACTTTTACATGCATCTTTTACATTGTATTTTTACACACATATACATACATATTTAACTACTTGATCATTTTCTCCTTGTAGGTCTGATTATACGAGAAAAAAGAAGTCAAATGGAAGCAACATTAACAACATCAACAACAACATTTCATAGTGCACACTTCACATACTAACCATGTAGGTACACTACACACATCAACATCAACACACACGTTCCACCCTAGGTTCACTCTCATCACTTTTTAATGCATTTTCATCTTTAGTTTCCACACTCCATCATCTTTTTTAATTCCACAATTTGTCTAGTCATTCAGCTACAAAAATCACGGGTCATTCCCAATCCACTCATGGACCACTCAATGGCCTCATTATAACTATATGCTCAAAGGATTATACATGTAATAGTGTAGTAGCACCAATATCTCCACCATGATCCTCCCGTGTAAATCTATACAAGTGATCTGTAACACCCTGAACTGTTGTTACTTTCTCCTGAGCATACAAGTGTTGATATGTGATTTCTTGTAAAAGGATGTATTCCTCGATTTAGAAATCATGCTTGATATGTACTGTATTTTCTTTGCAGATCTTTGATTGAGTCAGAATATGATTAGACTCTTTTATCTATTTCATTTTGTATTTGAGTTTAATCTGATCTCGGAATGAATTATAGAGTTATCCATCTATAATACCTAGTCTTGGATCAGTGGAATTGATCCAAGTATTGCTTTAAGTTTGTTCGTGATGAATTAATTTACAGACCCTGAACAGGTTGCAAGGTCTAGAAGCATTGAATAAGCTAGTCAGGAGTATGACTTAGGCTGATCAAGTGAAATGAATTGGTTCCCGATATCGAAGTATATCTGGAAGGTCTCGATCGTGGACCAGGTAATAATTCGGTTACATACGATTCTGCAGCCTAAGGCAGAACAGGAGCTAACCCTGTTCAAGAAGGTATGATGTAGGTCTTTTTCTGAGTGTACAGAATGCAGACCTAACTGGAATTATTAAATGATTAGTAACCTAAGACTAAACCTAACCTAGGGGTTAGATTAGTGTTAATCTAACCTAGACCTAGGCTATGTGTTAATGTCCTAAGTTAGTATCTACGTGTAATATGGTTAGAATAAGTATTATCCTAAATTCTAACCTAAGATACTAACCTAACTATGAGCAAGAATGTAAAGGGACCTATGGAAGGGGTGCGAACCATGGGCGGTGTTTTCTATGTCATTAAATGCTAAGGATAAGGATGGAGGACAGGTCATGGCGGAGGTTTAAGCAACAGCTAACCTAAGCCGACGTGGCAGGTCGCCAAAACTGGAAATGAACTTGGGATTTTATTTGACTGTCACCAACTTTGGCGGTTGGTGGAAGTGGTGTTTGAGCGGGAAAGTTGGTGTAATTACATTCAATGTGCTCGGTAGTCGAGCTCGGAACTCGCGAGAAGGCATGCAAACAGGAAGTTTGTTGGTTTGTTTGGCTTATCGCGATTTTCGGTTTTCCTTCTGCCTGTTCACTGGTTCTTCGCACCAGTCTTCTTTGTGTTGCATGGCGAGTATGAGGTTATCTAGCTCTTTTCTCTGGCAAGGGAAATATATATGTCATGGGGATAGCAAAATTTTGTTGGTCGCTCGAACTTGGAAAAGGAAAAGGAAGTCTGAGCTCTTCCAGTGGTCTGCTTCGGAATTTTGAGTAAAAATCCAGGCATGTTAGGCCCTAACCTTTAAAAATCTTGCTGTCTTTCAAGTGATTTCATTAGAACAACTCTGTTCAAATGATTTAAGGAATTAGATGTTTTTCTATGGATGTCATTGTGTGATTTTGGCACTGTATCTCTTGCTGGTTCGATTTTTCATTTATCCTTGATGGGTGTTTATTAAATTCGAACTGTGGCTTTATTTCTCTGTGTTTTGCATTCTGGTTTAATTATGCAAAAAGAAATTATAAAAGAAAGGAATGCTCGGTCTGCTCGGCGAGAACCCTTAAATTGTTCTTGTGAGGGGGTACAGGCCACTGTCATGCATGTCGGTTTTGTCGCCGGTGCATGTTGTGAATACTTGTTGAAAGGGAAACTGCTGGACATTTGTTTGATTATTCCGTTTTAATGGAATCTTGTAAGCTCTGTCGTGGGTATTGATGGGGTGGTTATTGTTACTTGTCTGGTTTCATTTTGTCTTTTAGATTTGCTTGGGAACAGGTAACTTTTGTGTTACAGTAGCCATTATGACCCAGTGGAAGTTGTTTTTCCCTTGTTATTGTGGTAACGGGATTTTATCGTTGACAGTATACATTAGGGATATATGTATTGTTTTTGAACGACTCTGTGGAGTCCTCTGAATGAATCGTATACTATAGTCCACTGCTGAGGATATAGATACATCCTTGAGTTTTGTTAATATGAATTCTGTTGGAAGTCATATAGAAGTTACTGTCATACGAGCTCATTATTGTAATGGAATTTAGTACCGACTTCCTGGGTATGCATTTATGTTTCTTATGTGTAAGCTTGTTCGGGAATTTTGACGAGGCTCGGTTGAATCCCTTGTTATGAAAATCAGTATTTGAATTGCTTACACTTGGTCCTTGTCGAATGCTTACCTTGAATGGCATAGATTGATTCTTAAACTATTTTTTTATCTTATACTGTTGTTGGGTTCCGTGGTTATGGATAATAACCCGTTAACAGTATGAAATGTAAATATAGATTCATATTCGTTTTAATCTGAACGACTCTGTGGAGTCGATTGAATGATTTATATGTTTGAATCACTTGTTATGGTTGAATATAGTTGAATATTGGAAATTGTTGTTCCAGCGACTAAAGGGAATAATATGTATTTCGATCTCTGTTATTTCGTAAGAATACCATCGTGCCGCAAGGATTTTGTGGTACAGATTCTTTTGGTATATTTTTACGTTCTTCAGTCTGTGCAAGTTTGTGTAAAAGATTGGCAAGGGTTCAGTCGGATTCCTTGTTTTGAAATCAGTAATTAAATTTGCTTTGCCTGATTTTTAATATGCTCCGTTGATGGGCTCAGATGGAATCGTATGCAATTATTTGTCTTGTTACTACTGTTCGGATTCATTTGAATTCTTGGAAGTTAACCTGTATTTCTGTCTCTTATTGAACCTGATATTTGGACACTGTCGTTTGTCACTGTTTGAGTTCCTTGAGTATGGATAATTATCTCGTGTTCTGGCTCTGTTGAAGTGAGTCGCGAATACCATACTTTAGACTTGCATGCGCCAAGGTGAGAATAGATTTGCTATTTTCCTTTCCGTTTACTCCAGTCCGATTGAGACTGAACATGTTTGGAAATTTTGTGTGATTGTCTTGGCATAGACTTAGGGAAACATCCAATTGTCTAATGCAATGGAGTCTGTTGTTGACCGCAATACTAGAGGTTCTTTGATTTCGAACTTGGGTCGAAAAGCCTTGCTGTGTTCGATTTTTATTAAGACAGTGATTCTTCTTGTGGTTTGACGGACTTGTTCACACATATACTGGATTAATGCATTCCATATGTGGAGACGGTACAGTAGTGAACTTGTGTGAAGGGAAGTGTGAATGATTTGTTCCTTTCTCTTTTATTATTATAATACATGTTGATATCTGTAACAGTAGGAGCTGTTTTTAACATATTGATATACTCAAGAGTTGTTATGATATTTCCTTTTTGGATGAATGGAACGATCTGTCCAATGTTGCTGATATTGGCTTCAATTGGTTGTTTTTAATACTTTCGTTCTTGATTCTTAATATTTGATGAAATATTTGAGAAGTGTTTAGGACTATTCTGTAACGTTGATAGAGTTACACGTTTGTAGTCAATTTTGTATTATAAAGGCATATTTTGAATATGTTTACTTGTTTGGATAATTGATCTCATTTAAACAGGGTGTTTAATGAAAACAATTGACGGATTGCAATTGTTTTAAAAGTTAGTGCTTATCATGCTCAGTTCATCGAACTGACTCATGTTGACTATTTTTGCAGATGGTTGCCGTAAGAGGTAAAAGCAATGCAGATCTGACAGGCTGATCAGATTGTTTAATTTGTTTTATAATGAATTACAGCTTGATTTCCTAAATGTATTATATGTGGAAAGATGTACTTTTCCGTTAAGCATTGTATCAAGTATGCTTGTTTGCATAAAATGTAATTATATAGTTCTGACAGGAATGGGAATAAGTATTTGATACTTGTGTTGTATTCTTATTCTGATAGTTGACCTTCTTCGGTTTATATACCAGAGTGGCAATGTTATCTTGTGTAATTTGGATGCTTTTGTGATTGACTATGAAAGCTTACAAGAAAATGTGATTGAATTCATATGAGTGTTTAGCAGATCTTATTGTTCTAGTGAAAGCAATATTGAATTTAAACAATTGTCTTTCTAAAAGATAGGTTAAAAATGAACCTAAGCAGAACGCTAAACAAGCCGAATTAAATTACTAATCCCTAGTCCTGAGTATGACAGGACAATATTAAATTGGATTCTTAATCATTTATATCTTATACTAATAAGTATGATATAAATTCAGTTAGGAGAACTGATGTAAATCTAATGGGGTTCAGATGGCAATCTCAAGTAAAGGTTATGAGATATTGTCCAATTCTGTTGTTTTAGAATCATGAGTATTCTAATGACTCCTTGATGAGAGCTTGACCTTAATACCTCTACCATGTAATGGGTTTTATAGAGGAAGGTCGTCTTAAGACGAAGAATCCAGGGATCGGGAAAGGCTAACCTTAGGGAAAAGTCTTTAAAGTAATTTAAACTCAAGTGTGTAACACATGTTACTAAGTAGATCTTTTCGAGGCGGATTTAAAGGTTGACGACACAAGTCAACTGCAGGGTTGTACCTCCGAGAAGATTAGGATCTTCTCGAAGTTACAACAATGCAGGTGACTTATGGCGACACCCTTTGCATTGATCGCTAAGATTTACACTTTGATCTCGCACGAGTTACTCAGGGTCCGATTAAGAACGTGGTCATGTTATAAGGCTGCCTAGGAGATTCGGGGTATCATGACACACTGGTTGAACTGCAAGGTTGAACCAGTATGTCACCATATCCCTAATCCTCGTGGGCATCCATATAACATTATCACCTTGTTAATCTGTCTCCGAGTGATTAAGTTGAGAAAGGAAGGACTGACAGTAGTCAGTATAAGACATTCTATATAACATAAGAATGGGGTGAAGGACGTATTCCAGATTGACGAGTATGCCGTTAAGGAATACGAGACATAAACAGTATGTTTCAAATCTTTGGCCAAAGTATCGCAAGCTGCTGATTGCGTTGTCCTAATTCACCTAGTCTAAGGGATGAGATGCCGATGAATAATGGTAACAATTATTCAGTTAGGTTCCTTGGACAGAGCATTCTGAATCCCAGAGTAGGGAAGAGAACCGCAAGAGTAAAGTGTTAAATAAAAACACCAACTCTTATTACTCATGAATAGATCGGTAGATTACCGAGTCATGGAATGAATAGATCGGAAGTACTCCAAGTCATTACAGCTGCATATGGTTGTCTGTTATATGAATGGTTATTTGATTTGTGAGTTCTAAATTATGTATTTAGAACCAGGATGCAATTATCAAAAAAAAAAAAAAAATTCACTTGTTCTAAGGTATAAAATGAGGATGTTACATCTTGGTATCAGAGCTGAAGGTTGCAGCTCTTGGACCTATTGTGTCCATAATCTGATAAAAACCTGAATTTTCTTGTAATGAAAAATGGTTAGAACAAGCGAACGTTGCGAATAATGCTCCACCCGGAGGAGCGGCAACAACCCGAAACTTGATGAGATCCTTGCTGCCCCGTTGGACACAAGAGATCGCTTGTGTACTTGAACAACAGGTGATGGGAAATGAGGAGGATGAAGAAGGCGATAATAATAATCAGCAACCTCCGAGGACAACCTCGACATGGGTGTTGATGTTAATGCTTTGGAATGCACTGTCCAACTAGAAATCAAAAAGGCCGATTAGCAAGTGAGAACTCACTAATGATATAAAAGGATAAGTCCACCTAAGTATGATGGCACCACATTAGGAGATGGAGCCGAGAACTCGGCTCAAATGAAATGGAGAAGTACTTTGCAATAAGGAACTTCTCGGAGAAACCAAAGCTATTTGGGGAGCCTATCAGCTTTCTCACGAAGCATCTTCATGGTGGGATAGCCGTAAAGCTGAACTAAACATTGATGAGACCAATATTACTTGGGATCAATTTAAAGGCTATTTTAGGCAACGTTGGCTGCCACAACTTTTCTATGATCAGAAAATGACAGAATTTCAGAACTTAGCTCAAGGGAAGCTAACGGTAACTGAATACTGGGAGCGGTTTACAAAACTCCTCAAGTATGTACCGCAGTATCAAACTGACGAGAAGTTCAGAATACGGAAATTCATCATGGGATTGAATCCCGTGATAGGGGGAGAGGTCGATGTTCACAGTCCAACCACTATGGAAGGAGTTGTTGAAAAGGCCATAAGGCAAGAACAGAAATTAAAGGCTATTTCTGCCCATAAGGAGGAAGTGCGGAAGAAGACTGCAAACCCTTCTTCAACCTCTCTTGCACCCAGAAAAGGACCATGGAAATTTTTGGAAACAAGAGTAAGTTTCCAGGAGATAACAATAAGAAAGCAGCAGTAAATAAGCCTGCTGGAAATGCAAGGGAAAATTTTGTTAAAAATAATGGGCAGAAGCCCTATGGAGGACAGCGTGACAATTACAAAACTGGAGGCAACTTTGAGCCTAAAAAGGGACCTGTAGGAGGCTGCTACAATTGTGGCAAAGATCACTACGCAAATCAGTGCCCTTTGAAGAAGGATGATCGTAATCAGCAGCATAAGATACATGCTGCAGTAGCGGACAAACAAGCTGAAAAGCAAGTGACACCTATAGAAGTTCCGGGTAAGTTATTCGGCATACCTGTCACTATTCTTTTTGATACAGGAGCTACTGAATGTTTTATATCTAATAAACTTGCTTCAAAACTTAAAAGAAAAGCTGGAAAAATGGATAAATAATGGACTGTATAGTATGGTAATAGTTCTGTTCATACAGTGAGTATGTGTCTTTTTGGGGCAGTCCTTGACTTACCTAACTTTTCCACGGAAGTTGATCTCTATGTTGCACCTTTGGGATCGTATGACATTTTCATCGGTGTCAATTGGTTAGCAGACCATAAAGCAAAGGTAGACTCAAGTTATTAAAAGAACATAAAATGTTTAGATGATCAGCTGGAATCAGCAGAGATTCAAGGTGTGAAACGGGAAATTTCAGTTAGAAAACTGTCAGCTATGCAGCTTAAAAAGGCTAAAAATAAAGGATGTACCCTTTATGCGGTAAAGATATCTGAATCTTCCGAAGAAGATGATGATTTCATGGAATGATTCCCTCTTTTACAAGGTTTCAGGGATGTTTTTCCTGAGGAATTACCAGGGTTACCACCCAAGAGAGAATTTGACTTCACCATTGAAATCAAGCCAGGAACAGAACCTATATCCAAAGCGCCTTATCGGATGACTACTACTGAGTTAGTCGAGCTTAAGGCACAGTTGCAAGAGCTTTTGTCTAAAGGTTTGGTCAGACCAAGTGTTTCACCTTGGGGAGCACCTGTAATATTTGTGAAAAAGAAGGATGGAACACTAAGGCTGTGTATTGATTATCGGATGTTGAACAAAGCAACAGTCAAGAACCGATATCCACTTCCTAGGATCGATGATCTGTTTGATCAGATGCGTGGAGCAGCGGTTTATTCTAAGATAGACCTTCGATCTGGTTATCATCAGTTAAGGATTAGAGAGGAAGATATTCATAAAACAGCTTTCCGAACAAGGTACGGACATTATGAATTCACAGTTCTACCCTTTGGGTTAACTAATGCACCCACAGCCTTTATGAATTTAATGAACAATATCTTTCAAGAATACCTGGACAAGTTTGTACTTGTATTCTTGGACGATATTCTCATTTATTCTAAAAGCGTTGAGGAGCACAATGAGCATTTGAAGATAGTTTTGGGAATATTGAGAAAGAGAAAGTTGTATGGTAAGTTATCCAAATGTTCTTTCTTTGATTCAGAAGTTCACTATTTGGGTCATGTTATAAGTAAAGAAGGAATTGCTGTAGATCCTTCAAAAATAGTGGCAATAACTGAGTGGCCTGCACCAAAGAATGTGCATGAAGTAAGAAGCTTCATGGGTCTTGCTGGTTATTATAGAAAATTTGTAAAGGATTTTTCTAAAGTAGCTGCACCAATAACTTCACTGCAGAAGAAGGATAAGAAATTCATATGGAATGATAAGTGCGAAGCGGCTTTCAAAAGTTTGAAAGACCAGTTGACTTCTGCACCTATACTAGCTGTGCCAGACCCTAATGGGAGTTTTACTGTTGTAACGGATGCTTCTGGGGAAGGCCTTGGAGGTGTTTTGCTACAAAATGATCAGGTCATAGCATATGAAAGTAGAAAACTTAAGTTACATGAGCTGAATTATGCCCCTCATGATTTGGAACTTGCTGCCATTGTTCATGCACTTCAAGTCTGGAGACACTATTTACTTGGGAAACCTTTTGAGTTGAAAACTGATCACTTAGGACTGAAATATATTTTTACTCACCCCAATTTGAGCATGACGAGAAGGTGGTTAGAATTTTTATCGCAATATGACTTTGATATTAGCTATATCAAAGGGAAGGAGAATAGAGTAGTGATGCTCTAAGTCGTAGGAGGCACATTTATGCTCTTATAACATTAAGAACTCGGTTAAAGACGAGGTAAAAAGTGCCTCGAATCGATGCATACTTTCAGAATTAAAAGCGCGCTTCTTTGTAGAACTAAGGATATGAGGTATAAAGGTTTTCATTTTGATAATGAAGGAATCTTGCGTTATGAAAACAGGGTATATGTACCTATGTTGAACGAATTGAGAAAGAAGTTGTTAGTTGAATTTCATAATTCACCTTTCTCTGGACACCCAGGTATCACAAAAATGCTTGCTGATTTAAAACAGCAATACTTCTGGAAAGGTATGAAAAAGGATGTGATTAATTTTGTGACTCATTGTCTGGAATGTCAGCGGGTGAAGGCAGAACATATGCACCCTGCTGGACTGTTATATCCTCATAGCATACCGTAGTACAAATGGCAAGTAATAACCATGGATTTTGTACAAGGACTACCTATGTCCAGGAATAAACATGATGTTATCCAGTAGTTGTAGATAAACTGACCAAGGTAGCTCATTTCATCGCTGGAAATCTAAAGGATGATTCACCAGAGTTTGCTGCCAAGAGATTCGTACACGAAATTTTCAGATTACATGGTGTACCAGAATTGATTATATCTGACAGGGATCCTAGAATGACGTCAAGGTTTTGGCAAATGCTTAACGCAGCTCTTGGAATGAAACTAAACTTCAGTTTTGCATATCATCCGGAAACGGATGGACAAACTGAGAGGGTAAATCAAGTGTTGGAGGACCTGTTGCGAATGTATTGTATGGATCAACAGTATAAATGGGAAGAGTATCTTCCATTAGTTGAGTTCGCATACAACAACACTTATCACTCATCTCTTAAAATGGCACCATTTGAAGCACTTTATGGAAGAAAGTGCAGAACCCCTGTTAGTTGGGACAGTGTTGAGGATAGAGTGGTAATTGGACCAGAGATTCTCACAGAAATGGAACAGCAAGTTAAGCTGATTCGTGAACGATTAAAGGAAGCAGCGGATAGACAGAAGAGCTATGCTGACCTTAAGCGGGTTGATAGAAGGTTTGAGCTTGGTGATAAGGTTTTCCTTCGTGTTAAACCCAGAAAGAGTTCTATAACTTTTGGCAAGGCTGCCAAGTTGTCACCTCGATTTGTGGGACCTTTCGAAATTGTCGAAATAATCAATCCTGTAGCTTATCGTTTAGCATTGCCACCTGCTTTATCTCGCATGCATGATGTTTTCCATATTTCTTTGCTTAAGAAATACATTTCAGATCTGTCACATGTTTTAAATTGGAGTTCCTCAGTAGGTCCAAGACCCGGAATAATCGTGGTTAAACCCACACGAGTGCTGAAACTCACCAATGCATTTAAGAAATCGTGAAATACAAAGAATGTAAGGTCCAGTGGGACCAGTTTAGCGAAGAAAGTGCAACTTGGGAAAATCTGGAAGAGATGAAAATTGCTTTTCCTTCTCTTTTTCAACAGAATGAAATCTGTTGACAAAACATACTTTTATGAACTTATTGTTTTTAAGTATTTATGAAAGCCAGATGAAGGCAGACTTTATTCAGGTTGAATAAAATGTGTTGTGACATTGATTTCTGGAACTATTCAAATATGAAATAGGCACATTATTTGTGTACTGATAAATTGATTGACCTGAAGGTTAATTTAATATGTAATTCATCGGGACGATGAATCTTTTTAGGAGGGAAGCATGTAACACCTGTTCGTTGTTACTTTCTCCTGAGCATACAAGTGTTGATATGTGATTTCTTGTAAAAGGATGTATTCCTCGATTTAGAAATCATGCTTGATATGTACTGTATTTTCTTTGCAGATCTTTGACTGAGTCAGAATATGATTAGACTCTTTTATCTATTTCATTTTGTATCTGAGTTTAATCTGATCTCGGAATGAATTATAGAGTTATCCATCTATAATACCTAGTCTTGGATCAGTGGAATTGATCCAAGTATTGCTTTAAGTTTGTTCGTGATGAATTAATTTACAGACCTTGAACAGGTTGCAAGGTCTAGAAGCATTGAATAAGCTAGTCAGGAGTATGACTTAGGCTGATCAAGTGAAATGAATTGGTTCCCGATATCGAAGTATATCTGGAAGGTCTCGATCGTGGACCAGGTAATAATTCGGTTACATACGATTCTCAGTAGCCTAAGGCAGAACAGGAGCTAACCCTGTTCAAGAAGGTATGATATAGGTCTTTTCTGAGTGTACAGAATGCAGACCTAACTGGAATTATTAAATGATTAGTAACCTAAGACTAAACCTAACCTAGGGGTTAGATTAGTGTTAATCTAACCTAGACCTAGGCTATGTGTTAATGTCCTAAGTTAGTATCTACGTGTAATATGGTTAGAATAAGTATTATCCTAAATTCTAACCTAAGATACTAACCTAACTATGAGCAAGAATGTAAAGGGACCTATGGAAGGGGTGTGAACCTTGGGCGGCGTTTTCTATGTCATTAAATGCTAAGGATAAGGATGGAGGACAGGTCATGGCGGAGGTTTAAGCAACAGCTAACCTAAGCCGACGTGGCAGGTCGCCAAAACTGGAAATGAACTTGGGATTTTATTTGACTGTCGCCAACTTTGGCGGTCGGTGGAAGTGGCGTTTGAGCGGGAAAGTTGGTGTAATTGCATTCAATGTGCTCGGTAGTCGAGCTCGGAACTCGCGAGAAGGCATGCAAACAGGAAGTTTGTTGGTTTGTTTGGCTTATCGCGATTTTCGGTTTTCCTTCTGCCTGTTCACTGGTTCTTCGCACCAGTCTTCTTTGTGTTGCATGGCGAGTATGAGGTTATCTAGCTCTTTTCTCTGGCAAGGGAAATATATATGTCATGGGGATAGCAAAATTTTGTTGGTCGCTCGAACTTGGAAAAGGAAAAGGAAGTCTGAGCTCTTCCAGTGGTCTGCTTCGGAATTTTGAGTAAAAATCCAGGCATGTTAGGCCCTAACCTTTAAAAATACTCTTGTCTTTTTCAAGTGATTTCATTAGAACAACTCGTTTAAATGATTTAAGGAATTAGATGTTTTTCTATGGATGTCATTGTGTGATTTTGCACTTTGTATCTCTTGCTGGTTCGATTTTTCATTTATCCTTGATGGGTGTTTATTAAATTCGAACTGTGGCTTTAATTCTCTCGTGTTTTGCATTCTGTTTAATTATGCAAAAAGAAATTATAAAAGAAAGGAATGCTTGGTCTGCTCAAGCGAGAACCCTTAAATTGTTCTTGTGAGGGGTATAGGCCACTGCATCGTACATGTCGGTTTTGTCGCGGTGCATGTTGTGAATACTTGTTGAAAGAGGCTGGACATTTGTTTGATTATTCCGTTTTAATGGAATCTTGTAAGCTTTGTCGTGGGTATTGATGGGGTGGTTATTGTTACTTGTCTGGTTTCGTTTTGTCTTTTAGATTTGCTTGGGAACAGGTAACTTTTGTGTTACAGTAGCCATTATGACCCAGTGGAAGTTGTTTTTCCCTTGTTATTGTGGTAACGGGATTTTATCGTTGACAGTATACATTAGGGATATATGTATTGTTTTTGAACGACTCTGTGGAGTCCTCTGAATGAATCGTATACTATAGTCCACTGCTGAGGATATAGATACATCCTTGAGTTTTGTTAATATGAATTCCGTTGGAAGTCATATAGAAGTTACAGGTCATACGACCTCTGTTATTGTAATGGAATTTAGTACCGACTTCCTGGGTATGCATTTATGTTTCTTATGTGTAAGCTTGTTCGGGAATTTTGACGAGGCTCGGTTGAATCCCTTGTTATGAAAATCGGTATTTGAATTGCTTACACTTGGTCCTTGTCGAATGCTTACCTTGAATGGCATAGATTGATTCTTAAACTATTTTTTTATCTTATACTGTTGTTGGGTTCCGTGGTTATGGATAATAACCCGTTAACAGTATGAAATGTAAATATAGATTCATATTCGTTTTAATCTGAACGACTCTGTGGAGTCGATTGAATGATTTATATGTTTGAATCACTTGTTATGGTTGAATATAGTTGAATATTGGAAATTGTTGTTCCAGCGACTAAAGGGAATAATATGTATTTCGATCTCTGTTATTTCGTAAGAATACCATCGTGCCACAAGGATTTTGTGGTACAGATTCTTTTGGTATATTTTTACGTTCTTCAGTCTGTGCAAGTTTGTGTAAAAGATTGGCAAGGGTTCAGTTAGATTCCTTGTTTTGAAATCAGTAATTAAATTTGCTTTGCCTGATTTTTAATATGCTCCGTTGATGGGCTCAGATGGAATCGTATGCAATTATTTGTCTTGTTACTACTGTTCGGATTCATTTGAATTCTTGGAAGTTAACCTGTATTTCTTTCTCTTATTGAACCTGATATTTGGACACTGTCGTTTGTCACTGTTTGAGTTCCTTGAGTATGGATAATTATCTCGTGTTCTGGCTCTGTTGAAGTGAGTCGCGAATACCATACTTTAGACTTGCATGCGCCAAGGTGAGAATAGATTTGCTATTTTCCTTTCCGTTTACTCCAGTCTGATTGAGACTGAACATGTTCGGAAATTTTGTGTGATTGTCTTGGCATAGACTTAGGGAAACATCCAATTGTCTAATGCAATGGAGTCTGTTGTTGACCGCAATACTAGAGGTTCTTTGATTTCGAACTTGGGTCGAAAAGCCTTGCTGTGTTCGATTTTTATTAAGACAGTGATTCTTCTTGTGGTTTGACGGACTTGTTCACACATATACTGGATTAATTCATTCCATATGTGGAGACAGTACATGAAGAGTGAACTTGTGTGAAGGGAAGTGTGAATGATTTATTCCTTTCTCTTCTATTATTATAATACATGTTGATATCTGTAATAGGAGGAGCTGTTTTTAACATATTGATATACTCAAGAGTTGTTATGATATTCCATTTTCTGATGAATGTAACGATCTGTCCAATGTTGCTGATATTGGCTTCAATTGGTTGTTTTTAATACTTTCGTTCTTGATTCTTAATATTTGATGAAATATTTGAGAAGTGTTTAGGACTATTCTGTAATGTTGATAGAGTTACACGTTTGTAGTCAATTTTGTATTACAAAGGCATAGTCTGAATATGTTTACTTGTTTGGATAATTGATCTCATTTAAACAGGGTGTTTAATGAAAACAATTGACGGATTGCAATTGTTTTAAAAGTTAGTGCTTATCATGCCTCGGTCGAACCGACTCATGTTGACTATTTTTGTAGATGGTTTCCGTAAGAGGTAAAAGCAATGCAGATCTGACAGGCTGATCAGATTGTTTAATTTGTTTTATAATGAATTACAGCTTGATTTCCTAAATGTATTATATGTGGAAAGATGTACTTTTCTGTTAAGCATTGTATCAAGTATGCTGTTTGCATAAAATGTAATTATATAGTTTTGAAAGGAATGGGAATAAGTATTTGATACTTGTGTTGTATTCTTATTCGATAGTTGACATTCTTCGGTTTATATACCGTGTGGCAATGTTATCTTGTGTAATTTGGATGCTTTTGTGATTGAATATGAAAGCTTACAAGAAAATGTGATTGAATTCATATGAGTGTTTAGCAGATCTTATTGTTCTAGTGAAAGCAATATTGAATTTAAACAATTGTCTTTCTAAAAGATAGGTTAAAAATGAACCTAAGCAGAACGCTAAACAAGCCGAATTAAATTACTAATCCCTAGTCCTGAGTATGACAGGACAATATTAAATTGGATTCTTAATCATTTATATCTTATACTAATAAGTATGATATAAATTCAGTTAGGAGAACTGATGTAAATCTAATGGGGTTCAGATGGCAATCTCAAGTAAAGGTTATGAGATATTGTCCAATTCTGTTGTTTTAGAATCATGAGTATTCTAATGACTCCTTGATGAGAGCTTGACCTTAATACCTCTACCATGTAATGGGTTTTATAGAGGAAGGTCGTCTTAAGACGAAGAATCCAGGGATCGGGAAAGGCTAACCTTAGGGAAAAGTCTTTAAAGTAATTTAAACTCAAGTGCGTAACGCATGTTACTAAGTAGATCTTTTCGAGGCGGATTTAAAGGTTGACGACACAAGTCAACTGCAGGGTTGTACCTCCGAGAAGATTAGGATCTTCTCAAAGTTACAACAATGCAGGTGACTTATGGCAACACCCTTTGCATTGATCGCTAAGATTTACACTTTGATCTCGCACGAGTTACTCAGTGGTCCGATTAAGAACGTGGTCATGTTATAAGGCTGCCTAGAGATTCGGGTATCATGACACACCGTTTGGTTGAGCTGCAAGGTTGAACCAAAGATGTCACCATATCCCTAATCCTTGTGGGCATCCATATGACATTATAACCTTGTTAATCTGCTCCGAGTGATTAAGTTGAGAAAGGAAGGACCGATTAGAGTCGGTATAAGACATTCTATATAACATAAGAATGGGGTGAAGGACGTATTCCGTTGATTTAGTATGCCGTTAAGGAATACGAGACATAAACAAGATGTTTCAAATCTTTGGCCAAAGTATCGCAAGCTGCTGATTGCGTTGTCCTAATTCACCTAGTCTAAGGGATGAGATGCCGATGAATAATGGTAAAAATTATTCAGTTAGGTTCCTTGGATAGAGTATTCTGAATCCCAGAGTAGGGAAGAGAACCGCAAGAGTAAAGTGTTAAATAAAAACACCAACTCTTATTACTCATGAATAGATCGGTAGATTACCGAGTCATGGAATGAATAGATTAGAAGTACTCCGAGTCATTACAATTTGCATATGGTTGTCTCATATATAAATGGTTATTTGATTTGTGAGTTCTAAATTATGTATTTAGAGCCGGGATGCAATTATCAAAAAAAAAAAAAAAAAAAAAAATTCACTTGTTCAAGGTATAAAATGAGGATGTTACGAGATCCAACACATAATGAATCCAAGCATACTAGGTCTTATGTTTCTCAATACTCATAGAAATATCATGTATCCTATGCGATATGGATAAAACACCTCCATATAAAGTGGAAAAAAATTCCTAAACAACTACAATAAACATAAACATCCTCATAATACCTGATATCACTATATCATCTAGGGTAATTGATGAATTTTCCTATGCCTAAGACCTTGTGAAATAATATCTTGCAACTCTTTGGTGCCATCGTGTATCACTTGGGGCATAAACTATACTTGATCTACCATACATGAAAGGAAAATATGCTATACACAACCTCATGGGTCATGTTGGAACTCAAAATTTCACCCTATATATGATAATTGAGGATCATGAATTCTAAGGCAACATAGGAATATCTCTCATTTGTGGGACTGTGAATGAGACAGAGTCATCTAGAGAAGGTTGGATTCTTCTACATAATCCTAATACTAAAATACTCCTAATGCAATAAAAACACCTGTTTAAATCTATTCTATTAATTCCATAGAGATAGGGAGAAGGAAAAAGGGTGAAAAAGATAAATCCTACACTATAGCGGTTATAAAAATAAGAAAAGGGTACACCGGACAATTTAAAATGCATGAAAATGAAGGAAAATGAGTGTGGAGAGGGTGGGAAAGCATCACAGACCACAAAACCATTCAAAAACCATTTCCATAAACACAATATCATTTGAAATTTGAAATGAGAGCAAAATAATGCACAAAATACCTATAATATGAAGAAAGGAAAGATAGAACAATGAAAATCCAAGTAAGGATAGAGAGATTATCACAAAACATTGATTTTATTGCTCTTTAAGTTTGCACAATACATCATAGTGTAGGAAGAAGGCATGATTCCCATTACAATATATTAGAAGAGAAGGTTTGGATCTCCATTTCCACCTAGAAGAGAAGAAGAAGAGAAAGAAATCGAGAAATTATCCAACCCCTTACAAAAATGCCTTCCTTTACAACATAATAGAAGAATGAGAGAGAGAGGGAGGGAGAGAGAAACCCAAAATTATCCTTCAACCACCACCAAAATTCATTAATTTTCCTAAAAGGGGTGGGATGACTTGCAAAAGTCATATTTCCATGTAATTGTGCCTTGTGGATGAAGAATATTGACATCTTCCTCATTAATTCAATTTTTCCTTTTCCCGAGATGTTACATTTTAACCTAGGTGAGTTTTTGTCTTTTTCACCTACCAAATCCAACTAATATTTTGATTTCTTATCTCCATGTGAAAGAACACTGAAATCCAATTCCAATGACATCAATTTTATAAAAAATGGAGATATGGGGAGTGAGAAATGTCCATGCGGGTCATGGGGCATTTTGTGGAACATTTCTAAATATCTCAGCCTCTATGTTTAAATTTGTTAGTCTCATCCTTAACCATTTTTTAATTTTTGTATCCCCCCTTTTACCTTTTTTCTTTATTTTTAATGTTTAAGGGAATTTGATTAATGCAAGAAACAATGGGGAATGTGAATTGTGCCTTTGGTTCTCCATGTGTGTGCAATTTTGGCATCTCCTCACCAACTCACCACTACCTATCTCTCCAACTTGGCAAGCTATATGAGCTTACCGAGCTCCTCGACGACTCACTACCTTATGTCTCCCCACCTCACCATGTGTCACCTATGTATTGGATTGGGAATTTTTACTTTGCAGGAACTAGTTCCCTATGAATACTTATGATCCACTAGCCCTCTCTGCCCGCACTTATTATTTCCCTCACTTAACACCTCGAAAGCTCGGTTAGCTCGTGAAGCTCCATATTAACTCAACCACCTTATTTCAAAACTCGGTCCCATGTGGGAACCTTAGCCCCTCACGTCCCATTCCTTGAGGGTCACTAATCTCTGCATCCCCCACACAATACTCCATGGTGCCACTCCATGGTGCCACGTGTCCTCACTCTAAGGTAATGTGGGTGAATGAGCTGCAAGTAGAGAACTTAACCCCTCGGGAAAAATTTTCCCACGGGTCCTTGATGCACATAGATCCCCACTCCTTTACACTACACTAAACCTCCCATAGTGTAATGTGGGTATAAAATCAATGCGGGAACCTAAGTTCCCTAAGAAAAGTTCCACCTAGGCTGCGACCTCTCGCAAAACCCACAATTTAAAGAATTTTGGCTCCAAACTCACATTTATCCAAATTTATCAAAAAATTTATAGCTCAAGATTTTCTTAGGGGGAGTTAGGAAATATTTAATGAAATACCCTCAAAAGCTTGTTTTCCTCTATATATCTATTTTCTCCATTTTAGCTAATTTCTTCCATATACTCATTTCACTCAAAAATAGACTAAGTGTGGGATTTTTTTGAAACCCAAAAGAGGGAAAATGTTCCAAATGATACCAAGTCTCCAAAACACATGCAAATGCTCCAAAAACATGGGGATCACTTGAAAAACTCCAAATTCATCCTTGAAACTCTATCAACTACCTGGGTCCATTTTCCCAAGTTGTTTATTTTTTCCAAGGGGAAAAATAAACAATTTTTTTGGTGACTCACAGGGGACATCTACCTGCTAGATGAGATGATCATAGCTTGAAGCATTCATTAGGTATGGAGTAAACCTGATACACCTGAAAACTAATATGAACTTTGAAAAACCTATCTCTGAGCCACTGAAACACTTTTGAACCTTAAGTTGACCTTGTTATTGTTTGAATTTTCCAATTTTTGTAAGAAAATATTGAAAATAAGATGAGTGGATTTTTTTGATTCCTGGAATTTTCCTTTCACTTCCCTTTCCAACTAGTCTAACGAGAAAATGGATGAAAACATTTGAAACCATCCCCAAAAATATGATTTCCTTGCCAAGTAAGAATCAAAACTGATGATATCTTCAAACATGTGAAACATGTAGTGGTTTGGAGACACATGTTGATTTAGGAAGAACTTGGGACTACTATTAAAACCTGATTTCCCCATAAACATGCCTTGACTAAAATGGATTATGCAAGAGAAACAATGACATTCAAAAACTATGTACAAAAGAGGAGATCATATATGCCCCAAGTGAAGCATGTAGAGTGTGCACAAGCACTTCTTATGCTGAAAGAAAACCTACCTACTCTACTATAACCTCAAGAATGAAAAAATCAAACAAATCTTGACACTTTGGAAAGAGAAGTAGCTTCCCTTCCTCAAAATCTTAGACCATGTGACTGAATTGACACTAAAAATGGTCTTGTACATGAGTGAAAAAATGACTACAAGATTATTTTCCACCCAAGTCATTAAGGTATCAACTGGAAAAAAAAGCAATACCTATTTTAGTTTCTTTGCATTTAGAATGAAGAGGCATCATAGCTGATTGTTGGTACTCTGAAACTCATCTTCATGCTTAGAAGAAAGCATGAGTTATGGAAAATCTGGTTATTTCTCCAATGAATTCAAGTACTTGATTGGGAAAGGCCTGATCCATGAAGTTTTCCCATTGCTCTGAATCCCAACTCCAAGAACGAAGTCTTCTTGTAGACATTCCTAGAAAAGGTGACTATTTGCAAGCTGATTTTGATGTTGTTATACCTATATAAAAACAAATCCTCTACCTTGATGAATGATATGGGATTGGTGTCATCCTTGATTTTGTTTTCCTCTTTATCCAATATGAAGTTTGGAAGATCAAAATCCTCCGCTTTTGATTCAAGTAGATTCTTATGGGTAGCAGTGCTTATTGAATGTTCGATCCATGACATGAGGCTCTATGTGTTGAAGGATAGATGATGGGTAACAAGAGAAGTGATTTCCATGGCTCTTTCCTCATAAATGCACTCCTCTAAATCTGATAGGTAATCAACCTCCTCCTTTGTCCAAGTTCACCAACGATTCTTCTTCTTCTTCTATGGTAGCTTCGATTCTTCAACCGGGTTCACTATGTGTTTCCATATCCTCAAACATGAAATTTGAGAGATCAAACTCATCCAGAAAATTATATATTTAGAAGGATTTTTGTTGAGAAATTTTTTTAGGTGGAAAAACTTGTGGATTTCTTGCCAATTTTCTGGGAATCTAAGTCCCTCTACTTAATCAAAGTGCAGCTGTCGTATGTGCATGAGTGAGAAAATGTGGATATTGTGGTGTCCTTTCGATTGGGGATCCAACAAGGGCACTCCACTAACCCTACGACAAAGCTAGCAATCTCTTTCTAGGGAATACTTTGTCTAAAAATTGGGAAAGTGGAGTGAGAAATGAGATAGGGGGACTAATGTTGTAGGTAGGAACTCAGATTCCTACACACACTAGTTAGAAACTTTAACACATGTATTTATGAGAAGAAAAAACCCTACAAATGGCAACAAGATGAGATAAGATTGTGAACTCATAGTTTCTAAAATCTCCTCATCAAAAAGGCTACAAAATCCTTCTTCTTGTATTGATTCTTAAACAAAAGTTGTACATAATGTGAGAATGGAAGAAATTTGAGAGTGGAGGAAAGTAGAAGAAAAATGGCTATCTCCTTTTCTTTCTCTAGGTACAATGCACTCTTGAGTTTACAAGATCAATCGCCAACCCTTTGAAATGGGAATGGCGTTATAATTTATAGAGTAGAATATGACTCTTCATCTACCCCCAATGCCTTTTCATATGTCCTTGCACAACTTAAAAATTTTCAACTTCCTAGGAAACTTTTAAGTCCCTTTTTATAACATAAAGGTGACTTATTACATTAGGAACATTAGGACATATGAAAAAGTGCAATCCCAATGTGAAATTAGAATATTGGAAAGTGAGAGAAAGTTGGGGGGAAGAGGAGAGAGAAATAGAGAGAGAAGAAGAAGAAGATGAGATGTCATTTCCGATGAAGTCCATTGATCCTCATTGATGGAAAGCTCCAAATGCAGTGAAACTCTGAATCTTTGAATCCCTTGCACACTGTGAATCTCCTTCAAATTAGCTCATGAATGCTTGCCAAGTTGAGTGAACTATTCTATTGATGACTGCAACTCATTGGTTGGATATTTTGTCAAACCAAAATATGAGGTTCAACCACAATATATAGGATTAAATCCCTCCTTAAAGACAGTGTGATCTGCCCGCTTATTGCTAATCCAAAACACGGTAAACAATATATACGAAGATTCACAAGAATCTAACCATTGGGGTTGGGATGGAATCCCGAAATCCACATTCACATGATTCAAGGGTAGTTCTTCCTTAAATGAATCAAGGTTAGAAAGCTGTCATATAATGAAAGAAGCACAATAGAAAGGAAATGGGAGAAACGTATTTTCTTTCGAGTAAACACAGAGCACGAAATAATCATACGAGTTTTAGATCACAAATATAATGTCCGAAATAATCAGAAACACTAAGATGCTATGCAAAGAATAGCTTAAGATCATGAACATAAGAACACTGCTTAAGTAAGATATATTTCACAACACAAAGTCTCAGAAACAATATTGATTCCTATTCTTCCAAATGATTGAATGAAAACACAAAGTTTTTCTTCTTTCCAATAGCCCCCAAATATTCCAAAAATATTGACCCTTTGGAATGCATAAGCATTCCTTATTTATAACAAAAGAAGTAGAGATAAAATAGGGCAGATCCTAAAAAATAGCGTTTTAACAAGAGTTCTGTTTTGCTTGATTCTCACGCAGGAGATCAAGTCAAAATATGATTCAAAAATGTGACGAAACAGAAATGAAAAAGACATGTCAATTTCAAGATTGAAATGACATGAAACATTTGAGACTTAATCTGAATCATCATCCTTTACTTCTTCCTCTTTTTCTTCCTCCAGCTGAGACTGTTTGCTCTGAAATTCCTGGAACTTCCGAATTATGCCTTGCATTTCGTTTTCATCAGGCGCAGTGGAATGATCATTCCAAATTTCACAGGTTTCATGAACATCGCTGGCATTGCCGGGAAGCTTTTTCAATCCTTTGCTGAGCTTTCTTAAGGCCTCCAAAGAATGTTCAACCCTTACCAACCGATCCATGATCTCAAGGTCAAATCCGCTTATTGGTTCATGCTGAACAGACTCTTGGATTTGCTTGAAGAGATCATCTGCTGATAGGATACCTGAGTTCCCAACTGACACCTTTGGACAAATCTTCAGCAATTCTTCTTCCAGATCACTTTTCCCATCAATCAATTTATCCCTTGATTCTCTCAACTTACTGCAGGCTTCATTGAGAATCTTTATTCTGAACCTGATGGCCTTGGTCAGCTGGAAATGCTTATCTGTATGTGGGAGAATACCTTCTTCCACCAAGAGATGTGCTGGTATTTGCTTTAACACCTGGAGAGCTTCAAAAGTCAAATCAAGATGTCCAATTTCCTGAGAGAATTCTTCATCCATCTTCTCTCCATCCTTCTGAATGTCCCCAAGGACTGATGAACTTGCACCACGTCTTGAATTACTTCCTTCCCCTGTTGGAGCAACCTTTGGATCCATTCATCAACCACCCTTCCTTTTTTAGCAATCTTCTCAATCGTAGGTACTGATGAGAAGTCGAATCCGACAGAAACAGAAGAAGGTGGTATGGATTCAAGGGGTTTTGAGAGTTTAATCAAAACCTCTGTCAACTGCTCCACTTTTTCCTTAAGCTCATCTCTGCTGTCCTTTGTTTCTTTCAACTTTTGGCACAACACGTTTATGGAATCCCGTGCATCTTGTTGCGCCCCTTCATTGTCACTTTCCCTAGAGCCACCCTGGTTACCTGATAATCAGAGGCTGTTATATCCTCTCTAGTTTTGTCAGCCGAGGGAGTGGCAATCTCTACGAACTTATCTCCTGAAGCATCCACCAAAACCCTTGAAACTGTTTTGGGTTTCTTGGCTGATTTCGCAGTAGGAGCCTTGAGTGAGCTGAAATCAAAGGCTGGTAGGGGCACAATCACCTTCCTCTTCCTCGGAGTTTGCTCGAGTAGCCATTGCGGCATATCAGAGGGAGTTGCCATGGTTACAGAAATTGGTATCATACCCTCAAGGGGAGAAGATTCTACTAGTGGAGGAGGAATAGTTACCAACGTGGTAGTAGATCCAATAAAAAGAGGCACAGGAGGGGGCGTGTTGGTGATCACTTGGGTACCAGCAGAGAGGGGTGAAAGTCCAGAGAAAATAGTGGCCATTCTCGAAGAAGTTTTGGAGAATAAGGAGGTAGGAGTGGTTGTGTGGAAAGAGGCACAGATCCAGACTCCAAAGACTTGGATGCAAGAGATAAGGTCTCTTCAGTTGAGCAATCAGCAAATGGTGAAGACAGAAGCTGGCTTCCTCCTTCTTCCAAATTAATTTCTCCTATTTCTGGTGGTGTTGGTGATTCTGGCACATTCACCGTTTCTACTGGAGAAACAATTGAAGAGATTTCTCTTTCTTTCCTCTTTTTGACAATCTTGACCTTTATAGGCGTCCTAGAAGATTTTCTGTCCTTTTCCTTTTTGGAGGGCCCCGCCTCTGAAGTAGCCAACTTTGAAAACTTATCATCTTTAAAATTCATTCCCCAAGAGGAGAGCCATGCTTTGGTGCGAGCAAGGATTAGAGCCGACCTATCTGTAATAGAGGCTTTTTCGCTGGCTGACCAATCAATAGGTGGGAAAACATATTGATCCTCCTTTAGTCCATCATAGGAAAGATCCAAAACACTTTCATTGTCACCCGTACCTTCTGGTAAATCAGCAAGCTCCAGTGTTTGAATCTCAGCAATAGTCAATCTGCTATTATCCTTTCTGCGAACAGCAACCTCATTACGCAGATCCACCCAAATATCCTCTATGTTTGGCCTATGCAGATGCTGGGTTCCATATGCTCTGAGCACTCCTCGGATATCAAAACCGTCTCGAGGCTTCATATGCTTTTTCAATTTGTCCTGAAGTTCGTGGACAACATTTTTGGCTTTCACTACTGTTGAGCAAGTATATCTCCCAATAGAAATTGGGAAGGATACAACAGCCTTATGTTTGCTTTGTTGGAATTTATGGAAATCCAACAACTGCCTAACCAACTCCATCAATATCAGTCTATCCCCTGGATATCGAGGTAGGTGAAAAGGATCTCGCGAGTACATGACCACCTGAAGATATGTAAACTTCTTAAATTGTAAGAAGATACATCCCCATTTAGAAACTTCAGCCCAAGCCTCATCTGAGACTCTTGTCTTCCTCAGCTCAGGGTTTATCCTGCAGATATTTTCATAGAAGAAGGCATCATTCACCCTCCTGAAATGGTCTTTGGAACCCTTCTTTTCAATTGAGGGAAGTATTGATACACCTGGTTTTCCGTTCTGCTTCCCTTGGTATCCAGCCCGGGATAGTTCCTCATCCCGGCTGCTGCGTATGTGACATATGAAGACATATAAAATTTCCCAGTTGACAAGACCGTTGTCATTTGGGAATCAATCTCATTGCTGATGAGAGTACCCCAGTCGATCCCTTGCTGATTCTTCTTGATGGTGATCATAAATTGATACATCCATCCTTGAAATACATTTGATTCGGCAAACCAAAACCCGACTCAGCAGGGTGATGATGTCATTGATTTCTTGGATGAAATCACTCCTGGGGATAATCCTTGGAAATCTGGAGATAGCTGGTTTGGGTTTGATCAGGAACTTCTTGTTCACATGTTTGATGCAGTCTTCCTGATCGTTGTCCCAGGCTTTCTGAGCTGACTTGATGTCCAACTCTCCATACTCGTCAAAATTAGGCAATTTGAGGAGATCATCAAAATAACCTCCATCCAATTTGACCACTACTTCACCTGATTGACTTCTCACAGAACGAGACACCGAGTCATAACTGGATGCACAAGCCAAGATGAATTCTGGACACTGAGCGGACATGGGAAGACCCGCTGCGAGAGGCAAGCCACTATCGGCTATAGTTTTCATCCATGGAGTTTGGGAGGAACTCCTCACCCTACTCCAGAAATCTTCAATGTCTATATTTCCCAGTTTGGTGTCTCGATGTCGTAGTTACAATCAACATACGATGGAGATTCCAGCTTTTTAAACTTATATTTCATTCTGCCTGACTTCTCGGTCTTTTCCTGAGATGGACCAGGGTCCGACATGAAGGATATCGAAGGAAGAAAGTTTCGAAGCTCAGAAGACACTGCTCACTGTGAGAATCCTGACCTGCTGCATATGCCGGAAGAACGGAAGAATCTGATACTAGCGAGGAGGATGTCGGGAAATCTTGAAAACCCGATGCGCTGGAGGTGTCGGAACTTCCGAAAAACCCGACACGTTTGATAATGTCGGAACTTCTGAAAAACCCGACACGTTTGATAATGTCGAACTTTGGGAAAGCCCGGCACTGCCGATGATGTCGGGAACACTGGAAAGTCCGGAAAACCAAACCTTCAATATACTTTGGGTCTGCGACACTGCAAAACAGCCTTTGAAACCCCAGAAGAGAAAAATAGGGTTTTTGTGTTGAATTTCCAACATGCAATCTCCTTTTAATCATTCATGTACCAGGCATATAATAAAACTTAAACCCCAAATGGTAATTTAGAAGAGATAAACCCTAAAACCTAAACCCCTTTTTCAAAATAACTCCAGAAAGTTCAAGAATAAAAATCCCTCAAAACCCAGCAAGAAAATGGGAAGAACTCACGCGGAATCAATCCATAAAAACTAGGAACCAAGAATGGAGAGAGAAATACCTTCAACCAGAGAAAGGGAAGATCGAAAAATGGCGAATCGATCGGGCACAGTGAGCTTTCGGGCTTCGAGGTTGGAAGAGCATGTACGAAAAATCCACGAGTTAAAAATAAGTCCGGTAAAAATGACATGGAAATCCGCGTATTTATAAGAAAATTGTAATTAATACACTTCAGCTCGGCACGTGCCAACTCACCAAAAACTTGGCATGAATGCCATGTCAGCATGTTTGAGAGGTCCGAAAACCCGACACAAAGGAGGCTTAGTGCAATTCGGGCTTCGGGTTTCGGAAAACACAAGACATAAAGCATGAGATGTTTAGATGCTTCACAGCTCCGAAAACCTGATACAAAGGACCTAATCGACTTCGGGTATCGGGGAACAGGTGACACAAAACATGTTTTGAATAAGACATGTTCCGATGCGCCGGAGGTCCGAAAACCTGATTTACTCAATATGAAGCGGGTTTCGGGTTTCGGAAAACAGGCGACACAAAGCATGTTAAAACTCATGTCGAACTGTTGGACAAACCCGAAAACCTGAATTTCTCAATATGAGGCCAAAAAGCAAAATCAACTCCAAAAATTTCGTAGGGGTTATCTAATCGTTTTGTCGTAAACTCAAAATAGAGATAATAAACTCCCATCCTGCGTATGATATAATATTTTTAGTGAGAGGTGATTTTAACCTCTTCTCGACCATTGTGATGTGATGAACTCCCTCATTCGATACTGCACACCCTATTCTTGTCTCAACCGCTTCTTTGGGGTGACTTACTATTTTTAGTAAGCACCCATATAAGGGACTTAATATTTTTAGTAAGTGGTCATTTTTACTATTTTCTACTCTGAACACTCATTCTGACTTCCTCATGATCTTCAATGCCCGTTGCCTTTGTCTCAACTACTTTTGATGACGACTTTCCAAACATAGCGAGTATGTATATGAAAAATTACTATTTTTGGAAAGTGGATTTCCAGTGCTTGATTTGTGATGGAACATAATTTTTTGGACTCATCTTGTCATTATGATCACACCCTCTGAATTTCACATAGTTTTTCCCACTAGAATGCTTGGAAATAAATTTTAAATTTTTCATCTGCAAAGGTGGCTTGAGTAAGAGCTACCATGGCGGCCATTAATGGAGCTTGAAATGTACAGTTTGGTTTTTTTCTCCGTTCGCAATGAAGAAATCCACTTTGTGATAGGATTTTCATTTGGATCTTTTTTGCAAGTTTTTAGCTCACTCCTATTGCTGAATGATGGAAAATCTGACGAATGTGAGATGATGCATGAAGTGGGATTTTGTTGGAGAAAATGATTCAAAGCACCCTTTGACCTCCCATTTGTTGCATCATGATCATCTTGAAAAATGTGGAAGTCTACAGAAGATGACACCTCGATCCGATATGTATCTTGTGAGATATGAAGATTTATCGATTGGATGACTTCATGGTTATCTGGCAAAAAAATTTCATTTTCTTCCCTGTTCTTCGTTTCTTCAACACTTTTGATCATTCCTTCCCCTAAAATATGTGTATTTTCATGAACTGGGTGTTTATGTGGCCATGGAAAATCTAGTTTGGAGAAACAATGTTGGACTAGGTGTCTGGACAATCATGCACGAGCCATGGCAAGGTATGAAGTTGTGAAGGAGAAATGAGGGGGAAGAAATAGCTAAGTGCCGGATTTGAATATTTTAAAATTACACATGGAGGGGCTAGGTGATTTTTATTTCCTGATTTCCTAACCTTATGGATGTGAGGGACATCAATTTCCACGATGGTCAAGGTGATGCCATGTTTCCTTGATCCTATGGTAGGGGATTTGCTTGAAAAATGCACATGGGGGCTGAAATTCGGTCACGTGGGTGTCCAAAAGACTCCCCATAGGGGCTGGGTGCATTTTTCCATTTCTAATGTCCCTCACCTCAGGGACATAAGGGACATCAGTTTCCACAGTAGTCCTAGAGCTCACACGTGGCACTTGATATGATGACATGGAATGGATGCTCCAAAAATGCACCCGAGGGCTAAACTGCTCAAGTATGGAGGTCGATGAGGGTCCCGAGGTCACATGGGGGCTGGGTGCATTTTTCAAGGGTTGTTTTACCTAAGCTTAGGGATTTTGGGGACATGAAATCCAGCCAAGATCATGGTGTCAAGATTGTCCTCCCAAAAATGACTAAATCGTTAACTCGCCTTTGAGAGGGGAACTTGGAACGATGATAACTTGAGCTCCCGATGCAATTTCTTGGTGAAATTTTATATTATCTTGATCAGTAAATTAATTTTTTAATCCAAAATTTTAGTATCATGTGTTTATTCATCCATTTGATCCCTAAAAAGTTATATTTTTGATTTAAGACTCCATTTGTGCCTGATAAAAATTCCTTGAAAATCCTATGTGCCAAGATGTTATTGCTATCCATATTTTGCCCCACTGAAAAATATTGGATCAGCCATGAACCCGCATAGAAATAACCTAAGAAATATCAAATTGAATCCCACAAACAAGTTGCGCAGAGGGACCCTAAAATGGAGTGGTGGGGTCTCTCGAAAATCAAATGACCCTATGCAGAAACAATTCAAGAAACGGCTGTCGAGCAAATTTATGTTTCAAATCTAGAAAACAAACTCAAGAATGCTCTAAATTAAATAGTAGAGTTAGAGCATGGTGCTGAGTGGTGCCAAAGGAGATAAAGGCTTGAAGAAAAAAATGGTGAAGGTTCAAAGCCGTCGGGATCTCAAACAACTCAGAACAAGCCTCAAAATGACTAAGTATGGAGGAGACAACGACGCTGCCAAGTGTCAAAGTGGTGCACCTCCAAAGATTAAATCCCAAGAGGAAGAATCAAACAAGCACTAGGCCCCCACATGTCCCAGGTCCAAAATAGAGGTAGAGTCAAAGCTAAAAGTCAAAAGGTAGACAGGAGGGCCTCAAAAAGACTAAGTATAGAAGTGCTAGCGGAAGCTGTCATGTGTCATCTCGGTGCATCCCCAAAGGAAAAATCCTGAGTGGAGACTCAAACTTGCACCAGCCCTCCACATAGCTAATGGTCAACAAAGGTCAAAAGGAGAGTGGGCCCAAAATTGGTTAAGTCTCCGACCCCGCGGAGGCCTCCATGTGTCTCATTGGTGCGTTGTCAAAAGGAGAGTCTGGAGGCAATTTCAAACGAGCGTGGGCTCGCCACTTGTCCTAGTTTTTAAAAGGGAAAGATTCAAGGTTTGAATAGTCAAAGTAGAGGTAGGCTAGCAAAATTTTCCTAATGTAAGCATGACACCTTTTCAAATGTAAAATTGGGGGTAGGTTCTTAAACAAGCGCCAAGCCTTCATGTGTCCAGGATCAGATTTTTGGCCCACCAAGCAAAAACTCATACAAAATATAAGGGAACCCAAGGAGCTTGTGGAGGCCACCACATGTCAGGTCCTGGTATTTTTTCAAGAGTGAAGAGAAAATTCCAAATCTCCAAGGTGCGTGAGGACTACACGTGGACCCTATAGGGACAAACTCTTTAAATATTGCGCCCGCAACCCTAATATTCAAATGGCCATATCTTTCGACAGAGAATCAGATTTGGGCGGGAGAAGACTTTATGGAAATGTCTCAACACCCTCTATGCCTTGGGAACATAAAATATCATTTTGGGAAGGATCTAGTAGGTGAAAAATAGGAAAACATATTTGATACACTTAACACAAAATTTGATCTCTTCTACTACCGTATCTGATTCGATTAATCCCGTCGGGAACCGACGACATATTTTGGGAAGATTTGTAGGGGGCATTGATATTCAGTAGTTGAGATTTCAAAATGGGGTTCAATGCGTATCTCAGGGTGGTTGGAGTAGGATTCAAATTCTTCCCTCTTCTCTCTCCCATTCTTCCTATATATCATAATAGAGGGTAAATTCAAATGGTGGTCATTATTTCTCTATTCCCCCTCTCTCTTCCTTAGGGTAGAACGTAGAGTCTAAGCCTCCTCCTATGGATCTCGTAATGGATTTTTCTTTCCTCTTTCCCATTAATGATGTACTGTGTAACATTTTGGATCAATAAAATCTATTTCGTTATGAATTTGTCCATCCTTGGCTTATTTTGTTGTCTCTTCTTACCTCTCATCATTGCAGGGTATACTATGCATATTCTGATGTTTGTTGTAGGTCCTAGGAGTTGTGTTTAATGGGTTTTGAAGTGGTGTCTATGTGAAATCTATCTTTGGTCCATGGTGCATTCTGTCCACCATCTCCTTTACTCACCTCTCTCCACTTCAGGTGGTCGAGTCTAGTAATTCAACCACTTCCTTTTTGGTGTATCACCGCTTAGTGTAGGCTCTTTCACCCTCTCTCTCTATCTCCTTGGAATGGTTAGATTAGGATAGATTAGGTTATGCCTGCATTGGAGTAGCTTGTGGAAGGTAGATTAGGAAGTAAGAACCATCTTTCTCCGGAGGTCCATCTCAATTTTTGCAAGTCCCGCAGCTTGAGAGATGGTCCCATGTTATGTAAATCACATCAAATGACAAGTTTTAAAAACCAAATCGAGAGGTCATTTGGGGGTGCTTTGTGCTTTTGCACTAATAGTTTTAGCATGCACAGTGGGGACAGTCTGAGCACCTTACCACTTCATCTTAGCAGGTTGATGTGTTCCTGTTAAGGGTCAACCTTTTGAGGCACTTTCAAGCACATCTGGTGACTCCATCTGGTCAATAACCCATCCTTTTAGTTACATACCTTTTCCATCCATTTCCATCCATTTCCATCCATTTCCATTCATTTTTTCTTCCATCTCTTCGATTTTCCACCCATTCCATGAAGTTGTGCAATCGTGAATTAATTTCCTTCATGGAACTCACACTTACAGCAACAATGCAGTTCACCTCTAATGCATTTTTGAACTCCTCCAGATCGACACTGTGATCAGGTCCAAAGTAATTATGCTTACCCATATGAGTAGGGACAAAGTCAGTTTTGCCATGGAGCTTATCAAGAACAAGGGTATGCATACAATGACAACAGTTAAATGGAGAATCTTGGTTTGCTAGAGAAGATTCAAAAAATGGAGGCTGACATGGTTCAGTCAAGGGCCATAACACAAATGAAGGCATTCAAGATTGGTTGCAAGGCACCTTGTCTATGGGGAGGCCCTTTTTCAAGACATTACAGACCTTAAGAGAAGCTTGAATTCATGGTTAAAATTTTTCCTCAGCTTACACAGTGGATTGAGGACATTGAAGCTTATGAGAAAAGTGTGAGACAACCTTTTCAATGGGTAAGTCAATCACTAGCTCCTTGTCCTTCATTTCCTTTTTCTCAAACTTTATCATTTCAGCATGGTCAAGAGTCAAGCCCCTCAGTTATTACCCTAAGTATTAATTTATCTTCTCCATCCCTTGATCTTCCACCTCATCTCAGTTCTTCTGTCCTTTTCCCTTCCAAATAGTTATCCCCTCTAAACAAATAAGAAGTTCCACCTCCCTTCCCACCACAAACAATTGCAAAGATGGTTGAACCCCAACCTGCCACTCCTCTTGCTTTTGCAAGCCCATGTTAGGAAGAGAGTCAAGAATCTAGTCAAGGAGAACAACAAGAAGAGGATCCCAATAAAAAATAAATGTCAGAAATTTGAAGAGTTGGGATACCAAATTTGGGTTTACAAATATTCCCTTGATGGTCAAGCCAATAGAGGAGGTCAAGGTTGAAGAGCCAGTGGTGGCTGAGGCTAAGTTTACAGCAGAAGAAGAGCAAGAACAAGAGGAATAATATCAATACTATTTTCTCTCGAATGCAGTGTACCTAATGACACTCTATCTGAAGAGAATGTTGATCTAATCCAAGCTACACAACTAGTTAAAGAGGAGGAATAATCAGCTCCAAGCCCCATTGAAGAGGAGCAACTGGGAGAGATCAAATTAGTGTTGAGGCCACTTAATGAAGAAAGCATCATTGAAGATTTTTGCTTTCATTTCAAGGGCCTGATTTGATTGATGAACCCATGATGGAGGAGGACCATATAGTTTCAGAGGCTCCAAGTGTGGATCATGCTACAAAAGAACCTTCATTTCTTCCTCCCACTTCATCCCCTTCAATCTCTGATGTTGAAGAATAGTTTTATCTTTCAAACTTTATGTTTGAGAGTGAAGGGAGCCATGGTGATCAAGTTATAGATCAAGAGGACACCATGGAGGAGGTAGAGCACATGCAACAGGACAACAAGGAGGTAGACTACTTGTCAGAATTGGAATATTACTTTAATGAAGAGGATCCTGAGGAGATAACATCATTTTTTCCTCCATCTTCCACCTTCCAAGCACATGAACCTACTACCATGAAGGAGAACATCCAAGTGCAACAACTTGCATTCCATAATGGCCCTCTGGAACCAAGGTTGGAAGATCTTGATCTTCCATGTTCTTCAAAGGAGGAGGAAGGAAAAAGTAAGAGAATATCACCATCCCTCTCACACCATTCATCCAAGAGGGTCTACAAGAAAAATCCATTCTTGGAGTTAAAATTCAGAATGAGGGGCACATTCAAAGGATCAAATCATGCCCAATCAGGTACTTGGCTTCATTGGAGCCAAGGGAGAAGCCAAAACCAGTCATGCCTACTTCAGGGCATGAGGATGAGCATCAAAGTACTGAGAGTAACCCTCAATACTCTAGAGTCCAATGCAAATCAGCTTGAAGAGGTATTTTCCATTAATGTTGATACCTTGATGATTTGGGTGGAGGACTGGAATATTGTCATTTTTGCACTCATATAGGCAACTATATTTAGTGTCAAGTAATTTACATAGCTGCCCCTTTTGAGAAAGGGAAGCTACTTCTCCCTGCCTATAGCAGGATTTGTTTAGCATTTTTTCTCTCTAGTTAGTTTAGGAGTAGGAGTAGACTTTGTTTCCAGCAAAAGAAGTGCTTATGCACACTCTACATGTCTCATTTGAGGCATGCATGATTTGGTCTTTGTATATAAGTTTTGTATTTCTCCAAACGTGCATACATCTAGGCTCTTGAGTATTCATGGAAAGAAGACTCATAGCTATCTGTAACAGTTGATAGTTCCAAAAGAAGCAAATGCAGAGTAACTAAAAGCCATCTTTGAAACAAGATACATTCGTGGACAACAAAAAGCCCTGTGTCAAATCATTTTTCTACTTCGAAATCATTATCTCAGGTTTTCTTATGAAAACTAAGACTACGAGATGGTCAATCTCATGGATCGAGGTAGGATCATTACCAAGCCATCATTCTCGACTCCGTGCCCAATGGACATAACAAGGCAACTGGTCCTCTCATCCAAAGATCGGATGCCCTTGTGAGCCAAAAATATTATCCATATTTTCCCCCTTAGAAAAATATTAGATTATCCATGACCCCACACATAAATAACCTAAGAAATCACATTTGAATCCTGCGCAAAAATTGTAGAGGGACTCTATAATGGAGTGGCAGGGCTGCAAAAAATCAAATGACCTGTGCGGTAAAAAAATTGAGAAATAGCTCTATCGAGAAAATTTATGCTTCAAATCCAGCAAACAGACTCTAAATGAAATAACAGAGTCAGAGCGTGAGGTTGAGCGGTGCCAAAAGATCCAAAGTGTCTTGAAGAAAATAAATGGAGAAGGTTTAATGTGGTTGGGTTCTCAAATCACTCAGAATGAGCCTCAAAACAACTAAGTATGGAGGAGACAACGGATGCTACCAAGTGTCAAAGCAGCGCACCTCCAAATATAAAATCCCAAGAGGTAGAATCAAACAAGTGCTAGGAACCCATGTTTCCCGGGTTAAAAGGAGGTAGAGTAAAAGCTAAAAGTCAAAAGGTGGACATGGCGGACCTAAAAAAAGACTAACTATAGAAGTGCTAGCAGAAGTTGCCACGCATCAGCTCGGTGTATCCCTAAAGGTAAAATCCTAAGTGGAGACTCAAAATTGTACTGGCCCTCCATGTAGATAATGGTAAACAAAGGTTAGAAGGAGAGTGGGCCCGAAATTTCTTAAGTATCTGACCCCACGGAGGCCTCCATGTGTCTCACCAGTGCATTGTCAAAAGGAAAGTCTTGAGGTAGTTTCAAATGAGCTTGAGCTCGCCGCGTGTCCTAGTTTTTAAAAGGGACAAATTCTGGTTTTGAATATTAAAAGTAGAGGTAGGCCAGTAGAAGGTGCCAAGTGTCAGCATGATGCCTTTTCAAAGGTAAAATTGGGGGTAGGTTCTCAAACAAGCACTAAGCCTCCATGTGTCCAGGGTGAGATTTTTGGCCCGCCAAACAAAAGACTCAGAAAAAATATAAGGGACCCCAAGGAGCTCACAGAGACCTCCACATGTCAATATGGAAATTTTTCAAGAGTGAAGGGTTGAGGAAAAATCTCCAAGGTACACGAGGCTGCCACATGGACCCTATAGGGACAGACTCTTTAAATATTGCACCCTACAACCCTAATATTCAAATGGCCATATCTTTCGATTGGAGAATCAAATTTGGGTAGGAGAAGACTTTATGGAAACTTTTCAACACCCTCTATGCATTAGAAACATAAAATATCATATTTAGAAGGATATAGTAGGTGAAAACTAGGAAAACATTTTCTAGACACTTAACATAGAATCTGATCTCTTCTACTACCAAATCTAATTCGATTCGACCCATCGGGAATCGAAGTGACATATTGTGGGCGATTTATAGGGGAATTGATATTCGTAGTTGAGATTTGAAAATGGGGTTTAATACATATCTCGGGGTGGTTGGAGAAGTTTTCAAATTCTTCCCTTTTCTCTCTCCCATTCTTCCTATAAATTGTAATAGAGGGCACATTCAAATGGTTGGTCATTATTTCTCTCCTGCCCCCCTCTCTCTTTCCTTAGGGTAGAACACGAGTCTAAGCCTCCTCTTTCCCACCGATGATATATCTGGTAATGGTGTTTTCTTTCCTCTTTCCCACTAATGATGTACTATGTAACATTTTGGAGCAATAAATTTTTTTCATGATGCATTTTTCCATCCTTGGCTTATTTTGTTGTGTCTTCTTACCTCTCATCTTTGCAAGGTATACTTGTGTATATTCTCGATGTTCGTTCATGGTCTTGGGAGTTCTATTTAATGGGTTTATAAGTGGTGTCTGTGTGAAATCTCTCTTGTCCATGGTGCATTCTATCCACCCTCTCCTCTGTTCACCTCTCTCCACTTCATGCGGTCAAGTATGTGATTCAACCACTTCCTTTTTGGTGTATCACTGCTTAGTGTAGGCTCTTTCACCCTCTCTCTCTGTCTCCTTGGAATGGTTAGATTAGGATAGATTAGGTTCTACCTACACTAGAGTAGCTTTTGGCAGGTAGATTAGGAAGCAAGAACCAGATTTCTCTGGAGGTCCATCTCAAGTTTTGTGAGTCCCAAAGCTTGAGAGATGGTCCCATGTTATGCAAATCACATAAAATGAAAGGTTTGAAACACCAAATTTGAGAGCTCATTTGGGGGTGCTGTAATGTTTCTCTAATAGTTGTGAAAAATATAATTTCACCATCACGTAGGTATTAAAATCCTTTTTCTCAAGATGTTTTTTTTTACTTATAACTCCATCCGGAGCTCCCGAAATCTTCTTCTTAAGCCCAATAACTACTTTAGGGCTATGTACTACCTAGGCTTGTGAACCTTATTTTTACTCAGACTACATCAAGCCTTTCAAAACTTCTCCAATCCTTCCAAAATAATTTCCATGATGTTCTAAGGTCTTCAATTCACCTCCATGTTTAATTTTTCCTTCCATTCTCGATCTAGGGGTTGATCCACTCTTGGGAAGGCCAACGATATCCCTTCCCAATACTTCCAGAAGATAGCATCTTTTCAGAACTCCCTAAAATCACCTAGGGGGAGTGGATAAAATTTACTAAATCACTCAAGGGACCAATTTGACATCAAATAGGGGGTGACCAGACTAATGGATTTGATCTTGGGTGCCTATGAATGATAAAACATGAAATTTTGGTACAAGGGTATAGCTTTCATGTTTGGAAACTTCCAATTTCCATGTTGCACATTTTCATGACAAAAAATGGCTCTAGTTTGGGGACATGACATGGGAATCTAGAATCTCAAATTTAGACCATATAGTTTGTTGACTAGTGCCTTATGCATTGGGCCTGTGAGTCATGTACTACCTATAACAATAGAGAAAGAGAGAAATGAAGGGAACACATTAAAAATGGAAAGGAAACACATGACACACAACAGGAAGGGGAAAACACGCAACATAAATTGAAACACACCTAATAATCACCTATCGTACAGGGCGGGGGACAACCCATTTTCACTGAAACACTTTCTATTTCTCAAAAGTTACCTGTGAGTGGGAAAGATTGAGTGATGATGTTCTGTGAAGCCGTTGATGGGTTCTAGAAAGTAACCTCCCCTCATCAATTGTTTATGGAAGCCGCTGTGCTCCATGATTGTCCTTTTAGTTTTTAGAAGCGATTTCATGTGAGCTTCTTGATTCTCAAGTCCTTGCTTGGAAATTCCACTACCTTCATGTTCTTTGAAGTTAGTTTTGTAGTGCCAGTTTCCTTTCATGTTTATCGATATAGTTGATTCTTCATCGATCATCTCATCACCGTCCCATAGCTGATTTTCATTCCAATTCCTTGGATATTCGAGTTACTTTCTTTACTGGGGTCTATTCTCATTGACATCTTATCCATGAGAAAAATTTGATTTATCCTTTATCTCTACTCCACCGTGAGGCATTTGAGTACTAATGGGAGGATTAGACGTGACCTCGTACTTGTCTTGTATGTCCATGACACAAGTAAAGAGATCAAGGATCAGCTCGGGATCTTACGCAACTTCTACTGCATCTAAGATCTCTTGCACAGAGTTATGCTTCATCATTTCATGTAGCTCCTCTATATGTGCCTTTGAAGAATATTTATTTTGTAGTTCAAGGAAACTACCTGTAGGTATTACCTCATCATCTTGGGAATCGATGCACTCTCTTTGATCCTTTATCAAAAATAGATTCATCTATAAATGTATCAAAACTTCCTTCTTCCATTTCTTCATCATGGAAATAATCTTCTTCTACAAATGGGAAAGAAAATATCTCCATTTCGTTGTTGTATCCATCAACCATTGGTTCGAGAAGGACATCATATTTCACATCTTTATTTGTTTCAACATAGCTAACCATCACACTAGTTGAGGCTTCCAAGTCAGCTTCATATTTTCCTTGCATATTCATGGCTTGCATTAGGAGTTCAAGATAGACCTCGTGGTCTTTTGTTTCTTCCAGGCTCTTATCAGGTCCTTGTATGGATATTTATTTCAAGCCTTTCAAAGGTTCATTACAAGCTGATTTTTTCTCTCCATAGATGGCACTTTGACCGAGACAATCCTCATCCCTCAAAGGGAATTATAATAACTCCTCATCTTGGAAAAGCATATAATCTGATTTTTATTCTCCAAAATCATCAAGAAACATTTCTTCTTCCTCATGGTTTGCATCTTTCGGCAATATGGAGCTTCCTCGTGTAACTCGAATCTCCTCAATGATTCTTCAAAGTCAAAAGATATTTGAGAATGAATGTCCTGGACCTATCAAGATGGGGATATCCTCTTCCTCCTCGATTGCCACAAAGTGATTCATCCACCTACTACCCTGGTATAAAATGTTAGCTTATGGGATTTTGGAATTTCATACCATGTACCTCATCTTGTTTTCAGAAGCAATTTCTACATGTCTCCCGTTATTGGTATGGTTGTAGAACACCAATTGATCCGAATTTTGCCTCCCAAGTCTCGATAAAAATTTCTACTCAAAGAACATTCCAAACGAGGTGGGACATCTACTACCAAAATCATCATGGAATCTTTCTTTTATGGAAATATGGCAAGATCCACTGTGCATCTTTGACCTTCCCTACAAGTGGGACCTCTCTTGAATCCAAAGGGTAAAAAGAGCCACCGGGTGGAATCATGGTAATTACAACCTTTAAAGGCATCATGTTTTCGAGGCACCGAATCATTTATGCAATTGTTCAAGTACATATTCTCCAACAAGGAGGGATGCATAGAAAGGTTCAACTTTATCAGTCTTTGATGCACTCAGAGAAAGTATGTTCTATAAGGGAGGTGTATGTAGGTTTGATGGTATTCCTTTAGAATGAGGAGTTGCATCATTGGGTGTTAAACTACTACTCCTGATGTATTGAACAAACCTTTCAAATTGTTTAGGGTGAGTCTGCAAAAATTTAGTTTCGGTAATCTACACTTTGGCTTTGTTTGCATATTCTATGAAGTCAAAAGGAGAAGATGTGGATAAGGGGGTGAAGGGACTGATTTTGGAGTCTGGATAGGCTTGGGAGAAAGATTTTATGTTTGAGGGATGGACGGTATTTTGAATGGCACACTAGGAGCTTTCAAGGTATTAGATTTTGTAGGAGCAGATTTAGATTTAGACTTGGAAGAGACATCATAAGACCCACTTGGGATTGGAGGAGCTTTTCTACTTGCTACGGGATTAGGCTCCAAAATTCAAACTTCATGGAAAACAAAAGTGGGGATCCTAGACGATTATTTTGTTTTGCAGAGTCACCACAGGAAGATATTCAGATCCTTTTTTCCTTTACAATAGTGGAAGGAGATTTTCCTTTCTCAGAATGAGAATGAGTGAATACCGCATATGAGAAATGGGTGCATCTTATTTATCTTCTTCTTCACATTTGGAATACTCGTAGAATCTAATTTGTGTATCGTTATCAAACTTGTCATTTTCTAGGTAACCACCACCTTCACTTTCTTGTTCAATCTCTTCTCCACTTTCTTCAAATATTCAATTTACGTTTATGTTTGGGGAATTTAATGTGAGCCTTCAGGGTGCTCCTGTAATCTGATTTTCGTTTCTTATTTGGGAATAAAATCGTTCAAATAATTCCCTCTTCAAAGATGCCATTTCATTCACCAAATTTTGCAGTGATGGATTGGTTCTCTCATCTACAAGATTTTTGGTCTTTCCTTTGATGGATTCTCGATATTTCCAGAGAGGATGAGATCATCATCAAGCTCAATAGCCATCCTTGGTGCTTCTACCATGTTCCATGGTTAGGATCTTCACAGAAAAAATCATACTTCTGATGATTGAGTAATGATGAATAATCTCATGATATTTTGTGAGATGAAAAATCCTCTTCGTATCCTGCAAGGCAATCATTCAAAACGAGCCATGAAGTCTCTCATGGTTTTATTTTCTCCTTTCCTAATTTGAGCCAACTACACCAAGAGGTCCTAACAGTCTTCATATGATTTAAATCTCTCTTCGAAGGCATCGTTGATGTCATTCCAACTTGTGATGGACTAGGTAGGCATGAGGTAAAACCATTCTACTACTTTTTCTTGGAGGGACTCCACAAATAGTCTCACAGCAACATCTTCATGTTGGACACCAAGAATTCCACATGATGTCATGAAAACAATGATGTATTCTTCAGGATGTTGTGTTTTTTCACCTTTGAACTTTGGAAAGTTCTTTTGGGAACTTGTTGGTAGATCATGGAGATGTGGTTTAAAATAAAGTAGGCTCGTATTATTTCCCCATGGAACAATGGGTTGAGGTATTTCTTCTTCACCTTCCATTATCATTTCGCTTCTATTTAAGCCCTTACTTCTACAAATTATTCTTCTTCTCGTGAACTCGATGTTCAATGGTGGTTGAAAAATGGGAGGATTTGAAGGGGAAGTATCAACAAGAGTTTTGATAGTATTTCCAGTGAACTGGCAGCTCAAGTGCTAGATGTACAGGAGGCTTGGGAGAAGAAGTATGGATATCTCTAATTATTTCTTTCTTATTTTACAAAGCCTTGAAATTGGAATCGAAACGCCTCTTGACTCGCTTTCAACTTGGTGTATCTTCCTTTAGCTAGCTTTTGGAAACTTTTGCAGGGTATCACGAAAGGACACTGTGGAATGTGAAAAGTCACGTGTAGAAATTAGCAGTGTATCTTTCAGCAATGGAATTTCATGAACTCTTTTTTGTTCAATATTTTAAAAAAAAATTAGACCTTTCGGTTGTATATTGGGTGCAAATGCTTTACTAAATCTGCTCCATAGTGGGTCCTAAAAAAATGTTGGTGAGAAAATTTGTTGAGTTGAAAAACTCTTGGATTTCTTGCCAATGCTTTGGGAATGTAATTCCCTCTACATAATTATTGAAGCTTTTTTACGTGCATGTGTGAAAAAATGTGGATTTCTATGGTGGCCTTTCGACCAAGGATCCAACAGGGGGTAGTCCACCGACCTGCTGGAAAAGCTAGCAATATCTTGTAAGGGGATACTTTTTCTAAAAAGTGGGAAAGGGGAGTGAGAAATGAGATAGGGGAACTAATGTTGTAGGTAGGAAATTATATTCCTAAAAAAACTAGTTAGAAACTTTAATGCATGCATTTATGAGAAGAAACAATGTTGCAAATAGAAACAAGATGAGATAATATTGCGAACTCATAGTTTTTAAAATATCTTCATTAAAAAGGATACAAAATCATCTTCTTGTATTGATGCTTAAACAAAATTTGTACATAATGTGAGAATGGAAGAAATTTGAGAGTGGAGGAAAGTAGAAGAAAAAAAGACCATCTCCTTTTCTTTCTTTAGGTACAATGCACTTTTGAGTTTACAAGATCAATTACCAACCCTTTGAAATGGGAATGACGTTACAATGTATATAGTAAAATATGACTCTTCATCTACCCCCCAATGCCTTTTCATATGTCCTTGCACAACTTAAAACTTTTAAACTTTCTAGGAAACTACTAAGTCCTTTTTATAACATAAAGGTGACTTATTACATTAGGAACATTAGGACATATGAAAAAGTGCAATCCCAACGTGAAATTAGAATATTGGAAAGTGAGAGAAAGTTGAGGGGAATAGGAGAGAGAAAGAGAGAAAATAAGAAGAGGAGATGTTGTTTGGATGAAGTCCATTGATCCTCATTTATGGAAAGCTCCAAATGCAAAGAAACTCGAATCTTTGATTCCATTGCACATTGTGAATCTCATTAAAATCAGCTTGTGAATGCTTGCAAAGTTGAGTGAATTGTTCCAATGATGACCATGTTTCACCGTTTTCTTTATGGATTTGATGAAACAGATAAGGGTATGTGCTAAGGAGGAATACTTGGTGTGATGGTTAGTTTAAAGGTCATTGCATGCGTTCTAACTTCTTGATCTAATGCTGACTATGAAAGCTTCCATTTGGCTAGGAGGAATGTTGGTTGGATATTTTGAAACATCAAAATATGATGTTCAACCACGGTGCATGGGATTAAACCCTCCTACAAGATAGGTGAGGCTGCCCGCTTATTACTAATCTAAAACATTATAGAAATAATATGTATAGTATTTACACTAATCTAACCATTGGGGTTGGGATAGAAACCCAAAATCCATATCCACACTCGGTAAGGATGTTACTCAATTTAGTGTCCCTCCCATCCGTTTACTTGCCTAGGTAACTTTTGGGGCACGTTTACGTCACCAACTATCCCCTTGGGATATTATCCAATTTGCAATTTAATAGCTTACTCCAAATTTAATTCATCCCATCACATCTTATCCATGAGTGATTAAATATTAAATATTTGATTACGCTTCTTCCCATGCATCTTAATCACTTATCCACCCCAAATTTATTCTACCCATGCATTGCATCCATTTTTAATCTTCCCTAAGCGGGATATTTCCCGTGGTCGGGATAAGTCTTATCTTTCTCGAATCGATCAATTTGGCCATCTCAGGGAGTCTTCTCCGCGATCGGCGCCGACCCATATGGTCGGCGCCGATTTTCTAGGAGCGGCGCCGATTATAAAAGCAAGCCCAGAGCTCAGTTCTAACAACCGAAGAGACTACGGAAGAGAACGGAAGAGATTACGAACGAGCGAAAAAGCGAACAAAGAGCGAAGATACAGTTGAGAGAAGAGAGATCTTCTTAGCATCAATTGTATCAAATTAGGGCGAGATCTGTCCAAATCAATCCCGAGAGGAGCACCGTTACTCTGTCCTGTCATATCGCATCGCATCACCATCTATCATCTGGTGACCTGTTCCGAGTGTCTCGCCAACTTCGACACATCCGGAGACCACATTCACCTTCCATCCTCGAATCCTATCGCCGATCCACGATTGTTGATCGCCTTGATTGACACGATCTTGTCCGATCGGCGCCCGATCGGTCTCGATCGATGCCGATCACATCGATCGCCGCCCGATTAGACCCGATCGGCGCCGATTTCTCTGCCAGAGCGGGTAAAGGTCACGAGGTAACACAAATCCGATATTATTTCCTGTTCCTGTTTTTACGTACTTTTTATCTGTTTATTGGTTTGTTTTTATTACTGCATCAGAAAATCTAGTCTTTATTTACATCCTTTATCATGTATGCTCCTTTTCTTTATTGAAAACGTGGGTGACATCCGCGAGGAAGCTCATCGCTTCCCGGACCCGCTTCTCGGGCAGTCCACCCATATATCTTCTAACGCCATCTTTTTCTGTCAAGCATCGGTGTTTTGCAGGTTACTCGGATCTATTGTGCAAATTGCTCGTGTGCGCCCGTCTTGTCTACATCGGCTTCCTCATCCGTCTACATCTTCATCAGGTATCAATTTCATTGAGGTTTTTCAGGGTTCTTGTGTTTAGTTTGGTGCATTAACTTGGACAGGTAACAAACGCGAAATTCTTGATCTACATTCTGGCACGCCCGGTGGGACTGAACCAAAGTCCCTTATTGGTAAGTTCACTTCTTTCCTAGTTTTGAACTTTGTTCCTTTTCTTCACTGATTTCTATCAGTCCTATTTGAGCATTTCTGTTCATCATTTCAATTTTGCTCTTAGGCGAAATCATTATCTTGAAATTTTTCTATTTTCTTAAAATAGAAGTTTTTCGTTTCGCCATTATCTGGATGTATCTTTCCGGATCTTGTTTGTTGTTTGCTTGATCCTTTCTTGCGGAGCACTTTGCTTGTTCGTGGGATTGTTCGAGGGGAAGAGCTCAACAACGCGCTTTTTGAAGTCCACACACCTTGGAGAGCTAAACCTACAGGTATTCCTCTTTTTCGGTGTTTTCTCCTTTTTAGGATTTCTTTGTTGGTTGTCTATCACATCCAAACACTTCAGTTTTTGGTGCTTAAAAAGAACTTAATCGCATTTGGGAAAGAACTTGTTTGAATTGTCTTCATCGAAATCAAACATTTCGTTTTAAGTGCTTAAAAAGAACCTTTTCTTTGTCATTGCTGCATGCTTTTTCATCTAGTTTTAATTAGGTTGGAGAATTGATCAAAATCGGTAGTGACACTATTTGATTTTTATTTTTCACCCTTGCACACAAAGCCAAAATCACTAGGTATAAAGCATTTAAACAAAACTCCTTCCACGGCCTCGCCTACTTGGAAGTGATATCCAGAGGAAGAGCCTACGCGGTACTCGGGCATGCGCTATAAATTCACGGAAGATTTTGGTATATATTGGCAAAGCACCCGACTCCCTTATCGCAGCGGTGTGTGAAGTGCGGGGGTAGGCCCCTATATCAAGCCACGTACCGGTCTTTTACTGAAGTGCCTTCGGGACTCCTCACCAAACATTACCCAAACCATCCTTAGTTTGGCTATCTGAGTAGTTCCTGTTCTAAAAAGCCTTCCCTAACATTTTCTTTTCTTAAAAGCATCAAAATTTAAAGGAGATAATCACTTGCGTTGCTTGAATTGTTTGTGCATTAGTTAGGATAATCTTCTTTCTTGCTTGTTTATGACGGTTATCACCCGGTCACAATCTAGGAAAATGGCCCAACAGGTTCCTTCTTCCTCCGAAATCACCACCAGCGTGGATGTTTCGGCACCCCTCCCATCTTCCTCGGGACCACTGTTAGTTGGTTCCCCCTCATGGTCGTATAATCCCTTCCATCAAGCCAAAACAATCCCATCACGTCCAGCTTCTCCTAGTCCATCAGAAATATCTTCTGATTCGGAGTCTATTCCTCGCGGAGATCCTGAATTTCAGGCTCTCCTTGATCGCAATCCGGTAGCCCTCATGGACTACCTAGTACACAAGTCCATTCGAATATCTGATCAAGGACCACCAATCCAACAAGTGTACGATTATCCTCGTGGTTCATCCCAGGCCTATGTAGAACAGTTTTCATCCTCTCTCTTGCCTCGAGCCACGGAGAAGGGCGAGGTCCCTATGCCTCCCTTTTCTCTTCCACCTACCATGTCGACTAATTCTCAATTAGTCTTACCTATCCCTAACACTGCAGTTACCTCGAATATTCCACAACCCATTTCTGAGAGGTCTTCTGCCCTTGCTATAGTAAATGCGTCTGCACATCCGCACATTGCCGTCAATTCGTCTATGCCCTCTATCGTTTCTCAAGGTCAATACCTCTTCATGAGTCAACCCCCTCCGAATAGGCAGTTGGCTCCTACTTCTCGTCCTCTAGGGGGTCTTTCTTCCAATATTCCAGCGACTGTGACATTCGCCCATCCTCTAGTATCGGCACCCTTGATACCTAATTCGGCAGTAGAAGGCCCCTTTCAGGTCTTGTTCCCCAACATGACCAATCCAACCAACACTCATATTCCTCAATCTATCCCGATTCAATCAACAAACATAGGAGTCCACCAATCACAGGCTCCATCCGTCACCCAACCTTTATTTGCTCAACCACTTATTATCTCGCGGCGCTGCTTATCGCAAGCCGCCTCACAATGAAATACCCCACCCGGTGTCACCCAGAACACCTGGTTATTCCTCTTATCATCCTATCCAACAACAGATGAATCCCCCATCGACACCTCAACAACACCCACTACTTGCTTCTCATATAGGACAAACCAATGTACCTCCTCCCCAATCGGATGTGGTTCAATTTCTCTTCAAGAAAATTGCAGACTTGGAAGCCTCCACAAAAGGAGCCCGCCCTTCATACTCCTTTGAAGAAGTATGCAATGAACCCATTCATCCTTCGGTGGCTTTTAAGCCTTATCCTCCCCAATGGGAACTTCCCAAATTTTCAAAATTTCATAGTCGGGAAGACCCCCAACAACATCTGCGAGCATTCAAACATGCTTGCTATCTCATTGTCCAAGATCAGGAGCTCATGCTCCGTACCTTTCCTATGTCTCTAGCGGGTCCCGCTTTGGGTAGTCTGATAATATTCCTCAACATTCATTATTTTCTTTCTCTCAATTGGCCCAAATGTTTGTTGAAAACTTTTCAATAAATATTGCCCATAAGATCTCAATCACAGATCTTTACAACATTCGCCAATTCGACGATGAGTCTATTGCAGACTTTGTCGCTCGTTGGAGAGGGATAATCAACCAATTGTCCTTCTCCCTCCCTCAATCTCAACAGATCGAGTTGTTCACCCGATCTTGTGCTAGTCACATTTCTTCCACGTTAAGAATCCAAACTTTTCATACTTTCGAAGAAGCCTTCACGATGGCACGCAAACTCGAATCTCGTGCCATTGAACAAGGAAAACTAAAACTTCGTTCCAAGTCTAAACCCGATTTTTCTCGGTTCACCAAACCAAATTCTTTCCCTCCTAAAGATAAGAATCAAGGGTCCACAAATACTATCGTATTAAAAACATCAAGAACTGATAGTACTCCTAATCAACCACCACGAAGAGACCCTTCGTCTGCTCGAAAAGGGGCTTCATCATCTCGATCCTTTGCTCCCTTGGGGGAATCATATGCCTCTATCTTAGAAAAAATGTTGGAAGTTCGCATGATCGAACTTCCCCCCATTAGGGACATTGATGAAAGCCGAGAACGTCCATTCTGGTTTAGGGAAAACGATTTCTGTCATTATCACAGAACCAAAGGTCATGACATTGAACGATGTCAGACTTTCAAAAACCTTGTCCAAAAATTCATTGATAAAGGCGAGCTTATCCTGGATAACCCAAATGCTCCCCCAAATCAAGCACTGGACGTTTTTAAACAACCCTTCCCCAATCATGCCCCAAATCATAATTCTTCAGAATCTCAAAAACCAAACACCCACATTATCAACGTCATTTCTACTGAAGAATCCGCTTCGGAAACCACGTCATCTACAAACACGGCAATCGAATCAGAACCCTCTCCCACTTCACCAATCACTGAAAATCCCCCATCTTCCGATAGCCCACCTTTGAATATTCCTACATTGCTAAGCACGGATTCATCTCTCTCCGCTCCTTCGTCCGATCTCCCATCCATACCCGAGACAGTGTCTTCCGCATCTGTCTCATCATCAGACGTTCTTTCAATGCTCGAGGCAATCACATCCCTTCGAGTTTCCACTTCGGACACATCTACTTCTGTTGCTCCCATTCCCGCTACAACTATGTCCTTAGTGAACATACCTATAATCGTGCCAACTTCGACGGAAGTGTCTTCGACTTTGACTCTTCCTATCTCTTTTCCTACGGTAGTTCCACCCCTGATCACTACACCAAAAGTGGTCCCTTCGCAAGGAACTTCTTCATCACTTACTTCTTCCATTACTAATGTTACTTCACCTATTCAGGAAAAATCAAAAGAAGTAGCATCAACATCTATACGCTCGGTTCCCGAACCTAAACCGAGACAACCAAAATCTAACATCATACCATCAGTGTCTCCCCATTTGCTTCCTCCGGAAAGGTTGCAATCACCTTATGCCGTTGAAGTTGTCACCATCCCTGAAAAAGGGAAGCCCATATTTCGGACCATCAAGACTCTTGGTGCTCTTCCACAAAAATCTCTCTCCACGCCTCATAAACGATTGGATTTGCCCGCTGAGAAGGCGTGTTCTTCTACACACCCGTCAAAGCCATCATCTTCATCCACAACACATTCTTCATCAATACCCCGACAAATAGACCTACCTACTAAAAAGACATCACCTCTTCTATCAGGACCATTACCAAAAACCAAGTCACCCTATCTTCCTCCAATTTCACCTACTTTGGGGGCTTCTTCCTCTTCTAAACCGACATCATCTAAGTCATCAGTAAATTCAACCAAACAACCCCCTTTGTCTCCAAAGACCACAAAATTTATCACATCTCCATCACCTTCAAAGTCTATTTTAGGGGCTCCTCCTCCACCAAAGTCAATCATGTCTCATTTACTCCCATCCCAAGCACCCAAGACTGCTCCTCCAAATGTCCAAACAAATAAGAGGATTCCTAAACAGACTGTTAAACCTAACATGCAAGTTCTCTTACCTCGGCAGTCGATTAAGGTAAAAGAACCATCTTCATCATCTCTATCCTCCTCTTCGTCTACCGGATTCTATACCGAAATCCTTCATCAACTTATCCAATCTGCATCTATAACCCTTCCTCCGATTAAACCTTATAACCCCAAAGGAGTGAAACCTACCTGGTTTAACTCTGATCTGATTTGTGCTTACCACCGTACTCCAGGTCATGACACTGAGGGATGTAAAGCTCTTCAAGCCGTTGTCAAGAACCTTCTGGAAGAAAGTGACCTCTTGCTGGAGGAGGAACAAGTACCTCCTGTCACCCTAGCCTCATCCGAACCTCAACCATCCATTCAGACCTCTAGTGGTTCCACTCCACTTGATCTCCCTCCTTCCCAAATTGACACAATCCATATCGCCACTAGAACCCAACATTATGATAACCCATCTTCATCTTCAACATCTAGACCACGGGTTGTCATTTCTGCAGCCCCTGAAGGCGTGTCTCCTTCCTCATCAGCCCCACGACCCAAGGTCTCCATTCGTGCTGCACCTCGGGCTCAAGTTCCCGTATCCGTTGAGGAGAGTGTTATGAAACAACTCACCCAGGCTCCGGTCAAAATGTCTCTTTTTGACCTCATCCAATCCTCCCCACAACATCGCCAGGCTCTAATCGATAATCTGCGTCGCATCGCAGTAAATTCCGATGAGCCCCAACCCTTCGAGTTAGTTGTTGGACTGAATGGACCATCAACCGCCATTTCTTTCGAGGATTCGGAAATTCCTCCTCTTTCTTCAGAGGATTTGGAAGCTCCCCTCTTCATCACAGTCCAAATCAATAACACTACCCTAAAACGTGTTATGATCGATAGTGGAGCTGCTCTCAATGTCATCTCCTCCCACACATTCGAACAACTTAAGTTACCGAAGAATGTGGTGTCACCCCCACCTTTCGCCCTTCGATCATTTAACGATCAGCTAGCAGTCACTTTAGGAACTGTGGTCTTACCCATTCGAGTAGGTAAGAAGCTGCTTCATGAACTCTTCTATATTGTCGAAGGAAAGTTCCACTATAACATGATCCTCGGACGCTCCTGGATTCGCGCAATGCATTGTGTCCCATCCACCCTCCATCGATGCCTAAAATATCAATATGAAGGCAAAATATATACTCATCCAGGAGATCCTTTTCCTTCCGCACAATGCGACATGACCACACGATCTGCCCCTTTAAAAGAAAATCCATGTTCTCCGGACAGGGCCTCATCTTCTTCTATACCTGCAACCAAACTACCGGATTTACAAAATCTGGAAGAGACATTGCAGCGTTTCTCACTAGGAGAGCTTCCTCTCTTTTCTTTCGATGCCCATCTCAAACCTAATGAGTATGGTAGACCAGACAAACAACCTGAATATCAAACAGGTCTCGGTCGCATCGTCACCATTGGTCTGCCCAATCAACAGACCAATTTCATCTACGGTGGTCTTGATACACCTCATTATCACCCGGATTCTCCTCCTAGAGCCAAACCTTACCTAACAGGGTTTGATTATCTACAGAATCCCACGTTTGCAAAAACTTATCTATATCGATGCGCGTGGAAAGGTTTTGGCCTTGGAAAATACGAACAAGGTATACATGACCTCAAATCCATTCCCACTCTCATGCCACATCAAAAATTTGGTTTGGGATTTAAACCCATTTCAAAAGCCACCGTCACTATTCTTGATGAACCTCTTCCTACTGAAGAACCACCTTCCCCCACTAAATCAGAAGCATCACTTGATGTGGACGATGACATTTCCATCCCACCTAACTTTTTTTTTTGATCAATACCATTTCCTTAGGGCCGTTAGTCTATGAGACTAACAATCGGTCCACTTCTATACCATTAATCTTCCCTGAAATAGTTGGAGACGACTCTCCCACTATCAACACTATCCACTGTGCGGATGACGATTCTGTCCTCACCTATCTAGGGGCAGAGGATTCATATCTTCCCAAAACCATTCCTTCTGACACGTCTACCCTTCTCAACGAGGCCACTATCGACCTTAATATAGGGACTTCTGAAGACCCTCGCATCATTAAGGTCGGCCAATCCCTTAATCCACAAGAATTAGGGGACTTTACCACTTTCCTTTCCAAACATCGTCAAGCCTTTGCTTGGTCATATGAAGATATGCCAGGGCTCGATCCCGATATTGTGGTCCACAATATCGTTACCCTTCCCAACATCAAACCAGTCAAGCAAAAATTGCGTAAAATGCACCCTAGAGTAGCCCTTCTTGTTAAAGAAGAATTACAGCGCTTGCTCTCGGCTAACTTCATCCAACCCATCGATTATCCGCAATGGGTGTCCAATGTAGTACCAGTAACTAAAGCTACTGGGAAGATTCGAATTTGTACCGACTTCCGGGATCTTAATCTTGCCTGTCCCAAGGATGATTTTCCTCTTCCTAATATCGATCAACTCGTAGATTTAACTGCGGGTCATGAGATGCTTTCTCTTATGGATGGTTTCTCTGGATATAATCAAATCCTCATCGCACCAGAAGACCAACATAAGACTTCCTTCATAACTCCTTGGGGGACCTTTTGCTATCGTGTCATGCCTTTCGGTCTTAAGAACGCCGGAGCAACTTATCAACGAGCAATGACCTACATCTTCCATGATCTCTTACACAAAACTGTAGAGGATTATGTTGACGACCTCCTCGGCAAGTCCAAGCGCCGTCAGGAGCATCTTTTCATCCTTGCGCCTCTCTTTGAGAGGCTTATCCGCTTCTGTCTTCGTCTAAATCCATCTAAATGCGTGTTTGGCGTCCTCACTGGTAAACTTTTAGGGTTTATCATTTCCATCAGGGGTATTGAAGTTGACCCCGCAAAAATAAAAGCCATCCTTGAGATGCCTCCCCCGTCTAACTTAAAGCAACTCCGCAGTCTCCAAGGACGTCTTCAATCAGTGCGTCGTTTTATTTCCCAATTGTCGGACCGTTGTCAACCTTTTCACCATCTTCTCCGTAAGAATGTTCATTTCGAATGGGATGAGCATTGCCAAAAGGCCTTTGATGATCTCAAAGCTTATCTTCTTTCTCCACCCGTGCTTACACCTCCACGCGAGGGGGAGCCTTTCTATCTTTATATCTCTGTGACTGACCATGCTCTGGGAGCCATGATCTCGCATCGGGACACTTGTGGTAAAGAACAAGCTGTCTATTACATCAGTCGCACCCTCCATGAGTATGAGACACGTTACTCCGAGGCTGAAAAACTATGTGGCGCTCTCTTCTTTGCAACTTCTAAGCTTCGTCATTATCTTCTTAATCACAAAACTTACATCGTCACAAGTGTCAATCCACTTAAGACAATCCATGCAAAGCCTTATCACAATGATCGCATCACTCGTTGGCTTATGCTCATGACAGAATTTGACCTCGAGTTTATCCCGCAAAAGGCTATCAAGGGTCAGGTTATTGCAGATCAACTAGCTAGTGCTCCTCTTCCGGACACTCGTGACCCCCTTGCTCAGTTCCCCGATGAATTTATCCAACAAATTGATTTTGGTCTATCTCCATTTAAAGTAAAACTCTTCTTTGATGGATCCAAATGCCAGCAAGGGGGAGGTGCGGGTTTCGTGATGATTCCTCCTTGGGGTACGCCTATCCCAGTCGCACACAAATTAAACTTTGAGTGCACCAATAATATGGCTGAGTACGAAGCTCTTGTCTTAGGTCTTCAAAATGCCGTTAATCTCGGCGCTCGTCATATTGACATCTTCGGTGATTCTGAACTCATCGTTAATCAGGTCACGGGTGTCTATCAATGCAAGAATGATATCCTTCAAAAATATCGTGACATCGTTCTTGCCCAACTCCAATCTTTCGATAGCTTCACTATCCAATCCATTCCTCGTACTGCAAATCGATTTGCGGATACCATGGCCTCTTTAGCCTCCCTTATCCCGCCTTTTACCGAAGACTCGCGTCTTTATGTGGCTGTGCAACGATTAGATCAACCATCTTATCTTGGGCAATTAACGTCAATCAATGCTGTCACAACCCATACTCAGGATGAGTGGTATCAACAGATAGTTGATTATCTATCTCATTCGGTCCTTCCTCCAGATCTGACTTCCAATGGTAGAAGATCTTTTGTCCAACGCGCCAATCGCTATACTATCCTAGGTGGGATTCTTTACAAACGCGGCTTTGATGGTATTTTGCTTCGATGCCTCAAAACCCATGAATCATCTAAAGCCATCCAGGAGGTCCATGACGGTATTTGTGGTGGACATTTTAGTGGCTTAGCTGTAGCCAAGCGCATCTTACGTTTGGGATATTATTGGCCTTCTCTTAATCAAGATTGTTGTGAATACACTAAGAAGTGCGTCAAGTGTCAGCAACATTCCAATCTCACGCACATCCCTAGTCAGGCTTTGCAACCTGCGGCGGATTTGTGGCCTTTTTCGCAGTGGGGTCTTGATCTTATTGGTCTCATCAATCCTCGTTCTTCACAACGTCATCATTCTATCATTACTGCCACTGAGTACTTTACTAAGTGGGTAGAAGCCATCCCTCTTTCTTCAACAAAGGCTAAGCCCATAGTTGATTTCGTCTATCAACACATCATTTGTCGCTTTGGCGTTCCACACAAGCTAATCACAGATAATGGTAAGTCCTTCAAAAACGCTGATTTGCAGAATCTCTGCAACGCTTTCAATATCAAGCTCAGTTTTTCTTCTCCATACTATCCTCAAGCTAATGGTCAAGCCGAAGCTTCCAATAAAACTTTGCGTAATATCCTCGCAAAGGTAACTAGTCGAGCTGGTAGGGATTGGCATCTACATATCCCTTTCGCTCTCTGGGCTTATCGGACTAGCATTCGTACTCCTACTGGTGCTACTCCCTTCTCTCTCGTCTATGGGTCTGAGGCCGTTCTTCCTTTAGAGGTCCAAATCCCATCTCTCCGTGTTTCTCTCAGAGAATTTGTCTCCGATGAGGATTATCGTCAAAATCGTCTAGCACAACTTGAATTATTAGATGAGCGGCGTCTTAACGCTCTTGAGCATCATCAAGTCTATCTCGAGCGTGTCAAGCGTGCTTATAACAAGCATGTGCAACACCGTGACTTCAAAATTGGTGACCTTGTTCTTAAGGAAAATCAAAATGTCACTACACTCGAAAGGAGTCAACGTGGTAAGTTTGCTCCCAACTGGATGGGCCCCTACATTATCACTCATAAATATGGGTCTGGGGCTTATCGTTTATCTTCCATGGATGGTATCCCTGAAGCGGAACCTCTTAATGCCTTGCATTTACGGCCCTTCTATTGTTAAAATCTATCTTACACAAATCTAGTCGCAACTCAGATCTTTCATCCGTCCTAATAACCAGTCATCTACTTTCGTGGTGATTTGAAATTGTGTGGTTCTCCGCCTATTGCCTCGTTTACCTTAAATATGAGTATCGCGGCTCTACTCATTGCACGTTTCTTTTGGATATGTTCCTCCTCATGGTAGGAATACCTTAATCACCACTTCATCTGTCCCAAGTACTTATCTTAATCGGATCTGCTCGAGGCAAGAGTACATGTTCTTCCATGTTCTCTTCCCCTCCATCTGATCTATCTAGGTCTAAACTCAGCTTCTTCCAAAAAGTTTCAAAAAAAAAAAAAAAAAAAAAAAAAAGAAAGAAAGATGCTATCCAAAAAGATAGACTGATCCCTCGAAGGACAGCTATCCATATATTATCAAGTGAATCAAAAATTCTAAAAAAAAAGACCATACCCTCGAAGGATGGCTATCATTAAAATTCACAATACAGACCGCTCCCTTGAAGGACGGCTGTTTCTCAAAGAAATACTCAAGGCTTCTTGTAATCAATCAGCCTTCCAGTCAGTTTATACACTTTTTAGCATCACTGAAAGACTTCCCGCATCGATCAGTCTTTCCATATCAAGCAAACTTCCCGTATCGATCAGTTTGCTTTTCTATCAAAACTATGAAGCTGAGTTTTGGGACCTTTTGGTCGATCATATGGAGAATCCTATTTCCCCACTATGGACATGTATTCTGTCCCTTGTAAGTTCCGACAAGATACTTACTTACTTTTCTTTCCGTTTCTATCCTAGATCTGGTTTGCGACTAGTTAGTGTCAGGTTTATTTTAATCTTATATAGGACCTTGTATGCTTGGTCTTTCGGTTTCTTATCTGGATTTTATCTATGGTCGGTTGGAAGTCCGACTTATCATTTCCCTTCTTTTCCGAGTGTCTTCTCTTCTAAGTCACGGTTGTTCCGCTTTCATCTTTGGCTCTTGCATCCTGTTAAATTGACATTTCACATGTTAATTCAATCACAATTTATCTTCTATCAAAATTCCTCTTATCTATCAAGACATCTATCTTTATTCATTTCTCATTAAAATTACATCTATCTATACATCAAACACATCTATCTATCTATCCATCAAAATATTTAAAATATGTACATCTAAGGTACATTATATCTAATCTATACATCAATCACATCCATCAATCTATCCACCAAAATGTACATCCAAGGTACATTATATCTATCCATATCTAATCCAAACATCAAACACATGTACATCCAAGTTACATCACATCCATCTATCATAGTTATATCCACATCACATCTATTTCTATCATCTATCAGTCTATATCTATCCAATCATGTCTATTCATCATCTATCGGTCTATATCTATCCAATCACATCTATCATCATCTATCGATCTATCGATTTATACTCTTTTTTGCCCGTGGATTGCGGTATCGCTTCTCCACGTCGTTTACTTCCATCTGCTATTATCTTTGCCATAGTGTTGATGCTTGGCTTATCTATCTGATCATTATTGTGCGCTAAATGTTGCCTTTCGGCACATATTTTCGATATCACCATCTATTTCGAGTTTGTTCCCTTTGCGTGGAGCACTCGCTTTTTGTTTGGCCGCTTAGAGTTACGCGGGTCTGTAGGCACTAACGTCGTCTGATTTATAGACCGTCTAGTTGTCCCTACCAATGTGTCTCTCTTTAGATGCTGACTATTTTGCAGTTCTCCTTACACTCATGGGTCTGTAGGCACTAACGTCGTCGTCGTCTCATGAGGGAGACCGGCTAGTTTTCCTACCATGTGAGTTCCTAGGTTCTTTGCCTTTTGTTTATTTTTATGCGTCATCAATGATCGAGATCTACTCCGGGCATCCATTGGGGCATCCTGCATTTTTATCTACCTCTTTCAAACTCGGGATCGTCTGCATTTATATCATCCATCCCATCCCTAGTTTGAGGGGGATCACATCACCACAATTTCTTCTCTTTTTCCATCCCTTTGTTTTTGTCTCATAACCTTGCTTATCGCAAGTTACTTGACAAAAAGGGGCAAAATGTAGACACCTAAAATTGGTTACTCAATTTAGTGTCCCTCCCATCCGTTTACTTGCCTAGGTAACCTGGGGCACGTTTACGTCACCAACTATCCCCTTGGGATATTATCCAATTTGCAATTTAATAGCTTACTCCAAATTTAATTCATCCCATCACATCTTATCCATGAGTGATTAAATATTAAATATTTGATTACGCTTCTTCCCATGCATCTTAATCACTTATCCACCCCAAATTTATTCTACCCATGCATTGCATCCATTTTTAATCTTCCCTAAGCGGGATATTTCCCGTGGTCGGGATAAGTCTTATCTTTCTCGAATCGATCAATTTGGCCACCTAGGGAGTCTTCTCCGCGATCGGCGCCGACCCATATGGTCGGCGCCGATTTTCTAGGAGCGGCGCCGATTATAAAAGCAAGCCCAGAGCTCAGTTCTAACAACGCGGAAAAATCGAGAGACAAGAGACTACGGAAGAGATTACGAAGAGAGTGAAAAGAGAAAAAAGCGAACGAAGCGAAAGATACAGATTGAAAGAAAGAGAGATCTTCTTAGCATCAATTGTATCAAATTAGGGCAGATCCTGTCCAAATCAATCCCTGAGAGGAGCACCGTTACTCTGTCCCTGTCATATCAGCGTCGCATCACCATCTATCATCTGGTGACCCTGTTCCAGTGTCTCGCCAACTTCGACACATCCAGCAGACCACATTCACCTTCCAATCCTCCAATCCTATCGCATGATCCCGATTGTTGATCGCCTTGATTGACATCGATCTTGTCCAGTCGACGCCCGATCGGTCTCGATCGATGCCCGATCACATCGATCACATCAGTCGCCGCCGATTAGACCCAGTCGACGCCGATTTCTCTGCAGACAGGTAAAAGGTCACAGGTAACACAAATCCAGTATTATTTCCTGTTCCCTGTTTTCTGTACTTTCTGTCTGCTGTTCAGTTTCTGTTTTATTACTGCAATCAGAAAATCTAGTCTTTATTTACATCCTTTATCATGTATGCTCCTTTTCTTTATTGAAAACGTGGACTGACATCCGCCAAGGAAGCTCATCGCTTCCCGGACCCGCTTCTCGGGCAGTCCACCCATATATCTTCTAACGCCATCTTTTTCTGTCAAGCATCGGTGTTTTGCAGGTTACTCGGATCTATTGTGCAAATTGCTCGTGTGCGCCCGTCTTGTCTACATCGGCTTCCTCATCCGTCTACATCTTCATCAGGTATCAATTTCATTGAGGTTTTTCAGGGTTCTTGTGTTTAGTTTGGTGCATTAACTTGGACAGGTAACAAACGCGAAATTCTTGATCTACATTAAGATCCCGAACATAAGAACAATATCTTAAGAGAGATGAATCTCACAACAAAAAGTTTACAAAAATAGCATCGAATTCTATTCCTCAAATGATTAAAAGAAAACAAATTTTTTTCTTCTTAACAATAGTTCTCAATATTCCAAAAATCTCAACCCTTTGGAATGCATAAGCATCCCTTATTTATAATAAAAGGAGTTGAGATAAAATAGGATAAATCCTAGAAAATAGTCTTTTAAAAGAGAGTCCTATTTTTCTTGACTCTCACGCAGGAGACCAAGTCAAAATTTTCTTCCTATGTGACGAAACAAAAATGAAAAAGACATGTCGATTTCAAGATTGAAATGACATGTCGCATTGTGCTTATTTTGTATCATCATCTTTATCTTCCTCCAACAAAGCTTGCTTGTCCTGAAATTCTTGGAATTTTCAGATTATACCCTACATTTCATTCTCATCAGGCACGGTGGAATGATCACTCAGAACTTCACATGTTTCCTGAGTATCACTAGCATTTCCAGGAAGCTTTTTCAATCTCTTGTTGAGTTTCCTCAGGGTCTCCAAAGAATGTTCAATTTTCACAAACCTATCAATGATTTCCATGCTGAATCTGTAAGTTGGTTCATGCTGAATTGATTCTTGGATCTGTTTGTAAAGATCATCAATAGGAAGGATACCTGAGCTTTCACTCAACACTTTAGCACAGATCTTGACTAGCTCTTCTTCTAAGTCATTCTTACCATCAACCAATTGATCTCTTGATTCTCTCAATTTGCTACAAGCTTCATTGAGAATATTTATTTTGAATCTGATGGCTTTAGTTAGCTGAAAATGTTTATCCCCATGTGGAATGATGCCTTCATTGACGAAGATGTGGATGGAACCTATTTCAGCATTTACAAAGCTTACAAAGTTATATCTAGGTTACCGATTTCTGCTGAAAACTCATCATCCATGTTCTCTCCATCTTTCTTTATATCTTCTAATGATTGGTATACTTCCACATGTATCTTTGATTACTTCTTTTCCTTACAGGAGTAGCCTTTGGGTACATTCATTGACCGTTCTACCCTTTCATTAATCTTCTCGATTATGGGTACCAATGAGAAATCGTATCCGATAGGAATAGAGGGTGATGGTGTTGACTCAGGAGGCTTTGAGAGCTTGAGTAGCACTTCTGTTAGCTGTAGTAATTTCTCTTTTAACTCATCTCTATTTGCATTAGTTTCCCTCATCTTCTAGCACAACACATTCATGGCATCTTGTGCATCCTATTGTGCTCCCTCTGTTGTTACTTTCCCTAGAGCCACCCTTGTGATTTGATAATCTGTGACCATTATGTCATCCTTAGTTTTATCAGTTGTGGGAGTAGCAATCTCTACAAATTTATGCCCTGAGGCATCCACTAAAATCCTTGAGACTGTTTTGGGTTTCTTGGCCGACTTAGTGGGAGTGACCTTGAGGGAACTAAAATCAAAGGCTGGTAATGGGACAACTACCTTCCTCTTCCTCGAAGTCTAATCTACCAACCATTGAGGCATATTGGAAGAATTTTCTTCCATTGTAGGTGTTATGGTCACATCTTCAGGTGGAGGAGGATTATCTTGTGGAGTGGTAACCACCATAAGTGTAGCGAAAATGGTGGGGAATGAAGGTGAAGTAGGGAGAGGCATGTCCATGGTTAACTGGGGTCCAGTGGGGAGATATGAGAGACTGGAAAAGATACTAGCCATGGCTGAGGAACTTGGTGAAGAAATATGAGGCAAGAAAGGTTGAATGGGAGGAGGCAAGGATTTTGAAATTAGAGCTTGAGAAGTGGGAGGAAGACTTACCTCTGATGAACTATCTACACAAGGAGGAATGGAAGGCTGAATAATCTCTTCTCTTGAAGGAAGATTCCCTTGTTCTAGTTGTGGAGGTGAATCAAGAACCTCAACTATTTGTGGGAGAGTGGGTACTGGTGTTGTTACTTGATCTTCTCCTTTTCTTACAAACTTAACCTTCATTGGCATTTTAGAAGGGTTCTTATCCTTTTATTTTTTTCATTTTGAGGGTCCCTCTTCCAAAGCATCTAGCTTTGTAAAATTCCCTTCTTTATAACTCATTCCCCAAGAAATGAGCCACACCTTAATATGAGCTAAAATTTGAGTAGCGTTTCCAAAGTGATAGAAGCTTTCTCGTGAATGGACCAATCAATGGATGGGAATACATATTGATCTTCATTTAACCCATCATACGAGGCATCAAGGACACTCTCGTTGTCTTTAGTACTTGTTGGGATGTTAGATAAATCCTTCATCTAGATTTCTTCAATTGTCAACCTACTATTGTATTTTCTTCGATGGAAACTTCATCCCGAAGATCAACTCGAATATCTTCTATGTTGGAAACATGTAGATATAAAGTCTCGTATGACTTAAGGAATCCTCAAAATCAAATCCATCTCTCGTGCTTCATGTGCTTCTTCAATTTGTCCTGAAGCTCGTGCACTACATTCTTAGCTTTGACCATCATCGAGCATGTGTATCTTTCAATGGAAATGGGGAAGGATACAAAAGCCTTGTGTTTGCTTTGTTGGAATTTGTGGAAATCCAACAACTATCTTACTAAATCCATTAGGATCAGCTTATAACCAGGAATCTGGTAGTTGGAAAGGGTCACTTGGATACATGACCACCCAAAGGTATGTGAACTTCTTGAACTACAAGAAGATGCAACCCCATTTTGATACTTCGCCCATGCTTCAAAGACATGATCGTTATTTTCCTTAGATCAAGGTTCATCCTACGATATTTTCATAAAATAAAGCATCGTTCACTCTTCCGAACTGATATTCAAAACCTTTCATTATCAGCTTAGGAGGTAACGATATATGTATTCTCGTTACCCTATCTCTTTTTGCATCTAATCCTGGGTAATTTCTCATGCTAGCTGCTACATAGGTGACATATGATGACATATAGAATTTGCTCGTAGTCAAGACTGTCTTCATCTAGGAATCAATCTCATCACTTATGGGACTACTCCAATTGATCCCTTGTTTTTTCTTCTTCATAATAACCATGAATTGATACATCCATCCTTGGAAGTCGCTTGACTCAGGGAGTCCAAATACTCGACTTAACAAGGTGATGATGTCACTAATTCTGAGGATGAAATCACTCCTAGGGATAAAATTTAGAAACCTTGAGATGGCCAACTTGTTCTTGATCAATAATTTTCTATTCACATGCACGATGCAGCTTCTTGATCTTTGTCCTAGGCTTTCTATGCTTTGACTTAAGAGCTATGTCGACATATTCTTGAAATTTGGGTAATCTTAAGAGGTCATCAAAATAACCTCCACCCAACATCACTATGACTTCTCCTACTTGATTTTTCACCGAGCAATATTTCTAGTCATAATGGGAAGCACAGACAAAATGAACTCGGGGCATTGAGGAGACATTGGAAATCCTGCTTTGTAAGAGGGAGGCCACTTTTTGTTATTGAATTCATCTAGGGACTCTGAGAAGAATCCTTCATTCTATTCCAAAAATCTTCAATGTCAATGTTACCAAGCTCCGTATCTTGGTTGTCATAATTAAAATCTATATAGGAGGGGGATTCCATCTTCTAATACTTGTATTTCATCTTCCCTGACCTATCTAACTTTTCTTTAGATGATCTAGGATCTGACATGAGAAATCCTGAAGAAAGAATGCTTAGACAACTCCTATCTAAGCAATTAGACTTGGAATCTTGTTGAGCAACCCCATAGACCCACCATAATATTTAGATTTTAGGACTTGTAAAGCACCTGATGAAACTCCGATACACTCGGAGAGAGAGTTTTAGAACTTAGGTCTTGTCAGACACTTCACAAAACCTGACACATTGGAGAGAGTGTCGGAACTTAGTAGGTGTTGGACACTCTATAAGCCTTGACACCTTGCAGAATTGGAATATGTTGAGCACCTCACAAGACCCGACACATTGGAAATTGGATGTCAGATTATGTTGGATGTCCAACACTTATAAAATCCCAAAACATCGGAACTTGCGTATATTAAAACACCCTGCAAAACCTGAAATAAGGGATTAGGTTTTGAGATGTCAAGACATGTAATCTTTCCACCATTTCAACAGTTAGGAATTTGTATTCTTCTCCTTTTCTTTAAAACACAAAAAGGTATATTCCAAGGTATAGAATAGGAAAACACCCTAAGGGTGAACTCTTAATCAATAATTTCTATTGGAATACAACCCAAAAAGAAGAAAACCTAAAACCCTAAACCTAGAAGAAAAGTAGGAAAGGAAGGAGAACGTCACAAAGAACATCACAAAAACATATTCAACAAACCTCACAAGCAGAGGGTAGAGAAAATACCTTTAGCAAATTTGAAAAATAATCGAAAATGAATCACGCAATCAAGCACAAAATCAAATTTGAAGGTTGAGAGAGCATGTACGAGAAAATCCACACAACCAAAAGTACAATAGATACAAATGACATGTAAATCCAACTATTGATAAAAACCCATGAATTTATTACACTTCACATGACACGTGTGCCAACTACCTGACAACTTGGAGTTAATGCCATGTCATCATGCTTGAGTGCTTGAAACCCAATACAAAGGATTTAGCTATCATTTTAGGTTTCGGGTTTCGGGAAATAGATGACATGAAACATGAGATGCTTAGGTGTTCCAAGGTTCTGAAAACCTAACACAAAGGGACATATCGGGTTTCGGGTTTCAAAGTCAAGTGACATGTAGCATGCTTTTTTCAAGTCATGTTCTGATGCTCATGAGTTTCAAAACCTGAAATACTGGCTAGTTTTAGGTTTCGGGTTTCGGGAAAAATTTGCATATAGCACATAAAAAACATGTTTTCATGTTGTTGAAACTCAAAACCCAAAAATCTCTTCAAAAGGGCATTTTAGGATATTTTTCAAAAAAATTCTATGATTATCTCATTTTAGCCGGAATCACTAAAATGAGATAACAACCGACTTTAGCTAGGGAATTTCTTAGTGACATCAAAGGAAGAGAACTTAGAATCTCTAGTTTTATCCATTGGGCTACGTCGAGTCGAAGAAAGAAGAAAACCAAACACAAACAAAGAAAGGAAGAAAACGAAAAGAAAACACACGAGAAAAAAAATTTATGTACAATGCAAGAGAGTATCTTGCACTCGATGGAACAACTTCAGATGTTGACCACCGAAAGGCCGAGGGAGCAACTCTCCATTAAGGTATGACAGACAAGCTATTTTCACCATTCAAATTGATGTATTTTGAAAGGTCCTTTCCATAAAGAATCAATCTTGCCAAGCATCCATTTCTATTCTCTTCTCTTATCCCAAAGGAGTACTAGGTCTCCAAATTAGAAATCATGTTGCTTTGATTTATTATCAAATATTCTTTTAACTTTTATTTGATGATCTCGTGATGCAATCCACCACCTTGCTCCTTTCCTCTTCTAGCCTTGGCTAGGTACATAGCCCTTTATCAATAGAACTTTGAAAAGTTTCATCTTCAATTGCTTTGGCCAATCATAAGGTGGCACTTCTACGAGATAGGGATCTCAACATCAATCCCATACAATACTTGGAAAGGGTACATTCCAATAGCTCACTTTGGAGTAACTGATCTACCCATAACTTATCATATAATGATTTGTGCCATGCCCCAGTGTTCTCATCCACTAGCTTTCTAATTATAGTAACTAGGTTCTTGTTGCTTGATTCAGCTTGACCATTACCTTGGGGGTAATAGTCAGATGAATGAGCCAACATGATCCCGAATCCATAACAAAATTCTATTAGCTCATGTGATGAGAAATTGGAGGCATTGTTGGAAACAATCTTGTGAGGCATGCCAAATTTGACAATTATATTTTCTTTGAGGAAGTTGCAGACAACTTCAGAGGTTGCCTGCTTGATGGGTGCAACTTCCACCCACTTGGTGAAATAGTCTATGGCAGTGAGCACATAGTTGTGTCCCACACTGGAGGCAAGATTTAATACTCCAATGAAATCAATTCTCCACCGGGTGAAAAAGTTCTTTAATGACCACAAGCTTTAGGGGAAGAGCTACTAACTTAGGGCGACCAACAAAATGTTGACAATCTTCACATTTGGACACCCATTCTACTGAGTCTCAAAAGAGAGTAGGCCAATAGTACCTAGCTCGTAGGATCTTATAAGCTGCCATGAAGGAAGAGAAATGTCTTGCGCATTCCAGATTATGGAAGGACTCTAGCAACTTCATCTGCTGTGACCTATCAACACAACGCAGGAATATACCATCAATACCTTTATTGTACAATCCATTATCCAAAATAATGTATCTTGTAGATCTTAACTTAAATATCCTCTTATCCTTTTGGCTTAAATGCAAGGAGAATTCACCATAAGTCGAAAGAAAGCAATATTTGTGTACCATTTGTCGGTTGTGCTCATAAAAAGCACCATGCACAATTCTCAAGAGGTATCTTCGCTTTTTTCACATTCTGTCTCAAAGCATTATTTTCTACAATCAATTGAACAGGCCCCTTCCTCGTACTCAACTTGGTAGGTCTGATGTCCAATTCATACTCTTGGACTTTAGCTATCCAGCTTACCCCATTGACTACCCAGCCTCTTGTTGAGTCAAAATGGATTTAACTACAGATATCGGGAATGAGAACGAGGGTATGAGATCTCGGACGTAATGTTTCACTTTGCTCTCACAATCACATAAGCATGCTTTTCAATTTGTGACTTTTTAAATTCATGTTCTTTTAATGGGCAGCTCATGAAAGTGATGGGAGCTTCAATTCCTTCTTCATTTTCTTGCATGAAGATGGCGATCTTGTAGATGAGTGGAAGCATAGCTGTACATGATGAAATATTTTTTGAAGTCTGGACATACTAGAACAGAGCATGTGTGATTGCCTTTTTGACTTCTTTAAAAGCAATCTTCCTTCAATGCTCCATTGAAATGGACTTTTCCTTTCATTAACCCAAGGATATCCTTGGTTTTATCAAAGAAAATCGGTATAAATCTTCTTAGGAAATTAACCCTCCTGAAAAAGGAGTGCACCCCAATTTTGCTTGTGGGTAGGGTAAGGCTTTGAATGGCCTTCACCCTCTCTAGGTCAATCTTGGTTCCTTCTCTAGTCACAATATGACCCAACAAGTTTCCTTCTGTCACTCCAAACATGGATTTTTTAGGATTTAATGAAATCCCATGATGCCTCGCACCTTAAGAGTACTGCTCCAAGTGATCGTAATGATCACTTTGTTTTTAGAGAAGACCAACAAATCATCCAAATACAAAAATATGACCTTGCCCATTAAATCCCTAAAAGCTAAGTCCATAGCTCTCTGAATGTGGCCTTGACATTGATCAAACTGAAAGGCATCCTTCTATAAGCAAAGGTTCCCCATGGAGTGGTGACTGCTATTTTATGTTGATCTTTAGTAGCTACCTCAACCTGATTATATCCTGAAAATCCATCAAGCATGGATAACATTTCTACCCAAAGTGACCATCTGTAATACCTGGTCCATGATGGGAAATGGATAATTGTCCTTCAATGAAGATTGGTTGAGATTCCAGAAGTCAACACAAATATGGATTTCACTTGATATTCTTTCACACAGGGACAATGTTCGCAACCTAGGTGGAATGATGGATTGGAAAGATAATCCTTGCGTCTAACATTTTCTAAATTTCTACAAGAATAGTCCCTGAGATCTTGGGGTTGTAATGTCTCTGCTTCTACCTATGGGGTTTAACTTCAGGCTTCAAGGGAATGCTATGTTGCACATCCTTGGGCTTGAAAGACTTTAGATCCATGTATGACCATGCTAGGATGTCCATATATCTCTTCAAGAGTGAAGAGAATATTTATTTTTCCTCTGGTGAACAACATTTACCGATGTTTACCATCTGCGGTTGATCAGCGGAACCTAGGTTAACTTGATCTACTTCTGACAAGGAAGCACCTTTAGTTTGCCTTTTACCCTGAATAAATCGGTCATGCTTGTCAAACAAACCTTCTAGAGAAACCAATCCCTTGGGAATCTTGTTTCCTTTAAGTGAATGAACTCACCATCAATCTCTTGATATGAACTTGAAACAGATTCACGGAAATCTGATTATGATCCTTCAAAATATAGTTCACTAAAATTGTTGGCTTTTTCAAGGAAAGACGATACCTATTGATCATCATTGAATACTTTCCAATGTGTTGAATTATCTAGAACATTGGGATGGTACACAATCTCGATGGTGTACATTTTTGTTTGAACTATGGGTGAGGAAGGAGGAGAGATGCAAACATAGACAATGAATCAGCTTTGTCGTTATAATCCCTCAAAACTACCTTGATAGAAAAAGCATCAAAGAATTCTATGTTGTCCCATACCTTGTTCCTGTAATGCTTTAGGCAATCATTTTTGACTTGATAAACCGCTTTCACTTGATTTATAATGAGTTCTGCATCTCCCTGAACTTTGAGGTTTTAGATTCCCTTTTGTCTTGCCATTTCTAATCCTAATAACAAAGCCTCATATTCAGCTATGTTATTAGTATTATCAAACTGCAACTTGAAAGTAAAGGGAAAGATCTTGAAATCTAGAGATATAAGAACTATGCCCGCACCTAATCCAAAGAGTTGAACAACTCCCATCGAACTTTAGGTTCCAAATACCATTTGGGTCCTCTTCCTTAACATTCACAGCTGGTATGTCCAATGTCATGAAATAATTCCCTAAGCTAGCATCTTTGAAAATAATTTGAGCCTTGGGGTCATCAGATTTAGTGACTAAATACTTTGCTTGAGGCTCAGGATGGAGAATACGAGGAACTCCATTAACTAAAATTTTAGCCTTGGTCTAGTCCATATTAATCTCCCCTCATACATCTTTACAAAAACCTCTTCCTAAAAGAATACCGTAAGCAATCGGGATATCAAAGAACTTAATCATCATTTTTACTCTCTTCTCGGGAAGATGACAAATGAAAATTGTGCATCTTTGATTTGACTGATCAAAGGAACTTGCTTGGTTTCCATGGAGTAACACCATCCATATGATTTAGTCAAAGTAAGTCCAAGGGCATGAGCTACTTTTTTGGGCATCACGTTATCGGAAGCTCCTGAGTCAATTATGTAATTACTGAGTTTGAACCCATTTATGAGTAAAGACAAATAAAACGGTTTGATCTTTCCTAAAGAAGAAATAGAGGTCATATTGGTTGAAGGTGAAGGTTGAGTAGGACTTGAAAAATTCCTTTTGAAGATGAAGGAACAACAACCTTGCTTCTAATGAATTTGGCAAGCTTTTCAAATTGCTCAGGATTTGACTGAAGATATTTTGCTTCTAACATTTGGATCTTAGTTCTTTTTGCATGGTCAATAATGTCAAAAGTAGTATATGAAGGAATGATGGTAGGCTTAGTTCTGGTTATATTGGTTTCAGCTGAGGTACTAGTCTTGAGAGTAGAAGAAGGAGAACAAGAAGAAGTTGTTACCTATTTAGTTCTCTTTTTCAGCTTTGTCTTTGAGATAGGAGATCTTCTCTTAGCCATGACCACAGGAGCTTCTTTATTCTTCTCCTTAGAGCCTTCAACTGGTTTTCTAGGATTCTGAGATTGGGATCAAGTAAAGACCACAAATGACTGAACATCATGTTCACATCCATCTTCCTCATATTCCAAATACCCAATGCTAGAGTCACCAACTGAATCATCATATGACTCATCAACATATCCCAAAGCTTCAAAATCTTCATGAGAATCTTGTTCTTCTGGTTCTTCATCTTCTTCGACTATCTCCACTATAGCATTAACAAGAGGAGCTTCAATAACTAGTCTCGGCTAGCAGAAGTCAACCACGGTCTATCTCTTGTGGGAGCACCATTAGTATTATTGAAATTCCATCTAGGAATATCCCGATACGGATGTTGCTCACCTATTGAGACATTTGCTTTTTCAAAGCGATCAAGTCATTAGCCATCTTCTGAATCATTGGATCAGTAGTACTCTAAGAAGAACTCTGATTTTTAGGCTTGGATGATTCTTTTCTGATCTTTCCTACTTAATAAGACCGTCTTCTATTTCAAAGTGGCCCTAGCTTGAGTAGTGGTCAAATCAGGGATAACAAATCTTATTAACAAGAAGCTCACATCCGGAGGTTGAGTGTTGATGAAGATGTTAGGAAATATTTAATTAGTGCTCCATTAATAAACAATAATTACGTGAAGTAATTATCATGTTGTAAGTATGTGTTAGTAAATTGTTATTAGTTGTTATATAAAACAACAATAACAATTATATTTGGTTAGTGTGTTAGAAACAACTCACGTAAGTTAGTGAGTTGTTATAAACTACTTCCTATTATTTAGGGAGTATATTTCCTATATATGTGTAATCAATCTTGAAGAAGAAATCAGAGAATTATTATTGTGTTTATTCTGTTTAAACTCTGCTGCTACTCCAAGATTTGGTATCGTAGCAACAGTCTCGAGTTCGAAACTCACTTGGGTAATGGTAAGGGGGATATTATTGGCATGTGTGTCTAGCGCTCCCGTGAGTTTCATGACATGGACTAACCGCCTCTCATAGATCCTAACTCGGTGATTGTAGTGAGACCGACACCTATGGGTTTTGATCTAACGGAATCGTGGTCCAACAAATGGTATCGTAGAGTGAGATTTTTTGGAAGCAAGATAAATCCTGTGTAATGGAAGTCTAATCGATTGAGGGGCAGATGAGGGTTCTATTGCCCCTGTGCATGAGGTTTAGTATTATAAGTGTGCAGCTGTGAAGCTTGGTAAGAAAGGGCCTGTTTGCACTCAGAGGACGAGGTTCTTGTATCTCGAGTCACACACATTGTTTGTGCCTCAAACAGTCTGACTGCGTTGGCATGTTTCAATCTGGAAATATTATAATCAGCTGTATCCCGATTTATCACTAGAACCATCTCTTCAAAGAAAAGGCAGAGCTTGTGGGAAACTATATACAGATCCGTGCACTGTCATAGTCAAGGGGTGTCTCGAAAGATTCGATTCATCTACCACTCCTGTTAGTAGTGCATTTGTGCTCCTGGTTTGCGCATCCAGATCTTGCATCGTATTTCCACCGATTTAACACTGCCGTCCAACATTTGGGTCATGCACAGATATACCGGTGAACTGGCAATGCTGTTGAGAAAAGAATCTGCCTAAAACAAAAAAGGAGAGAGAGAGAGACGTCATTCTGTGCGCATTTTCTATTCCAGTTTGCATTATGTAATTTATGCATTCAGATCGGATGTGGATTTACAATATTCTTTGACAGCAGAGAGCTAGTTCATTCCTGATTGCGTCCATGATGAGAGTCTAAGCGCCTGCAGAACCATGCCTTGTCCCTTCCAAGTTCTTCGTGGATCTTGACAGAATTATCGATCTTATTCTCTGGTTGTCACGGACTTCATCAACACCTGGCACGCTCAGATATGCATCAACATTAAACATATCTGCTTGTTCTCCATATTCAGGGAGTACCATCACAGCTGGCAGATACTCGTGTTCAGTTTCATCAAGATTTTAGCAATCAAAATATAAGGCACGCGTCCGCAGCTGCCACTGCGTGTAGACGCATATTGCATGGTCGAATCAAGCATTGGATTGGACTCTACACGTGTGTCGTAATTCTGGTATTTATAAATGCTTTTAGCAATAGATTTAGTTGATGGTTTAAAGTCAAATATTATTGAGTATCAAATCTCGTAGTGTGTAATAGTAGTGGGTGGTCTATAGTCATGTGTCTTTTAGTTTAAGTTTTTTAGTAAATATCCATGTAAAATTTAAAAAGTAATTTGTTTTTATTACTTTTTAAATATATAGTGTAAATTGGGAGCAATATCGGTTGAAGCCGACTCCCCTAAAGAGTGCATTTTCGGTTGAAACCGACGCTCTAAGGTATAATGGACATTCCACTAGAAAAATTCAATGGTCTCAACTTTCACACATGGAAAGTCAAGATCCAGATGCAGTTGATGAACAAAAATCTTTGGAGGATAGTAGATGGAAAAGAACCAGCACCTTCAGATCCGACCAGATTGGCAGAATGGGAAACACGGGATGATAAAGCCAAAGCCATTATTGGCCTTGCCCTTTCAGACTCTGAATTACATTATGTTGATCTAGATAAAAACTCGAAGGACATATGGGATAATCTGAGAAAATTATTTGGTTCAAAAGCAGTCAATGCAAAGTTTTCCCTGAAACTTCAGCTGTTCAAGCTAAAAATGAGTGATGGAGATACAATGTCTAGTCACATCAACAATTTACGATCTCTTCTGAGACAACTTGCAGAAGTAAAAGCTCCAGTAGATGACGAGGATGCAAAAGCTATTCTGCTGAATAGTTTACCACCCAAATACAGTAATGTTGTTTTCACTCTTGGTCAGATACCTTCTAACTCATTGGAAGATATGATATCAGCTCTCCTAGCTGAGGAAAAACAGACCAAAGAAGATATAGAAGAAGAAACAACAATGTATGTAAAAAGGAAGTACAATTTTTTTCTAAATATAAAGAGGAAAGAGAATGTTTCTACTGTAAGAAAAAGGGGCATACAGCTTCATTTTGTAGAGCTCGAGCTCAAGATATACTTAGTGGAAAACTCAAAGGAATTGAGGCCAACTTTATTACTGAAGAAAGATCAGAGAATGAGGAAGAACAAGTAAATGAAGACAGTGGCTCTGAAGACTTCTTGTTCTGAGCATGAAACTGGAGGTATGAGGCATCGGAGGTTAGAGGTCATTCAGAACCTCTCGCGCTGCCAACGATGAGGCCACATATCAGCTTTGGTGACATGTGTGTGTGCAGTTTGATTTCAGTGATTCCATTGTGGTGTGCCTCATTTTGCAATAATCTTGTTTTCAATAAGTGGAAATTTCACATTGAGGGGGGAACATGATTCCAATGTTCCATTTCCAGTATGTCAGATTTTTCTATGTATGTATGAGCAACAGATGTCAGCAGAATTTCCTATGTTATTCCCTACAGTGAAATGTGATGAGGGCTGAGAATAGTACTTTGCATATCATGATGTGGTTGTAGGTAAACCACTTGAAAACCTTCATTTGTGGTTTGTGGTAAACCAATTGCAAAACCACCATTCTTGGTTGTTGGTAATCCATTTGCAAAACCATCACTTTGTGGTTTGTGGTAAACCAATTACAAAACCACCATTCTCGGTTTGTGGTCAACCGTTTGCAAAACCATCCCTGAGGTTTGTGATCATCCTATGAAAATCACCAGATCATGAGCAGGTGCAAGTACAAAGGCAGGTTTTCCCCATGTTCGCACTAAGGGGGGGAATGTTAGGAAATATTTAATTAGTGCTCCATTAGTAAACAATAATTACGTGAAGTAATTATCATGTTGTAAGTATGTGTTAGTAAATTGTTATTAGTTGTTATATAAAACAACAATAACAATTATATTTGGTTAGTGTGTTAGAAACAACTCACGTAAGTTAGTGAGTTGTTATAAACTACTTCCTATTATTTAGGGAGTATATTTCCTCTATATGTGTAATCAATCTTGAAGAAGAAATCGGAGAATTATTATTGTGTTTATTCTGTTTAAAATCTGCTACTACTCCAAGAGAAGAAATATTTTTGATTCTCAAGAGTAGGAACAATACAATTTGGAATCTTGTTAATTAGCTTGTTGAATTTGGATATGAAGTCCTGCATGGGTTCATAAGAATCCTTCTTCATGTGGGTAAGTTGTGCTAACAAGGTGTGAGAATCTTTAGTGGTTTGAACCTCAATTCAAATACGAATCTAATGGTAGCCCAGTTGATAATGCATGCATTTGGGAGATGATAGAACCATTCCACTACTACACCATGTAATGTTTCGATGAAGATTCGAGCAAAGACATCTTCATGAGAAACCCCAAGAACACCACATGAAACAAAGAATGAGGCAATGTGTTCATCAGGATGCTATTTTCCATCACCATTGAACTTAGGAATATTCTTCTATGATCCATGAGGTAGGTCATGCAATGGTGGAGTAAGGGAAAGAGGACCAATAGCTGCACCCTAAGGCACAGGTTGTGCTACCATTCTTCTAAATGAAGTGTGTATAGGAATCTGAATATCTGACAAGAATAATGCATGAGAAGTTGAATAAAATTCTTGTTCTCGAGAATCCGAATCCTTCGGATGGGTGAAGAACTTCTTGCCCAAACTAGATGCAACACTATTGGATGAAATCCTAAAATTATGCTATTGAAGTAGATCAAAGAATGGATTAGTTTCACTCTTGGCTTGGCTTAACTGAGTGAAGATCTTCCTGCCAACTTGAATTGGAAAATGGATCTTCCTGAAAATAAGGAAAATACGGACTCACTAAACACCAAAAGAATAATCTTGGTTTTATCAATCCGTATATCCTTAGTGGAGTCACCAAAATCTGTTGGTTATATATTTTGTCACGCCGAATATGAGGTTCAACCACAGTGCATGGGATTAAATCCCTCCTCAAAGACAGGTGAGGTTGCTTGTTTATTACTAATCTAAAACACAACAAAAATAATATGTATAGTATTTACACTAATCTAACCATTGGGGTTGGGATAGAATCCCAAAATCCATATCCACACTAGGTAAAGATGTTGTTGTTTTCCAAAATAGAATGGATCAGAAAGGAATACACAATGGAAAGGAAATGATGGGAACGTATTTTCTTTCGAGAAAACATAGATCACGAAATAATCATATGAGTTCTAGATAACAAATGTAATGTAATGTTTGAAACAATTAAAATGATTGAGAATGCTAAACAAAGAATAGCTTAAGATCCTGAACATAAGAACAATATCTTAAGAGAGATGAATCTCACAACACAAAGTTTACAAAAATAGCATCGACTTCTATTCCTCAAATGATTAAAAGAAAACACAAAGTTTTTCTTCTTCACAATAGTTCTCAATATTCCAAAAATCTCAACCCTTTGGAATGCATAAGCATCCCTTATTTATAATAAAAGGAGTTGAGAGAAAATAGGATAAATCCTAGAAAATAGTCTTTTAAAAGAGAGTCCTATTTTGATTGACTCTCACACAGGAGACCAAGTCAAAATTTTCTTCCTATGTGATGAAACAAAAATGAAAAAGACATGTTGATTTCAAGATTGAAATGACATGTCGTATTGTGCTTATTCTGTATCATCATCTTTATCTTCCTCAACAAAGCCTGCTTGTCCTGAAATTCTTGGAATTTTCAGATTATACCCTACATTTAATTCTCATCAGGCATGGTGGAATGATCACTCAGAACTTCACATGTTTTCTGAGTATCACTAGCATTTCCAGGAAGATTTTTCAATCTCTTATTGAGTTTCCTCAGGGTCTCCAAAGAATGTTCAATTTTCACAAACCTATACATGATTTCCATGCCAAATCCATAAGTTGGTTCATGTGGAATTGATTATTGATTTGTTTGTAAAGATCATCACAAGGTATGATACCCGAGATTTCACTCAACACTTTAGCACAGATCTTGACTAGCTCTTCTTCTAAGTCATTCTTACCATCGACCAATTGATCTCTTGATTCTCTCAATTTTCTACAAGCTTCACTGAGAATATTTATTCTAAATTTGATGGCTTTAGTTAGCTGAAAATGTTTATCCCCATGTGGAATGATTACTTCTCCCACCAAGATGCGGGATGGAACCTATTTTAATGTTTGCAGAGCTTCAAAAGTTAACTCTAGGTTCCCGATTTCTCTGAAAACTCATCATCCATTTTCTCTCCAGCTTTCTTTATATCCTCTAAGGATTGGTAGACTTCCATAGTATCTTCGATGACTTCTTTTCCTTGCAAGAGCAGCCTTTGGGTCCATTCATCAACCGTTCTCCCCTTTTCATTAATCTTCTAGATCATGCGTACCGATAAGAAATCAAATCCGATAGAAGTAGACGATGATGGTGTTGACTTAGGAGGCTTTGAGAGCTTGAGTAGCACTTCAGTTAGCTAATGTACTTTCTCTTTTAACTCATCTCTATTTGCCTTAGTTTCCCTCGTCTTCTAAAGACAAACACATCCATGGCATCTTTTACGTCCTACTATGCTCCCTCTTTTGTTACTTTCCCTAGAGCCACCCTTGTGATTTGATAATGTGACCATTATGTCATCCTTAGTTTTATCAGCCACGGGAGTAATAATCTCTACAAATTTATGCCCCGAGGCATCCACCAAATCCTTGAGACTGTTTTGGGGTTCTTTTCTCGACTTAGTGGGAGTGACCTTGAGGGAACTGAAATCAAAGGCTTGTAATAGGACAACTACCTTCCTCTTCCTCGAGTCCGATCTACCAACCATTGAGGTGTATTGGAATAATTTTCTTCCATTATAGGTGTTATGGTCACATCTTCAGGTGGAGGAGGATTATCTTGTGGAGTGGCAACCACCATAAGTGTAGCGCTCATGGTGGGGAATGAAGGTTAAGTAGGGAGAGGCATGTCCATGGTTAATTGGGGTCTAGTGGGGAGAGGTGAGAGACCAAAAAGATACTAGCCATGGTTGAGGAACTTGGTGAAGAAATCTAAGGCAAGGAAGGTTGAATGGGAGGAGGCAAGGATTCTAGAATTAGAGCTTGAGAAGTGGGAGGAAGACTTACCTCTGATGAACTATCTACCAAAGGAGGAATGGAAGGCTAAATAATCTCTTCTCTTGAAGGAAGATTCCCTTGTTCTGGTTGTGGAGGTGAATCAAGAACCTCAACTATTTGTGGGAGAGTGGGTACTGGTGTTGTTACTTGATCTTCTCCCTTTCTTACAAACTTAACCTTCATTGGCCTTTTAGAAGGGTTCTTATCCTTTTCATTTTCTCATTTTGAGGGTCCCTCTTCTAAAGTGTCTAGCTTTGCAAAAGTCCCTTCTTTATAACTCATTCCCAAGAAATGAGCCACACCTTAATACTGAGCTAAAATTTGAGTAGCTCTTCCAAAGTGATAGAAGCTTTCAAAGCAATGGACCAATCAATGGATGGGAATACATATTGATCTTCATTTAACCCGTCATACGAGGCATGAAGGACACTCTCGTTGTCTTTAGTTCATATTGGGATGTCGAGATAAATCCATCATCTAGATTTCTTCAATTGTCAACCTAATATTGTATTTTCTTCGATGGAAACTTCATCCCGAAGATCAATTTGAATATCTTCTATGTTGGAAACATGTAGATATAAAGTCCTGTATGACTTAAGGACTCCTCAGAAATCAAATCCATCTTTGTGCTTCATGTGCTTCTTCAATTTTTTCTGAAGCTCATGCACTACATTCTTAGCTTTGACCATCGTCGAGCATGTGTATCTTTCAATGGAAATGGGGAAGGATACGAAATCCTTGTGTTTTCTTTGTTGGAATTTGTGGATATCCAACAACCTGTCTTACCAACTCCATTAGGATCAACTTATCACCCGTGAATCTAGGCAATCGAAAGGGTCACTTGGATACATGACCACATGAAGGTATGTGAACTTCTTGAACTGCAAGAAGATGCAACCCCATTTTGATACTTCGCCCATGCTTCATCAGAGACTCTTCTTTTCCTTAGATTAGGGTTCATCCTGCAGATATTTTCATAAAAGAAAGCATCGTTCACTCTTCTAAACTGATCTTTGGAACCTTTCATTGTTAGCTGAGGGAATTACTGATATGTGTGTTCTATTACCCTATCTCCTTTTGCATCAAATCCTAGATATTTTCTCATGCCAGCTGTTGCATAGGTGACATACGATGACATATAGAATTTTCCCGTAGTCAAGACTGTCTTCATCTAGGAATCAATCTCATCACTTATGAGACTACTCCAAATGATCCCTTGTTCATTCTTCTTCATAATAACCATGAATTGATACATCCATCCTTGGAATCCTTGACTCAAGGAGTCCAAATACTCAACTTGACAAGGTGATGATGTCACTGATTTCAAGGATGAAATTACTCCTGGGGACAAACTTGGGAAACCTTGAGATGAAAACCTTGGGCTTGATCAAGAATTTTCTATTCACATGCCTCGATGTAGTCTTCTTGATCTTTGTCCCAGGGCTTTCATGGCTGACTTAAGATCTACATCAACATATTCCCGAAAGTTTGGTAATCTTAATAGGTCATCAAAATAACCTCTCGTCCAACTTCACTATGACTTCTCTGCTTGATTTTTCACTGAGCGAGAGTATGAGTCATAAGGGGAAGCATAGGTGAAAATGAACTCAGGACATTGAGCAGACATTGGGAATCCTGCTACAAGAGGGAGGCCACTGTTTGTTATTGACTTCATCCAGGGACTCTGAGAAGAATCCTTGGTTTTTTTCCAAAAATCTTCCATGTCAATGTGACCAAGCTCCATATCTCGATTTCGTAATTGCAATCTTAATAGGAAGGGGATTCCATCTTCTCGATACTTGTATTTCATCTTCCCTGACATGTCTAACTTGTCTTTAGATGATCCAAGATATGACATGAGAAATCCTGAAGAAATAACACTTAGACAACTCCTATCTGAGAAATCAGACTTGGAAGCTTGCTAATAACCCCATAGACCCGCCACACTATCCAGATTTTAGGACTTGTAAAGCACCATGAAACCCAACAAACTGGAGAGAGAGTGTCGAATTTAGGTCTTGTCGACACTTGACAAAACCTGACACACATGGAGAGAGTTCTAAAACTTGTTAGGTGTTGGACACTCTACATGACCCAACATACTTCGGGAATTGGAAGATGTTGAGCACCTCATAAGACTCGACATACTACGGGAATTAGAAGATGTTGAGCACCTCACAAGACCCGACACACTGCAGGAATTAGAAGATGTTGAGCACCTTGCAAGACCCGACACACTGGAAATCGGATGTCGGATGATGTTGGATGTCCAACACTTAGAAAATCCCAAAACACTGCGGAACTTGGAGATTGTAAAACACCCTGCAAAACCTGAAATAAGGGATTGGGTTTTTGAGATGTCAAGACATGCAATCTTTCTACCATTTCAACAATTAGGACTTTGTATTCTTCTTCTTTTCTTTAAAACACAAAAAGGTATAGAATAGGCAAACACCCTAAGGGTGAAATCTTAATCAATAATTTCTATTGGAATATAACCCAAAAAGAAGAAGAAAACCTAAAACCCTAAACCTAGAAGAAAAGCAGGAAAGGAAGGAGAACGTCACAAAGAACATCACAAAAACATATTCAACAAACCTCACAAGTAGAGGGTAGAGAAAATACCTTCAGCAAATTCGAAAATGAATCATGCAATTGAGCATGAAATCAAATCAAGTTCAAAGGTTGAGAGAGCATGTACAAGAAAATCCACGCAACCAAAAGTACAATAGATACAAATGACATGTAAATCCAACTATTTATAAAAACTTCTGCATTTATTACACTTCACATGACACATGTGCCAACTACTTGACAACTTGGAGTTAATGCCATGTCATCATGCTTGGAGTTCCTGAAACCCCGATACAAAGGATTTAGCTATCAATTTAGGTTCGTGTTTCAGAAACCGATGACATGAAACATCGATGGTTAGGTGTTCCAAGATTCCAAAACCGACAAAAATGGACATATCGGGTTTTGGGTTTGAAAGTCAAGAAAAATTTTAGCATGCTTTTTGCAAGTCATGTTTTGATGCTCATAAGTTCTAAAACCCGAAATATCAAGCTAGTTTCGTGTTTCAGAAACAATTTGCATATAACACATAAAAACATGTTTGCATGTTGTTGAAACTTGAAAACCTGAAAATCTATTCAAAAGGGCATTTTAGGATATTTTTCCGAAAAATTCTACTCTTATCCCATTTTATCTGGAATCACTAAAATGAGATAACAAGGAACTACGTTAAATACAAAACAAGACCACAAAATATAGTTAAATAATATATGATAGTGGAATGCGTAGCATATGCTAGATCTAGGAAGTGTGATACTTCCTAAAATACCATCAATCCACCGTTTATAAATCAATATAAAATAGCTTTAAAATATAAATAAAAGAATTTAGTGCTAGCGTTCTAATTTGGGTGCCTCAAATTACTATCAACGTCGATTTAATTAAATACTAAAATTCAATGCGTAAAGGTTTTATGTTGGGTTGCATGGTAGCGTGGGTTGTCTGCAGTCACAAACAGTCAGGTAAGGTTGGGTAACATTTTGGGTTGTTCTCGGTGAGATAATTAGGTTACTAGAATAGAATAATTTTATCGATAAAGAGACTCGACGCCGGTCAGCGTGACCGATGTCGGTTTAGGTATGACTGATAATCTTTGGTGTAGGGTGATAGTTATTGTTCATTGTGGACGTGGTAGGGAGGCAGGGGGAAGGTGTTTGGGCTCTCCTCTATCTTGGAATAGAGAGTTGGAAAGGTCTCTATGGGGGAGGGTGAGGTGAAAAGTCTAATGTAGGTGTGTTAATGTTTTGAGTGAGGTTTGGGGTGGTTTTGGGATAGGTTTTTGTGAATTTTAGGTGGGGTGTGAGGGGGTGGTTTATAAAGAGAAAACTGATGGATAGATCTAAGTAATAACCATGAATAGATGAAGGAAAACAGAGAATACAACTGCAAGTGACAGAGTAGAAAGAAACTTACTTGGAGTTAAGAAGGGTTCTAAATGCCTGTAGTGGTGGAGAGGTGGTTGGAGATACTGGTGATGGTTGATATGTGGAATGGTGCTCAATGCTACATCCATGCTTCTCGAGAATGATACCAAGAATGTAAATACCTTTGGATTAGTCTTGGTCCTAGTTATGGCTGTCTTGATGTGTGAAAGGGCTCTAGTTATTTCTTGCATGCAGATATCCTTTGTTCCAAAGCTTGAGAATGTGGAAAACCTCTCAAATAATGATTTACCAAAATGAATATATGGTGATCGGCGTCTGTTTAGGGTTGACCGGTGTCAGTTAAGGTGGGAAATCCTAGGTTTACCAAAAATTTTAGATCTTGGCAATATTTTGGGCCATCTTTGTCTATTCTCATAGATCAAAAAAAATGTTACATTTTAATGAGAGGGAATATGGTTAGAGGGAGAATATGCATGTGATTTTAGGGTTGCACTAAGTCTTAGTTTATTAAGGTAAGTAGGACCAAGTCTTAGTTAGTTATGGTGAGTGAATATTGAGTCCTAATAAAAGGGAAACATGCTAAGAATAGGTTTATGATGAGGTTTCTAGGTGAGGTGGAAATTAGTTTTAATTAAGGTAATTAAATAATGAATATTGTGAGCATGGGTATTACTTTAATTATAAATAATTAAACTAATATTAATGTGGGGTAAAAGGGTCATGGTTAGGTGAATATGTTTGAGTTGGCTATTCAAAAAGGGACCAAGGGGAGTGTGACCCAATTTTGGTGTCTACATTTTCCCCCTTTTTGTTGCATAGCTTGTATTGGTAAGCGACGTTGACAAAAACAGGAAGTGATTTCCCCATGTGTGGGTGAAGGTGATCCCCCTCAAACCAGAACTGATGAGGTGTAATATGGAATCGGTGAGTGGTTTGATAAATGTGTAGGTGGGGAAGGGTTTGAGTATTGATTGAAAGGGTGACCATTAACTCAGGTAATAGGTAGTAGGTGGGTAAAAATTGGGTCATTGGTAATGGAAATCAAACACGCACACACACATATAGATTGCAACACGGTACTAGGTTAAAGAGCTTGCAAACTCTACATCATCCAAGGTCGATATTTTTATCCAAACAAGGGTGAAGTGATTCAGAATCCAAGCTATAAAATATGGTCCAAACACAACGTAGGTCGTGTACATGAATGTTTAGGTATATTTCAAGTACACTTAAGGTTTGGTCAAGATAAATGACATGACAATAGGAAAGGTATGGTTTGTAGGCTAAAAACATAGGAAATAACATCGCAAGGTATAGCGAATGCATAAGAACAATGGTCATACCAAGTAGGTCGGGTTCATGAAAATAGGTCATGAGATCGGTAAGGCCAAGGTATAGGTAAAATAACACATCCTAAGATGAAAAAAAAGGAAATGTAGGGGTAGCTTGAGATGCAATGAGATACAAGGTTTTCTTAGCGTAACAAATTTACGTTGTCCAAGGTCACTAGGTTCATCCAAACAAGGGTTGTTGAGGTCCGGTATCCAGGGTAGAGGATACGGTCTAGACAAAGAAATGGGGAAGATCCAAGAACATGTAGGTATGTCCCCAAGTACACCCCAAAAGGTCAAAGGGTCAAGGTTGGTTTGGATAAGTATCATGAAATTGAGGCAAGGTAAGGTCACTAGGTTGAACAACACAAGTACCATCATCACAAGATGCAATGAGTGAGCGAATTGGAGTGTCCACATAATCAATAGTTGGTTAGGTAGGGTTAGGTAGGGTATGTTGTGGAAAAAATGGGTACAAGAAAAGGTCAAGGTGATCAGGTGGATGTGCATGCACAAATTATGGTAAGGTAGCCGGTGAGAGATCTCACGAGACTTCACATTCTCAAAAAATCGGTATAGTTATCCAAACAAGGGTTGTTGAGGTCCGGTATCCAGGGTAGAGGATACGGTCCAGACACACAACTAGGTAAGATGCAGGGACCTTGTAGGTGTGGTTCTGGTACATCCAAAAGGTCAAGGCATTGTTTGGGTAAACCACTTGATAGGTAGGCAAGGAAAGGTCTTTGGGTTTACCAAAATGGGTAACAATAGCGTAAGGTGCGGTGTGTACACAATGTCGGAAGGTGCAAGAGGGTGCTGGTAGGTGGGCTAGGATTGTATAAAGGTTGATATGACTATGGGAGGGGAAAAGGATGCCCCAAGGGTCAAAGGAAAGAATATAAGGCTTTTTGGGTAATTGGTGGGGGTGAGGGAGGAGGAAATGTGTAGAGAAACCTTGAATAGCGGTTTTAAGGAACCGATATCGGTTTAGGAAAAAATGAATTCATCAAGTTGGGGATGGGGTAAAAAGTAAAAATATAGGTAAAATATATTCATTTGTGCATTTCACATGGTGTAAAATGACTTGTGAGGAGGGTAGAGTGTTTGACGTGGAGAAGAGGATGAGGTGAGTGGATGAGGCAGAGGTGGTGGTAGTTGAGTGGTTGGTGGTGCAATGCGAGACGGATCCACGAGTGAAATTGGAATGAGGTGATTCATCAGAGGCTTAGGAGGATGATTTGAGACATGACAAGTGGGTGTAGGTGTGGGAGATCTAGTAGTGAGGAGATTATACATCTCAATGAGAAGGTGCCTACGTGTAGAGGTAGGATTCGATCCATTTCTAGTTTTGGATTAAAATTTTTAGGGAAAAAGGAAAATAATGGGGGTTCAAAATTTTGAAAATGTGGATAAAATAAATGGATTTGGGTATGGGGAGAGGCCATAGAGGGTAGGTAGGTAATACAATTTATTTTGGGTGGATTGGTTGGGTGTGTGGGTAGGTTTTAGGGCCTGTTTTTAATTTTTGGAAAAATTGGGGGCGTGGGGTTTCAGCTATGGAACTAAGACAGAGACTGACATCGGTCAAGGGTGACCGGCATTGGTCGAATAAGATGGCATCAGTCATGGTCGGGTGACTGATAGCGATCGATGTAATGACCGATATCGATCAGAATAAATGGGGTGAGGCTAGATTGGGAGGGAAAAGATTGGGTGGAAATAGAGATGGGTAAAAATTGGGTAGAAGATGGACAGAAAGTGAGGTAGGAGGAAGGGGGTTAGGTAAGTGATGTCCCAGGTAAGGTAATATGGGGTTAGGGTAAAAGGGCACATGGTAGATGATAAGTTAGGGAAGTAGCTATGGAATAGATAAGTGTGAGTCATTTTTTACATATTTGAGTTGTATGGGTGCAGGCACGACATCGATTGACGATGCAACAAAAATTCCCACCACCTGTTGGGGGAGATACAACCTCATGTCACTAAGGAGGAGTGGGGGCACATTTGAGTGGTTTTCCTCGTGTTAGTTGGATATTTTGTCAAACCAAAATATGAGGTTCAACCACAGTATATGGGATTAAATCCCTCCTCAAAGACAGGTGAGGTCACGCTTGCTACTAATCTAAAACACAACGAAAACAATATATACAAAGATTCACACTAATCTAACCATTGGGGGTTGGGATAGAATCCCAAAATCCACATTCACATGATTCAAAGATATTTCTTTCGTAAATGAATGGGGTTAGAAACTATTATAATGAAAGAAGCACAACAGAAAGGAAATGAGAGAAACGTATTTTCTTTCGAGTAAACGCAGAGCACAAAATAATCATACGAGCTTTAGATCATAAATATAATGTCTGAGATGATTAGCCACACTAAGATGCTATGCAAAGAATAGCTTAAGATCATGAACATAAGAACAATGTCTTAAGTAAGATATATCCCACAACACAAAGTTTGTAAAATAATATCAAATCCTATTCTTTGAAATGATCGAACGAAAACACAAAGTTTTTCTTCTTTCCAATAGCTCCGAATATTACAAAAATCTCGACCCTTTGGAATGCATAAGCATCCCTTATTTATAATAAAAGGAAATGAGAGAAACTAGGATAAATCCTAGAAAATAGTGTTCTTTAAAACAGAGTTCTATTTTGCTCGACTCTCACGCAGGAGACCAAGTCAAAATTTGCTTCCTATGTGACGAAACAAAAATGAAAAAGACATGTCAATTTCAAGATTGAAATGACATGAAACATTAGGACTTAGTCTGAATCGTCATCCTTTGCTCCTTCATCTTTTTCTTCCTCCAGCTGAGACTGTTTGTTCTGAAATTCTTGGAACTTCCGAATTATGCCTTGCATCTCGTTCTCATCAGGCGCAGTGGAATGATCATTCCAAATTTCGCAAGTTTCATGAGTATCGCTGGCATTTCCGGGAAGCTTTTTCAATCCTTTGCTGAGCTTTCTTAAGGCCTCCAAAGAATGTTCAATCCTTACCAACCGATCAATGATCTCAAGACCAAATCCATGCACTGGTTCATATTGAACAGACTCTTGGATTTGTTTGAAGAGATCATCCGCTGATAAGATACCTGAGTTCCCAACTGACACCTTTGGACAAATCTTCAGCAATTCTTCTTCTAGATCACTTTTTCCATCAATCAATTTATCCCTCGATTCTCTCAACTTGCTGCAGGCTTCATTGAGAATCTTTACTCTGAACCTGATGGCCTTGGTCAGCTGAAAATGCTTATCCGTATGTGGGAGAATACCTTCTTCTACTAAGAGATGTGTTGGTATTTTCTTTAACACATGGAGAGCTTCAAAAGTCAAATCAAGATGTCTAATTTCTTGAGAGAATTCATCATCCATCTTCTCTCCCTCCTTCTGAATGTCCCCTAAAGACTGATGAACTTTCACAACGTCTTGAATTACTTCCTTCCCCTGTTGGAGCAACCTTTGGATCCATTCATCAACCACCCTTCCTTTTTTAGCAATCTTTTCAATTGTAGGCACCGATGAGAAATCGAATCCGACAGAGACAGAAGAAGGTGGTATGGATTCAAGGGGTTTTGAGAGTTTAAGAAAAACCTCTGTCAACTGCTCCACTTTTCTCTTAAGCTCATCTCTGCTGTCTTTTGTTTCTTTTAACTTTTGGCACAACACGTTTGTGGCATCCCGTGCATCTTGTTGCGCCCCTTCTGCTGTCACTTTCCCTAGAGCCACCCTAGTTATCTGATAATCAGAGGCTGTTATATCCTCTCTAGTTTTGTCAGTCGAGGGAGTGGCAATCTCTGCGAACTTATCTCCTGAAGCGTCCACCAAAACCCTTGAAACTGTTTTGGGCTTCTTGCCTGATTTAGCAGTAGGAGCCTTGAGTGAGCTGAAATCAAAGGCTGGTAGGGGCACAATCACCTTCCTCTTCCTTGGAGTTTGCTTGAGTATCCATTGTGGCATATCAGAGGGAGTTGCCATGGTTGTAGAAGCTGGTATCATACTCTCAAGGGGAGAAGATTCTACTAGTGGAGGAGGAATAGTTACCAACATGGTAGTAGATCCAATAAAAAGAGGCACAGGAGGGGGCGTGTTGGTGATCACTTGGGTACCAGCAGAGAGGGGTGAAATTCCAGAGAAAATACTGGCCATTACTGAAGAAGTTGATGGAGAATAAGGAGGTAGGAGTGGTTGTGAGGAAAGAGGCACAGATTCAGACTCCAAAGCCTTGGATGCAAGAGATAAGGTCTCTTCAGTTGAGCAATCAGCAAATGGTGAAACCAGAGGCTGACTTCCTTCTCCTTCCAAAGTAATTTCTCCTATTTCTGGTGGCGTTGGTGATTCTGGCACATTCACCGTTTCTACTGGAGAAACAATTGAAGAGATTTCTCTTTCTTTCCTCTTTTTGACAATCTTGACCTTTATAGGCCCCCTAGAAGACTTTCTGTCCTTTTCCTTTTTGGAGGGCCCCGCCTCTGAAGCAGCCAACTTTGAAAACTTATCATCTTTAAAATTCATTCCCCAAGAGGAGAGCCATGCTTTGGTGCGAGCAAGGATTAGAGCCGACCTATCTGAAATGGAGGCTTTTTCACTGACTGACCAATCAATAGGTGGGAAAACATATTGATCTTCATTTATCCCATCATAGGAAAGATCCAAAACACTTTCATTGTCGCTCGTACCTTCTGGTAAATCAGCAAGCTCCAGTGTTTGAATCTCAGCAATTGTCAATCTGCTATTATCCTTTCTGCGAACAGCAACCTCATTACGCAGATCAATCCAAATATCCTCTATGTTTGGCCTGTGCAGATGCTGGGTTCCATATGCCCTGAGCACTCCTCGGATGTCAAAACCGTCTCGAGGCTTCATATGCTTCTTCAACTTGTCCTGAAGTTCGTGGACAACATTTTTGGCCTTCACTACTGTTGAGCAAGTGTATCTCCCAATAGAAATTGGGAAGGATACAGCAGCCTTATGTTTACTTTGTTGGAATTTATGGAAATCCAACAGCTGCCTAACCAATTCCATCAATATCAGTTTATCCCCTGGATATCGGGGCAGGCGAAAAGGATCTCCCGAGTACATGACCACCCGAAGATATGTAAACTTCTTGAATTGTAAGAAGATACATCCCCATTTGGAAACTTCGGCCCAAGCCTCATCTGAGACTCTTGTCTTCCTCAATTCAGGGTTTAGCCTGCAGATGTTTTCATAGAAGAAGGCATCATTCACCCTTCTGAATTGGTCTTTGGATCCCTTCTTTGTCAATTGAGGGAAGTATTGATACACCTGGTTCACCATTCTGCTTCCCTTGGTATCCAGCCTGGGATAATTCCTCATCCCAGCTGCTGCGTATGTGACATATGAAGACATATAAAATTTCCCCATTGACAAGACCGTTGTCATTTGGGAATCAATCTCATTGCTGATGAGAGTGCCCCAGTCAATCCCTTGCTGATTCTTCTTGATGGTGATCATGAATTGATACATCCATCCTTGGAACACATTCGATTCAGGCAAACCAAAACCCGACTCAGCAGAGTAATGATGTCATTGATTTCTTGGATGAAATCACTCCTGGGGATAAGTCTTGGAAATCTGGAGACAGCCGGCTTGGCCTTGATCAGGAACTTCTTGTTTACATGCTTGATGCAGTCTTCCTGATCGTTGTCCCAGGATTTCTGAGCTGACTTGATGTCCAACTCTCCATACTCTTCAAAATTGGGTAGTTTAAGGAGGTCGTCAAAGTATCCTCCATCCAATTTGATCACTACTTCACCTGCCTGACTTCTGACAGAACGAGAAGCCGAGTCATAACTGGAGGCACAGGCCAAGATGAATTCCGGACACTGAGCGGACATGGGAAAACCCGCTGCGAGAGGCAAACCACTATCAGCTATAGATTTCATCCATGGAGTTGGGGAGGAACTCCTTACCCTACTCCAGAAATCTTCAATATCTATATTCCCGAGCTCTGTGTCCCGGATGTCGTAGTTGCAATCAATATATGATGTAGACTCCACCTTTTTAAACTTGTATTTCATTCTTCCCATCTTCTCTGTCTTTTCTTGAGACGGACCAGGGTCTGACATGAAGGATGTCGAAGGAAGGAAGTTCCGGAGATCAGGGGATGTCGAGCACTGTGAAAACCCGATCTACTGGATATGTCGGAAGAACGGAAGAGTCCGACACTGGCGGGAAATCCAGGAAACCCGATCTGCTGAGAGTGTCGAAACTCTGGAAAGTCCGGCACTGCTGATGATGTCGAAATCAAGAAAGCCTGACACTTGTGTTGATGTCAGAAACTGAAGAAAGCCCGACACTCCAAACCTTCAATATACTTCGGGTCTTCGACACTGCACAACAGCCTTCAAAACCCGAGAAGGGAAAAACAGGGTTTTTTGTTGAATTTCAAACATGCAATCTCCTTTTTTACCATTCATGTACCAAGCACATAAGAAAATTCTGAGGAAATAAAACCAAGTGGTAACTTCGAAAAGATATACCCTAAAACCTAAACCCCTTTTAGAACACGACTCTAGAAAGAAGAAGAATAAAAATCCCTCAAAACCCAGTTAGAAAATGAGAAGAATTCACGCAATCAATCCATAAAAACTAGGAACAAAGAATGGAGAGAGAAATACCTTTAACCAGAGAAAGGAAAGATCGAAAACAGGTGATTCAATCGGGCACAAGCGAGCTTTCGGGTTTCGAGATTGGAAGAGCATGTACGAAAATCCACGAGTTAAAAATACGTCCGGTAAAAATGACGTGGAAATCCACGTATTTATAAGAAAATTTGTAATTAATACACTTCAGCTCGGCACGTGCCAACTCACCGACAACTCGGCATTAATGCCATGTCAGCGATGTTCGAGAGGTCTGAAAACCCGACACAAGGGAGCTTAGAGCAATTCAGGTTTCAGGAAACACAAGACATAGTGCATGAGATGTTTAGATGCTTCACAGCTCCGAAAACCCGATACAAAGGACTAAATCGGACTTCGGGTATCGGGGAACAGGTGACACAAAACATGTTTTGAATAAGGCATGTTCCGATGCGCCGGAGGTCTGAAAACCCGAATTGACTCTACATGAAGCGGGTTTCGGGTATCGGAAAACAGGTGACACAAAGCATGTTTTGGATAGGTCATGTTCCGATGCGCCGAAAGTCCGAAAACCTCGAATTTCTCTTAAAGAGGCAATATTGCAAAATCAACTTCAAAAATTTCGTAGGGGTTATCTGATCATTTTTTCATGAACTCAAAACGGAGATAATGTACTGCGTTGGCATCGGTGGTATAGGTGGGTCCAATGGGATTATAGCCTCATGGTCACGCTCATCGATAAATGGGATACCATGACCAATACTTTCCATTTACCCACCGATAAGATGACGATCACACTGGAGGATGTCTACTAGATATTATGGTTGCTAATTTTTGGTGAGCCATTTTATATAGTGTCTGTAGATGTGGCCTTTGAGGAGATGATCACAAAGTGTTTGGGGATATTGTAACGAGTTGACCGAGCACAATGTTAGTCTTGTATACGAGGTGATGTATGCAACAAACCTAGAGGAGACGTGGTTGGCGGTACCGATGATGGTTGTGGTGGGTTGCTATGCTCTACCCGATTCAGAGGGTGGCTAGTTTCCTCAAGGTTTGATGGGGGTTTTGTGGGAGATGGTAGAGGATTGGGTCCTCTTTGCTTGGGCACCTACCTATTTGGTGTAGTTGTACAGAGATCTCTAGGGTTATCATAGGATGCACCGTTATGACCTATGTTGTACCTTCATGTTGCATTGTTGGGTGTATGAGCACATTGTGATAGTGTAGCCATGAGGATTAGTAGTAGAATATTGGCACAGAGGTGGATAAAGAGCAGGTTACAAGAGGTGGGTGGCAGCTGGGGATCATCGATGAGGTGACCTATGATGTCATGCACTATAGACAGAGGTTGGAGGGGATTTATGCAATGGATATCATATGGTGGCCATATGTGGGCTACCCAACATTTAGAGGTATGAGGTGGGAGCTGCAGGGGTTATAGCTATTGTGGTGGATATAGGGTAGACATGCTAGCAAGCATGAGATGATTACGTGGATAGGGTCCAAAGGACACTTGGACTCATCTAGGATGTGCTCCCGCCTATATTACAAGATTGCTTTGAGAGGATGTAGAGAGGCCTTGGGCTCTACCACACCCCACATATCTAGTAGGTCAGGCGAGATGTTGGTGGATGGCTAGATTGATGATGTAGGGGTGACTGATGGGTACAGATGGTGGTGGGCGGTAGAGTTACAAGTGAAAACTTCATGGTCAGAAAACAAGATTTGGTGATAGTGATAGTGCAGAGAGATGCACTATAGGGACATGTGACAACATTGGGAGTGCACTGGCCATTGCACAAGCATAGGTAGTTACCTTGATAGGGAAGGTGACTATTTTATAGGGACAATTGACATAGGTATGCATAGGGGCCAAGATAGGATGGGGCACAAATTGCCACTCTGTAAGCACATGTCACGGGTTTGTAGAGAGCCATTACTACTAGCATCACAAGAATAGGTAGCCACCTTACACGACTAGGTGCCTACATTACAGTGGTAGTTAGCTACTTCCTAAGGATAGGTGGTGGTACATGTACCCACATAGGGTTAGGGACAAGATTTACAAGCATAGGGGCCGAGGCCAGTAGTAGCAAGTCCTAGTACATAGGTGGACGTGAGGCCCAAGGTGCCTCCATGGACATTATCAAGTGGTGTAGTTCAGGATTCCCGAACAAGGCATGCTATTATCATGATAATTTTATGATTTCTTTGATTGATTTCCCCTCCAGAGTACAAGGTATCGCAGCCCTCAAGCGAGAGGAAGAGATCTCACACGCATAGTGCGGAGAGTAAAGGGGGCCGCCGAGCCCATAGACAGGGTCGTGGCTCGGACCACTAGTTCATAGAGGCCTGACCTAGTTACAGTCTAATAGAGGTGAGACCTATGCCTATGCAATGGGAGAGATGCTAGCAAGTCACCAAACACGAGGAGCAAAGGAGACATGTGAGATAGACCTGGAGATTAGAGGGGCCGATGATTAATGTCGGCGTTTTGATTATGATTTTTAATAGATACTAGCCTACCTGCCAAATATAGTGAGGTTGTATATGAGAGTTTTGATATTTTTTATCATATGCTAGCCTACTTGCCAAAGATGGTGAGGCTGTATATGATAATTTTGAGTGATTGATATTATTTTGTATCAGTGTATATTGGATGGATACATAGACTTTTATGATGATATTGATGATTGTGGATGAGGTACTTATGTTGGAAATTTTTGATTGCTAGTTGTATATGGATGGAAAGTAGGTGTTTTAGGCATGGTGGAGTTAGTTGATAGGTATGGTTGATTTAGGTCATAGGCATGGTGGACTCGATTAGTTAGGCACATTGAGTTAGGTCAGGTTAGCCAATTGAGGTCATGTAGGCATGATTAAGTTAGGTGAATTAGGCATGGTGGAGTTAGGTATACACATGATAAAGCTAGGTTAGTTTAGGCATGGTCAAGTCGATCATAGGCATGGTTGATTCATGGTTTAATTTTGATTTAAATTCCAAGTTATTGGTAATATGGGAAATACATTATGAGTTATATGTATGTTATGGTGTAGATTTCCAAAATATTTGATATTATGGAAATGTGAAATGATTGATTGGTTGTTTTTATGATGTGAATCATGGTATATATGTATGTTTGTATTAATTTCCAAGGGTTTTAGAAAATGGAAACTAAGATAGAATATGAATAGGAAAATGGGGAAAATAGGTTAGGGTAAAGAGTGGTGAGCTAACCTCAAAAGGTCCCATGCCCTAGGAGTGCTACCTATATAGCCCCAATGAAAAGGGGCCTCAAGCCAATGTAGTTCTCCCATAAGCTAGGGAAGAATATGATGAAATAGACAATGGGTTGGTATGTTTTAGGTATGATTGAGTGTAGGCCATAGGCATGGTTAGGTATTAGGTGATAGGCATGGTTGTGCTGGTCTTAAAATTTGTCAGGTGAGTAGATCTATGGATAGACAAGCCAAAAGTGTGCAGGGCATAGCCCCTCTTTGAGACACCAAAGTGAAACTGGTTTATTGTTATTCTACCAGTAGGAATCTATGCAAGTCTTATAGTATTCTTCCTTCAAGGGGGTTTGGAATCTCATCCCAGTAGAGCTATTTCGATGAAGAACAGAAAGGAATGAAGGAAGGAATAGAAGAAAGGTGGATCTAAAGGGAGAAAAGAAATGAATTCCAAAGTAGAAATTTTAGAGGGTTTATGTTTTGGGCTAGTAGTAAACAGAGAAAAACTTAATCACATAAACAAACAAAGAAATATTGATAAACAAAAGACAAAAGAATATGTGAATCTAACAGAATAAGCATGTAGATCTAACTTAAGAAAGATCTAACACATAACACAGGAATTCAGCACAAAGTCTCAATTTTTGTATTAATAATTGTTCTGTTACAAGAAAGCTCAAAGTCTTTCTCTCCTCACTCTATTTTTCATACAAATTTGCTCACCCTTGAATACTACAAGTATCCAAGTATTTATAGAAGGAGAAGGAGAAAGAAGACAAAAAGGAGCCAACAACTATTTACAAAATATCTACAAAATATCTAAAAGTCAAATGTTGACTTTGGGGTAATTTTGTGGATGACAACATCCCATGGTGCAACATGGATGATGTCATCATTTGTGCCAACATACTTTTAAATAATTTTACAAAAATGGGAATAATCTCAGGATGAAGGAGCCTATTCTTCGTCATCCCTTGGCTTGAAAGGAGTGTCCTGCTTCTGCTCAGGGGAGGTAATGTGAAATTGAGCTTGATACTCCATGAACTTGCTTACCATCGCTTCAAGTTGATCTTAAGTGGGACCCTTGGTGTTATCCCCGATGAATTCACAAGTTTCCTGTTAATCTCTGAGTCTTTCCAGAGTTTGAAATATTCATTGGCTGCCTCCATCAAGTATCCAACAAAGTCGCGGTAGGCTAGAAGGTTGTTGATAGATTCTATATCAAAAGTGGCCTCTGACGCTAAACCTTGCGATGTGATTTCCTTAAAGAGACGAATAGTATCATCCACCTTCCTTAAGGCATATGATGCACCGAGCAACCCGGAGACATACTTAAGATGAACTCGATCCATTTGATGCATTACATCAAGGGATTCCTCCTTGATTTTTCTATCTTTTCCAAGATAAACTCAATTTGGTCAACCCGATAGTCTAGAGCAGCAAGGAATTTTTGGGTGCACGTGGGTGATCAAAAATGCCAAATTTCACTAAGTCATCGAATGGGCAGTCGAGCATCTTCTCTAATGTCTCAGGTTGGAACTGGCATGGTCCAACTCTTCAAAGATAGGTCCTACTATTTCCTAGAGTTCCTTGTTATCTTGATCTATATTTTCATAGAGCTCAGTGAACTTTGTAATCACTTCCTCACTATCTTTGAGGATCTACTCTCTCCAGGAAGACACTGCTATACCTTTCTTACCGATCTTGGCATACTCATTTATCTTCTCGTGACTAAGAAATTCAGGAGGGTCAATGACAGTCATAGGAGGGGCACTTTGCACATATTTTGTAGGGCTTGGAGAAGATGTTTGTTTTGCTATTTCAATATCCTCTTCTCTTCCTTTACTTCCTAAAGCTTCTTGCAAAGGGTATCCACTACAAATAAGGCCTCTCCTTATAGGCTCTCTCTGATGATTTTCCCATTATGACTTGAGTCACCAGTAAAATATTTAGGAGACAGATCTTCTTTCTTCTTTGTGAGATCGGGTGTGAGATCTCCATAACCCTTTCACCAAAGCACTTTGAGAGAAGCTGGTTATAGCTTTTTTCTTCTTGGGCCCTTTATCCGAAATAATAGAGAAGTCCATAGGTGTAATGGGACTTTCATCTTGTGTTGGCTTTGGTGTTTGGAGATTCATTCTGACTTAAGGGAGTGGAACCAAAGGAAGAGGAGAAAATGGGGGTGGAAGAATGAGCAAATGTAGTGGACATGTGGAAATGTGTCAAGACACTTGGTGGTGGCATTGAGAAATAATCCAACACTACAATGCTCACAAGGTTAGAAGTGACTCAGGGAGAGGAAACCATGAGGGTGGAAGGGATCTCGTGAGATGAGGGAAGAAATGTTGGGGGACATATCTGCAAGGGAAGAGAAGATGGAGGAAGAGGGAGGGGGATGGTAGAAGACAGAGGAGAAGACACAACCAAATGAGTGGTTGGTTCAGTGACATGAGGAGGGGAAGGAGGAGCGAGGGAGGGAATGGTTGGGACCTCACTAGTTGTAGCAGTGATGACATCCTGAGTGGATGTGTCCATTAGAGCACTAGCCACTTCCTCTCTTCTTGGGGACACTAAGTCCACAACTTTATCCTCGGTGGTGGAATGAGGGCTCTCAGGAACTTCTTTTTGAGTAGTGCTTTCCTCCTGTTCTATATCCTTTCCTTTTCTTTTAGGAAATTGTTTCATCTGGTGGGTGCATCGCCTAAGGTAGATGATACCATTTTTCTTGCACCAATGCTTGGTGCACTACAGAGTGCCTTTGACCCTTTCCTTAATAGTCTGAGGGGCCTTGTTTCTATCAATTTCAGCAAACAACCAATTGTCCCCATCCATGTCTAGATAAACCTGATCAACTTCTTGATCAGTTGCTTGAAACCCTTTGGGATGATGGCCACACCATATTGAATGATCTCTACCAGGGCCAGGTGGGAGTGATCCTTTTGTCTGAGCTCGACCTTGTGATATAGATCAATGTAGATATCTTTGATTTGAGGGATGTGAATTGGATTGATTTTTTCCCTTGGGAGGTAATCACGAGGATCAAAGGTTGGCCTCGCTGAGGAAATTATGCTTTAAGTTGAGCAATTCAAGCTCTGCAAACATCTCCCGGGATTTTCTCTATGAAGTGTAGGTGTACCTACCCACTGTGAGGGGGAATGGAGTTCCACCCTTCTTCCTTTTTAAACACTTCTCATGGTATGTGATGAGTTGTCTAGATAGCTCCAACAGGATCAGTTTGGGTCCCGCATACCTTGGCAATTTGGTGGGCTCTCCCAAAAAGTTAGCAGCCCTGAGATAGGTGAAAGTGGGGAATTGCATGAATAACACTCCCCACTTTTTTATGGTGGTGACCACACTTTTGTTCGTCTGACCATAAGTCATGTTGGGCCTCAAGAGGTAGATGACACCATAGAAGAAGACGTCATTGACTTTACTAAATTGGGCTATGTTGTTCTCCAGTTTTAATTCTAGATAGTACTCGTATATTTTGACTTGGGGCCATACCCCATACCGATTCAATGCTAGGTAGTCCCTCTCTGAGGTAGTAGCATATACCACATAGGAGTTCATATAGAACCTCCCAGTTGTTGAAAGTTGTTGAAGCTACTTCAAGATCATGCTACTAATAATCTCTCCCCATTCAAAACGTTGATCAGGAACATTTTTACTCATGGTTTCTAAATACCTGAGCATCCACTTGTGAAAGTAATGGGCATCAGGAAGCCCAAACACCCTACTCAGGAAGGTGATGGTGTCACTCAGTTCCTTTGAAAAGTCACTACGATGAATGACTTGTGGCCACCTACTTACCACCTTCTTGTTCTTGAGGTACACCTCATTCATCAGCTACATGCATTTGTCTTCGTTTTCATTCCATGTCTTCATGCAGTCCTCTTGGCTTACCACTACAAAATGTTGGTGGTGAGGGATACCCAACATGATCTGAAAATGTCAAGCCATGAGGTTGATTATTACCTTTCCCTTCTCATTTTCAACACATCTTGTGTCCTTATTGTAACAACGGCCCACCAACATCATGAACTCATTGTTGATTGTGCTCACGGGGATCCCTGCAGCAAAGTGCAGACCACTACCAACCAATTTATCCATCCATGGGCTTCCTGTGACCTTCTTGGTCCTAGCCCAGAAGTCCTCCATGTCAATGTGCCCGAGCTCAATCTCTGGGACGATATCTAGATTACACTCTGCAGGGATTCAGAATCCCGACCCTTTGGTATTTATATTTCATTTCTTCTTCATTAGCCTGGATTTACCCTTGGAATTAGTTGGCTTCTTACTCGATGAAGACATGTGTGGATCTAAGTTCAGCTATTGATCTGTAAGAAGAATCAGGGAAGTCCATCACAGAAGAGCCATGTTAGCTATTAAGTCATCCATCAAAGCTTACATAATGAAAATTTATCAATTTACAAGCCTCTGGGTGTAAGGCGCAACTCTACTGCAGGCTGCAGGGTCTTAGAAAAGCAAGGCACACTTTGGGAAAGTGTTGCATGGGAGAAAACAATACCAAAAGGGGTGCAGGGCGCGGAAAGGCTACACACAACATTCAGATGTTGGTGTCAAGGGATGTGTTCTTGTGGCATTTAGAAGTCCTTTTAAGTGGGGCACATATATGGTTGGTGTTGAAAAGTCCCAGGATGCGCCATTGGCGCAGATGTGGTAGATGCTGCATGAGAGTGAGGTGTACCAAGTGGTTTAGATTACGTGGTGCGGGAAAGGTTTGCACAACATTCAGATGTATTTGTAGTTTTTTTAGCACTGGCACTTGTGCCTAGGGAAATTTATGATTTTTATAAGGCATGAAGGATTATGCCGCATGCTTTGGATAGTGCACCTATGGCGTGATCTGTGTTTGATGTTACAAAGATGAAGTTTGTGCTAAGGAAATAAATAGTGGTTGTTTTGAGAAGAATTTATGATTTTCACTCTTTTTGCTCAAATTTTGATGTTTTGGAGGGAAAACTTAGCAAAGCAAGGGAATATTTTTTTAGTGTTTTATGTCATAGTCTTCCAGCTTTCTGAGATCTCAAAGGAGGAGAAGGAGTTTTCGAGTTGAGTATTTGGGTTCATTGTTTATTATCAATCCTAATCACCTAAACCATTATAAAAACCACAACTAATCCACAAAAAGGTCAAGGGCCACTTACCAGGTATATATAACGATAAAGGGGACGATGCGGGGTCCACAAATGTGACAAATGGCAACATGTAGGGCTGATAGGAATGCTGACAAGTGTAGAGGAATAAATTTTTCATGTTTTTTGAATTGTGAAAATGACAGGTCAGACGCACCTATATATAGCAAAAAGTGCAATAAATGCGCCACCAACTTTTTCTATGGTGCACTTAGGTAGATGTCGACATGAAGAGATTTGTGCCATGGCGCAGCTTTGGGAGTGTTGACATCAGTGTTTTCAAGTGCCATAGCACACTTTAGAGAGGTGCAACATTTGGAATGTTGACAAGTTGGCGCATGCACCTTGGCACACCTTTGAGAGGTGCAACATTGAGAGGAACAACATTGAGAGTGTTGACACTCAATAGAATGTGCCAAAGGAAAAGAGGGGCACAGTTTTGGGAGATGTTACATAAATGAAAATTGTGTCCTACCAAAAAGGTTGAAAATGAATAAGTTATAAAGACTAAATTTTCTGGAAAGGGATTTTATGCCATTCCAAATGCTAAGAGACCTCAATAGGGGACCAAAACAGAAATTTTGGTATGGTTACCTACAAAATTTCCCTTGTCAATTTTATAGGATAATAGTTGGCTCTTTCTGGGGACTAACTTTGAGCAAAGCTTAAGGGTAGAGAATCCTAGATCAACATGTGCCTATCCATTGGGTTACAAAGTCAAAAACAAGGGTGATGAAAAAGAAAGGAAAACACACAACCAACAAAAAGAAAACACACGACAAAAACAAACACACAACTAAAGCAAACTATACAAAGAAGAGAGCAAGCTCTACTTCCTGAATATTTTGAGATGTTGCCCACTATAGGGGAGTGGGAGCTCAGTTCCATCCAGATATGAGAGATAGAAGCTATTCTCTCTGTTGAGCTACTTGATCTTGAAAGGCCCTCTCTAAAGAGAGTCGAATTTCCCATGCATGCCCTTTGGCTCTCTTCGCTTGTCCCATAGAAGGATGAGATCTCCCACCTGGAAATCCCTCTGCTTAGCCTTTTTATCAAATAGTCTCTTGACTTGATTCTGATGCTCGGTGATCCTATCAACCACTCTTACTCTCTTTTCTTCAAGTTTTGTTAGATACATGATCCTCTTTTCTAGAGAATTATGGAAAGTCTCATCTTCAATCACTCATGTCAAGAACAGTAGGAAGTTCTGTAGAAATGGGAAGCTCAGCGTTGATTCCATATAACACTTGAAAAGGTGACATACCGAGAGACCTCTTTAGAGTAATACAGTCTACCCACAAAGCATCATATAATGACTTGTGCCATGACCGCTGATTCTCGTCGACTAACTTCCGTATGATGGTTACTAGGTTCTTATTACTAGATTCTGCCTGACCATTTCCCTGGGGGTAATAATCCGAGGCGTGGGCCAAGGTCATGCTTTGTATTCATAGAAAAAACTGATAACTTCCCATGAGAAGAAGTTAGAAGCATTATCAGCAATGATGTTGTGTGGGATGCCAAATCTCACGATAATATTTTCTTTGATGAAGTTGCAAACAACTTTAGAGGTGAAATTTTTGATGGTATGGCCTCCACCCATTTGGTGAAGTAATTTGTCGTTGTTAGGACATAACTATGTCCGAAATTGATTGGGGATGTAGTGCTCGATAAATTCAATTCCCCATTGCCTCGAGTTGTTCGTCAATAGTGACAAGTCTCGAGGGAAAAGCAACCAATTTTGGTTTGCCAACAAACCGTTAAGCAGAGCTCACATTTTGCTACCTAGGTGGTAGTATCCGAAATAGTGTTGGCCACCATACATGGCCCGAATTATCTTATGTACTATTACGAATGAGGAGAAGTGACCACCACAGTTGAGTCATGAAAACTTTCAAGAAATTTGATCTACTGTGGTTTGTCAATGCACCGCAAGAAGATTCCATCAATCCCGCACTTGTATAAATTTTCATCCCATATGACATATCTAGCCACCCTAAGTTTTATAGTTCGCTTCTCCTTTGAATTTAGATGAGTTGGGCACTCACTATAAGTGAGAAAGAAAGTGATGTCTGAATACCACTCATCACCGGTCGCGAAAAATAGAACCATAGGTAGAGAATTGTGTTTCTTCACTAACCCTACGCTCCATCGATGTAATCAATTTTCTCTTTAGGGACCTCTGAATCTTTGTTTTCAGACATAAGCTAACATAGGCCCTTGCCTCTTACCAGCTTGGTTGGTTTTATGTCTAGATCATACTCTTGGACCTTTGCGATCCAATTCCCTCGTCAGTTTCCTAACTCCTGTTGAGTTAGGATAGACTTAACTATCGTGTCAGGAACCAACACTACCGTATGAGAGTTTAGGATGTAGTACCAGAAATTCTTGACTACTTTGACAATGGCGAAGGTGTGCTTTTATAACTGATACATCTTCATTTCATGAATTTTGAGAGGGGAGCTCATGAAAGCAATTGGGGATTCAACATCCTTAGAGTTCTTCTGCATTAAGATGGCTGATACAATATACACAGATGCATAACCGTATATGATAAAATCCTTGGAGAGTTTGGGACATACCAGGATGGGTCCATATCCTTGGAGAGGATGGGACATATCCTCGAATTATGTCTTTCCTTCTTTGCTCTACTTGAAATGTTTGCAACCCTTTCATCATATTTGATATGTGACGAGTCTTTTCAACAAAGTCGAAAAAGAGTCTCGAGAAAATTCAACTTTCCAAAGAAGGAGTGAACACCGGTCTTACTTGTGGGTAAGGTAAGATTCTAAATAGCCTTAACCCTTTCAATATCTATCTCAGTGGTTCATTTTAAGAGACCTCCTAGAAATCAGAGGTGGAGAATACCTGGCGAATATCCCCAGAACTAGTTTCACAGGAAGGCGAATTTTTTGGGGGTTGTATGAAAAATTTTCACCTGATTATCAAGCAATCGCATGTACGAAGGCTACGAGATGCGCGACGGGAGATTTTGCTGTCGCGCGTCAAAAAATGCAATGACGCGCGTCAATAGACCTTAGTGACATGCATCATTAGACCTTAGTGACGCGTCGCGTCAATAGACTATCGACGACGTCACTAAGGTCTATTGACGCATACGTCCACTGCATTTTTTTGACGCGCGACAAAGAAAATCTTCCGCCGCGCGTCTCAGTAACCTCTCCGAACTCTACTTTCTCATCAAAAAATCTCTGTGTCACGCATCAACAAACTCTTTGTCGTGTGTCTCCTATACGTCAATATCTATTGTACCTCCTTGTCACGCGTCAAAAAAATGTAGTGACGCTGCGTCAAAAAAATGTAGTGATGCGCGTCAGCAACAGGCCTTAGTGACGCGTGTCATTAAGGCCTATTGACATGCGCGCACTAAGGCCTATCGACGCGCGTGTCAACGGGCCTTAGTGACACGCGTCAATAGGCCTTAGTGACACGCGACAATAGACCTTAGTGACGCGTGCGTCACTAAGGCCTATCGACGCCACGTCACTAAGGCTTGTTGACGCCACACAATAGGCCTTAGTGACGTGCATCACTAAGGTCTATTGACATGCGACAACAAATATCCTGTCGCGCGTCTGCAACCTCTGCCCTCTTCTTGCTCATCGAAAAAAACTCCATGTCGCTCGTCAACAAAATCTTTGTCATGCGTCTACTATGCGTCAATATCTACAGTATCTCCTTGTCTGCAAACCCTCCTTGTCACGCATCAATAACTTACCCCCTTGTCGCGCGTCTATAATATGGGATATATCATATTGTTGAAAAATGTGAAGTAGAAGTGTTCTACCTGGCGAATAATCTAGGTTTATATAGGGGATATTTTTCAAGGGTAGGCGAAGCCGACCCCTAAAAAAAATTAAAGTGTAATTTTTAGGTGAACAGGTCACTGACCCGTGCCAAAAAATTCACCTTTTCAAAATTTTCAAAAATGGAATATTCACCATATTACGAATATTCGCCACTAAAATTTTCCCTGATCTATCTTTGTTCTTTCCTTACCGATAATGTGTCCCAACAAATTTCCTTCAAAGACCCCGAAAATAGACTTTTTTAGATTTAGGAAATCCCATGTTCTTGGCATCTAATCAATACTTTCTCTAAATGATCACAATGATCACTTTGATTTTTTGAGAATACAGCTTAAATCATCCAAATAAACTACAATGACCTTTCCCATCATACCTTTGAATGTGAAGTCCATCACTCACTGAAAGGTGGTACTAGCATTGGTCAAGCCAAAAGGCACCCCGCTATAAGCGAATGTGCCCTGTGGAGTAGTGAATATTGTTTTGAATTGGTCTTTTGGTGAGACTTCAATCTGATTGTAGCCCAAAAACAATCAAGCATGGACAACATCTCTCGAACCGCTTCTACCCGCAGAACCTGATCCATTATGGGGAGTGGTTAATTGTCCTTTAGGGACACCTGATTTAGATTGTGAAAATATATGCATATGTGTATCTCACCATTCTTCTTTCATATGGGCATGATTTTTATGACCTGTGCATCATGATGGATAGGAAATATGATTCTTGCATCGAACATTTTCTCAGTGATTTTTCCCGGATGGTACCCAAGATCTTAGGATTGTAATGCCTCTATTTCTGGTGAAAGGGTTTGACATCATCTTTTAACGAGATGTCATGCTGAATGTCCTTAGGCTTGAAATACTTTAGATCGAAATAGGACCATGCCAATACGTCCATATATTTCTTCAGCAATTTAACAAACTTCCACTTTTCTTCGGTTGTACAACATTTCCTGATGTTCACAATCTGAATGTTCTACAGTACCGAGGTTGACCGATTCGGTCTCTGGAGAGGAGTTAAGGTCATCTTGTCACTTTTTCTTGACAAAATGATCATGTTTATCAAACAATCATTCCAGAGAGACTAAACCCTTTGGAATTTTATTTCCCTTGAGCTGACATATGCCATCACCTTCTTTTGATTCATTTTCTTGACCAGTGATAGATTCACGACATGCAGAAGTAGATCCCTCAAAATGAAGCTCATTGAAATTATCAACTTTTTCTAGAAAAGCAACAAGCTAATTGTCATCGTTGAATACCTACCAATGTTGAGAATTGTCTGGCATGCTTGGTCAAAAGACTACCTCAATGATATCCCTGTTTGTTTTCAACCCTGGGTGAGGGAGCATAAGAGATGCTGAGACAACCAATGAATCAGCCATGTCATTTTGAGCTCTTGGAATGGATTTTATCGAGAAAGCGTCAAATTCCTCAATGTTGTCCCATACTAGGTTGCGGTAGTGCCTGAGTTTGTCATTTTTTCCTTGGTAGACCCCTTTTACTTGGTTGATGATTAGTTTGGCATCACCTTGTACTTTTAGGTTCTTGATTCCTCTTTCCTTTGTAGCTTGCATGCTGAGTAACAAAGATTCATACTCAGTAGTATTATTTGTATTGAAAAACTACAATTTGAAAGAAAGAGGGAAAATCTCTTCTTCAGGAGATATTAGGACGGCTCCAGCGCCACATCCACTTGTTGCACAAATGCCATCAAACTGCAGTGTCCATATCTTGTTAAGGTCCTCCTCCTGGATGAGAACATCCATTTTATTAGACTCAGTGGATAAGAAGTGGTTTCCCATCCCTGATGATTCAAAGAGAATTTGGGATTTGAGGTCGCCGAGTTGGTGACCAGTACTTCTTTTGTGATTCAGCTTCAAAGTCTCGCATTACACCCTTAATGGGGATTCTGGATTTGGACTAGTCCATGTGAATCTCTCCATCTTCTTTGTAAAAGCTTCTCCATAATAGAATTCCATATGCTACTAGGATATCAGCAACGAGGATGGTCATCTTCACCCTTTTCTATGGGAACACTACAAATGTGAACTGCATATTTGATTTGACAAATTAATGGAACTTGTTTGGTCTTCATGGAGTAACATCTCGCCGAAAGGCTTGGTAAGGGTGAGGCCTAAAGCATGAGTGATCTTTGTCAAAGCATTAGATTATCAAAAGGCCTAGAATCAATTATGCAGTTGCTTAGTTTGTGACCATTGATTAGGAGAGAGAGATAAAGGTTCAATTTTGCCTAACATGGAAGTAAAGGCAAAATTTATGTGAGATGTAGGAGGAGTGGAAAGGATTCCTTTCATGGAGACAGAGAGAGGAAGACATCTTGGCTTTGGATGTATTCGATCAATTTTACAAGTTGGTCAGGGTTGGACTAAAGATACTCACTTGGACATTTGAATCTTAGTCTTTTTAACATGATTGACTATGTCAAATGTGACCAAGGGTTACGTTGACAAAGGAATGAGTCCCTCATTTCATGATGGTAGGGTAGGGTTACTGGTCTTTATGGAAATAAAAGAAGGCTGGTTTGGAGGAGAGATGGGAGGAAAAGATTTCTTCATAAAAGGTTTAATAGGAGGTTGAGCAGGAAGAAGATTACCTCTTTTAGCGATTGTTGGAGATGTGTTCAACACGGCCTTCTCCTTTTGTATCCTGGCAGCAACTTCTACTTCTTTTCTTTGTGATCAAATGAAAATAGCATATGACTATCTACTTACATACCCTTGAGTACCTTCTCATCAGACTCCTCATCTTAAAATTCCATATACCTGATTGTAGAGTCATCAGTCGGTTCACCGACATCTTGATCATCTTCATTTTGTGATGAAGGTTCTTCGTAAATTTTCTCCTCTTCTTCGATCTTGACCAGGGCATTAAAAGGAGGGGCCTCAAATGTGAACCTTGGAGCAGCAACAGGAAAATGCAGCCTTTGTGGGGTGTTTTTGGGAGTGAAGTTCCTCCGTGGGATATCCCGCACGGAGTGGTAGATGAAGCTTGAGCTAATTGATTTTTTAATGTGAGCAAGTCATTTTCCATCTTCTAGAATGCCAAATCTGATGAAGTGGCTTGAGAAGGATTCGAAGCCTTAGGTTTGGATGGCTCTCATTTTAACTCACCAGATATAAGTAGGTTGTATTCTATCTGAATGGCCGTAGCTTGAGCAAGGACCAAGGTGGTGATCTATTCTTGTAAGAGCAAGAAACTTACTCTTGAGCTCATGGTGTTCACAAAGAAACACTTTTGATTTTTTGGTGTTGGCAACATGGCAGGTGGCACACGTTTAATCAATGAATTCAAACAGTGATAAAATAGCACATGGTTTCATTAGCCTCCTTCAGTGAGTAATATTTGACAATAATGTAAATGCGTCTTAAAGGCTTATACTTCTTCAAACACAGCTTCACAATGTGGCCCAACCGGTGATAGATCCGACTGTAAAGTGTTGGAACCACTCTGCTGTAGGTCCTTGCAAGGATTCTAGAAAGAGGCGTACCGAAACATCTTCATGGGTCACATCTAGGATGTTGCATGACATAATTAATGTGGATATATGTGAATTCATGTTTTGATTTCCACTCCCATCAAATCTCGGAAAATTCTTGTGATTTCTATGAGGAAGTGCATGAACTGGATGCGGAAATGTAAGAGGGCCCATAGTGGTTCCCCATGGTATTTCCATTTTAAAATCTGGAAAGACGATGCGAGCCGAGAGGGAAGTTCCACTTAACAAGAGAGCACTTTATGCAAGTTGATGTGGAAGCCCCTTGTGAAAAATGGTTTTTTCGTGGAGGCGAGGGACTTCGATTGAACGATCAACTCGAACTCAAAGATGAGAAGCATGCTAGTGTAATACTGAAGTTGTGCCTTTGAAGTAGATCAAAAATAGGATTGAATTCTCCATGAGCTCTCCTACTATAGGTAAATGGCTCACCCGCCAGTGTATCTGCTCTGTTCAGGTCTACAAAGTGATTTTAGAGTAGATTTATAAAAACTCTTTTTGTTTGTACTTGCTGATTTTCTAATTTTTCTAACAAAAATCAGTAGCATGTACTTTTCTAAATATTTGTATTTATCCCTCTTTTGAAAACCGATTGCATTTTTAATGAAAAAAATTAACGGGATAAAATGATGGTTAACTTAGTAAGCTGATTTTCAGATCTTAGATTTGACTTTTTTGTAAGGGTTTGAAAATATATGTAAACCTATCGAAATCTTAGATCTATGAAAATATAGAGATTTTTATAAAAACTTAGCGAACTAAAGGTTTCTAACTAGTCTAGATCTATGGATCTCTTAAGAAAATTTTCAATTTGGATCACTTTTTGCAAAAAAATTGGATTTTAAACAAAGAGTTAAGATTTGCAAATAGGTAGTGATTTTTTATAATTTTAGCTATTTTCTTAGTCTTCCCGGCAGCTTTTAAAAACTATTGGTGTCTTTTAGCTGACATAACACTCACATAGATCTGGTTCTTTCCTCGGTAAAGTCACCAAAACTATTGGTCCGAAAATATGTCGTGGGAAGATCTATGGATAGATAGGCCAACAGCAGTGTGCGGGGGCATAACCCCTCTTTGAGATAGTAAAGTGAAATTGGTTTATTACTATTCTACCAAAGAGGAATTTGTGTAAGTCTTATAGTATTCGCCTTCAAGGGGGTTTGGAATCTCATCCCAATGAGAGCTATTTCCGACGAAGAATAGAAAGAAATGAAGGAAGGAATAGAAGAAAGGTGGATATGAATGGAGAAAAGAAATGAGTTCCAAAGTAGAAAATTCAGAGGGTTTATGTTTTGGGCTGGTAGTAAACAGAGCCAAAATTAATCACATAAACAAACAAAACAATACTAGATAAACAAAAGACAAAAGCATATGTGAATCTAACAGAATAAGCATGTAGATCTAACTTAAGAAAGATCTAACACATAACACATGAATTCAGCACAAAGTCTCAATTTTTATATTAATAATTGTTTTTTTTCAAGAAATCTCAAAGTGTTTCTCTCCTCACTCTATTTTTCATATAAATTTTCTCACCCCTTGAATACTACAAGTATCTAAGTATTTATAGAAGGATAATGAGAAAGAAGACAAAAAGAAGCCTATTCATCATCATCCCTTGGCTTGAAAGGAGTGTCCCGTACGCTCGGGGAGGCAATGTGAAATTGAGCTTAATACTCCATGAACTTACTTACCGTCGCTTGAATTTGATCCTGAACGGACCCTTGGTGTGATCCCCGATGACTTCGCAAGTTTCCCATTCATCTCTGAGTCTTTCTAAGAGTTTGAAATATTCATTGCCTACCTCCATTAGGTATCCAACAAAGTCGTGGTAGGCGAGAAGGTTGTTGATAGATTCTATATCAAAAGTGGCCTCTGACGCTAAACCTTGCGATGCGATTTCCTTAAAGATTCGAATAGTATCATCTGCCTTCCTCAAGGTGTATGATGCACCGAGTAACCCTGGAGACATTCTTAAGATGATCTGCTCCATTTTATGTAATACATCAAGGGCTTCCTCCTTGATTTTGTCTATCTTTTCCAAGACAAACTCCATTTGGTCAACTCGATAGTCTAGAGCAGAAAGGACTTTGTTGGGTGCACGCGGGTGATAAAAATGCTAAATTTCATTAATTCATCAACTAGGCAATCCAAAGATCTTCTCGGAATGTCTCGTGTTCCAACCTAGCAAGGTCCAACTCTTCGGAGATAGGTCCTGCTATTTCCTGGAGTTCCTTGTTAGCTTGATCTATATTTTGATAGAGCTCTGTGAACTTTGTAATCACTTCCTCACTATCTTTGAGGATCTGCTCTCTCTAGGCGGACACTACTATACCTTGCTTGCGATCTTTGCATACTCATTTCTCTTCTCCCGACTATGAACTTCGGGAGGGTCAAAGTGATCATAGGAGGGGCACTATCCATATTTTTCAAGGCTTGAGAAGATGCTTATTTTGATCTTTTAATATTCTCTTATAGTCCTTTGCTTCTTGAAGCTTTTTGCAAAGGGTATCCACTACAAATAAGGCCTCTCCTTGCAGGCTCTCTGATGATGTTCCCATTGTGACCTGTGTCACTATAAAATATATAGGAGATAGATCTTCTTTCTTCTTTATGAGATTAGGGTATGTGATCTCCATAACCCTTTCACCTGAAGTGCTTTGAGAGAAGTGGGTTATAGCTTTTTTCTTCTTGGGCCCTTTAGCTAGAATAATAGAGAAGTCCATAGGTGTAATAAGGACTTTCCTCTTGTGTTGGCTCAGGTGTTTGGATATTTATTCTAGACTTAAGGGAGTGGAACCAGAGGAAGAGGAGAAAATGGGGGTGGAAGAATGAGCAAATGTAGTGGACATGGGGAAATGTGTCAAGACACTTGCTGGTGGCATTGAGAAAGAATCCAACACTACAATGCTCACAAGGTTAGGAGTGACTGCAGGAGAGGAAACCATGAGGGTAGAAGGGATCTATGAGATGAGGGAAGAAATGTCGGGGACATATCTGTAAGGGAAGAGAAGATGGAGGAAGAGGGAGGGGGACGGTAGAAGATAGAGGAGAAGACACAACCAAATGAGTGGTTAGTTGAGTGACATTAGTAGGGGAAGGACAAGCGAGGAGGGAATGGTTAGGACCTCACTAGTTGTAGTAGCGACGACATCCCGAGTGGATGTGTTCGTAGAGTACTCGGCCACTTCCTCTCTTCTTTAGGACACTAATTCAACAATTTGTTCCTCAAGTAGTGGAAGGAGGGATCTCAAGAACTTATTTCGAGTAGCTCTTTCCTCCCCTTCTATATCCTTTCATTTTCCTTTAGGAAAATGTTTCGGCCTAGTGGGTGCATCGCCCAAGGGAGATGTGAAGTCTACCCTAAGGTAGATGATACCATTTTTCTTACACCAAGCTTAGTGTGCTACAGAGTGCCTTTGACCCTTTCCTCAATAGTCTGCGGGGCCTTGTTTATATCAATTTAAGCAAATGGACAATTTTCCCCATCCGTGTCTAGATAAACCTAATCAACTTCTTGATCAGTTGCTTGGAAACCCTTTATGATGATGGCCACACCATATTGAATGATCTCTGCTAGGGCCAGGTGGGAGAGAAGCTTGACCTCGTGATATAGATCAATGTAGATATCTTTGATCTGAGGGACATGAATTGGATCGATTTTTTCCCTTGGGAGTAAATCACAAGGATCAAAGGTTGGCCTCACTAGGAAATTATGCTTTAAGTTGAGCAATTCAAGCTCTGCAAACATCTCATGGGCTTTGCTCTGTGAAGTTCAGGTGTACCTACCCACTGTGAGGGGGAATGGAGTTATGCCCTTTTTCCTTTTTAAACACTTCTCATGGTATGTGATGAGCTGTCTAGATAGCTCCAATAGGATCAGCTTGGGTCCCGCATACCTTGGCAATTTGGTGGGCTCTCCCAAGAAGTTAGTGGCCTTGAGATAGGTGAAAGTGGGGAATTGCGTGAATAACACTCCCCACTTTTCTGTGGTGGTGACCATGCTTTTGGTCATCCAACCATAAGTCATGTTGGGCCTCAAGAGGTAGATGACACCATAGAAGAAGATGTCGTTGACTTTACTGAATTGGGCTATGTTGTTCTCTAGTTTTAATTATGGATAATACTCGTATATTTTTACTTGGGGCCATACCCCATACCTATTCAATGCCAGGTAGTCCCTCTCTGAGGTAGCAAAATATACCACATAGGAGTTCATATAGAACCTCCCAATTGTTGAAAGTTGTTGAAGCTACTCTAAGATCGTGCTATTGATAATCTCTTTGCATTGAAAATGCTGATCAAAAACATTTTTACTCATGGTTTCTAAATACCTGAGCATCTACTTATGAAAGTAGTGAGCATTGGGAAGCCCAAACACCCTTCTTAAGAAGGTGATGGTGTTACTCAGTTCCTCTAAAAATTCACTACGATGAATGACTTGTGGCCACCTGCTTACCACCTTCTTGTTCTTGAGGTACACCTCATTCATGAGTTGCATGCATTTGTCTTCATTTTCATTCCATGTGTTCATGTAGTCCTCTTGTCTTACCACTACAAAATTCAAGTGGTGAGGGATACCCAACATAATCTCAAAATTCTGGGCCATGAGGTTGATTATTACATCACCCTTCTCATTTTCAACACATCTTGTGTCCTTATTGTAACAACCTATCAACATCATGAAATCATTGTTGATTGCGCTCACGGGATCCCCGCAACAAAGTGCGACTAGTGCCAATCAATTTATCCATCCATGGGCTTCCTGTGACCTTCTTGGTCCTAGCTTAGAAGTCCTCCATGTCAATTTTCCTGAGCTCTGAATCTTTGATATCCAGATCACACTCTGCAAGGGATTCAAGCATCCTGACCCTTTGGTATTTATATTTCATTTCTTCTTCTGTTAGCCTAGCTTTACCCTTGGACTTAGTTGGCTTCTTACTCGATGAAGACATGTGTGGATCTGAGTTCAGCTATTGATCTGCAAGAAGAATCAGGGAAGTCCATCATAGAAGAGCCATGTTAGCTATTAAGTTGTCCATCAAAGCTTACAGAATGAAAAGTTAGTAATTTACGAGCCTCTGGGTGTAAGGTGCAGCTCTACTATAGGCTGTAGGGTTTTAGAAAATCAAGGTGCACTTTTTGAAAGTGTTGCATGGGAGAAAACAATACCAAAAGGGGCGCAGGTGCGAAAGGCTACACATGACATTCGAGATGTTGGCGTTGAGGGATGTGTGCTTGCGCCATTTAGAATCCTTAAGTGGGGCACAGATATGGTTGGTGTTGCAAGGTCCTAGGATGCGCCATTGGCACAAATGTGGTAGATGTTGCATGAGAGTGAGGTGCACCAAGTGGTTTAGATTGCATGGTGCGGGAAAGGTTTGCACAACATTCAAATGTTTTTGTAGTTGTTTTGGCACCGACACTTGCACCTAGGGAAATTTGTGATTTCTATAAGGCGCAGAGAAGGATTATGCCGCATGCTAGGATAGTGCACCTGTGGTGTGATTGTGTTTGATGTTACAAAGATGAAGTTTGCGCCAAGGAAAAAAAGTGGTTGTTTTGTGAAGAATTTATGATTTTCACTCTTTTGGCTCAAAGTTTGATGTTTGGGAGGGAAAACTTAGCAAAGCAAGGGAATATTTTTGAGTGTTTTATGGCATAGTCTTCCAGTTTTGTAGATCTGGAAGGAGGAGAAGGGGTTTTCGGAGTTGAGTATTTGGGTTCATTGTTTATTATCAATCCTAATTACCTAAACCATTATAAAAACCACAACCAATCCACAAAAAGGGAAAGGGCCACTTACCAGGTATATATAACGATAAAGGGGATGATGCGGGGTCCACGAACGCGATAAATGGCAACATGTGAGGCTGACAGGAATGCTTACAAGTGCAGTGGAATAACTTTTTCATGTTTTTTGAATGTGAAAATGACAAGTCGAACACACCTATATATAGAAAAAGTGAAATAAATGTGCCACCAACTTTTTCTATGGCACACTTAGGTAGTTTTTGACATGAAGAGATTTGTGCCATGGCGCAGCTTTGGGAGTGTCAACACTGTGTTTTTAGTGCCATAGCACACTTTAGAGAGGTGTAACATTTGGAATGTTGACAAGTTGGTGCATGTGCCTTGGCACACCTTTGATAGGCCTAACATTGAGAGGTGCAACATTGAGAGTGTTGACACTTAATAGAATGCACAAAAGGAAAATAGGGGCACAGTTTTAGGAGATGTTACATAAATGAAAACTGCACCCAACCCAAAAAGGTTGAAAATTACCAAGTTCTAAAAACTAGATTTTCCGAAAGGGATTTTATGCCATTCCAAACGCTAAGAGACCTCAACGGGGACCAAAACGGAAATTTTGGTATGGTTACCTACAAAATTGCCCTTGTCAATTTTACAGGATAACAGGTTGAGAGGTGAAACCGTAGGTGTCAATGGTCTAGTTCTGTATAGGATAATCAATAAGTAATGAGGAAGGTGAATGGTAAAAGGTGGTAAAATCAACGCTTAATTGATAAGAGCCATAATGAATCTACCATACCCAGATCTGGGCTTATGAACTTAAGACCCTAAAGGCATTGCATAATGGACTATTCTAAGGGTGAAGAAAGTCACATGATCATGAAATGTCGTGGTTGTGGAAAGTCCCTTGAGGTGGTAGGAAATTAGGGTGAAAATGGTGATGAAGTGCAAGAAGGTTCATTTAGTGTAACTCGATGTGAGATAGCATACCTACTTAGAAAGAAACCCAAAATAAAGATAGGCAAGTCCATGAGGAAAAAGATCTATTTTATTTTTACTTTTGTTTTTGATATACTAATCAATGCAGGAAGTCTATGTGGGATGAGTATATTTGTTTCCTTGAGGTCTTCACGAAGCTGATCGATGTGGGAAGCTTCTGAATATTTTATTGTATTTTTACAGGAATAGTCTTCTTTTGTGATAGACTATATGTAGTATGGCGAGCTTTGTATAGTTGTCCTTCGAGGGAGCAATCTATTTATAGTAGTGAAATAGAAAGAGTAGATGTCCTTTTGAGGGAGTCATCTTTTTGCTAGAAGTTTGACTCAAGGAGTTGAATCCCATTTTTTTTTTTTACGTTTTAATTCATGCACAAGACTATAGAGGAAGATTAGGTTCTTGTTTAGAAGACAAACCCATAGCACACAGAGGTTAAATATTAAAGAGGTGGTTTCAAGTGATGAATGACCATGGGATTTCATATTTAAAAAGAAGAAAATTATCCATAAGAATCATGCTATGAGTAGATCCATGGTACTCATATTGAAGATAAGGCTGAAAGGTGATGGGTAATCACATGATTCTTGTTTAGTTGTTGATCCTCAAAAACGGGGAATATAGAAGGTGAACAATGCTCAAGGGATGAGCGGTCAATTCATAGAAATTGGTATAGGAATTAAATGTCAACAATAAAATGGTTAAAGATGCAAGGATTTGAGGGGCTTAGGTTCATGTTTACCTTCAAGTGAAGACAAATGATAAGCACCTGATCCATAGGCATGGGTAATGATATAGGGTCCAAGCCAATTAGGAGAAAATTTTCCCTGTTTACTTTTCTCTTCTTTGGTTACATGTTGATTTTCCTTCAAGACGAGGTCACCGACCTAGAAGGTGCATTCATGGACACATTTTTCATAGGCACGCTTAATAAATTTTTGGTAGATTTGGAGATGGTCAAGAGCATTAAGACGACGTTCATCTAATAACTCAAGTTGTGCTAAATGGTCCTGGTGAAAATCATTGTTGTTGAGCATGTCTTGTAGTGAGATGTGGAGAGATGGAATTTGGACTTTGAGAGGCAAGACAACCTTGGTACCGTAGAAACAGAGAAAAAGGTGTGGAAGCATTCGAAGTGTGAATACTAGTGTGATAAACCAAGAAGGTGAAATGAATGTGCATATGACAATCCTTTCTAGTATCATCAAATACTTTCATAAGAAATTTTTCAAGGTTTTATTGGTTGATTCTACTTGGCCATTAGTTTGTGGGTAATAAGGTGATGATAAACTGAGTTGGATACCAAAATCATAACACAACTTATGTAGGGTTTTGTTTTTGAATTGCTTTCCGTTATTAGTGATGAGATAGTGAGGAACACCAAAACAAAAAATGATGTGATGGTTGATGAATTTACATATTTTCTCAGATTTTGTACAAATGAGGGGAATGGATTCTACCCATTTAATGTAATATTTAGTAGCAGTAATAATCCATTGATGGAATTGTGAAGAATGGGGATTGCTCTCTCCGACAAGATCCAAGCCCCATTAAGAGAAATTCCAAATGTATCAGTATGACCTATAAGGAATGACTAGGTGTGTGATGAAGATTAGCATGTTGCTGGCATTTCACACAACATTTGATATAGTCACAACAATCATGGTTTAGGGTTGAAAAATATTAGCTAAGGTGAAGAATGTGTTTAGCGACAACTAAACCACTAAAGTGGCCTCCACAAATTCCATCGTGAACTTCCTTGATGGTGTAGGAAAATTCAGAACTTGTAAGAAATTGTAACAGAATGTCGTCGAAGCCACACTTATAAAGTAGACCACCCATGATGACATAGCGAGAGACACTTTTAACACTGACCTGTTGTCCATTACAATTGAGATTGGGAGGTAGAATGGAAAGGGGAAGATAATCAAACTACTTATACCAAAGGTCACGTGGGCTAGATGCAACGGTTGGGATGGAGTGGACCTCATGAGGTAAATAAGAGGGTTATTATAACCTTTGTATTGTGACAAATATTTTAGAGTTAGAAGGTGAAGTGAGTATATGAGAATCCAGGAAGGCCATGGTATCTGAAAATTTATTTGTAGAACGTGGGGTGGTTTGAAGTTAATAACGGTCAAAGGTAGTCAAAAGTATGTCTAGATGATGTTTATACTTTTGAAGTATTTGATTATGAAACTGGTATATACCATTTAATTTATTTACAACCAACTGGGAATCACCAAAGATATTGATTGACTTAACATTTAAGGCATAAGTAGCATAGAGACCTGTTGGTCTGAAAATCAGTCGCTTGGGCAGATCTATGGATAAACTAGCCAACAGTGTGCAGGGCATAGCCCCTCTTTGAGTCAGCAAAGTGAAACTGGTTTATTGCTATTCTACCAGCAGGAATCTATGCAAGTCTCATAGATTCTACCTTCGGGGGTTTGGGATCTCATCCCAGTGGGGTGTTTCCGACTGTGAAAAGAAAGGAAAGGAAGAGGGGATGAGGAAAGAGCAGGTCCGAAGGAAGAAAAGAAATGAATTCCAAAGCAGAAAGGTCAAGATTTATGTTTTGGGATTGGTAGTAAACAGAGCCAAACCTACTTGCATAAATAAACAAAGCAATACTGATGAGCAAATGACAAAAAGGTAGATATGAATCTAACAGAATAAACACATACAGATCTAACATAAGAAAGCTCTGATGTATAACACAAGTATTCAGTACAAAGCCTCAATATTTGTATTGCTGTTTTTCTTCTGTTACAAGAAAGCTCAAAGTCTTTCTCTCCTCATTTCTATTTTCATCTAAAAAATGTCCACCCTTGAATACAACAAGTATTCCAATATATATAGAAGAGGAGAAGGAAAGAAGGCAAAAAGGAGCCAACCACCTATTTACAAAGATATTTACAAAATATCTAAAAGTCATGTTGACTTTTGACAACTTGATGGATGACATCATTCGATGATGTAACATGGATGATGTCATCATTTGTCCCAACATACTTTAAACATTCCAACAAGAAAGTCAGAAAAGAGAGAGAAGAAGAAGAAGAAGAAGAAGAAGAAGAAGAAGCAGCTACTCGTCGTCATCATCCTGCGGCCGAAAGGGGGTAGCCTACTTTTGATGCTGCTCAGGTGATGAGATATGGAACTGAGCGCGGTATTCCAAAAACTTGTTAATTATTGGCCCAAGTTGATCCTGAGAAGGATCCTTGTGCCTATCGCTTATTGCCTCACAAGTCTCCCGCTCATCTATGAGCTTCTCTGGGAGTTTGGAAAAGTCCTTTTCCACCTCAATGAGGAACCCGACGAAGTCCCTACAGGCCAGCAGGTTGTTGATAGATTCAGTGTCAAATGTGACCTCTGGCCCCGTTCCTTGAGAAGTGATCTCCTTGAAGATCTGGATGGTTTCATCAGCTGACCTTAAGGTAAAGGAAGGAGTGAGCAACCCTGGAGACATGTTGAGAACAATTCGCTCCATTTGATGCATTGTATCCAGGGCCTCTTCCTTTACCTTGTCAATCTTTTCTAGAATAAATTCTAGCTGATCCACCCGGTAGTCCAGAGTGGACATGATTTTGTTGAGAGCCCTTGGGTGGCCGAAGACGCCGAACTTGACCAGATCTTCGACTGAACAGTCAAACATTTGTTGGAAGGCCTCGTGCTGTAGTCTGGCATGTTCCAACTCTTCTGATATGGGCCCTGCTAATGCTTGGAGTTCTTTATTCGCCTTACTGATATTCAGGTATAAGTCAGAGAACTCGGCGATCACTTTTTCGCTGTCTTTGAGGATTTGGCTCCTCCAAGCGGAAACGGCCATACCCTGCTCACCGATCTTTGTATATTCGTCGATTTTATCTTGGCCGAGAAGCTCAGAAGTCTCGGCAGCAGTTGTGGGAGGCGCACTACCCATCTTCTGTAAGGCTTGGAGCAAATATTTGTTTTGCTCTTTTAGTAGCCTTTTCTCTACTTTTGTCTCTTGAAGCTTTTGTGAGGGGCGTAAACCGCAGAAAAAGAGCTTCCCCACAGACTTTCGAAGATGTCCCCATTGTGACTTGGGTCATAGTAAAATGCATCGGAGACAGATCCTTTTTCTCTTTGAGGGGATCGAGGTATGCAATTTCCATGATTCTCTCACCTGCAGCACTTTTAGAGAAGCGTGTAATAGGCTTTTGCTTCTTCGCCCCTTTGGATGGGATCACTAAAAAGTCCGTCAGAGTGATGGGAACTTTCCTCTTTCTTTGCTGGCTTAGCTCTGAGAGATCCAGGCTGGTCCTATGGAAGAAGGACCAGAGACAGAGGAGGAGGCAGCAAGCAGTAGAAGAGGGGAAAAACGTGGAGACACGCGGCGGTGGCATTGAGAAAATAGCCGAAGAAGTGTCCACGGGAGGAAGGGAAACTGCAGCTGCGGAAGACATAAGAAGGGAAGGGAGACCGGAGATGATGAGGAAGAAATGGAAGAGGATAGATCAGCGAGGGAGAGAAGAAAGACGAAGAAGCGGGGGGAAAGAGTAGAAGAAGGGACAGAGGACACGACCAAAGGGATGGTCGCTTGAGTCACTCGAGGAGGAAGGAAGGAAGAAGAAGAAGGATAGAAGGGACCTCTCTTTGTGGTAGCAATGCCGACATCCCGAGTGGATGGGCCTATGGGCCTATCCTCTGCTGCTTCTTTCTCTGGCGAATCCAGTTATTACTTGTTCCTGGGTGCTTTGTGGAAGGAGGACTTTCAGGGGCTTTTTCTTGAATGGTGCTGGATTCACCTTCTACACATTTTCCTTTAAGCTACTTCTTGGATCGTGAAGGTGCGTTGCCCAATGGGGAGGTTGTGAAGTCTACCCCGAGGTAGATTAGGCCGTTCATCTAGCACCAATGTTCTGTCCTCCGCAAAGTCTCCTTGACCCTCTCCTCAATTGTCTGAGGAGCCTTAGTTCTATCAATGGCCGAAAAGGGCCAATCGTCCCCATCTGTGTCAGTATATACCTTGTCTACTTCATCTTCCGTAGTTTGGAAGCCTTTGGGGACAATGGCTACCCCATATTGGATAATTTCTACCAATGCTAGGAGAGAATGATCCTTTCTTCTGAGCTCTACCTCATGGAGGACGTCAATATAAATATCCTCGATCTGAGGAACATGGATTGGATCAAGCTTTGCTCTTGGTAGGCAGCCCCTTGGGTCGAAGGTAGGCCTGGCTGGGAAGTCGTGTTTCAAATTAAGTAACTCCAGCTCTGCAAACATTTCCTTCGCCTTGTGATGGGTAGAGCATGTGTATCGGCCCACTGTGAGGGGGAAAGGAGTTCCACCCTTCTTCCTTTTCAGGCATTTTTCGTGGTATGTGATTAGCTTCCTTAACAAAGTATGTGAATGTAGGGAATCTGGGTGAAAGGGCTCCCCATTTCTCCGTGGCTGCCACTATGTTTTTAGTTGTACGACCATGGGTCATATTCAGCCTCAGCAGGCAGATGATGTGATAGAAAAACACATCGTTAACTTTTGTGAACTGGGAGATGCTATTCTCCAGCCTCAACTCTGGGTAGTACTCGTATATCTTGACCTGAGGCCAAACTCCACTTCGTGTTAGGCCTGGATAATCCCTCTCTGATGCTGCAGCGTAGACCACGTAGGAGTTCATATGGAATACTCCCATTGTGCTGAATTGTTGTAGCTACTCGGAGATGGTGCTGCTTATAATTTCCCCCCAGCAAAAGCGCTGATCAGAAAATTCTTGTTCATTGTTTCCAAGTAGCGCAGCATCCATTTATGGAAGTAATGGGTGTCAGAAAGCCCGAAGACCCTGCTCAGGAAGGTAATGGTATCGCTGAGCTCTTCTGAGAAGTCACTGCGGTGGATGATTTGGGGCCACCGGGTTACCACCTTCTTATTTTTCAGATATACTTCATTCATTAGCTGCATACATTGGTCTTCATTGTCTTCCCAGGCCTTGATGCACTCTGCTTGCTAATGCCCAAAGTGCCGGTGGTGAGGGATGCCGAGTATGATCTCAAAATGATAGGCAGTGAGGTTAATGACTACCTCACCCTTGCTGTTTTCGACACACCTTGTGTCTTTGTTGTAAGACTGAGCAACCACCATCATAAATTCATTGTTGACTGTGCTGACGGGGATTCCTCCGGCGAAGTGCAGGGCACTGCCTATTAATTTGTCCATCCATGGACTCCTTGTAACTTTCTAAGTTCTGGCCCAGAATTCCTCCATGTCGATATGCCCCAATTCTGAGTCTCTGACGTCCATGCTGCATTCGGCCTGTGACTCGGGCATTCTGACCCTTTGATATTTATACTTCATCTCTTCCTCTGTAAGCTTAGCCTTTCCTTTTGGTTTGGTGGGTCTCCTGCTGGATGTAGACATATGTTCTTTCGAACTCAGTTGCTGATCTGCATGAAGAAGAAGCGAGACCCAATCCGAAAAGGTTGAATTAGCCATTTGATCTTCCATTGGAATGTTAGCAGAAGAAAGAGTTAGAGATTTCTAGGCTCAGGGCGCAGGGCGCATGAAAATTGCAGCTTACAGGGCTAAATAGGTAAGGCGCACCGGAAGAGGGTGTTGCAAAGGATAAAACTGGCGCCAAAGGCGCATGGCGCGTGCATACTGCAGATTGCATTTTATAAAAGGCGCATGAAAACATTGTGTTACATAGGGACAGGATGCGCCCTTTGGCGCATAGACTTTTCATGTTGCACTGGGATTTGGTGCGCCCTTTGGCGCATGTAAGGTTTGTGTAACATGAGCTTTTCGTGCGCCAAAGGGAATATGGCGCGGCGCACGAAGGGTTAACACAACATGATGTTGCTGCAAGGAGGGATGCACCTGCACCTTTATAACTTCACACAGCACAGATAAAGCCGGTGTTGCATAGATGTTGGGTGCGCCATTGGTGCATGGAAATGGGATGCAGCAAGGAAGGTTTGCGTGCCATTAGAGCGCAAGTTTAGCGATTGCAGCAGGCAAGATGGGTGCGCCAAGGGCACGGGTTTTTATCATGTTGCAAGGGGGACAGATGCGCCATGGGGGCGCAACTGTTTATGATGTTGCAGGACGCACCGATGCGCCCAAGGGAAAAATAGTCCTCTTTTCTCCATTCCTTCTAAGATGTGTTTGGGAAGTAAAACGGTTAAATCCAAAGGGTTTTCAGACCATGTTTTCAAAATAACATCCTCTACCAGCAGATCTGGAAAGAGGGGGGAGGACAATAAGGAAAGACAGCACAGGGGAGGGCTAGCTCAACATTTTGATACCCCAAAACTCCAAACGCAAACTAAAACCAGACCACGAACACACCAAGAACCGAAAACGCAAAACGCACAAGAGGGAGAAGAACCTCTTACCTGGATAAATAGTGAAAATCTTGAAAACGGGTCCACAATGCGTTGAAAACGACGAGGCAGAGGCTGACAGGCTTAGAGAATAAAAATCATGTGATATGCGTCTGATGATAATGACATTTGGGCGCGCAAACACATATATATATAGGTGAGCTGGTCATTAATGCACCACCCACTTTTTAAAGGGCGCATGGGAGTTGCTGTCGACAGGGAAAAGCATGTGCCCTTTGGCGCATGAAAATGTTTTCCAGCAAGAAATTAAGCGCACCTTTGGCGCACCAAAAGCTATGTCGACATTAAGTTATGTGCGCCCTTTGGCGCACCAAAACATGGCGCAACAAAAGTTGTGCCAACACAAAGGCGCATGCGCCTTGGCGCACGCAGGGAAGGCTCAACATACTTTGGTGCACCAAAAGGTGTGTTGACACTGAAAATCATGTGCCAAAGGTTTTAAATTTGTGCACCAAAAGTTGGTGTTACATAGCAATTTCATGCGCCCACCCAAAAAAGGCTCAAAAGACTAAGTTCGAAAAACCAGATTTCCCGGGAAGGGATTTTACAACGTTTGGAACGCAAGGGATCCCTAATGAGGGATCGGAACAAAATTTTGGTATGGTTATCGGCAAAATTGCCCTTGTCAATTTTTCGGGATAACAGCTGGCTCTTTCTGGGGTCTACCCTTGAGCAAACTCGGGGTAGAGAATCCCAGTTCTCATGTGCCTATCCATTGGGTAACAGAGTCAAAAACAAGGGCGACCGGAGGGAGAAGAAAGGAAACACACAACAAACCGAAAGCAACCACACGACGAAAGCAAACACACAACTAAAGCAAACTGTACAAAGAAGAGAGCAAGCTCTACTTCCTGAAAATTTTCAGATGTTGCCCGCTATAAGGAAGCGGGAGCTCGGTTCCATCCAGATATGAGAGATAGAAGCTATTCTCTCCATTGAGCTACTTGATCTTGAAGGGCCCTCTCCACAGGGAATCAAACTTTCCGTGCATGCCCTTTGGCTCTCTTCGCTTGTCCCACAAAAGGACGAGATCTCCCACTTGAAAATCCCTCTGCTTTGCTTTTTTATCAAAAAGCCTCTTAACTTGATTCTGATGTTCAGTGATCCTGTCGACCACCCTTACTCTCTTTTCTTCAAGTTCTGCCAGATACATGATTCTCTTTTCAAGAGAATTTTGGAAAGTTTCGTCTTCGATGGCTCGTGCCAAACGTAGAGCAGGAAGTTCCGCAGAAATGGGAAGCTCGGCATCAGTGCCATATAACACTTGAAAAGGTGACATGCCGAGAGATCTCTTGGGAGTAATACGATCAGCCCACAGAGTGTTGTACAAAGACTTGTGCCACATTCGTTGATTCTCATCTACTAACTTCCGTATGATGGTCACCAAGTTCTTGTTACTGGATTCCGCCTAACCATTTCCCTGAGGGTAATAGTCTGAGGCATGAGCCAAAGTTATCCCATATTCATAGCAAAAACTAATAACTTCTCGTGAGGAGAAGTTAGAAGCATTATCAGCAATGATTTTGTTTGGAACGCCGAACCTGACAATGATATTTTCTTTAATGAAATTGCAAACCACCTCAGAAGTGGCATGCTTGACAGGTATGGCTTCCACCCACTTGGTGAAGTAATCCATTGCTGTAAGGACATAGCTATGTCCAGCACTCGATTGAGGATTGAGTGCGCCAATAAAATCAATTCCCCATTTCCTGAATGGTTCATTGATAATGACCGGCCTTAGGGGAAAGGCAGCCAACTTGGGCTTGCCGACGAATTGCTGGCAGGGTTCACACTTCGCCACCCAGATGGCTGTATCTTGAAAGAGTGTCGGCCAATAGTACCTGGCTCGAATGATCTTGTGTGCAGTTACGGAGGAAGAGAAATTCCTCCACAGGCTGAATTGTGAAAACTTTCCAATAGTTTTACTTGCTGGGGTTTGTCAACACATCGCAAAAAGATGCCATCTATCCCACGTTTATATAAACCGTCATCCCAGATGACATATTTAGCCGCTCTGAGCTTTATAGTGTGCTTCTCCTTTGCAGTTAGGTGCATTGGGAATTTACCATAGGTAAGGAAGAAAGCGATGTCGGAGTACCATTCATCACTAGTTGTAACAAATAGAACCAGAGGCAGAAGAATCGGGCTCTTCCTGCCAGCCTGTGTTTCGTCGGTGTAGTCACCCCTGTCATCAGGGTTTTCTGAATCTTTGTTTTCAGCCATTAGCTGACACAGGCCCTTGCCCCTCACCAGCTTGGTTGGTTTAATATCTAGGTCATACTCCTGGACCTTTGCGATCCAATTTCCTCGCAAGCTTCCTAACTCCTGCTGAGTTAGAATTGATTTCACCGCCATGTCAGGGACCAGCACCACCGTATGTGAGTTTAGAATGTAATACCTGAAATTCTTCACTGCTTTGACAACGGCGAAGGCATGCTTTTCTAGTTGAGTCATTTTTAGTTCGTGAGGCTTGAGGGGAGAACTCATGAACGCGATCGGAGATTCAACATCCTCCGAATTCTTTTGCATTAAGATTGCGGACACAGTATGCTCAGATGCATAACTATACATGATGAAGTCCTTGGAGAAATCGGGACATACCAGGACTGGTGCATGAGCAACGAAGCTTTTATTTCTTCAAATGACCTTTTTCCCTCTTCACTCCATCTGAAAGTTGGTGACCCCTTCATCATGTTCAATATGTGACGGGTCTTCTCAGCAAAGTCAGGAACAAAACGCCTGAGAAAGTTCACCTTTCCAAAGAAAGAATGAACACCAGTCTTGCTTGTAGGCAGAGTAAGGCTTTGAATAGCCTTAACTCTTTCGGCATCTATCTTTGTTCCTTCTTTGCTAACCACATGCCCTAGCAACTTCCCTTCCGTGACTCCAAAAACAGACTTTTTTGGGTTTAGGGAAATCCCATGTTCTCGGCACCTGGCCAACACTTGCTCCAAATGATCACAATGATCATTTCATTGTTTAGAGAACACGGTTAAGTCATCTAGATAAACCACAATGACTTTCCCCATCATACCTTTGAATGTAAAATCCATGGCCCGCTGAAAAGTGGCACCAGCATTAGTTAGGCCAAAAGGCATCCTGCTGTAGGAAAATGTACCCCAGGGAGTAGTGAATGCTGTTTTAAACTGATCTTCACGTGAAACTTCAATCTGATTATAGCTCTAAAAGCACAAGCATGGACAACATCTCTGATCCAGTTACTGCTTGCAGAACTTGATCCATTATCGGAAGAGGGTAGTTGTCTTTCAAGGAAGCTGGTTCAAATTGTGAAAGTCTACGCATATGCGTATCTCGCCATTTTTCTTGCACACTGGCACAATATTTGCTACCCAAGTACTGTGATGGATAGGAAAGATGATTCTTACATCCAACATCTTCTGAATTTCGGCCTGGATGGTACCCGAGATCTTAGGATTATAGTGCCTCTGCTTCTGGCGGAAGGCTTTGACATCTTCTTTCAATGGAATGTCATGTTGAACGTCCTTTGGCTTAAAGGACTTTAGATCGGCATAGGACCATGCCAACACGTCCATATATTTTTTTAGCAACTTGACAAATTTTCGCTTCTCCTCAGGCGTGCAACATTTGCCAATGTTCACAAATTACGGGTGCTCTATCGAACCTATATTGACCGGTTCGGTTTCTGGGGATGAGTCAGGGTCATCTCGCCTCTTCTTTTTCACAAAACGGTCATGCCTGTCGAACAGGCGCTCCAGAGAAACCAGGCCCTTCGGAATTTTATTTCCTTTGAGCTGACATATGCCATCGTTCCTTTGGATTCATCACCTTGATCGGTGACTGATTCATGGCAAGTGGAAGTAGATCCTTCAAAGTGCAATTCTTTAAAATTTTCTACCTTTTCCAGAAAAGCAATGAGTTGATTATCGTCGTTGAACACCTGCCAATGCTGAGAATTGTCTGGCACGCTCGGGCGGAAAACCACCTCAATGGTGTACTTGTTTGTTTTCAAACCTGGGTGTGGGAGCATGAGGGACGCTGAAACGGCCAATGAATCGGCCATGTCATTTTGGGCCCTTGGAATGGATTCTATTGAAAAAGCATCGAATTCTTCAATGTTGTCCCATACCGCATTACGGTAATGCCTGAGCCTTTCATTTTTTACTTGATATATCCTCTTGACTTGGTTTACAACCAACTCTGCATCACCTTGTACTTTTAGATTTTTAATTCCTCTTTCCCTCGCGGCTTGCATACCGAGTAAGAGAGATTCATACTCAGCAGTATTGTTTGTGTTGAAAAACTACAATTTGAACGAGAGAGGAATTACCTCCTCTTCGGGAGATATCAGCACAGCCCCAGCGCCACATCCACTAGTTGCACAGCTGCCATCAAACTGCAAGGTCCAGATCTCATTAAGATCCTTCTCCTGAACGAGAACACCCGTTTTATCCGTCTCGGTAGATAAGAAGTAGTTCCCCATCCCTGATGATTCAAAAAGGATTTGGGCCTTGGGGTCTTCAGAGCTAGTAACCAAGTATTTCTTTTGTGATTCTGGCTCCAAAGTCTGCATTACGCCTTTGACTAGAATTCTAGCTTTAGACCAGTCCATATGAATTTCTCCACCAACTTCACTGCAAAAACTTCTTCCCAGCAAAATTCCATAGGCTGCCGGAATGTCAGCAACGAGGACTGTCATTTTTACTCTTTTATCTGGGAAAGACACAAATGCGAATTGCGCGTCCTTTATTTGGCCAACGAATGGAACCTGCTTGGTTTCCAATGAATAACATTTTCCGAAAGGCTTGGTAAGAGTGAGGCCCAAAGCATGGGCGACTTTTTCCAGCATGACGTTATCAGAAGCCCCGGAATCAATTATGCAGTTACTCAACTTATGGCCATTGATTAGGAGAGAGAGATAGAAAGGCTCTATCTTACCTGATGTAGATGTTGAAGCAACATTTATGTGGGATTCAGGGGGAGTGGAAAGGATTCCTTTTGGGGAAACCTGCTTAGATGCAACAGCTTGACTCTAAATATATTTGGTCAATCTTACAAGCTGTTTGGGGTTTAACTGAAGGTACTCAGCTTCAGACATTTGGATCTTGGTCTTTTTTGCATGATCTATGATATCGAATGCGGCCAAGGGTTGCGTTGGTGAGGGAATGAGTCCCTCACCTCGTGATGATGGAATAGGATTGGTGGTCTTGGTAGGAATGTGAGAGGATTGATTTGGAGGAGAGATAGGGGAAAAAGGTTTCCTTGTAAAAGATTTGCCAGGGAGTTGAGTAGGAAGAGGATTACCTCTTTTAGCAATGATCGAGGCGCATTTGACACGGCCTTCTCCTGCTGGACATGGGCAGAAACTTCCACTTCTTTTCCTTGCGAGCGAGTAAAAACAGCATATGACTATCCGCTTGCATATCCCTGGGTACCCTCTTCTTCATCAGATTCTTCCTCATCAAATTCCATATACCCGATAGTAGAGTCGCCAGCCGGTTCACCGACATCTTGATCATCTTCACCTTGAGACGAAGGTTCTTCATAATACTGCTCTTCTTCTTCGATTTCGGCCAGAGCGTTGACCGGAGGAGCCTCAAGCGCCAACCGCGGAGCAGCTGTAGGTAGGCGCGGCCTTTGTGAAACATTGTTGGGAACGAAATTCCTCCGCGGAATATCCCGGTACGAGGAACTGGGGGAGGCCTGGGCCAACTGCTTCTTCAATGCAAGCAAGTCATTCACCATCTTTTGAAAGGCTGGATCAGACGAAGTAGTGGGCGAAGGGCCCAAAGATTTAGGCTTGGCTGATTCCTTTTTCAATTCGCCAGATATTATCAGATTATCCTCTATCCGAATGGCAGCGGCTTGGGCGAGAATCAAGGTAGCCACTCACTCTTGAAGGAGTAAGAAACTAACTTTCGAACTCATAGCGTTTACGAAGAAACACTTTTGATTTTCCGGCATTGGAAGCATGGCAACGGGGACACGGTTGATTAGTGCATTGAACCGGGTGACAAAATCACGCATGGTCTCATTTTCCTCTTTCTTCAGGTGAGTGATCCATGATAATAATGCAAATGCATCCTCTGAAGGCTTGTATCTGTCTTCGAAAGCATCCCGCAAGGTGGCCCAACTGGTAATAGACCCGGCCGGCAAATGCTGAAACCATTCAGCTGCAGGCCCTTGTAGGGTTTCCAGAAAAAGGCGAACCAACACATCTTCATGAGTTACATCCAAAATACTGCATGACATGATGAATGTAGATATGTGGGAATCTGTGCTTTGATTTCTACTCCTGTCGAATTTGGGAAAATTCTTTCGGTTTCCGTGAGAGAGCGCGTGAATTGGATGTGGTAAAGCCAAAGGACCCATGGTGTTTCCACATGGTACCGCCATCTGAAAAGCCGAAAGAGAACACGAGCTGGAAGTGTGGTTCCGCTGAGGAGCAAGGAACTACAAAGGGATGTGGATGCCCCCTGCGAAAGACTTTTTCTTCGTGGAGGTGAGACACTCCTGGATGTTCGGCTAGCCGAGCTTAGTGTTGAAATACGCGCCGGTGTCACGCTGAAATTGTGCCTTTGAAGCAGATCGAAAGTAGGATCAACTTCTCCACGGGCTCTCCTACTACACGTAAAAGGTTCACTCGCCAGTGTACCTTCCGAGATCTGTAACGCTTATGGCACATTCAAACTTTCTTTTTTGGTCAGACTTGCTGATTTTCTGGTTTTTCCACAAAACCAGCAGCATGTACTTTTCTAAATATTTAAAAACTATCCTCTTCAGAAAACCGATTGTGGTTAATGAAAAATAACAACGAGGATAAGATGGCAGGGAAGAATAGCAAGCTGATTTTCGGATCTGATTTTGACTTTTTCAGAGGGTTTCAAACTTTTGGTAAACAAAAAAAATCCAGATCTACGGAAAAATAGTAATTTTTATAAAAACTCAAAGAAACTAAAGCTTTGTAACTAGGCCGAGATCTATGGATCTCAGAAGAAAATTTTGAATTTGGAGCATTTTTTGCAAAATTTTTGGATTTTATCAAAAAGTTCAGATTTGCAAACAGGCAGCGATTTTCTTATTTTTTCTGATTTTTCTATCTTACCACCATCATAGATCTGACAGATCTATCCGATCCCCAGTAGAGTCACCAAAAACTGTTGGTCCGAAAATCTATCGCTTGGGTAGATCTATGGATAAACGAGCCAACAGTGTGTAGGGCATAGCCCCTCTTTGAGTCAGCAAAGCGAAACTGGTTTATTGCTATTCTACCAGCAGGAATCTATGCAAGTCTCACATTCGCCTTCGGGGTTTGGGATCTCATCCCAGTGGGGTGTTTCCGACTGTGAAAAGAAAGGAAAGGAAGAGGGGATGAGGAAAGAGCAGGTCCGAAGGAAGAAAAGAAATGAATTCCAAAGCAGAAAGGTCAGAAGATTTATGTTTTGGGATTGGTAGTAAACAGAGCCAAACCTACTTGCATAAATAAACAAAGCAATACTGATGAGCAAATGACAAAAAGGTAGATATGAATCTAACAGAATAAACACATACAGATCTAACATAAGAAAGCTCTGATGTATAACACAAGTATTCAGTACAAAGCCTCAATATTTGTATTGCTGTTTTTCTTCTGTTACAAGAAAGCTCAAAGTCTTTCTCTCCTCATTTCTATTTTCATCTAAAAAATGTCCACCTTTGAATACAACAAGTATTCCAATATATATAGAAGAGGAGAAGGAAAGAAGGCAAAAAGGAGCCAACCACCTATTTACAAAGATATTTACAAAATATCTAAAAGTCATGTTGACTTTTGACAACTTGATGGATGACATCATCCCATGACGTAACATGGATGATGTCATCATTTGTGCCAACATACTTTAGACATTCCAACAAGAAAGTCGGAGAAGAGAGAGAAGAAGAATAATAAGAAGAAGAAGAAGAAGAAGAAGAATAAGCAGCTACTCGTCGTCATCATCCTGCGGCTGAAAGGGGGTAGCCTGCTTTTGATGCTGCTCAGGTGATGAGATATGGAACTGAGTGCGGTATTCCAAAAACTTGTTAATTATTGGCCCAAGTTGATCCTGAGAAGGATCCTTGTGCCTATCGCTTATTGCCTCACAAGTCTCCCGCTCATCTATGAGCTTCTCTGGGAGTTTGGAAAAGTCCTTTTCCACCTCAATGAGGAACCCGACGAAGTCCCTATAGGCCAGTAGGTTGTTGATAGATTCAGTGTCAAATGTGACCTCTGGCCGCGTTCCTTGATAAGCGATCTCCTTGAAGATCTGGATGGTTTCATTAGCTGACCTTAAGGTAAAGGAAGGAGTGAGTAACCCTGGAGACATGTTGAGAACAATTCTGCATTTGATGCATTGTATCCAGGGCCTCTTCCTTTAACTTGTCAATCTTTTCTAGAATAAATTCTAGCTGATCCACCCGGTAGTCCAGAGTGGACATGATTTTGTTGAGAGCCCTTGGGTGGCCGAAGACGCCGAACTTGACCAGATCTTCGACCGAACAGATAAACATTTGTTGGAAGGCCTCGTGCTGCAGTCTAGCATGTTCCAACTCTTCTGATATGGGCCCTGCTAATGCTTGGAGTTCTTTATTCACCTTACTGATATTCAGGTATAAGTCAGAGAACTCGGCGATCACTTTTTCACTGTCTTTGAGGATTTGGCTCCTCCAAGCGGAAACGGCCATACCCTGCTCACCAATCTTTGCATATTCATTGATTTTCTCCTGGTTGAGAAGCTCAGAAGTCTCGGCGGTAGTTGTGGGAGGTGCACTACCCATCTTCTGTAAGGCTTGGAGCAGATATTTGTTTTGCTCTTTTAGTAGCCTTTTCTCTTCTTTCGTCTCTTGAAGCTTTTGACAGAGGGCGTCAACCGTGGAAAGAGCTTCCCCCTGGAGATTTTTAGAAGATGTCCCCATTGTGACTTGGGTCACAGTAAAATCTATCGGAGACAGATCCTTTTTCTCTTTGAGGGGATCGAGGTATGCAATTTCCATGATTCTCTCACCGCAGCGCTTTTAGAGAAGTGTGTAACAGGCTTCTGCTTCTTCGCCCCTTTGGCTGGGATCACTGAAAAGTCCATCGGAGCGATGGGAGCTTTCCTCTTTTGCTGGCTTAGCTGCTGAGAGATCCAGGCTGGTCCTATAGAAGAAGGACCAGAGACAGAGGAGGAGGCAGCTGCAGTAGAAGAGGGGAAAAATGTGGAGACACGTTGCGCGGCATTGAGAGAATAGCCAAAGAAGTGTCCACGGGAGGAAGGGAAACTGCAGCTGCGGAAGACATAGGAAGGGAAGGGAGCCCGAAGATGAGGGAAGAGAAGATAGATGAAGAAGCAGGGGAAAGAGTAGAAGAAGGGACAGAGGACACGACCAAAGGGATGGTCGCTTGAGTCACTCGAGGAGGGGAAGGAAGAGAAGAAGAAGGGATAGAAGGGACCTCTGTTGTGGTAGCAATGCCGACATCCTGAGTGGATGGGCCTATGGGACTATCCTCTGCTGCTTCTTTCTCTGGAGAATCCAGAGTTATTACCGCTTCGCACCGTGGAAGGAGGACTTTCAGGGGCTTTTTCTTGAATGGTGCTGGATTCACCTTCTACACCTTTTCCTTTAAGCTGCTTCTTGGATCGTGAAGGTGCGTTGCCCAATGGGGAGGTTGTGAAGTCTACCCCGAGGTAGATTAGGCCGTTCATACAAAGACCAATGTTCTCGTCCTCCACAAAGTCTCCTTGACCCTCTCCTCAATTGTCTGAGGAGCCTTAGTTCTATCAATGGCCGAAAAGGGCCAATCATCCCCATCTGTGTCAGTATATACCTTGTCTACTTCATCTTCCGTAGTTTGGAAGCCTTTGGGGACAATGGCTACCCCATATTGGATAATTTCTGCCAATGCTAGGCGAGAATGATCCTTTCTTCTGAGCTCTACCTCATGGAGGATGTCAATATAAATATCCTCGATCTGAGGAACATGGATTGGATCAAGCTTTGCTCTTGGCAGGCAGCCCCTTGGGTCGAAGGTAGGCCTGGCTGGGAAGTCGTGTTTCAAATTAAGTAACTCCAGCTCTGCAAACATTTCCTTCGCCTTGTGGTGGGTAGAGCATGTGTATCGGCCCACTGTGAGGGGGAAAGGAGTTCCACCCTTCTTCCTTTTCAGGCATTTTTCGTGGTATGTGATTAGCTGCCTTGACAGTTCCAGCAGAATCAGCTTAGGCCCAGCATACCTTGGTAGCCTGGTTGGCTCTCCCAAAAAGTTGGCAGCCCTTAGATAGGTGAATGTAGGGAACTGGGTGAACAGGGCTCCCCATTTCTCCGTGGCTGCCACTATGTTTTTGGTCATACGACCATGAGTCATATTCGGCCTCAGCAGGCAGATGATGTGATAGAAAAACACATCGTTAACTTTTGTGAACTGGGAGATGCTATTCTCCAGCCTCAACTCTGGGTAGTACTCATATATTTTGACCTGAGGCCAAACTCCACTTCGTGTTAGGCCTGGATAATCCCTCTCTGACGCTGCAGCGTAGACCACGTAGGAGTTCATATGGAATACTCCCGTTGTGCTGAATTGTTGTAGCTGCTCGGAGATGGTGCTGCTTATAATTTCCCCCCAGCAAAAGCGCTGATCAGGAAAATTCTTGTTCATTGTTTCCAAGTAGCGCAACATCCATTTATGGAAGTAATGGGCGTCAGAAAGCCCGAAGACCCTGCTCAGGAAGGTAATGGTATCGCTGAGCTCTTCTGAGAAGTCACTGCGGTGGATGATTTGGGGCCACCGGGTTACCACCTTCTTATTTTTCAGATATACTTCGTTCATTAGCTGCATACATTGGTCTTCATTGTCTTCCCAGGCCTTGATGCACTCTGCTTGGCTAATGGCCACAAAGTGCCGGTGGTGAGGGATGCCGAGTATGATCTCAAAATGACGGGCAGTGAGGTTAATGACTACCTCGCCCTTGCTGTTTTCAACACACCTTGTGTCTTTGTTGTAAGACTGGGAAACCACCATCATAAATTCATTGTTGATGGCGCTGACGGGGATTCCTCCGGCGAAGTGCAGGGCACTGCCGATTAATTTGTCCATCCATGGACTCCTTGTAACTTTCTGAGTTCTGGCCCAGAATTCCTCCATGTCGATATGCCCCAATTCTGAGTCTCTGACGTCCATGCTGCATTCGGCCTGTGACTCGGGCATTCTGACCCTTTGATATTTATACTTCATCTCTTCCTCTCGTAAGCTTAGCCTTTCCTTTCGGTTTGGTGGGTCTCCTGCTGGATGTAGACATATGTTCTTTCGAACTCAGTTGTTGATCTACATGAAGAAGAAGTGAGACCCAATCCGAAAAGGTTGAATTAGCCATTTGATCTTCCATTGGAATGTTAGCAGAAGAAAGAGTCGAGATTTCTAGGTTCGGGCGCGGGCGCATGAAAATTACAGCTTACAGGGCTAAATAGGTAAGGTGCACCTGAAGAGGGTGTTGCAAGGATAAAACTAGTGCCAAAGGCACATGGCGCATGCATACTGCAGATTGCATTTTATAAAAGGCGCATGAAAACATTGTGTTACATAGGATGAATGCGCCTTTGGCGCATAGACTTTTCATGTTGCACTGGGATTTGGTGTGCCCTTTGGCGCATGTAAGGTTTGTGTAACATGAACTTTTCATGCACCAAAGGGAATATGGCGTGGCGCACGAAGGGTTAACGCAGCATGATGTTGCTGCAAGGAGGGATGCACCTGCACTTTTATAACTTCACACGACGCAGATAAAGCCGGTGTTGCATAGATGTTGGGTGCGCCATTGGCGCATGGAAATGGGATGCAGCAAGGAAGGTTGGCGCACTATTGGAGCGCAAGTTTAGCGATTGCAGTAGGCAAGATGGGTGCGCCAAGGGCGTGGGTTTTTATCATGTTGCAAGGGGGACAGATGCGCCATGGGGGCGCAACTGTTTATGATGTTGCAGGACGCACCGATGCGCCCAAGGGAAAAACAGTCCTATTTTCTCCATTCCTTCTAAGATGTGTTTGGGAAGTAAAACGGTTAAATCCAAAGGGTTTTGGACCATGTTTTCAAAATAACATCCTCTACCAGCAGATCTGGAAAGAAGGGGGAGGACAATAAGGAAAGACAGCACAGGGGAGGGCTAGCTCAACATTTTGATACCCCAAAACTCCAAACGCAAACTAAAACCAGACCACGAACACACCAAGAACCGAAAACGAAAAATGCACAAGAGGGAGAAGAACCTCTTACCTGGATAAATAGTGAAAATCTTGAAAACGGGTCCACAATGCGTTGAAAATGACGAGGTAGAAGCTGATGAGCTCAGAGAATAAAAATCACGTGATATGCGTCTGATGATAATGACATTTGTGCACGTAAACACATATATATATATATATATATATATAGGTGAGCTGGTCATTAATGCGCCACCCACTTTTTAAAGGGCACATGGGAGTTGCTGTCGATAGGGAAAAGCATGCGCCCTTTGGTGCATGAAAACGTTTTCCAGCAAGAAATTAAGCATGCCTTTGGCGCACCAAAAGTTATGTCGACATTAAGTTATGTGCACCCTTTGGTGCACCAAAACATGGCGCAACAAAAGTTGTGCCAACACAAAGGCGCATGCACCTTGGCGCATGCAGGGAAGGCTCAACATACTTTGGCGCACCAAAAGGTGTGTTGACACTGAAAATCATGCGCCAAAGGTTTCAAAGGGGGTGCACCAAAAGTTGGTGTTACATAGCAATTTCATGCTCCCAGCCAAAAAAGGCTCAAAAGACTAAGTTCGAAAAACCAGATTTCCCGGGAAGGGATTTTACAACGTTTCGAATGCAAGGGATCCCTAACGAGGGATTGGAACAAAATTTTGGTATGGTTATCGGTAAAATTGCCCTTATCAATTTTACGGGATAACAAGACCCAATACGAGTGCTTCATATTCAAGTGATATTGTTTATGCAGTCAAAATCTAGTTTTAAAGATAAAGGAATGGGTTTATTTCCAAGAGGAATGAGGATAACACCAGCGCCACCCCCATGCTGACATTTGGAGGCATCAAAGAAGAGGGTAATTTGGTAAGTGGTATCGTCCAAGGAGAGGGTAGTAATGGATTCATCTAGGAAATCAAAGTTAGAGGGTTAATTTCTGAAAAGAGGTGCCTCTAGTAGTTGGTTAGTGATGGTTTGGCCTTTGATAGAATTTTGATGGATGAATTCAAGGTCAAGGTTGGAAAGAATCATGAGCTAGTGTGCAACACATTGATGTTGGTAGGGTTTGGCATACATGTAATGTAGAGGGTCAATATTGGTGATGAAAAAGGTTTTGTGGTTGAGAAGGTAGTGAAGAAACTTGGTGGCGACAAAAACTAAGGCTAAGAAGAGTTTTTTTGGCATGGGTGTATCTAGTTTCATAGTCTAAAAGGGTATGACTTATGTAATAAACCACTTGCTCTCTATGTTACTCGTTGCGATGAGCGAGCATAGAACCTAAGGAATGGTCAATGGTGGAAATGTATAGGTAAAAAGGTTGGTCATCCATAGGGGGAATGAATAGAGGTGGTTGAAGAAGGTATTTTTTTAAGGCATCAAAGGATTTATGGCATTCATCATCCTATTTGAAGGTGACATCCTTTTTGAGAAGATGATGAAATGGTTGACAGTGGTTAGAAAGCTGTGAGATAAAATGATGAATAGATTACAACTTACCTTGTAAGGTTCAAAGTTGACGAAGATTAGTAGGTGGAGGCATTTTGAGAATAGACTTAACGTTAGCAGGATCAAATTCTATACCATGCAAAGAAATTATGAAACCAAGGAGTTTTCCCGAAAGTACCGTAAAGATACACTTCTTAGGTTGAAGACAAACACAATATTGGATAAGGTAGTCAAAGATGACCTTAAGGATTGTCAGTGTTCGACCGATGTTTATATTTGGAAAGAAGGCCATATATATAATATTCCAATATAGGATGCATGATGTCATGGAAGATATAAGTGAGTTGGGCACAATGGCATTTCGGTGGTGATTTTGCTAATTCTCTAATACGGACCATGTTGATATCAAATTTTGGAGGTGGGAAGAATGGTTGTTGGGTGGGGATATTGATTCTTGAATGGGTAAAGGAATATGATAAGTGGTGATAGGTGAAGGTGGAACATGGTCCTCATCAAGAAGTTCATCATCGTTGAATTTTTTTCAGACAAAGTTGGAGAAGAATGGTCTTTACAGCCTTACAATTTTCTTCATCATGTCCGACACGCGATGATAGGCACAAATCTTGGTTTCATCAAACCCTTTTGGTTTGGGTTTGAGAGGATCATAAGGTCAAAGTGGCGGTAATGTGATGATGGAAATATCTAAGAGATTGGTTAAAATGTTGGTGTAGGACCCTGCTAATGGATCACAATGGGAAGTGAGTGTGGGTTTGGGTAGAGGTGTGGATGATTGTGAGGGAAGAGGCTTTATAGGAGGGGGAATGGGTTGGTATACATATTTGATGAGTGGTATGTTCTTATGTTTTGATGGCATCTACTTGGGTAAAGGAGGGGTAAAAGAGATGATGATGGAAGGCTTTTTGGTTTGACTACCTTATTGGAAGGTAGTGGATCCTTATCTTTGGGTTGCACCTTCTTGTGTAAAGGTGACATGGGAGTACAGGATGTAGAAGGGAAAGAAGATGGTGAAAGAGGATAGGTTACCCACGGGGAAAATGAGTTACAATAGAGGTGGTTGGTATAGGTTGGGTAGATGACATTGGTTGAATTCGTATAGGCAAGGTTGGGGTTATAGTAACTGGTGGAGGTATAGGTGGCAAGAAGTGCATGGTACGGGTGAGGGTGTTTGGTTTTTGGGTGAATGAGGTGTAATAAAGGCTCATGATGTAGTAGTAGGTTGTTTAGCTTTTGATTGGCCTTAGGTAGGAGAATATTTGATCAAGGTTGATGGATGAGGCCCTAGGATGGATAGAAGGGGGAAGGTGAAAAAGGTGTGGTAGGTGAGACCAGTGTATGCAGCCTAGAAGGTTGGGTTTTATTTTTAGGTGGAGGGATAATGTTGGTGTGGGTTTGAGATGGTGTTGCTAAGTCCAATTTGACAGGTGGGTGAGTAAGGCTTGATGTCAGCATGACACCCAAGGTAGTGATGGGTCTAGCTACAGATGAAGACATAGGTGTGGGTAGGCTTTCAAGTTTTGAAATGGTTTTGGTCATGGGTAAAGGTTTGGATGTAGGTAGAGATGATGAAGAAGAAGCCATTTCAATAGGCATGGTTAGTGTTGATTTGGTTGCTGAAAATACCTTTGGGTAGATTGTGGAAGTATCTTTAGGTAACATTTGCATTTGAGTCGAAAAGGGGAGCCGAAGATGTCCCCAGAGCATGGAATTATCAACGTAATCCAAGTGATTGGCTAGCAATGAAAAAAACAAAACTATTGAAGAAGAAGATGGAGTTGATTTGGTGGCAATCCCTATGAAATATTTCTATGAGACAGGGAATTGGCTATCCTAGGACTATGTAAGTAAAATATCCGAGATCATGTCAATGGGGTTTTAGGATGCTTTGAGGGGGAACCACCCCAAAAAAGTACAGGGAATGTCTAACGAGTCTCCCATGGGTAGGAGAGATAATATTTGGGGTGATTTAGACTTCATCCTTGGTGGAGGAGAAGGTGATGATGATTCTCCTATGGATGTGAGAATTAAAAATGTTGATTGTTCGGTAGGTTGTGAGGTAGATAATGAAACAATATCGATAGAAGGTGTGGGTTCCTCCATGAGAGAAGGGGAGATGAAGGGGACTCCCCTATTGGTGAAGGAGTAAAGGGGTATGCTCCTCTATGGGTAGAGGGGATCATGCTAGAATTTCTTGAATAGATGAAGTAGGTAGGTTTTGAGGAATGGTTGGTATGATATCAAAAACTGTGTGGACTTCATAGACATTTTTGTCACTAGATGAAGGTTCACTATTTTTATTAGATGATGATTTATGATTGGGAATGGATTTTTAAAGATGTGAAATTTTTGATTTGTTAGCACATTCGGGTTTTCCATGACAAGGTCTCCATTATCTATCATCTCTTAGACAATGTTCTTAAAAATTATGTAATTGCCATCGCTATGGCCTTTAACATAATGGTCATTACAGTAGTTATTTTCTTTATACCATACATGCATAGGATGAGCATGATCGAAACACAGTATGAGGTTTTATGGGACGAAGTGTAATGGATCCAGTTTAATAAGATTTTCCAAGACTCAAGAATAGGGATCTCTAATTAAAATGTACTTCCACCGCTCTCGTCGAGTTGAAAGGCCTAGATGGGAGAAATATTGAAATAAGGTTGAGTTTGATTAGAAGGATGAGGTGGTCCTACCTTGAGGACTACTACATTGGAAGATCCTTTGGGATTTGAATAGTTACTTTGGGGTTTTGAAGATGAAGAAGAGTCATTTGATTTGAACGAGGCATTCTTGTTTCGTAATTGGATTTTATTTTCTTCAATGGCATGAATTTCTAGTTTTCGTGCCATGGTGAATGCTTCATCAAAGGTTTGGAAGGTTTGTACTTACAGAGTTGGTGAGATGTGTTTGACACAATATCTAGTGAAAAACTCAATAAGTTCATTCGAGGCGGTGGAACATCAATTAGTTAATAAGACTCGCTAACAGAAATGAAATCTGCATGATAGATTCATCTTCATACTATTAAGTTGAATAGAGATCAGTCATGGTGACTTTCTTGGTAACATTGATTGAAAAATGGTCTAAGAAATCTTGGGCTACTTGATTAAAGGAATAAATGGAATGTCGAGGTAATCCACTATACCAATCCAATGTTGGTCATGTCAAGGACATTGGGAAAGTTTGTAGGAGCAAAGCATCATTGTGGGCGATTAGGTAGCACCCATGTTTGAATGACCACAAGTGTTGTTGTGGGTCTTCTTTACTATTGAAGTGATTGAATTTAGGCATTTCCCAATGCATAGGGTAGGGGCGAATGGGAATAGATGGATGGATAAGCTCGTTATAGATTTCATCATAAGTTAAAGAATTACGGAGCCAGAAATAGATGCTTCTAAGATCTGCATCTTTTCCATCATCATTTTAATGAGATTTTTAGTAGGTTGGAATGAATGGACACCCCTTGCGAGAAAAAGGGGTTGATGCTAAATGTATGAGGTGGGTGCTATGCTAATGTATGGTGGTGCTAAGTATGAGAATCAAGCAAGAGGAATAGATGTAGATGACACATGGCTAGAATAAGTGATAGATGAGGTTGGGGTTTGGTAGTATGTGTAAGTTGGTGAGGTATTCATAACAAATCTAGTGGTGATTGGGGGTAAGGACTGCGGATATAAAAAAGATGAGGTTCTAGAAAGGGGTGTAAATTTACAACACTAGAGGTGGTCAGATGCAATAGGTATATGTGAGGTAAGCAGGTGTAGATGGGGCTATAATTAAAGTAATTGTTAGAGGGAAAATTGATGTCATGGGTGTCAAAGATTACTTTGATGGTCCAGTTATAGTGGTTGTGGGATATAGCTTAGACACCACGGTGGTAAAGTGGATGATAATAGTGTCGAGTTAGTGCTAGCTGACCTAGAGGTGGGGGCGAGATCAAGAGGGATAGATATGGGAATGTTGTATATTAACTATCCTAAGGAATCTGGTGGAAGAATGAGCAAGGTAGTACTGGAGGGCAGCGAGATTCTAGTCAAGGAGTCTTGCAAACTCCTCGTCATTGGTAGTGATGGGGATAAGCTAAGTCAGATCCATAGGTGATAAGATAGATGGCGGTGATAGACTAGGTGGGAGTGGCTGATTGGTGGTGTGAAATACAAGGGTGTTAGTTTGGCTGTGAGTCAACACCATGTGAATCAGTGTATATCAGTGAATCTGTACTCTATAAATGACATAGGGAACAATAGAGATGGGACAAAATAGATTTTGAGAGGGAAAGTTGGTAAATGTTTTGACTAAAATAAAAATAGAGTGACTGACATTGGTTGCACTAATCGATGATTAAGGGGTTACCAATGATAGTCAAGGGTGACAAATGATGGTTCTGTGAGAAAACAATAGTTTCAGCAAATGATGCGTAAACTAATGACTTTTAAAAAGTTGTATTTGATGATCATATCGTCAGTATAAAGAGTACAATGATACACAGAGACTCTAAATAAAAGAGAAGATGAGATAAGTGTCCTTTGGGTAAACTAACCAAAAGAACAAGGAACCAACACTAGTTAGGTAAACTGATGATGGTTAGATGTAAACCGATGATGGTTGTTGGACCGATGCCGGTTATTGTGAAATATGAAGAATGAATAAAAATTGATTTTTGTTAATTTAGATTGGATGAATAATCAACCCAAAAGTCTGGGGATGATAAGATGAGGTCCTGACACACTTAGAAAATTTTAAAATACTCCAAATGTGATGGCAGAGTGTTAAAGGAAAAAATAAAATCAAGAATCATATCCTCACACCTCAAAATTCAAAGCAAGAGAAAATTTAAGAAAACACGTAGTCCTAAAAGTGAATTTTTTGTTGGTTTTAGCTTATACTATTTAAGAATGATATGTGAAATCAAAACATATTTTTGGTTGGGAAGGCTTCCTATGAAGAAGGAAATTATAAAGGTTAGGTTTTAGGTTATGTTTTTGCGGGGCGGGCTGTTCTGTGATGGGGAAATGGACAAAGATAACCACACAGGTGCCCACCGTCAATCCTCCGATCATGTGATTGTTGTGACTTCTTACGGGTGGGATGTTATTTAAGAAGATGTGAAAATTTCAAATTTGTGTAGTTTGGCAAAGAGAGAGAGAAGCAAGTGCTTTCTATGGTTCAATTATGTCAACCATTAGCTAGGCATGACTTCTAGTGTATAGGTTGCCCTCATTTTTAATGTGAGCTATAATGCAACAAATTAGAATGTAATGCAAGTGTTTTAAACCCAAATCAAAATGTGATATTCAATGTAACAAGTGATGAATAGGAAGAGGGATGCTCTTTCACTAATGCAATGCAAGAAGGAAGAAGTAGTTTGTTTTAAGCACCAAATGAAAAATGTCGTTTAGATAATTAGAAGAAAGGAATATTACCAAGGAGAAGATTAAATGTGTAATATGAAGAAAATGTAATGAACCCAAGAGAGGCTACTGTTGATGCAAAATCACAAAGCACCCGGACGCACATCGGCTTCTAGGTTGATGTTCAAGCATCCAGTGTGATTGCACAACATGGAAACCTCTCTCCAAGCGTGGGACTTGTGAAACCGAGAGAGGAATCTCCAGAGAAGGCTGGTTCCTGCTCCTAAACTACCTGCCACAAGCTATTCCAGTGCAGGCAAGCTAATCTAATCCTAATCTAACCATGCCAAGGAGACAGAGAGAGAGAGAGAAGGGAAAAATAGCAAAAGCCTACACTAAAACGGTGATACACCAGAGAAGGAGAATGTTGGACATCTATCAAAACTGCCATGGGACAAAGAGAGGTGAGCAATGGGAAGGATGGACAGATGCATCACAGGCCCAAGGATAGATTTCACACGTAAAAATGTCTCAAAATCCATGAACACAGCTCCAAACCTGCAATGAACATTCAAACATGCACAAATACCTGCAATGAAGAGAGGCAAGAAGAGGACAAGCAAAAACGAGGAAGGATGGACAGATGCATCACAAAACACGTTTTGTTGCTCCAGAAGTTTGCACAGAACATCATTCCATTAGTAAAAGGCAAAAATGCCATTACAGAGCAAGGGAGGAGGTTCGAACTCCATTTTCAACCCTAGAGAAGAAAAGAAGGGAGGGCAGAGCAGAAAGAATGAACAACTTTTTTATCTCTTTGCCCCTCTTTACAATATATAGGAAGAATGAGAGAGGGAAAAGAGAGGGAATTTAGATCTACCCCAACCACTTCTAGGTTGCATTTAGTTTATCTCATTATGGCGGCAGGTGAGAATCCTGGCAAGAGCGGCGGACTGTCTTTTGCATTAAAGTTGGTCGCTGAAACGTCAGTTCTGCCATTACCACGCACCAGAGATGTTTCTTAATTTTCTCCCTCCAGACTGCACCAAAATGCAAGATTGATCCTAGAATCATGTATAGCATCTCAACAGCTTCCGTTGATATCAAGAACGTGGAAATCCGAGCTCTGGATCAAAAGATATGGCGATCCAAGATTTAGGGCACGCAAGCAGATCAAAACGAATTTTAAAATGTTTTCCGCTCTTCGCCATCCTGACGACACGTGGCATGTGCTAATTGGACGAGCAATTCTCTCTCCTCTACCTTTTGGCGGGCTTTCCTTTGAAACTTCCTCGTGGGCCCTTAAATGGGACACGTTGCATGATCCTATTTGTTCGGCTCAGTGCTCGAAAATTCACCGTTTGACTTTTCTGACCTTTACTCCTATGAGGACACGTGGCAGCTTTTGATTGGTCCTTGGCTCCTTCGGCTCCTTCACGTACTTCACCTCCATTTGTCCCAGATGTCCCATTTGATTTTGGGCCCTTTGTGCTCATTTCGGCCGGTTCGGGCATTTCGCGTCCATTTGTCCCAGATGTCCCATTTGACTTTGGAACCTCTGGACTCATTTCGGCCGATTCGGGCATTTCGGGCATTTTTGGCCCGCTTGTCCCACTTTGCTTCGGACTGACTTGACTCTTTTCGGCCGGTTCGGCTTCGCCTGCGCTTTTTGGCCCGATTGTCCCATTTGCATCCCTCTCAAGCTAGCTTAGCCAATTTTTTTCTCGGCCGAACCGCATTTTGCGCCCGCCGCGTACTTCGCTTCCATTTGTCTGGATGTCCCATTTGATTTTGGGCCCGATTGTCCCATTTGTGTCCCTCTCAGCAGTTAGCCAATTTTTTCTCGGTCGAACCGGCATTTCGCGCCCGCCGCGTACTTTTGTCCCAGATGTCCCCGTTGCTTTGCTGGGCTGTTTGTGCTTACTTGGCCGAGCCGGCCGGTTCGGGCCTTTTTGTCCCAAATGTCCCGACCCCTAGGACTAGGACTTATTCATTTTTACGATTTTTTTCTCGGATCAACCTACTTGCCTTCTCGCAACCTCTTTTTGCATTTTCTCGAGCTTGCTCTTTTCCTCTCGAGCAGGGAACTTAGAAAATATTTGAGGGGACTCTAGAACATGATTTTTGGCCCCAATCAATCAATTTTCCTAGGAATTGAATATTCGATGCATGTTATCAAAATTACCTGTGGGGTGAAATTTTGACAACAGTACCATCGGGCATTCCAAAATGTTTCACTATTTTCTTTATGGATTTAACGAAATAGATAAGAGTATGGGCCAAGCAAGAATACCTATTGTGATCATCAATTTCAAGGTCGTTGCTTGCGCATATTCTAAATTCTAGATGTGATGCCCTGTTCAAATGCATTACCCCAGTTCTTGTCACAGTGACCCTATTTGTTGAGCATCGAACGGCTATGTGTAATTCTGATGTCTTGGACCATGTCTCAATGATGTTTTAGCACCTTCCCTCTCCTTCTTGCTTTCTCGAGTCGTTATTGACACCTCTGTATGTGTGGACTGTGTAATGTCCTGTGCGTTAACCTATTTAAAGGAGGATCTTGTTGTCGCATGGTTAAGCTGGATCATTGGTCATTATTGATGTGAGTAGAAATTATTTATATTTATAGTATATAATGATAACAATGTTGTTTTAATTTAATTATCGATTGGCCTCTATTTTATAGTATTATTGTTTTACATTATTGTCAGTTGGTATATACATCTTTGTCAATATGATTAATAATTATTTTAAGTGGTAATAATAATAATAATAATAATAATTAAATAATAATAATAATATTAACAATATTATTATTTTAATTATCGATCGATGATAACTCATTATTTTATTGTCGATTGTTATCAACTTTATTATTAATTATCGTTAAGCGATTTTATTGTTTGGTTGGTCACTTTGCAGAATGAACCCTGTTCCACGCTGAGGAAGGGGTTACCCATCTTGGTGCCATGGTCGTTCCTTGCTTCGTGTTTGCTTTTGAATGTCAACCTCTAGTTTTCTTCCCTTGGTCGCTTAGGCCTGTTCGCATGTTGTTTTAATCATTGTGAGTAATGGAGAATTTGATTCTTACTTCCTCTAGCTTGCTCGTGTGTACGTGATTTAATTTTCTCAGGTTAAATAGTAATCATACAAAAATTCTTATACCTTTTTAGCTTATGAGAACTATTCGGGTAATCTTGTAACTCCTTTTACATTTTTATTAATATAATATTCTTGCGTATGCTTTTTTAACTTACCTTAGTTAGTAGATATTTTGTTTATCCCGTATCTTTGAATAAGGAGGGGCGCTATGTCATGGTGAAGACTGCCCGTTTTTAAAACTTTTAAACTTCTTTCACCTACCCTCCACTGCCACCTTGGCCGACCAGGTCCATTCGCATGTCTTGTTGCAAGTAAATGGCATTAGACTCCTCCCAACCACCGAACTACCAATAGTTATGGTATTTTAATGCATCCTTCTTGGTGTGTTCGACTTTCCTTGTTGGTGGCCGCACATCCTCCATTTATTAATTTTTGATTTGCAAATCTGCTATCTTTCATGGTCTACCTGCTATATTCTGCCCTGGCCACGTGAGTTTGTGTGGTGAAGGAATATTTCTTTTGTGTGGTCACATGGACTGGTTTTTTTTATCAGGGCTCTTGCAGACTGGTTCCTTGTTGAGGAGGGGCATGGAAACTTGCTGGAGATACGTGGTTGGTTTTGAACCTCTTGCTTGGCTGCGTATTCCCCCTCTTTCCTATACCAAACATGGAATCCTATCATTCCTTCCTCGCGTGCCATTTACTTCTACTCTGCCCCGTAGATGAGGGCCTGATAGCACAAAATATGGACATGGTTTTCTGTTGTTGCCTGATACGTTTTGGGGGAAAAGGAGCGTTGTTTTCTTGTTGGCCGCATGCAATGTAAATATCCTTTTTTTTAACCTGCTCTGGCCCTTCCTTGCTATCCTACCCTCGCCAGTTGGGTTGGACACTTGTACTAAACTCATGGATAACCTGGAATGGTTATTGTTTCTTTTGCATGGTATTTGGGACACCTTGTGGGTGAGAAGCGTGAGTTTGGTGGAGAAATAATATTGGGACTGCTGGGAGAAGGGGTCTGCCAGTGCGTGGCCATGAGATATAGCTTTTAATGCATGATAAGCCCTAACCCTCTCTCTTAATGGTTTATTCCCTTTAGTATTTGGGTAAATCAATCTCTGTAATTTTTGTTTGAATTCTGTAGATGTGGGTTTCTTTTGGAATGTTGATGTGTTATTTTTTTTACTAAGTAAATAACGTTTGGACTCTTGATATTATATAATATTTATTTACTATATTATATATATATATATATATATATATATATATATATATATATATATATATATATAGATTGCTTGAAAGAGATGCCCAAAAAGAGATGGGTTTCGAATGACTTATAATCATAATTGCATGAGCTGATCTCTCTCCCCCTTTACAGTTTATCTTAATTACTATTTGACAAGAAGAAATCTCTCCAGTGATTCTTGCTTATCGATCTTATAAAGTTGGTTTATCTTTTTGCCATGATTATTCCTGTGAACAGTGGTTTCTGTAGAAAATATTGTGGTGTGTGAATGAGATTTAGAATATTTCTTGTATTGTTTTTATTATGTAGAACATGGCTTGAAAACGGGAATTTTCTCGGAAGACTGTGTTTGTCTTTTAATGTGGATTGATAATAATATAAACCCCCCCATTAGGATTGGGGGCTTCTATTTGGGGAGAGTCGTACTGGTTTTACTGGTCTTTCTAGATACCATCTGACTCTTTTGATTATCATTTACTTTGGGGATTATTGAAAACCCCTCACCAGGCCCTCTGTTATTATTATTACTATGAGCTTATTTTTAGATTGGAATGCTCCTGAAGCATGTGTTAATGGGGTTTTTTTTGTGACCTTTTTGAATACGGTAAGCACTCAAGACGTTAGCTTGTGTGGATAATTATATGGCTTAAGTTTGAGGCACTACTTGGATCTTCAAATCAGTTAAAGTAATATTGGATACATCGAACTCTCATGAATGTGTACATTCTTCAAGTTTGATTGACATGTGATGGCCCTCAGGCATATGAATTCAGGCAATGCTTGAAATATGAAATTATAAATTTATCCTATACTTTGACTTCAAAGCTTGTTGAAATGCTTTTTGGTAGGAAAACAGATGAATAGGGAAGTTATGAGAACTACCCTAAAATGGATTCATACACAACCTTAAGTAAAGGTGACAACTACCATAATGGGACTGTACATACCATGTATGACAGTAAGGATAGAAGTCGACCTGAAATTATTTAACTTCATTATATAGAACAATAATTAATACCCATAAATTGAGATATGCAAGTGGAGGTTGAATTATATAACATGATATATTATGTTATCAGGTAACCTGTAAGGATAAATATGTTATTTCAATACTTGGTTAACGAGTGGAATATTTTCTGGCATTTACGATGATTATTATGTTAGCTAAAAAAATGATACTTGCATCTCATTAGGAGTTGAGATAATGTTGATACTTGTATTTATAGTGGCTTGGACCATGCTTACATATCTTAGCTAGTCAAATGTATCTTTGACATATTAGCAAAATATGACAATATTGTTGATCGTAACTCATTCCAATGAGTTGGACTCTTATACTAATAGAAACATATAAAGACATGGTAATAAGCAACCAAAAGGATATCTAAATAATATATGAACTTGTGGATTGGTGGAAATCTTTGTTAACATAAGTATATTCTTAAAATTGTGAGATAAATATCAAAATTATACTTACATATCATTGATTATCTATGAAGGTTTGATACTTGGGTAATATCGATGAATAATATAAGATTGATACTTGTATTTATTATAGAAACTTAATGTCGTTGGTGCTTTTATTTAATTGAAAGATAATATTATTGGATACTTATATATGAGAAGTAGATTGAAGGTATTAAGTGAGCGATATTATTATTACTGTAATTTAATTATGATTAAATGCAAGGTTAAGGTTGTATATCTAGCCACTTGGAATTTTGTTCATATGTAAGCAGATCTTAGGGAAGTGAACAATAATGGGTATGAAATGTATTATCATGAGATGTGCAGTTAAGATTTGAATGCATGTTAGAAATTATTTGATAGGGAGTATTGCAAACTTTCATTTATGTAAATGCTAGATGGCATAAATTATTAGGTGAGGATTATATCTTATCATGCTTAGTTCTAGTGAACTGACTCTAGTAAATATTTGTGTAGATGGATTATGCGAGTAGATTAAAGGAAAAGAGTGTAAAAGTTTCATCAGTTCAAATTATGAAGTTCTTTGTAAAAAGTTCAATGTGTTGTAAATTTTGTAACATTGCTTGCAAAGGAGTTTAGAAGATCTCTTGCCTTGGTATGTTCGGAAAACTACGTGATGAAGTGTCCTTTCCTTTTTGTTGTTAAACTGGTAACTTACCTTAGTGAGAAATGATATTCAATCATTACATTGGCATAAGTATTGTAAAACCTTGATCTTGAGAATAAAGTGTTAAGTTAAAACTTTCTGAGACCTTGTAATGATGTGTTATAAGTAAAATTAAATGGAGTGGTTAACCCTTATAGAAGTTAACTAAAAAAAAATAAAAAAATAAAAAATAAAAATTATTCGAATAAATTAATGTAGAGGTGATCTACCTGAGAACAAACAATTCCTTAAGTAATCAAAGGTGAAACTATCCTTGTAAAGTAAAATTTTATAATTTGTTAACCCTAGCTAAGTTAGCAAACATTATCCTTATATGGTGAATTCTTAAACGAGTTTAAGGGAAATCAATGGTTGGTTTCGGAAAGATAATAAGATTAATAAGTAGGAGAAAACAATTTGGAAACCACAAAATTTATCTCTCAGCCTTTTGGAAAGTAAATAGTTCCTGTTTGTAAACTCATTCAGTGAAGCCTAAGTAAAATACTTAATTATTTTTGGTAAGTCCTCAAGCCCCAATTAAATCTTGGTAATAACGAATGATGTCTTAAGGATGAGTTCAACTTGACCTTCTTCCTTTAACCCTTTCCAAGGTGCCTTGTAATTTTCGCTTAAGTGTGTTGAACACGAACCCATATTGTCATAAGGGCATGAACGAGTTCTAGTAATGTAAGTGTGAATAGATGGCCTTGTGGAATTAAATTACCATCTTTATCAAATAAATAAATAAAACAAATAATTTTCATAAAGGAGAAGACTTTAAGTGAACTACTCTATAGTGTATAAGAAAATAACTTAGTTGGTAAGATGAATTTGTATGAATCATATCTTGAATCTCTCTGAAAACATAAGTCAAGAGTTAAAGGGTGTTTTATCAAAATAAATAACCTTCAATCATTTCTTACTGTGGCTTTCCCTAGCTGTGAGAGTGTCATGTGGTTGGACTTCTAGGTTGTTTTGTCAAAAGAAAAGTGTATTGTCCTTGATGAGTGTGAACTTTTCAGTGCTGCCCTTGTGGTCATCCTCATAGCTAGTGGTTCCCAGAGTTAGTTGTAACCTTGGTGATGACATGTTGTGTCGTGTTATGTGTCAAGCAAGTCAAAAAAAAAATTATCCTGTGTTTTCCTATGTAGTCTTGTGTGTCTGAATTAGTGGGCGTTACACTAGATCCAATCTTGATCTGTGAGAGCTTCCTTTTGGCTAGGAGGAACTACTTGAAATACAAAACAAGACCACAAAAGAGAGTTAAATAATATATGACAGTGGACTGCCTAGCATATGCTAGATCCGAGAAGTGTGATACTTCCTAGAAGGCCATCAATCCACTATTTATAAATCAATATAAAATAACTTAAACATGTAAATACAAGTATCTAGTGTTACCATTTTGATTTGGGTGCCTTACATTATTATCAAAGATTGATTTAATTATATACTAAAATTCAATGCAGTAAAGGTTTTAGGTTGGGTTGCGTGGTAGACTTGGTGGTTTGCAGTCACAAACAGAGTCTCAAGTAAGGTTGGGTAAGATTTTGGGCTATTTTGGGTGAGATAATTAGGTTGATAGTCTAGAGAAATGTTATCAGAAAAAAGAGACCAATGCCGTGAGGGTGATCGATGTCGGTTTAGGTATGACCGATACCATTTTAGGGTGACCAATATTGGTCATTGTGGAAAGTGGCAGGGAGTCAGGGGGAGGGTGTTTTGGCTCTCCTTTGTCTTGGAACAGAGAGTTGGAAAGGTCTCTGTGGGGAGGGTGAGGTGACAGGTCCAAGATAGGTGTGGCAAGGTTTTGTGTGAGGTTTGAGGTGGTTTTGGGATAGTTTTTTTGTGAAGTTTAGGTGGGGTGTGAGGGGGTGGTTGATAGAGAGAAATTTGAGGGATAGATCTAAGTAAGAATAGTGAATAGATGAAGGAAAATAGAGAATACAACTACAAGTGACAAAGGAGAAACCAACTTACTTGGAGTTTAGAAGGGTTCTAAATTCCTATAGTGGTGGAGAGGTGGTTGGAGATGTTGGTGAAGGTTGATATGTGGAATGGTGCTCAGTCTACAGACGTGTTTCCTGGAATAGTACCGGAATGCAAATACATTCGGACCAATCTTTGTGCTAGATATGGCTTTCTAGATTTGTGAAAGGGCTTTGGTTCTTACTTGCATGTAGATCTCCTTCATTTGAAAGTTCAAGAATGTGTCCAACCTCTTAAAAAAGGTTACCAAAATGAATATATGGTAAATGACAATGGTTTAGGGTGAATGGCCTCAATTTAGGGTCAACCGGCATCGGTTAAGGTGGGAAATCACTGGGTTTACTAAAAATTCTAGATCTTGGCAATTTTTTCAGCCAGCTCTCTCTATTCTCACGGATCAAAATTGAATGTTACATTTTAATGAGTGGGAATGTGGTTAGAGGCAAAATAGGCATGTGATTTTCAGGTTCCACTAAGTCTTAGTTCATTAAGGTAGGTAGGACCAAGTCTTAGTTAGTTATGGTGAGTGAATATTGAGTCCTAGTAAAAGGGAAACATGCTAAGAATAGGTTTGTGATGAGGTGTCTAGGTGAGGTGGTGGGGTGAGGTGTCTAGGTGAGGTGGAAATTAGTTTTAATTAAGGTAATTAAATAATGAATATTGTGAGCATGGGTATTAATTTAATTATAAATAATTAAACTAATATTAATGTGGGGTAAAAGGGTCATGGTTAGGTGAATATGTTTAAGTTGGCTATTCGGAAATGGACCAAGGGGAGTGTGACCCAATTTTTGTGTCTATAGATCGCAACTCCCAGCCTACGTATGATATACTATTTTTAGTGAGAGGTGATTTTTTCCTCTTCTCGACCATCGTGATGTGATGAACTCCCTCATTCGATATTACGCACCCTACCCTTGCCTCAGCCACTTCTTTGGGGTGACTTACTATTTTTAGTAAGCACCCATATAAGGGACTTACTATTTTTAGTAAGTGGTCATTTTCACTTTTTTTCTTCTCTAAACACTCATTTTGAATTCCTCGTGATCTTCAATGCCCGTTGCCTTTGTCTCATCTACTTTTGATGATGACTTTCCAAACATAGTGAGTATGTATAGGAAAACTTACTATTTTTGGAAAGTGAATTTCCAATGCTTGATTTGTGATGGAACATACTTTTTTGCACTTGTATTATCATTATGATCACACCCTCCAAATTTCACATAGTTTTTCCCACTAAAATGCCTGAAATTATTTTTAAATATTTCACCTGACCGGTGGCTTCAAGCATGGAGCTACCATGGTGGCCATTAATGGAGCTTGAAATTTGTAGGTCTTTTTTTTTTATATGTTCACAACGAAAATAACTCCATTGTGATAGGATTTTATTTGGATCTTGTGTGTAATTTTTTAGATCACTCCTATTGCGGAATGATGGGAAATCGCGAATGTGAGGGAGCGCACGAAGTGGGATTTTTGTTGGATAAAATGATTTAGAGCACCATTTGACCTCTCATTTATTGCATCATGATTGTCTTGAAAAATTTGGAAGTCTGTAGAAGATGGAACCTTGATCCGACTTGTATCTTGTGAGATATGAAGATTTCTCGATCGGGTGACTTCATGGTTATCTGGCAAAAACCTTCATTTTCTTCCCATTCTTCATTTCTTCAGCACTTTTGATCATTCCTTCCCCTAAAATATATGTATTTTCATGAATTGGGTGTTTATGTGGCCATGGAAAAGTTGGTTAAGTGCAAAAATGGTGGATCGGGTGTCTGACAATCATACACGGAGCCATGACAAGGTATGAAGCTGTGAAGGAGAAATGAGGGGGAAGAAATGACTAAGTGCCAGATTTGAATATTAAAAAATTGCACATGGAGGGGATTGGTGCATTTTTATGTCCCTGATATCCCTGACCTTAAGGATGTGAGGGACATCAATTTCCATGGTGATCAAGGTGATTTCATGTGTCCTCGATCCGACGACAGGGGATTTGCTTGAAAAATACACTTGGGGGCTGAAAGTTAGTCACGTGGGTGTCCAAAAGACTCCCCATAGGGGTTGGGCACATTTTTCCATGTTTTATGTCCCTCACCTTAGGGAAATAAGGGAAATTAGTTTCCACAGTGGTCTTGGAGTTGACACGTGGTGCTTGATCCAACGACAGGGAATGAATGCTCCAAAAATGCACATGGGGGCTGAACTGTCAAGTCTGGAGGTCACATGAGGGTCCCAAAGGTAACACGGGGCTGGGAAAAGTTTTCAAGGGTTGGTTTACCTAACCACAAGGACTTCAGGGACATGAAATCCTGATAGGCTCCTAGTGTTGACACGTGTCCTCCCTAAAAATGACTAAGTCCTGAACTGCCTTTGAGAGGGTAACTTTGAATGATGATAACTTGAGCTTCTAGTGGATATTATTTGTAAAATTTTATATGATATTTTCTAGGAATGGAATTTTTAATCCAATGATGGGGGTCTTATGTATTTATTCATCCATCTTATACCTGAGAAAGTGGATTTTTAATTTAAGACTCCACTTATTCCTGAACATCCCATGCAAAAAGGTGTTGTGAAAAATATAATTTCACCATCAACTAGGTCTTGGAATTTGATTTTTGAAGATGGTTTTTTTTACTTATAACTCCATCTAGAGCTCCCAGAATCTTCTTTTCAAGCCCAGTAGTTGTTTTAGGCTTATGTACTACCTAGGCTTGGGACCCGCTTTACTCAGACTACTCGAAGTCTTTCAAAACTTCTCCAAACCTTCCAAAATCATTTCCATGATGTTCTAAGGTATTCAATTCACCTCCATGTTGAATTTGGATCTTCCATTCTACTCTAGGGGTTTTGAGTCCTGGGAAGGCCAACGATAACCCTTCCCAATACTGCCAAAAGATAGCATCTTTTCAGAACTCCCTAAAATCACCCGGGGGAATGGATATATTTTCCTAAATCACCTAGGGGACCAATTTGACATCAAATAGGGGGTGACCAGACTGACGAATTTGACCTAGGGTGCCTAGGAATGATAAAACATGAAAAATTTGGCACAGGGGTATAGTTTTTGTGCTTGGAAACTTCCAATTTCCATGTTGCACATTTGGACAACAAGGATGAAGTGGAAGAAAGGAATACAATTTCCTCCATGACCCACTTAACACTAAAAACCTCTAATTTTTTTTTTATCTCCTCCATTTGATCCTCTTTATTTGACCTTGGAGCTGATTCTTCCTCCTCTGTTGATTTTACAAATTGTGATTGATAAAAAATTATATGAAAATTGGAGTTCCCACGTGAATGCTACACTTAGAGAAAATGAAATTTTGATCCTCATCTTCTTTTTCTCACTCTACTACTACTAAAAATTATTTTAACCACTTGTTCTTGAATCTCAACCTCCTTGGATGGCTTAGTCATCAATGGAATTTAGTAATGTTGAGTTTGGAAACCTAATTTCTCAAATTTTATGTTTATCATTCTTCACTAGGATCCTCAATTTTCTTCCTCTCCTTCACTGATTATTTGATTTTTATTTTTCTAAAATGTGTTTGTGAATATATAAGGATGGGTGGGTTGGGATTCAACTGATTTTTCAATGTTGGTGGTGGAAGGGAAGGTTCAATTTCATGTTTTTGTGGAGGGGATGGATTTTGGATGGGAAAAGGGAAGAGAATTGAAAGTGGGGTGAAAGGGAGGAATATGGAGAAGGGGAATCCTTAATTTGAGAAGGAACACGAAATATAGGAATATGGAAAATAGGATGAGATGACATAGATTGTGAAGGAGGAATGGGAGGGCTAAAAGGTGGTGTAGATTTCCCCCATTGATAGAGTTTCCCAACACTGGATTGGAAAACCCAATGTTCAATTTTAGGCATTATGTAAACCAATAATTTCATATTTTGTTGAGGGCTGAATCAATTTGGTGGAAATATTGTGCATGGGTAAGGATTCCTAAAACCAATAATGGTTGCCTTCACTTTACATATGATTATAGTCTATGCCATGTTCATATCCATCTCTTCAATTTGATTCTAGAAATCAACTCTGTTGTCATAGAAATGCCACCATCACCTGCATAACCTTGTTCTTGATAAACATTTTGGTTAGATGAATAACCATATGGGTTAGTGAGGGGTGGGTTATACACATGTTCTTGATGATAGGGATCATAAAAATGATTTGGGGAAGGATTCTCTAAACAAGGAGATGGAAAGGACTGGTTTTACTATTGCAAATAAGAATCCCAAGAAGGAAATGAAGTCATGATTGTAAAACTTATTGAATGGAATAAACGAAAGATATGGAAGAAAATGTAATGAAATGAATGGAAGGGAAAGTTTTTAACTAAGAAAATTGGTTATTTGAATCATTAGAGTCATCGGATATGCTACAAAATGCCTCTAAAGGATGAGATGTCCCCAGAACATATCAATCTTGATGAAATGAAATATAAACCACATCACACATCTATCAAATGTATAGATTTGAAATCTTGTCCCAAAGGGTGTACCAAAACTATTAGAGTAGGTATCTCGGTAGAAATGATATTACAATGGAACCCTTGTGAAATGTATAGCTTTCACATGTTTGACCCACCAGTGTGCCAAAAATGTTGGAGATCCAAATTGCACCATGGATATGATAATTGAGGATCATGAATTCTGAGGCAACATGGTAGTGTCTCTCGGTTATGGGACCAGTGAGCTGAGATAGTCCTCAAAAGAAGGCCAACTTCCTCTACCTAATCCTAACACTAAAGTACATTTAATGTGAGAAATACACCTATCTAATACTATATTATCAATTCTAAGGAGACAAGGAGAAGGAGAAAGAGTGAAAAATAGAAATGGTACACTATAGAGGTGATATCATAAAGAAAAGGGTGTCTTTGGATAATTCAAAATGCATGAAAATGAAATAAAATGAGTGTGGAGCGGATGGGAAAGCATCATAGACCATAAAAACATTCAACAAACCATTTCTGTAAATGAAAAATCATCTAAAATATGCAATGAGAGTAAAATAATGCACAAAATTCCTATAATATGAAGAAAGGTAAGATAGAACAATGAAAATCCAAGCAAGGATAGAGATATTATCACAAAATATTGATTTTATTGCTCCTAATTTTTAAAAATACATCATATTATAGAAATAAGGCATGATTCCATATACAATAGCTCAAAAGATAAGGGTTAGAGCTCTATTTCCACCCGAAGAGAAGAAGAAGAGAGTAGCATTGAGAAATTGTCCAACCTCCTTAAAAATATTCTCCTTTACAATATTATGGAAGAATGAGAGAAAGAGAGAAACCTAAAATTATCCTTCAACCACCACCAAAAATTGTTAATTTGAATGAAAAAGGGATGGGATAACCTAAACAATCCATATTTCCATGTACTTGTGCCTTGTGGATAAAGAAAATCAACCTACACCTCATTAATTCCATTTTTCTTTGAATGAGATGTTACATTTGAACATGGGTGAGATTTTGTCTTTTTCACCTACTAAATCCACCTAATCTTTTGATTTATTGTCTCCATGTGAAATTACATTGAAATGTGATTCCAATGAGATTAATTTTATAAAAAATGGAGATATGGGGAGTGAGAAATGTCCATGTGGGTCATGGTGGGTTGTGTGGACCATTTCTAAATATCTCGGCCCGAGTGTTTTAATTTTTACAGTCCCATCCTTAGCCATTTTTGCTTTTTGTATGCCCCCTTTACCTTTTTCTTTTTCTTTTAATGTTTGCAGGAATTTTATTAATGCAAGGAACTATGGGGAATGTGGAACTATGCCTTGAGTTCCCCTATTTCCGTAATTGTTGTATCTCTGCACCAACTTGTCGAATCATTGACTTATGAGAACTTAACATCTCATGAGCTTGGTTAACTCATTGAGATCCATATTAACTCAGCCTCTTTGTTATAGGAACTCGGTCCCATGTGGGCACCCAAGCCCCCGCGGCCCATTTTTGATGGTCACCAATCTCTACATCCCCAACATAATACTCCCAGTGCCATGTGTCCTCACTCTAAATCAATGTCAATGAGTGATTTCACAAGAGAACTTAACACCCACTCCTCTGCACACTACAATAAACCTGGATTACCATAGTGCAATATGAGTATAAAAACAATGTGGGAATCTAAGTTCCCAGAGCACAAATTCCATCGGGGCCTCCAACCTCTGCCCCAAACTCGTAATATAAAGGGTTTTGGCTCCAAACTCAAATTTATCCTATTTTATAAAAATATTCTAACTCCTTGGAATTTTCTTAGGAGGGGAGTTAGAGAAAATGTAATGAAATACCCTCAAAAGCCAATTTTCCTCTATATATCCATTTTCCCCATTTTTAGCCAATTTCTTCCATTTACTCTTTTACTCAAAAATTGACTAAGTGTGGGATTTTATCAAAATCCAAAAGAGGAAAAATGTTCTAAATGCTCCCAAGTCCCCAAAAAAACTATAAATGCTCCAAAAACATGCGGATTACCTAAAAAGTCTAGATTCATCTTTGAAACTTTGTCGACTTCTTGGGTCCATTTTCCCAAGTTGTTTATTTTGCCTGGGAAAAAATAGACAATAGGTCACTTTCATCTCTCCATTAGGTAACCAAAAAGTATAATCATCTGCACTCCATCTATCATAGTTTGTAGTCATCAAGCACATATAATGGGGCACCTCCCCCAATCTAGTAATGTGTCACATTCGAGATGGTCCAATATATCCCACTCATCCTCCTCTATACCTAGTGCTAACATTGTAGACAAACGCCTCCCTACATGGGATTCCTATGAATATATGTCCCTCTCGCAAAACATAGGAAACCAAAAAATCCCAAGTTAGCATAAAAAAACATGCAAACACATCATAATAAACTCATGTAGCTCTTTGGAAAAAACCACCCAATACCCTAGATGATACCACCTAGAACTTGGACACTTCGCACAAAAATGGGTGGTACCATCTATATACACCCTAAAATATCACATTATGTATTCTAAACCTCCCAAATCATCCCATAATTACTTCACAGTACATTACAACCATTTTTGACCACTTTTGATATATTCCACTATTTTATGACCTTTGATGAAAATTTAGAATTTCATCTCAAATAAAATTCTTTCATCCCCATAAATTCCTTAATCATTCCTATCACTCACACATGATCTCAAATTACTAAATACAAAAATATACAGACCCTATTATATTAGTATCTTATTTCTAAGATTAATTAATCCTATATCTAATTATCCATCCTATCGCATTAGTTAATTTTATTAACTAATGTAATATCAAAATAATTAAATAAATCCTATATTATCGATTTACTCTTCACCTCTTATCCAATTAATTAATATCACTTCACTAATTAACATCTCAACTTAACTAGAGAAAAAATCAATTAAAGATAAAATCATTAAATACATGTAAGAGGACAAATTTAGATTGAATCAAATTATTCATTTGACTTAACTAAACATATCTCCCAACAAATAATAACATTCCAAAATTAATAAAATATCCACAAAAGCTAAAATTCATGTCACTTTTTTGGGTGAATAAAACAAAAGACATGCAATTAATATTTAATTCTAAATATACAAAAGCATGTGCAAACTTGGCCAACTAAAAATAATTCATCCATGCAAGCTCAAATAAAATGGTTCAACTCCTCAATTAGATTGGAAAATCAATGAAACAATCAAATCATTCTTTAGTTAACTTCAAATAACAAAAGTCAACCAAAAATCAAGGGTTTGTGATTCTCTTTCCCTAATCTATAAATTATCACTCATTCCTCTCCATTTATCATCTTTAGAAGTTATGAGATTTACATCATTATTTTTTGGATTATCATTAAATATCACACACCGTAACACAATCCAATTGATCACAAAACTATAATAAAATTAGATATTCAACCAATTTATTCATATCTAATCTACTTCAATTAAGAATAGATTTGGAGCATCCAAAAGAAAATTTGTTCAAGATATTCAACAAGCTCGGTGCTTCATTCCAAGCTTCAACAATCTCATATGAGGTCGAGAAGATATGAAGAAGCAAATAGTTTGATTTTATTTTATTTTTACTTTCGTTATCTAGTATTTCTCTTGTATACACCATCCAAGGGACATAAAGAGCTCTTATGGCTCCATCTTGAAAAGAAATTCCCAAATTCACAAAAGGTTAAAAAATGCAAAAATGGATTTAAAATGTACAAATGTCTACACTACTTAAAAAAACAATACTCACTCATTGATATGTTGTCAGAGTTGATAACACCTCTAATACTCTCTAAAACCTTGATGGAATACTAGATCTCAAATCAATTGAGTTAATTCACAACTGAAATTAGCATTCACTTTTCCAACTTTATTATTTATAATAAATCCTATTATTACTATGATTACTATAGTTACTATCTGCTTCTTATGACACCCAATTCAATGATGTTGCTTCTTCTATAGCTTAAGCCTCGTTTATCTATTTCCCATGCCATCAATATCCCTATAATTGTATCTTTTTTTCACCACATTGCACATTGAATACCATGCTTCCTCTACATGGTTACATGCTATAATTGTATCTCACTAGTATCTACTAATTCTATAATTTTATATTTTATATTCACACGACAACTCTACTTTTCTTCTAGCTCATGGTTCACTACATTGCGTATCACCCTTTTTCGTAAGGGGAAAAATATTATAGGTTATCATATCTCTCCTCATACAATGGGTTAAGAAAATTTCCAACACAATACACACAAGCATGTCACATACTACCACCATATCCTCAATCAATCACAAAGTAATATTCAAAGTTATTACTCCAAGAATATGGTTTCAATATAAATCAAGTGTCAAGTTGTCTCAAACTTTCAAATATTTTATCCAATTATCACAATATCTTTCCCTCAAATAACCTAATTTGGGGAAATTCAAAATTTCAAAAAAACTTCAATCAAGATTCAATTAAATACTATGTTCCAACTAGAAAAATTTGTTTCAATTCCATTCCAACAAGTATAAATATTTCTCCTGATGACCTAATTTGGGAGCCAATCAAGTCAATAACTTATTCCATTTGACCAAGTTTACAACCTTATAATCATAAAGTGGGGAAATAAGACATAATTTCCTTTCTTGAACGCTTTATGAGGGTTTTTTTGTGCATAGTAGAAAATTTTCAATTGGTTCATTTATGTCTGCAGTGGTGGAACCTATTTTGAGGAAGCATCCTGGTAAAGGGAAAATAATAATTCTCTCCAAACACTCTTTATCTAGCGATAATATTCTCAAATCCATAGAGTTGTTACACTAGTTTGGGAATTGATCACTCTCGACCATTCCTTCAATCTCCAAGTTTTAAAGTCTCTTATATCTCCTTAGAAATTTTTCTATCAAATGGATCCTCTTGTGATAATACAATCTCCCACATGTATCAAAGTGGTAATCCATTGTTCACCACGATGTGATTCTTACTATCGGGATGCTCTCGTTCTGACTCCTTCATTTCCTCTTTAGGTATGGTTTTCTTATATCCTTTATACCATTAAATTTATTAGAAATAGCATAAAGGGGGTCAAATGTAAACACAAAAATATGCACTTATTACAATTACATCACACCTCTAATATTTTATTTTATGCACAATTTCCATGTGCAAATATTAGACATTAGTGACACCTTTTCTTAGTCCTCTTTATTGGTTTCAACTGACTTTGATTGTGACTTTTCCTTTTACTACTTACATGTATATATTTTGGTGATTTCATAAGGATCCTTGTTCCTATTCTTGGTGATGTTTTTGTTTCTAGGATTTGGTACATTACTACCCACTTAGGACACTACTTCTTGGGTACTAGTGTTCCTTCCGGATGTTTTTTCCCATCTTACTTTATTTTCCAACTTGTCAGTTTCTTCTTTATTTTGGGTCTTTTCTTATCTTTATCTCATGACCTAGGTTGGATTTTAGTGTCACTAAGTGTTGAAATTCAAACAAGAAAGTCATATATATACATATCCTACTAGCTATTATTAGGGGCTATAATGGTATATCACTCTCTATCTACCATCTACAAGAGAAAGACTCAAGGACTTCATTTTGGGTTGTATTGTTCATTACATAAGAGGTATTATTTTGAATTCCATCTCACACATTCACCTTAGAGGAAAAGTAGTTGTATCCAACTATCTTTGTGTGATTGACACAAGTGAAACCTAGCTTTAAGATACATAATTCATATCATAAACTCGGAAGAAATACATAGAGTCCAAATGTGGTGCAACTCTCAATGAAAATTACATTTGGGTGACTTCAAGTCATTTTGACTCAAATAGTGCATTATTTGTTTCATCTAATGTTTTTTTGAGATTTTTATAGGTATCTAGGGTTTTTTTGTAGGAACATGTGTGATACAAGAAGCCTACTATAGATCGAAGAAACAAACAATGAAGAAATCTAAGTTTAGACCTAAAAGACTAGAAGTAAAGTTACTTCTAGGGCACTAGCACCAGATCGAGATAATATCACCTAGGGTGATACTATCCTCTTATGAGAAATATTTTCTGAATAATTCCCAAATCTTAGTGTTCTAGATAGAGATTAAATAGTCTAGATCCAACTTTCTCTAGTCAATTTCCAACCCATAATCAACCCAGATCTCCTAATATGAGCTAAGTAACTCTTATCTTCTATCTAACACACTTTCTTGTTTATTTTATGCTAGATCTTTTTGTTACTATTATATTCATTTGATCTTAGTCCTCTGATATAAAATTTAATATTTTATCACATCACTTAGGCACATTTTGGGATCTCTATTAGCATAATGATGATCCATAACCATTTAATCATAGTTGCACATGTCTTGAAACAAAACTTATCTACACAACCCTCATGAGTTTGCAAAATAATATGATTTTTGTTTGATTTGGTGCCTTTTTTTCAATAAATAGGAAAAAAATTTTGTTTTCAAATTTATCTCTTAGAAATAATCAATGTATACCTATGAGATCAAAAGGATGAGTGAAGATGAAACTGTCATTTGTTCAAGGATCATGATTTCACCCTTGGGACCACTATGAAAGCTTATCCTTTTGATCTCGCATATAGTTTAAATTATTTATTTACATTTTTGTGGGGTCACGTGGGTTATATCAACTGAAAAACATCTTCACAAGAAAATAACAGATTAGAAGCCTTTTTGAGAAGATTTTTAGAGAACCATTAGATTTGATTATGAGAGAAATAAATAAATGAAGATGTTATCATGCATTTATCACAAATCCATTAACCATTATTTTCAAAACTAGGATCAATGAAAATTTATTTGAATTACCTCTCTAATGGGAATGAAAAATTATAATTTAAAGTTCTTATTCAAAATATATCAACAAAAAGAAATATCTCTATCTATGTCCTGTCTTAGCTATGATGTCCTTGTGCTTTGTTCTATACTAGGTAAAATATCAAATTTAACATGGTGAATGGAAACTATAACATATTTCAGACTTCAACAATTTTTACCATGTGTTTCTTATGCCATTTATCTAAAATCAATGTTTTGACATTCAACATGGAAAGGAAGTAGAGGAAAAAACCCGAGATAATGTGTAGATGGGACAAAGATGTGTCTCAATATCTTGCACTCCTAAATCATCATTCCATAAGGGTATCAAGGAAACGAGTATGAAACACACATGTACCGACATATAAGGGGGTAGACTTCAAGGGGCTAGAGTGAGCACTAGGGTCACATATATAGAGGGTAGTAATCCCTACACTAAGTCAACCTAGGGTTTCCAAGGCCCGTGGTCAAGGTAGAGGAAGGAACCTTGTGTTCAATGAAAAGTTGTAAAAGCCATGGAATTGGGGTAAGAATCTCTAAAGAAACCCCAAAGGATTTTAACAATCAGATCAATGGACCATGTGATAAGATATGAGAAAGGGTTTCTTATTTACATACTTTAATTAAAATTAAACAAGCAAACTAAGCAAATGAAAGTAACCTCTATTCTTTGAAAGCTTTGAAATAATGAACCTAAGAGGATCTAAGCATTCAATTTGTGTTTTAAGAGAAATATATCTCCCCATTAATGGCTTCAAGGCCAATGGTTCTTACCTTTTACTCCATATTTGTGCTATAAAATAAAAAAGCAAATACTACTAGCTCAATGGAAGAAATTGAAATACAATCTAAAGCCTAAACAAAATATTATAATCTGTGCTAGGAAGAAGAGAGAATTCTTAGAAAATGAGGGAGGGGGTCTAACCCTATTTATAGTTTTCTATTTGGGAAAATGGGATATTTTTGCATGTGGGACAAATGCTAAAGTCCAAAAATAACTTTTAGCAACTCAAAGTATGATTTGACTATGTTTTAGAAGAGACTGACCATGGTTAGAGGGTAATTAATCTTACCAAGAGAGAAATTAGGTTTTTGAAAGGCTTAATCAATCCAACGAAGTGGATTGATACTCCAGAGAGCTAATAAAGGTGGTAAAGAAGGGAATATTAGCCAAGAAGAGGTTACTATAACCTATTTAGTTAGTTTATAAGAGGAAATATGACCAACAGAGTGTCGTAAGGGGGGAGTTAGATAGATCTAACTAACGAAGTGTCATACATTTGCAAGGGGAAGAATAGTTAGTACAATATTATGAATAATAATGCATTGATCAAACTACAAGTGTCTACATTTTCCCCTCTTTGGGGTGATGTAAGCTATGTCACTTCAAAGAAAGTAGACAAACACAAATGAGTAGAATTTTTTTGAAGGGGTAGAAGAAAAATTAATAGGATGAAGGATGAAGGATGCCCCCTCGAGTGTCGATGGGGTGATGAAGAAACTTCGATCGATGACCAAAAATAAAACAATAGAAAGAAAAGTGCACAGAGAAGATGAGAAGCAAGAAGAAAAAGGGATATTGAGCTATCCACAATCAATTGTCATCAATATATAATTATTAGAATCCTCCTCATCGGTCCTTATTAAAATGTGAGCATGCGATGGAAGCGTAAAATGACATGAAAATCCAAGATACAAATAACCATCTTGTGCTAAAAATGACCAACTCCATGCAACATACATGAATGCAATGTAATACGAGAAATAAACAATATCTTCTAACAGGAAATAAGTACAATCACACACACTTAAACCAACAATGTTCAAGATAGTTGCACAAATATTTTGTTATCAAGATGTATTCCCAAATGTTTTGATAAATGACAAGGGTGAAGAATGATGCCCCAAGAAAGGTGTATTATGCAAGGGGAAAGATGGAGGACACTTGGGTCCCGTGAAAAAGAAATGTGCACGATAAAAATAGTACCAGGCAACTGATAGTGCCCTAGGGTACAGATGAAGTAAGCAACATAGCTTGTGTAGGTGATTTGAAGATTTAGATGATGCATGAGTCATTGTTTCAAAAATTTGAAAAATCAGTAGGATATGGGATGAGTTCTATGTGATAGACACAAACTTCAACCGTAGAAGAATAGTTTACCAAGTTTTAATCTATTTCTGAGGTATTTCAATGTTTTGGTTTTTAAAATGGTTTTATAATTTTTTTTTTTTTAGATTTTTGATCGGTTAGAAGAATTTTTAAAAGATCAAAGATCTTCTAAAAGTACATGCGAGGGTAATAGTGGGAAGGCAAGGCATCAGAGAGCCAGAATATATTCCCACAAGAAGAAAGATGCGTTAGGAATAATTTATTTTAAACTACATTAATACATAATTATCATGACCGGGGAAAATAGATGAAAAATAGAGGAAAAGGTGGGAAAAGGTGCCTGAGAGGTTCGTAAATTATTTTAGTGTGACGGAGAAGTAACCACAGGGTGGCACAAAGTGCCTCAAAGCATGTGAAAATTAGTAAAAATAATTATTTTAATACAAAAATAATTATCACAATGGGTAGAAGAAAGTTAGAATGATCACAATGGAGAAAACATGCCCCAGGGGCATCGCGACAGGTTAATATACCCACCCAGGGTTGGTAAATCAATCACGACCAATTCATTTTTACTAGATTCTTTACAAATTTTTGTTTTTTTACCGTGAGCGAGAGCAATAGCCCTGAGTGAGATGGCGAGAATACCGAGTAGGAGGAGATGCGCAGATCACATCTAGGAGTTCATGCGGACCCAACGGATGGACCTTACATGAGTGGCCTATCCCTTCTAGTTAATTACACATTTATTACACTTTTTAGGGTTTTATTAGGGTAGGTAGGACCGATTTTGACACATGCGTGTGGGTGTATGCATCGGTTTGATGGGTATGTGCACACGTATGCATTAAAAAACGAACAGGGACGCATACACACATCCGTCAAAAATTGGATACATGCACACGCGTACCCATCGAGAGGGAAATTAGTGTTAGAGGGGCACATCCACGTTGAGTGAGGATAGAGTAGGCACACACATGTGTGTGCACATGCATCACATTGGGTACGTATGCATTCTGTGTGGCCTGTGACGAAGGGAGAAAAGACTGGAGGGCACATATGCATCGGTGAGGGTGTGTACATGTTGATAAGGGTGTGCAAGTTCCAAAAAGGGCTTCATAGGAACTAGAAGGAAGGGGGGAAAAATAACTTGCTAGTAAAATAGCCAAGTATAGAAGAATATAGACTAGATTAGTGTAGAAGAAAAGAATAATTAGTAAGTTAGATGATTCAAAGAAGCATTTTTCCTTAGAAAAATAGATAGAAATAAGTAAGTGCCTAACACTTGTGTTGATTTTGTAGTGTATACTACCCATTCTCTAGACTCGTGAGCACTATGGTCGGTTAGCATGTGATAGAGGCACAATTTGATGATGACGATAGAGTGACCTGGAGAGCCTCCTATATGTGATAGGATTGACTCATGTGGCTGAGATGCCATAGATTACATTAGATCATGGCCTCTTGAAAACCATATTAGAGCAATGGCATACCAAGAGTCAGTGTTTATGGCTCTCGATCGGGAGATTACCATTACTATGGAGGATGTATGACACATTATGCGGTCTCGATTCGGGTCAACTCATCTAGACTACGAGTCATTGACACAAACATTGATATATTGTAGGGTTATTCGGTGTCCCAACGATACCATGGTGTAGGATGTCTATTGGATTATCATGATGCATCGATGATCCGAGCTGAAGCCGACCGTAGTGGTCTACATGATGGCCTTTGTCAGTGGAGTCTTACTCCCTGACAAGACCGGTGCTTCATTTCTACTCGGACTCCTTGGAGTGATTCATGGTTTGGTAGAGGGAGAGACCTACTACTGGGGTTAGTGTATTTTAGCACATCTATACTGGGACCTTCACTTGATTACTTATTACCATCAGAAGATGGTAGGACCCACGCGCTTGTTGTAGATTTAGGCATGGGACCACATTGCCATTGGTCACCCCTTAGGGGTTTTGAGAGTTCGGGCTCCTAAAGAGCCTTCTACGATGTGTCCGGTCTGGCAGGAATGATGCACAACCATACATGGGGGATGCATACCACTATCGGTGTGAGTTGGATGAGTTACGGTAGGCTTCCATGGTTTGGAGGCCTTATAGACATTTCCAGTGGCCCGAGGATGGTTTAGAGCTTGGCACTACCATAGTAGAGCACTTTATCTTAGGTAGCCACAACTATATGAGGGAGTTATATAGGGTGGACCGATGCTAGAGGTAGTTTGGCATTACCCAGGATGTTCTGGGCTAGACAGATGGTATGCTTGTAGAGCCGAGAGCATTTTGATATGGGTCCATAGATCGCTTGTGATAGAGAACTAACCATTTTTTCGACATAGGTGGTACTGCTATGTGGGTACCACTAAGATATATTAGAGATCTAGGAACTACACCTGAGTATGGACCATGGTATCATGGTATGCTTCCACATCATTTGACTATTTCCAGAGTGGTGTATAACGTTGGCATGATATCCCCTCTAGTGGGGCCTCCTAGTGGTGGTGAGGGTGGAGTCATTGGTGGTGCTGATAGTGATAACGACAATGATGATGATGGTGGGCCCGACTCACACTGGTATGTCAGGGGTAGGGGATAGGGTCCAAGCATCACAGTAGCCATAGGACAGGGCCCCAAGTTTAGGCCGAGACAGGTTTTTAGGGCAGTTGATATAGAGTTTCCCTAGTGGGCATTCTAGCGAGGATATACACCCCTCTCCGCAGTAGTTCCAGAGCAGGGCCCACCACCTGATGTTCCAGAGGGTAGCGGTGACGGTGGGTAGCTGGCTGCCCTTCAGTAGTGGTTACAGGAAGCTATGGCTATCCAGTTACAGGTGGCTAGAGAGAGAGATGTAGCCAGGGCATAGGTACAGGGCCTTATAGCAGAGCGAGATCAGGCACAGGCTCAGGTGCATATTTTGACCATGGAGAGAGATCAGGCCAGAGCACAGGCCACCCATGGTAGTGATAGTACTCTATGGTAGAGTTGGATTCGTGAGATGGTCGCATATGGGGCTCGATATTGATTCTTTTACATCAGATCAAACCTAGGTTTAGATGGTTGTCACTCAGAGGGACCATGCCCAGGCATAGTCATAGGGCTACATTATACAGAGAGATCAGGCACAAGCCCAGGTGTAGGCTATTATTGTAGATAGAGATCGAGAGGCCACTGCCTCTAGGTAGGCTCAGGATGATATTGGCAGGGTGACAGGTGAGCGCGATGCCACCCTACAGGCATCCCTCGCCTCTGGAGACACTGATTTGATATGGGATGCCATGAGATCGGTGGTGAGGCCTTGTACTATAGGACTACCTACTTTAGGGTAGTCCTGGTAGAGCATCGAGTAGTATTGTTCCAAAAGTCAGATGCAAGTGCAACAAGATCCATGTCATGGTGATCAAGCCATTCGATTACTTTAGTTCGGTAGCCCATCACAGAGCAACCAATTTGGATAGTAGCTAGGCAGATGACAATAGGGTGGTACCCTTGGTGTTGGTCCATCACATCCACCACTCTTCCATTGACTAGGTCATGGACCTAGGATCCTTGGCGAGGTGAGAGAGCCGTGTGGTTGAGCTCTTTGTTTCTCCTTTTTACTGACAGATGTATTGTATACATGCCTCTTATGAAGGCTGATTTTGATGTAGAGCTATATGTACTATTTTTTTGATGACGCCTCGTGATGAAGGCTTGATTCTTTTTATGCATGCCCCTTTTAGATGGCATATTGTATCGATGATGTATATTTTGAGCACTGACTTGGATAGTTATACATGTATTATATGGACATTTTGATATACTATACTGTGATTATGCTTTGCATGAGCATTGATTATGATGTATGATTTCTCTTTCCTCTATGTATGTGACATACTTTAGATTTAGAAATGTGTATGTTTCATGATTTCATATTGATGATGTAGATGTAGATAACACCACATGGTTTTTATATTTATGAGATGTTTCAGAGTTTTTATTCTAGCACTTGGGATGATACTAGATGATATTTGGTGTGGGGGGGATAGATTTATGATTATGCGTAACCCCTCTTTCCCCCATTGATGATACAATATGTGATGACTAGATTAACATACATGCATGATGTAGTACTCAAAATTTTATGATGTAGTGAATGATGTTATAAATGTGATGAAATGATAGATGGTAGATGTGATAACAAACAACTATGAAAAATATACAAGCAAAAGTTAACAAAACTAAACAAATATACACATTCAAACAACACAACAAAATACAACTTAAATGAACACATGTAAAAGCTAGCAAGAGATTAAAGTGGTACACAATCTAAGCAAGTAAAATGAATTCTAAAAGATGCACATACCAAGAAAAGAAAACTACACTAATATTTTACAAGTATGAGAGTTCCTAAATGAATGCAATGCCATACATAATCAAATCAAACAAGATTCAATATAAGGTAAGAAAATGAACTTATTCAAAGAATAAACAATTCAATAGACTAAGTACATCAAGACTATACAAACTAGTAACTAAAATAAATCTAAAGCATTACCTTGTTTTTGTGGGACAACATTGATATATTTTCCAATGTATTTGGGTTTATCTAAAAGGTAAGTTTTTCCAGCTGCTATCTTCATTGTTGTCTAGGTTTCCCTAAGATAACATTGTGAAATGAATGTAGCTTTATCCCTGAAGAGGGAAATGTTCTAGATGTTTAGGTTTTTGTTATCCTTTTCCAATTTTTTTGTATTTTCCAAGGTTCATGTTCTGAAAGCAATGTACAAGAACAAAGAAACGTGGATTCCCCCAGCGTGATGTGGGAATATATAAAGGGCAGAATTCCATGTGTTGCATATATGAGAAGGTGATAATGTCCATGTGCACTCAGTGTCAGATGGGAGTATACATAGATAATGTCCTTCATGTAGATATAAAAGAAAATAAACCAGATCATGAGATAACAAAGGGGGTTCCAGTAGGATCCCTAGACCTAGTAAAGGAAGTCATATCTAGAAAGTGGGGAAGGTTACCCATCCTACTATGAAAGTAACTTGCGTCTGAAAATTATTCCTTGAGTGCCAAAAACCATTTTTCACCCAAAGACCTACCCACTGCGCCACAATTGTGTGGTTTTCACATGTGGACGACCTGCTTTTTCTTTACTATTTTCTTAATTTTTCATTTTTTTCTTGTTTTTTTTTCTAATTTTTAGTTCTTATCTAATATTCTCGTCATGCCTAAGCATAGAACCACTTGAGGTGCATGGCATTCATAGGTTCTGGAAGCTCTTCACCATCTGAATATGCAAGTTTATAGGCCCTTGATCCATATTTTGCAATCACTACATAAGGACCTAGCTAGTTAGCTTCAAACTTTCCTTTCTTCTCTCTATCTTTGACGGTGTTCTTCTGATTTTATTTGAGAACTAGATCTCCTACATCAAATTCTCGATGAATGATGCATTTTTATATCCCCTGGACACTTTGTTCTGATAGACTTTTAGGTGATTGAGCACTCTAATACGCTTTTCATCTAATAATCTTCATCTTTATCAAGATAGTCTCTGAGAGATATTCTCAAGGAGGGAAGCTCCACTTCCAAAGGTATGATGGCTTCAGTGCCATAAACAAGTGAATATGGGGTCACACCCATAGGAGTGTGGATGGAAGTACGATAGGCCCAGAGGGTGGGATGTATCTGTAGATGCCAATTACGACCAATTTTACTGACCATTTTCTCCATAATCTATACAAGGGTTTTATTAGTAGCTTCCACCTATCCATTACCTTGGGGGTAATAGGGGTTGACCACTTGAGCTGGATATGGAAGCATTGACACAAGGCTTTAACCGTGTCTTATTTTTGAAGGATTTACCATTATCAGTGAAAATGGCTGAAGGGATCCCGTAACAGACATATGAGATGGTTCATGATGAATTTTGAGATTTGTGCACCGGTAACATAGGTAAGAGGGATAACCTCTACCCATTTGGTAAAATATTTGGTGGTAGTGATGATGTGTGTATGACCATCCGAGGAAGAAGGATGGAGCTTCCCTATGAGATCCAGGCCCCATTTAGAGAAAGGTCAAGGTGTTGTAATAGGCTATAAGGCTTGTGCTAGCACATGTATTAAGTTCCCATATTTTTGGCATAGTTCACACTTCTTTATGAAGTTGCAACAATTAGATTCCATGCTAGGACAATAGTAGAATACCTTCAATAACTTCTTAGATAAGACCACGCCACTAGTATGTGCTCTACAAATACCATCATGTACTTATTTAATGGTGTGGATAGAATCAACAACATCCAAACAACAAAGAAAATTCCTATCATAGCCATGATGATAAAGGGTGCCTCCTAGGAGGGTATAACGGGATATGCGGTGAATAAGGGCTTTCTTTTCAGAATGGGTGATGTTTGGTGGAAAAGTGCCATCTTGTAGGTATTGAAAGATTGGATCATACCAAGGGGATAAGGGACCAACAACTTCACATGCTAAACATGACTCTGGCATATCATATGCTAGCATCTGTAGATGCTCTATGAAGAAAGGAATCTTACTTTCTTGAGGGGGAATGCATAACAGAGACCTAATAGTAGCCATAACATCTACGGATCTATTATGTGACCTTGGTTTTTTCTCAAATATGACCTGTGTGAAATATTCCTTCAAGGTTTCAACCATCTTTTTATACGAATAAGCTTCTCATCTTTAACCTTGTACTCATCATTAACCTATTTTATGATAAGTTGAGAGTCCCCAATGACTCGTAGTTGTTTGATGTTCCATGTAATAGCTAGCTTAAGGCCAATAATGAGTGCTTCATACTCTACAATGTTATTTGTGCATGGGAATCCTAGCCAAAATGCTCTTGGTATGACATCGCCTGTTGGAGTGATGAGGACCACACCTGCTCCAGATCCATGGAAGGTAAAATATCCATCAAAATGGACCTTCCATTATACGATTCTTTAATATACATCAGAGATGCATCTGGAACATCTAGGTACAAAGGTTCCATCCCCGGAGAGGTGCTTCGCTAACTCGATCATCTAGTACTATCGTTTCTGAGACTTTTGATTCACAAAATCGATATCAAATTCACTCAGGAGAATGATCCAATTAGCCATTCGGCCTATGAGGGCAGGTTTGGATAAAAGCTACATGAGAGGGTCAACTTTGGATATGAGTTTGGTTTTATTATTCAGGAGATAATGGCAAAGCTTTTGGAATGTGAAGACAACCGCTAAGCAGGCCTTTTCTATTTAGGGATAATTCAACTTGTATGCAATCAAGGTGTGGTTGAGATAGTAAACTACTCTCTCTTTATGTTATAAGTTGTATTGGGCAAGCAATGCACCAATAGTAAACTGAGCTAGTGGAAATGTATAAGAGGAGAGGTTTTCCTGGGGTAGGTGGCATGAGTATAGGTGGGTTGGCCAAGTACTATTTGAGTAGCGCAAAGGCCTTTTGACAGTCAGGTCCCCAATTAAATGTGACATTCTTTTTGAGTAAATGGGTAAAGGGGTGGCACTTATCCGTAAGTTGTGAAATAAAGTGTCAGATTGCCTAAATATTTCCTTGTAGAATCCTCAACTACTTGAGAGTGGTAGGTGGTGGCATTTTTGTGATGGTTGTGACCTTTGCAGGGTCTACTTTAATCCTTCTTTATGAATCAATGAACCCTAGGAAATTTCCTAATAAAACACCGAAGACACATTTCTTAGGGTTCAAGTGAACCTTATAGTCTCGTAGATGTTGAAAAATATGCCTCAATACTTCAGGGTGTTATTTTCTACTCTTGGATTTAGCTAGGATGTCATTGACATAGTCTTCCATGATGTCACTTATCATATCATGGAAGATAATAGTCATGGCATGCTGATAAGTAGCCCTTGCGTTCTTGAGCCCAAAAGGCATGAATTTGTAACAAAATTTCCCCAAGGGGTGATGAATGTTGTTTTATGTTGATCTTCTTCTAATCTATATCTGGTTATAGCCTGAGAAGCCATCCATTAAGGACAACATTTCATAACCAGCAGTAGAATCAACTATCATGTCAATGTTAGGTAGGGGAAAGTCATCTTTAGGACATGCTTTGTTAATGTCCCAGAAATCAGTGTAGATTCTGATGCCAACAGGATTTTTCTATACTGGGACTATGTTAGAGATCCATTCTGAATAGTCAATAGGTTTAATAAAATCAGCAACCAACAACTTTTCTAATTCTTCTTTGACTAAGAGCGCCACCTTAGGATGCATTTTTCTCAACTTTTTCTTGATAGGTTTTGCATATGGGTGCACAACAAGGTTGTGCATGACTAGCGTTAGGTCCAACCTAGGCATATCTACATATGTCCATGTGAATATGTCCACATATTATTTTAAGATCCCTACAAAGATATTTTGTTCTTGAGATGAGAGTGAAGCTCCCAACTTTATTATTCTAGGCTACTTTTCTGAGCCAATGTTGACATTAATTGTCTCCTCAATAAGCATTTTAGAAGCATCTTCCATCCGTGTAGGATCAAGGGGAAGAGTAAGATCGACCTCCTATGGTATCTCATTATCATCTTTAAATGGATAAATCACTTCATCTTTAGACTCTTCATTCTATCTATCTATGAGTTTTTCAAAGAGTTTGTCACTGTGAGATTTTCATTTATCCTTTTTGCCAAGTTTCTCAGCAGTGGTTATACTTTTACTTACGACCTTCTTATTCAAATATCCACACATCTCGCTTCTTCCCCGAAGTACGCATAGGTGTCTAGTTGAATCTTAAATCCTTTCTTGTGGTCTCCAACTAAAATAAAATCCCTGAGTCCCATGAACTCTACAAATGCCTCATCATTTTCAAATAAATCTAGGGGCATGTGAAGTTGTTGATCCCAATCTATAAGTTTAGGATATACAAGGGCTACTTGACATTTGTCTAAGGGGATGGATTCGGATAAGGTAAGGACCGACAAATTTGGGAATAGGTTCATGGAGGCAAGATCCTCATAAAGGCTATATTGGGAATTTGCGTCGCTATCAGAATGAGATGAAACATCCTCCCATTCAGAAGAGGTGGCGTCACTCTTAGAGGGTAGAGCATTATGAGGCCTTATCCCAAGGCCATGTTTATCATACTTAAAATGAGGGATGGGAATAGGCTCTAACCAGCATTGTGCATTAATTTTGTATTTAAACCTGCTATAGCCCATGACAAACATCATGCGGTGACCTTTGATGTACTTGAGGTGCTTGATGGCATGAAGCCATGGTGCCTTCTGGCACTCTGCTGGTAGGATCCTCTAACATTTTCTCCTTAGATAGGAGACCACTATGGAAAAATTTTTCCAACGGTTTAGGACATTTCTCACAAGTTCTCTTGAATTGAAAATAAGGCTTACCCCTTGTCCTGGGGGATACTAATAAGTATGATATGAGAAAATCTTGTTCAAGAGTGAATGGCTTACTTGGGCCATATTTTGTTGACGTTGCCTCCCATGAAGAGAATGGGTTGACCAATGAAGGGAAGTCTTAATTGCAAGCCGTGAGAGACTCTGAATCTACCCATTTTTTCATAGAGACTTTCTTTTGGGGGATGACTACATCTGTAGAAGGACACTCATAAGATGCACGAGAAAAACTATGCAATGCCCTACAATGTGTGAATGGTTCTAAGTCACCCAGAATGGTAACCACCTGACCTTCATGACATAACTTGATGCACTGATGGAAAGTCGATGGAACAACTTGCATGGCATGGATCCATGGGCACCCCAGGAGCATGTTGTATGGAAGGTCCAAGTCAAGGACATGGAACATTGTGTCATGACACATTGGGCCTACTTCCATGGGAACCACTATAGTACCTGTTGATTCTCTTTCTTCATTATCATAAGTTGTGATTGTGATAGTCTTAGCTCCCATATCTATTTCTGACTGGCCTAGCTGCTTAACCAACTTTAAAGTGTAAATATTTAGACCAGATCCCCCATCTACAAGTACTCTCTTGATTTTGTGATGAGTAACCACCACTTCGAGATACAAGGGTAAGTTATGTTCTGGGTTGTTATGCGGGATTGTAGTATGATCAAAGGTGATATGATCATTGGAGTCTAGGCGTGCAATCATGGCTTGAAGGTTTGTGGGATCTACATCTGTTGAGACCCCTAAATTTTACAAATTCTTGTACAATATGTTCTTATGGGCATTAGATATTTTGAGGAGATCAAGAATAGATATCCTAGTAGGTATTTTCTCTAACTAATCTATTAAATTATACTGACCTTCCTGAGGGATAGGTATAGGATTTGGTATGACTAAGCGGGCACATCTTGTCCCTACTTTGTGCAACTCTTTTCTAAAATCTGAATGGTGTTGATCTATTCATTAGATGAGCTAATACATCCAATGAGGGAATCATAAGGACTATCATTTGTAGGGTAAACATAGGTAGCAGTCCTATAGTTATTGGAGGTTTGCCCTTGATCTGGTTTCCTTTTATTTTTATCTACATGGTTAGGAAAAGGTTCCTTGTAAATACCCATTTTTTCATTTGAAATTTTACCAGACTTAGGGGAAGAATCCATAGCAATCTTTCCTTCCTCAATGAGATCTTATATATAATGGCGCAATCTCAAACACCTATCTGTCTTGTGTCCTTTAACATGATGGAAGTCGCAATATTCATGATCTTTGAACCAAACTAGTTTTGGAGCATCCTCTGGGTATGGTACCATTGTAGTTGGATATTCCACCATTTTGGCATCATCTAATTGTTTTAGGATGGTAGACAAGGACTCCATTAAGGGTGTAAATGTACATTTTGTAGGCACTTTGGGATGAGGTCCTTGTGAAAGCTTTAGAAGTGGGCCTGTCTGTATGGCTTGGACTCTTTTAGAGTCTATAATGCCATCACCAACAACATGCTTATTCTTATTGAAGAATTTAGGTTTGTCTATGGATTTGGTTTCATGTTTGTTTTTAATTACGACTTAAGCATTCCTTTTACAATGAGGGCTTTCTCAATTTGACCGCCTTTCTCTATGACTTCTTCAAAGTTAGAGCCACAATGCATTTGTAAGTGAAAGGCTATTTTAGGGTTTAAGTTAGGAACAAATATGCTCACTAACTATTTTTCCAGTAATGCACAAGGAAAATGACTAGCTAACCCGCGCCATCGTTGTAAAAACCCTACAAACGTCTCATTAGGTTTTTTTTGTATTGCATAAATCGTTCATTGTGATGTCACTTTCCATATTATAGGAGTAATGCCTTACAAATTTCTCTGCTAATGCAGGCCATGTTGTAATGGAGCCCTTGGGTATGCTATAGAACCATTCCAATCCTATGGCTCCTAGGTTGCGAGGAAAAAGTTGTATTAAGAAATTATCGCTATATGTGACCTCTTGGCAAGCCATGTAAAAGTATTTTATATGATCACAAGGATCACTTTTACACTTATACTTATCAAACTTGGGAATGGTAAAGTGTTTTGGGAAAGGCTGTTGTAACATGTCCTTATCAAAGGGGTAAGGGCATAGTTCTTCATATGAATATTTTCTATTCTGGCCTACATTTCCCTCTTGTAACGTAGTGAGCGTATTTTTCATTGATTGTAACTCTTTCTGAATGAGTTGCTCCTTAGTAGGTGACATCGGTCTTTGTACCTGAGTCACTTTAAAGGTATAGTCCATGTGTGGATCTGATTGAAAATTGCCAAGTTTATTTTTGTCTTTGTCTTTGTATATGTTTCTTCTTGAAGAGCCTAGGTTTGCTAGTTTCTGGCTCAACTTCAAGATTTTTTTGGAGGATCTCCTCCGCAACTAGGGTTCCTCTTCTTCATCAAATTTTAGAGGAGGGGAAGCTTTATGTTCATTTTCACTTTACGTGAAGCCTTTTAGCAAGGTTTTTGTGATGGATCCTCTTCGGTAGTGTCCTTATGTTGCCCAGAAGTGGAAGCGTATCCAACATCAAAGGAGTTTTCTATGTCTAAGATGAATCTTCATTATCCTTGGTTATGGTTACTGACCTTTGTTTATTCTTCACACTCTTACAGAAGTTTAGCTCCTAATTCTAAGACTCTTACGAGTACTTGATCTTTATTATAATATAGGATTTCATCAAATCTATTTAGGTCTAACCTCTGTTGTTCTCTAGAAGAGTCTGACTCTTCTCCACTATGATCAATTAATAGCTCCATATCTTTGACTTGAGAAAAGAGAGGGGCCAAATTATTTCCACTAAATGGGAAGGTTTCGAAAGGGTTTTCTCCTATGTCATGCTCATTTGATTTGGCTGCCATTTTTGTGATTTTAGGAATTACTAGCAGATGTTTGTATGTAGCTAGCGTGACCCCTAAGTGTATGGTTTCTGCAAGCAACTCAAGATAATGTTTGGACTAAACTACAGTGTGTCCTAGATGTAGTGTTATGTAATCATTTTATCAAGGAACATTCATATGCACACCTAAATGTAATGATCACCCAATTTGTTGCTACCAAGCCTAAGCCCTAAAAATAGATAGCGACAATACCATATCAATATGTAGGTCAAGTTAGAATTCTAACAAGGCCTAAGCACTAACGTGATGTTGACGCAGTCCCTCGACAAGGTATATTTAAGACTAGTTTGAATGTTGATGAAAGCCAAACCTTCTGAAAAATGGAAGTCATGACTAGATATAGCGTAATAATGTCACCATGATACATTAATCGAGCAAGCAAGGTGTTAGTACCATGACAACCTTATCACAATATATATAAGGTGTTATTGACACTTTTCAAGAAGACTTAGATGACGTCGAAACTGAAACCAAGTGATAAGTATAACAAGGAGTTTTTAATTATATGAGTAGCGTAACCATGTAATAAAGGGACTTATACCATTTTCTCATAAAAATGAGAACACAATGTAAGTACCAAGATAGTGTGCCTAGGATGCAAACAAACTTATCAACTCAAGAAGAGACAAAAGATGAACCAGACTCACATCGGTGAAGATGATCTTGAAATCAAGATGGAAGGACTTTTATCAAAGATACAAAAAGCGTACCTACACACTTTAGACGTTTAACAACCCAACCATAAACATGGATGGGCATAAACAGACAAAAAAGTGGCAAGAACTATCTCTGATAAAATTTGTGAGGTATGCACCTTTCTCACCCCGAAAAAGTGGGTGGTGAGAATGCAAGGGTATAGATCAAAAAATATGAAAACAAACCAAGTGCCACTTGGGCAGAGTTTCACCTCATCTGAAGACAAGAACAAAACTAAGCAAAAGTGGGACGTAGTTTAGTCTCATGATGAAAGACACTTAGATCAAACTCACAAGGGTTCTTTTCCTTGTTTGAAAAACAAGGTTTAGACTCCAGATGAGTTGTCACTTCATGATGGCTTGACACAACAATGGACTAGTAAAGTGGGCTCTAAGATAGAATGGCCTCCTTAATAAGTTCTCTCAACTAGGTGTTACAAAGCTATCTTAAGTGAGCGTGATTTACCCAAATAGTCCCTTGCCTATCTTGGGAGTATCTTGGCTTTACTTTACCCCCTTAGAGCACAAAGGGAAACTAGTGCATCCACTGTGCTCTCCCTGGGGTCACCATACTGCATACAACCGGTAACTTTATCTCACAAGGTGTATTAATCAAGTGGGTAAGCAGAGCACTTCCTATTTCATCCACGAGGTTACTCAGTGGTGGATTACTTTAGGGTTCCTGGAACCACCCCCATTGTTGTAGTTTAAGGTGTTATGCCAAAGGGATTATGTTCTAGTTGAGTGGATAGGGATGTACCCTTTTCCAAAACCTGTAATACAATGTTTTGAATATGGTGTGTTTTTATCTTGCTTAACTTAAATGTGGTTTTAAGTATCACACCATTTGGCAACCTATATGAAAACACATGCATTATAAGTTTTGTGTTTTGAACATCTTTCTTCTACAAGCATTGGGTCCTGTATACAACAATTTTTAGTAGTTTCCAGTTCACGGTTTGATGTTTAGAAAGAGAACTTTACACTTTTCTTTTGATTCCTAAGATCACCAATAGGCACAAAGGAAGAGCATACGTAATGTGAAAAAGCCTACTAAATCACATAAAAGTTTATCTTATCTTTTATAAAAAGTGTTTTGAGCATTTGATACAAGTCTTTGTATAAGTGTTTCTGATCTCCAAGATCACTTTTTAAGGCGCGAGGAGAGAGCATACACACTTTTACAAAATTAGTTTTTAAGCTAAGAACTAAAAACACTTTAAACTATGCAAACCGAAAGACCAAAGAAAAACTCTATTTTTAACTTGTTAGTCTTAGAAATCTGCAAAGCAAAGATCAAAAAAAGGTTTTTGCAGTTTATAGAAAAAATTCAATCTTTACACAGACACCTATGCTCCCAAACCAACACCAACACTCCCCAACCAACGGGTACGTGCCCAACTCAACGGATACACCTGCAGACAAAAATAAATGAAATCCAATATATTAAAACACACGCGCGCTTACAACTAGACATGGATGCTTTGCAGATTAACGTGGATGCTTAGGTTTCAACGTGTACGTGCCCAAGCATAAAAATGACAATTTTCAAAGTTTTAGTCAAGCTATTTACGATGAGACAAAATTTGTAAATGATGAGGAATGCCAGACATGACTACACACCTATTCCGATGGGGACACTTTGGGGTTGCAACGTGTACATGCCCCTTGTTAACACCTACGTGCACCCTGTGAAAAACTTGCAAAATCGACGGATTTTCAAATTTTCAAGAGAAAATAGGTTAGTTATTAGTCAAAGTGTCTTATTTCTATATCAAACCCACAAAATAGATGTAAATGAAGGTCATTTATCTAGTTTTAGAAACATAAATGAGGAAATAACATGTGATTTGACCCAAAAATTTAAAATGAACTTTGAAGAACTTAAAAGACCTCCATTAATGGAGGATGGACATAAGTGTCCCACCGGGTGTGCCAAATGTGTTCAATGAAAAGTTGTAAAATCCATGGAATTGGGGTAAGAATCTCTAAAGAAACCCCAAAGGATTTTAACAATCTGATCAATGGACCATGTGATAAGAAATGAGCAAGGGTTTCTTCTTTGCATACATTAATTTGAAGTAAACAAGCAAACTAAGAAAATGAAACTAACCTCTATTCTTTGAAAGCTTTGAAATAATGAACCTAAGAGGATCTAAGCATTCAGTTTGTGTTTTAAGAGAAAGATATCTCCCCATTAATGGCTTCAAGGCCAATGGTTCTTCCCTTTTACTCCATATTTGTGCTATAAAATACAAAAGCAAATACTACTAGCTCAATGGAAGAAAATGAAATACAATCTAAAGCCTAAACAAAATACTATAATTTGTGCTAGGAAGAAGAGATAATTCTTAGAAAATGAGGGAGGGGGTCTAGCCCTATTTATAGTTTTCTATTTGGGAAAATGGGAGATTTGGTGCATGTGGGACAAATGCTAAAGTCCAAAAAGCACTTTTAGCAAGTCAAAGTATGATTTGACTATGTTTTAGAAGAGACTGACCATGGTTAGAGGGTAATTAATCTTACCAAGAGAGAAATTAGGTTTCTGAAGGACTTCTGAAAGGCTTAATCAATCCAACGAAGTGGATTGATACTCCAAAGAGCTAATAAAGGTGGTAAAGAAGGGAATATTAGCCAAGAAGAGGTTACTATAACCTATTTAGTTAGTTTATAAGAGGAAATATGACCAACAAAGTGTCGTAAGGGGGAGTTAGATCTAACTGATGAAGTGTCATACATTTGCAAGGGGAAGAATAGTTAGTATAATATTACGAATAATAATGCATTGATCAAACTACGGTGTCTACAAACCCTACTGCGATATTGATAAATGGATGCGGAGAAGTATAGATCAATAATAAATCAAACTAGCATGTATTATAAAATTGAATTGAAAATGATGGTAGCTAAGGAGTTGGTAATGGATAAGAGTACTATGATAACTAGCATCCAAACATGTATAATACTAAGATAACATAGAACAATTAAGAAAGAAATGAACTCATCTATGTAAATGAAAAGAGATGATTAGAACACTCACCTTGTACCTGTAGGGTGGTCATTGATGAATTTATCTCTCTAGAGAAGTAGTACGCCAAGAGAGATTCTATAGTAGGTAGAGAAGGGGAACACCGTTCCTATCCTAGACTCACTATAGGTGACCTAATAATTTAATAAACTATCCAAGAAGAAGAGTATCCAATCTAATCAAAGTAAGATTTAAGATGAACCAAGAGCTAGGTGATTAGATGTGAAGATGGTGTAAAAGAGAAGATAAAAAGGTAGTTCAAATTATATGGATTCCTTTTTTATTATGGGTTTCAAATTAAGTGAGTTTATATATAGGAAGCCATCATTCATGGGAAATTTAATCGGCCATGGGAAAATACAACACCAACACCATCACCCATAGGTGATGACATCGACCAAGGGTAGTGAAAAGAGGTAATGTGTCGTAAAAAGTAAAAATAGTGTGTCATAGATCATGGATGTGGATAAACAAGGTGCAAAGTGGTGAGATGTAAGCAAGAAGTTGTGAATGTGATGTGTATGATACCTAGGAGGACAAGGATAACTAGTGCAAGAAAAACTAAGGCCAAGACCAAATATCAACACTCTCTCTGTGTACCATATATAACAACCCATAATGGTTACATGAATAACCATTCCCAATTCTTGGTAAGCTCCTTAAGGCACAAAATATAGAAATAGATGCATCAATGAACCTTATCTACACAAAAGAAACTATTAGCAACATGTGTGAAAGAATAAAATTGAAAAATCAGGTGTATACATAATGCAAAACACAAATCTCTACCGTGTGTTACTTATATTACTCATCAAAAATTAACATCCTATATAATCTTGGAGACACTAGAAAAGGTTTGAGATAATGTAATATTCCAATGACTTGGACATGGCTATTCATGCCTCTTGTCACTCATTAATGTCTTAAAAGGTTTAGAGTAGGGATCAAAGGTTTGAGAGAGTCACATATGCTTTGATAGCCTCCATGTTTCAAAGATTCCACTTATCAGCCATTGGTATTTTACAAGGTTTAAAATTATGAGGAACCTAAGGATATCAAAGTATATAGTAACACCAATTAGTTCCAACTGTCCTCCATCAACACACAAAAGAAAAAGTGAGGTAAAAAAATGAAGCTCTCAATTGTACAAAAATTAATTGCTTTCCAAGTGTTGTAGATCCATTAAAGAAACTAAAAATAATGAAAGTGACTAAGTTCAAAATATTTTCCTAATGAGCATATGTCATTGAGTGACATGTGGAATTGATTTTCACAATTAATTCTGATAGGTCTACAATAATTAAAAACCAAGGGATTTGGACATCATTTGAGCATTAAGGGAAAATACATTTAAAAGAGCATGAATGTTTTAGGATAATTTTGATTTGGCTTGTATGCATACAAAGAAAAATAAGTAAATAAATTTTAATGAGTTTTAATCACAAGGGAAACTAAAAATTCAACAAAGTTGAGTTTTAGAAACAATTTCATATTTGTTTTACAGCTTCTAAAATGTCCAAATGAATTGAACAAGGTTCATGATATATTTTAAAGTCCATAACATATTTAATGAGATAAAGAAAACATATATTTTAATATTTCAATCCAAAAGTATATTTCCATCATGAATAGTCCACATTCATAAATAGGTTCCATTGGATCTTAATTATAATAGTGTAAAAGATTACGTGGAGAATCTAGTCTACATTATTATGTGCAAGGTCATAGTTTGTACGTACTTAGCTTTAAGATTTTAAAATGTAACATTGTTTTAACGACATGAAATTAGTACACCTAACTCATACTTGTGACCATTGAGCCAACTGATTTTAATCAAGTGGTGTTATGAAAATTTGGTCTCGTATTCTTACATAAAGGATTGAGACACAACTAATTTCTTGTAAGTCAATTATAATTTTGAGATAAAATTGTAAGGATGGACTTGCATATATTTAAGCATGCCATTATACTTGTGTTAGGGATACATCTTAGAAAAAAAGAGATATAGTTTGGAATAGTTAATTGATTTAACCCAAATTAGAATAAGGGATCATAATCATATCCGAATCTAGAGTATATTATGTGCAATTAGATTTTATAAATTGGTCCTATGATATTAAAATGTGATATTACATGTAAAATGATATTGAGAACTTACATTAAATCAGGCATAATGATAAATATAGTAAAACATAAGAATATGCGTGTACTTAGCTTTTTGATTGATCTCGAGACTGATTTGGTTGTGAAAGAGAGATGAGCTAGCTAGAAATCTTTTGTAAATGGGTCGTCTCTAATTTTCAACAACACTATACTCAAAGATGGAATTATTTTTGATATTATCACACTTTTGGATGGTTTGGTATGGGTTTTAAATGGTTCTATTTAAATGTGTAAAATATTTTTTGCGACTTTTCCTTATGTAATACCAAGCTTGAACATGTTCCTTGCTAAACAAAATGCTAACATTCAAAATCCAATCTCTTCCTCTATATAACTCTTCTAAAAATGTCTTATCTTTATCTCTTATTTATTGTTAATTTTGGAAATATTATTTAGTCAAAGAAACATAAAACATATAATATGTATTACACAACTTTTAGTCTAATGTTTCTCTTTAGTCCAAAAATGTACAAAAGGTTTAAGATGTGAGGCTTAGTTTGGGCTGACAAGTATAGTTCCTCCCCTTCATAATCACCAACAATGATGTCAATTTAAAATATTTCTTTGGGTAATTTCATCTTCCGGGGTCGGGATTATTAGAATATTTCACCTACATAAGGCTATATAAGTAAGTCAAAATCCCTTTATAACTCACCCGACATTATTATAAGCTCCTATTGTAAACATCATTCTAAAATTAATTAAAGGGTTCTGAATCTTCTCAAATAAGCTACACATAACATATGTCAGTTTGAAATACAATTATGAATAATTCAACTAGGTCAAAGAGTCCAACTTCATCAATTTGCAAGCATGACAAGATTATAGATTTGTGTATTAGCAAGAGAAAAGTCACTCTAAGAATTGCACAAGGTTTTTAATCAACAAAGGGTTAAGTCACATAGCTGGGACACACCAAATTTCACTATTATCATGCTAGTTAAAATCTATACTACACAATTATCCCAAATTTATTACTTAACCCAAGTGATTAATTAATAGGTGTACAAGCTTATAGATTCTTTTAAGAGGAATAATTAACATGATTTAGACTATGGGAGGGATTTAATCAAATAAATGATGATTTACTAATTTAATGGAAGAGGAAGATAATTAATTAATAATAATTAATTAGTCTAGATAGAAAGGGGGATTAATTAATAGAATTTCGTTAATTGGTGTATTTGTTAGATAGAAGGGTTAATTAACTAGTATAATGTAGCTAATTAACAATGATAGAAGAGGAAGTGTGTTTTGTTCTCGATATGTCATCAATTTGTGGGAAAGAGGAGAATTAGCAAAATTTAAGTATTTAAATTGCTCAAAGTTAAATTATAGGTGTCTACAACTTTTAGTTTGATGTTTCTCTCTAGTCTAAAAACATAAAAAGGTTTAAGATGCGGGGCTTAGTTTGGGCTAACAAGTATAGTCCCTCCCCTTCATAATCACCAACTAACCCGTGGGGGTTCATTAGATAAGAAATATCCTAGCACATGGGTTCATATTGAGGTAATTAAAATTAATAAAATTAAAGTCAATATACTAGTAGACATGAGGGGGTGAAAGGGTTTAATTTATTAATGTTTTGAATCAGGTATTGGGGGTAGGTTAGAGAGGTGGGCCAAAGGAAAGGAAGGTTTAATTTTAATATAAAACTAAAACATTTGAACCCTAGTTTTTAAAAGTAAATACCTTAAAATTGCAAAAATAGTGTGGTCATAAATTAAATTATAATCTCTTTTTTAATAAATAAATCTCAACTAAGAGATTCAAGAAATAATAAGATGGTAGAAAACTAGGATTGAGTATGATTTTCAACACAAGTGATATTATTCCACCATCTTAATTATTTGAATAACTACTGATAAATGATTAAATCTTGACACTTATAAGGTAATTTATAATAGGCCTTCAATGGCTTCAAACTATCTTTCGAGACGCAATGTATATTAAAAAAATTGAGTGAGAAATATAATATATTTTCTCGCTTAATATATCGGGTACAAATAAAAAGGTGTAAGTAAAATTGTAATTGAAAAATGGGTAAGTAAGGTACATGGTAAAAATAGGGGTATTTTCATTCTAATAATATAACAGGAGGGGTATTATCAATTGAATAATTAGAGGTAGAAACTAGAATTAAGGGTATTCTTTAATACCCTTCGAATGCACGTGCTATACCATACTTTTACTAAGTGAACCCCGTGAACTAACCCAATGGAGATGTTGGGTTAGTTTTGGATAATGAAGGTTTAGAAAGGTTTGAGTCAACCTTAGGAGAGTTTTTTTTTACTTTAGTGGCCCATGGGGTTTGAGGGGATTTATTAATTAACCCAAGTGATTAATTAATAGGTGTGCAAGCTTATAGAATCTTTTTAGAGGAATAATTAACATGATTTAGACTATGGGAGGGATTTAATCAAATAAATGATGATTTATTGATTTAATGGAAGAGGAAGCTAATTAATTAATAATAATTAATTAGTTTACATAGAAAGGGGGATTAATTAACGAAGGTCATTAATTGCTGTATTTTTTTAGATAGAAGGGTTAATTAACTAGAGTAATGTAGCTAATTAATGGTGATAGAAGAGAAAGTGTGTTATATTGATGATATGTCATCAATTTGCGGAAAGTGGATAATTAGCACAATTTAAGTATTTAAATTTCTTAGGTTAAATTATAGGTGTCTATAAATTTTAGTCTGATGTTTCTCTCTAGTCCAAAAATGTACAAAAGGTTTAAGATGCGGGGCTTAGTTTGGGTTGACAAGTATAGTCCCTCCCCTTCATAATCACCAACATTGATGTCAATTTAAAATCATTCTTTGGGTAATTTCATCTTCCAAGGGTTAAGATTATTAGAATATTTCACCTACATAAGGCTATATAAGTAAGTAAAAATCCCTTTATAACTCACCGACATTTTTACAAGCTCCTATTGTAAACGTAATTCTAAAATCACTTAAAGGGTTCGTGTATCTTCTCAAATAAGCTACACATAACATATGGAAGTTTGAAATACAATTATGAATAACTCAACTAGGTCAAAGAGTCTAGCTTCATCAATTTCCAAACATGCCAATATTATAGAGTTGTGTATTAACAAGAGAAAAGTCACTCCAAGAATTGCACAAGGGTTTTAATCAACAAATGGTTAGGTCACATAAATTGGGGAACACCAAGTTTCACTATTATCATGCTAGTTAAAATCTATACTACAAAATTATCCCATTATCTTTCTCACAAGATACACTAGGTAGCCATTATAGGGTTGGTTAGTTATTCACTCTTTCATAAACACTTAAGAGAAATACACTAGGCTTGATCCTACAATGAAGGAATGTCTTGTAGCTCTTAGATTGGTTTAGTAGTTGATATTTTGACCTCTAATAGGAGTCTAACCTGAACCACACAAAAATAAGTTTAATTTTTAAAACCATTTTGTGTCATTTAGCTATATTTTGACATCATGACTAGGTACAATTTTTGCAATGGAGACACAGTACAAAAAACCATGAGTAGGCACACTAAACCACATGCAAGCACATATCTGGACATGCATATGCATTGCTATAATACTATATGTTTTCTGTTATTGAAAACCTATTAGGCTAGTGTAGGCACCCTAACCTCAACACAGTACCATAACATTGACACACGCACCATTCTCACTGCTAGCAAACAAATTTTGTGTTTGTATCTATGGAACAAGAACCCAAAGCATAGCATATGCATCTCTCATCCAAGACACATGCCTTATCATAGTTTATATACCGTATTTTTTTTTCCGGACACACACGCCTATACCCTAACGAACACACATATATCTTAGTGTAAACATATCTTGGGTAGTACAAGACACTGCTGCAGACCTATATTTACACAGAAGGGTGCGGGTTCCCTAACCCATACAAACATACCTAACCTCGTGTGCGGGTGCTTGATATCTATTTGCATATTAATTCCATATTTCCAAAGGTTTGTGTCCTAAAGTGCTAACATCATTGCAAGTTTAATCGCCAATTCTTATGTTTGTAGAGTACATTTACATGGTAAATCTAAAGGAAATTGGTTTCAACTAGTTTGGAGAAATATTCGATAATGGTGTCACCGATAGTAATTATCACCGATAGTATATGTTATCGGTGTGGAACATATATAATTTTTCAATTTTTTTTTGAAAATAACAATTAAAATAGTCAATTTAGTATGTGTAACTTCCACATATTGAGCTCTAGAATCCTCAATGAAGAAGTAAGAAGTTGTTTTAACTTTATTTCTCTCGATTTGTTTTGATGTACTTTGAGATGATCTCATAGTTAGGTTTTGTTTATTATTTCAAGAAACTCGGTACCCATAGAAAAGTCTTAGAAGGCGTTGACATAAAATTGGGCATTGTTATCCAAAATGAGCCCCTTGCTCATTTTTGGCTAACTCCCTTCATTTCATTCCTCCCTTGTGCCTCAATCATAATTTTTACTTTTTAGGAACTCAAAATGTTCTAGAAATGGCACCATTGGATAGAGCTCTTTCTCAGCTTTCCAGAAAGGTAAAGTTTTCTTCCTAACTCTAAGTATTTTTGATGTTATGGCTCGGTGGAGTTTTTGTGAGAAATTTTCCCAAGATAACCCCGCCAGCCAATCAGAAGTTGCCACGTCGGCATCGGAGCAATCGGGAGGTGGGAGAAAAAATTTGGAAAATTTTCTAAGTGTTGGCGCAATGGGAAATTTTCCCATGGAAAGCCTGAGCCAATGGAAGGAGGCCACATGTCCTCGGAAGGGCGGAGGCAGAGGTAAACTTGGAATTTTTACCAAGTGTTTGGCAAGGTTTTAGAAGGAATTTTTGGCCCGATGGCCCGCCGCGAATAGGATCGTGCCACGTGTCCAAGGGGAAGAAGTTGGGAAAATTTCCCAAGGGTTGGCGCAAGTAAAATATTCGGCCTAAGGCCCGCATCCAATAGCATGGTACCGCGTGTCACCGGGCGGTGGGGGTCAAAGGTGTGAAAGGATTTTATCCTTTTCACCCAAGTGAGGGAAATTTTAAAAGGGAATTCTGCCCCCCAAAAACCCGAACCAATAGAATCATGCCACGTGTCCATGTGGCAAAAAAAACACAAGGTAGACCCGTAGGGAAAAATGAATTTGAAAGGCCCACATCCAATGGGGTTGTGTGACATGTCCATCTCAGAGAAGATGGTCAACATTGATGAAAAATTTAAGAGTAGAGGCCCACGACTAATCACATCATGCCACATGGCCTCGGAACTTCGGCCGGTGGAGAATTTTTGGAAAATTTTCCAAAGGCAAAAATGATGAAAAATGAAGTAACAAAGGCCCGCAACCAATCAGAACATGCCACATGGCCTCAGGATGGCAGGGCATAGAAATTTTCCCAAATGCAAAAAGTGGGAAAATTTCAAATTTTCAGCCCGCCAACCCATTTTGGCCCTATTTTTCCCTAAATTTTCAAATGAGCATAACTTTCGATCCAGAGCTCAATTTTTACGTTCTTTATATCAATGGAAAGCTGGTGAAATTATCTACATGATTCTAGGGTCAATTTTGTGTTTTGATGGAGTTTGGAGAGATAAAATTGGAAAACACCTCTGGCACGTGGAAATCAACAGAAATGACGTTTCAACCACCATTTTTAATGAAGAATGGCTCGCATTCTCTCCCAGCATGGTTAAAAATGTCAGGGAATGGAATTTTGAGGGTGCCCATGCTGTTTTAATACCATTTGGTTGGTGGTTGAAGCTCCTCTCATGTTTTCCCATGTTTCTCTCTCCTGAGCTCATTTTTGCATTGTAAAAGCCAGAATGGGCTCATTTTTAAAAATAGTTAGACATTCTTTTAGCTCTGCAACTTCCCTTTTCTTCCTAATTAGGCATATTTGTGGAATTTTTACCTTTCCATGTAAATCTGCGCTGCTTTTTCCTCTTGGTCATTGTAATGCACTGTATTGGACCTGGAATGATGATATATACTCTGTGATTAAATCTTCTCAATCCTTTCATATGTTCATCATTACTTCCTGATCTTTCATTACATTTTGGAAATTTGTGCATGTTTTATGCTATATTTTCTTATGGATTGTGTATTTTTTATAGCAGCAGGTGTCTAATACTCCTTTGGTGCATCACCTTATTTAGACTAGGTTTATTTTTGCATTTTCTCAACCCTGTCTCCTTGGCAAAATTTGATTAAGTTATAGGTAAACCCTCTGTAGAATGTCATGCACACTTGAATAGAGGATTTGAGGAACTAGCCTCTAATATGGAGATTCTTTTCCCACTTTTTACAAGTCCCACACTTGAGGGAAAAGATTAAATGTTGTGCAATCACACTAGATGCTAAAATGTCAAACTATAAATCTGATGGAACATCCAGAGGGTGCTGCTAATTTGCACTAATAGTTTTGGCATGCCCAGTGGGACCTTAGAGGTATTTATCTCCATTGCAACAAAATTTATGTGCATTTTATACAAGTTTCTTTCTTAAAAGAGCCTTGAAATACACATCTCGGCGACTCCAAGGAAGAAGAATCAACTTGGTTTTAGTAGTACAGGCACGAAAACCGTTGAAAAGAATCAACACAAGGTCAAGAGTTAGAGAAGAAGAAGTATTGTTTGATTATCTACAATTATCTCTAAGAAGAAGACAAAGAGGGAGGAGAATTCAAAGGTCTCCATCTCCACCAAACAGAACTCTATCAACTCCTCCACCTGGTAGACCTTTCATCTAATCAACAAGGGTTCTAAGGCCAATCAGAATGGCACAACACAACCCATATGTCAATTTCACTGGCAGTAGCCCACTTTCTCTCAATGCACAAAATCCAATCCTAGTTGTAGCACTAAAGAACATTCCATAATTTACTGGAGAGAATCAGACCACTCCTGGTGATCATGTCAAGGATATTGCTAATATTTGTGTAATCCATGAGATTGATGAGATGCAAGTTGTTGTCAAACTGTTGGCATATTCATTCAAAGGGAAGGATTTGCAATGGTTCAGGAGCCTTACTTCAGGTTCTATCCAAAATTGGAACCAGCTTTGTATAGCCCTCCATGAGTAGTTTGGAGAAAAGGGAGATAACTTGTCCCTTTTGGAACAATTGACAACTATCAAGAGAGCTCCTAATGAGCAGCTGACTGACTTCAACTTCATATTTCAAAGGACTTGGGAGAGAATTCCAATGGTAGTAAGGCCAACAGTAGAAGGTTCTTTTCTATATTACCTTAAAGCTTTAAATTTTGATATTTCTATGTTGATTCAATCCATGGGAGGCACAACTATCCCTACTACTTATAGCATTTCCATTAGAGCTAAAAATTATCTGATTCAAGCTGGTAAGCTAGCTCCTAGGCCTCCAATGCCATTGTATCCAAATTTAGAGAGTCCAAGCACTAATCAAGTGCCTATTTTAGCTCCTATTCCCACCCCTAGAAATTAGAGTACAAATGAAGCTTCTACTTCATCTTCTAGTGCCTCAAATGAACTTCAAGAGGTCATGAAGCAATTGCAAAATTTAGGTAATGAGCTGGTTACGCTCAAGAGGAAGCAAGCCCAAGGTTTTAGACCTTCTTATCAGCCTCAAGCTTAGCCTAGCAAACAGCCATATCAGCCTCAAAGACCACCCAATCCATATGTAAATCAAAACCAAACAAGGCCTCCTGCCTTGCCAATGACCATTTCAGCCCTATAATCCCAATGCTACATCTGCCTCTAAAGCAATAGTGCCATTACAAAACAACATAGCTCAAGAGTATGATTGGTGTTTCCCATGTAATGAACCTCACAACCAGTCTATGTGCTTCAATGGTTCCCTAAATCAAGCATAAATGGTAACAACAACTAGTGTGGAGGGTGAAGGGAGTCAAGGACATAACCAACAACAAGAAACATCCCAACAACAATCAGCTCCAAATGATACCACACTTGTAAACTAGTAGGCGAAGACTTTTTGTGGTATGAATCAAACAATATCTCAAAGTTTTGTAGCCAACACAAGGTCAAAAAGGAGAAATTTGGGTGAAGAACAGCCATTGGGTCCAATTAATCCATAACCTTCTACCACCCCACAAATCTGTTGGCAAACAAAATGCAGTTTACAAACATGCAAGGACCACCCAAACCAGCTCCTAAACCAACTCAGATGCCAGTGCTGCTGCCCATGTGCAAGGAATGAATGTGCAGGCTAGAGGACAGCAGAGGGATGCTTCCTTCCCATTCAACATCATTTATTAGATGAAAAAGACAAATGTAAACATATCAATGTGGGAATCACTATCCATCCCAGGCGAAAGAGATTTGCTACAAGCTGCAATGAAGGACTGGTCAACTTTAAATCAACAGGCCCAAATGCAAGAGAAGGTACTCACAAATGCTTCCCATCCTAAAGGGAATCATGAAGGAAAGAAAGGTAAAATGTTGAAGCCCCCTCCATTCTATGTTTCATTGATCATTGGAAACCAATTAGTACACAACTGCATGATTGATTCTCGGAGAAAGTAGTTCAGTAATGCCCAAGCAAATAGCTGATCAGTTGGGGCTCCAATATGAAGTCATATCCAAAGGGGTAGTGCAATTGGATGGGACAGTAGTGACAATAGTAGGAGTGATTAAAAATTTGATTCTTACTTTGCATGCATGCCCCAACGTTGTTGTTTTGCAAGATGTCTTAGTGATAGATCTTCCACCACTCTTTTCCCTATGTTTGTCAAGGGATTTCATAGCTAAGATTGGAGGTTACTTATCTATTGATTGGTCACACATGTTGTTTAGAACAAGATATGGAACTAAGGCCACAATTAGATCTGAGCCTATTGCAAACTTTCACATTGAGCCTCACACTCCAAGCCAAATCAATGCCAACTATTCAGCATTTGATCAAGAAGATTATCCAAGCACCGATGAAGCCGACACCAAGGTTGGAAACATCCCATATTTGACTCTTGATGGATGGGCAAGAAAGGTGCATGATTTTTATACTTATAAAGAAATAGAGGAATCGGAGCTAGGAGTCTATTGCATGCATGAAGGAAATCAACCTATTCCTAACATCACCAAGCCGGACCACAAGGATGACAATGAGGTATGGCAGTTGTTCTTTAATGGATCAAGAAGTAGACAAGGTGTAGGAGGGGCTATGCTTGTTTCACCTCAAGGAGTTAAGTATTATTCAGCTTTTAGATTTCAATTTGTATGTTCTAATAACACTACTGAATATGAAGCTTTGATACAAGGATTGCATTGGTCAATCAAGAGAGGAATAAAGAACTTGCAAGTTTTTGGTGATAGTGAGCTGATTGTTAACCAAGTTAAGGGGCAGCATGCTGCCAAGAATGATCTTCTCAAGTGCTACAAAAACAAGGTGTGGGACCTCATTGAAGATTTTGAGGGCTTTAGCATCAAGTCCATCCCTAGGAAAGAGAACCAAGCTGCTGACAGGCTTGTAGCAGTTGGAGCAGCCTTTGATGTTGTTGAAAGCATCAAGAAAGACAAAGTACAACCAAGCATTCATGTGATTGTAAGGCCTTTAGTGCCAGACAACAATGTAAGTTGGAAAGTGTTTGAAAATGATCAACAAATCATCCATTTCTTGCAAGAAGAGGCTGAGTTCTCAATTAAAAAATTAGGAAAAGTTAGAACAGCATAATGGTGATCAAGTGGTATAATTGAGAACCAACAAACTACCAAAGGGACTTGTCACTTTGGAGTCCATTTTCAATCCTAATGATCAGTTTAGGAAGGAGAAAGTTAACATGCAAGTCAAGGAGATGATTCAAAGTGCCCATCTTGGTGAAAGAAGGCAAATCACTCCAAATTGCTAAGATGACAACCGAGAAAGAAAGGTATGAGTTCATACAACTTTGTCAAGAATTCCCTAATGTGTTTGCTTAGAGCTATGAAGATTTGAAAGGTTTCAATCCCAAGTTAGCTCAACACACTATTGAATTGGACCCAAGTGCTAAACCCATCAGGTAAAAACAAAGGCCGCTTAATTCTTAGCTAGAGCCTCTCATGAGAAAATAATTGAATAAGTTGATAGAGTCAAGTATCATATTCCCTATCAAGCATTCTAGTTGGGTAGCCAACTTGGTTCTAGTTAGAAATAAGAGTGGAGAAATCAGATTGTGTGTTGACTTCAGAGATTTGAATAGAGCATCTCTCAAGGATCATTACCCACTGCCTTATATGGAGCAGATTTTACAAGTTGTTACTAGCTCGAAAGGTTTTCATTGCTTGATGGCTATTCAGGGTACAATCAGATTATGGTGAAGGAAGAGGATCAATTCAAGATAGCCTTCACAACCAAATGGGGGACTTATGCATATAGGAAAATTCCATTTGGGTTGTCCAACGCTGGAGCTACATTCCAAAGGGAAATGGACATGGCGTTCAAGGATTTGATTAACAAAATGGTGCTGATATATCTAGATGATATCACTGTTTTTCAAAAATGCAACGATCATCTCTTTCATTTGAGACAAGTGTTCCAAAGGTGTAAAAGATTTGGGGTATCCTTGAATCCTAAAAAATGTATTTTTATAGCTCATGAAGGAAAGCTCCTTGGCCACATTGTCTCCAAAGAAGGATTAGTGATCAATCCAGAAAGAGTTGAAACCATAAGAGCACTACCATTGCCAAGCCATAAGAAAGCCCTTCAAAGTTTTTTGGGAAGGACAAATTTTGTTCGAGGTTTGTCACAAATTTTGCAGCCCTAGTCAAGCCTATCACCAAGTTGTTAAAGAAAAGCATAGTTTTAAAATGGACAGTAGAAGGAAAGAAAAGTTTTGAAGAAATCAAAGAGGTCATCTCACAAGCTCCAACTCTCATCAACCAAAATTTCTCCAAGTATTTCATCCTCTACGCATTTGGAGGTGATGATACTATTTCTGCAATTTTGGTATAGCAGAACAAAGACAATGATGAGCAGCCAATTACTTTCTTCAGCCAAATCTTGGAGGACTATGAGGTGAGATATTATTTCATTGAGAAGCATGTTCTTGTAGTAATTAGGATCTTGAAGAAATTCAAGCATCTAGTTTCAAACAACAAAGTTCAACTACTGGTTTCTCATGTGGGAGTTAAAGACTTCCTCCTCAATAAAGACTTGAATGAAAAGAGAGCAAGGTGGATTACTCGTGTCATGGAGTATGACATTGAGATCAAAGTCACCAAGTTGGTTAGAGGAAAAGGATTGTGTGAGCAGCTGGTCTTGAACAAACAAAAGGAAGCATGCAATGAGAAAGAGGTTGTTTTGGCATTTCAAGACAGCCATGAGCAAGGAAGCACTCAAAAATAAAATGATAATGCCCTCACTCCTTGCTGGACCCAAGACATAATGAACTTCCTACACATAGGCCCATGCCCTCTAGAGATGAATAAAAGAAAAAGGAGACACTTTAGATTACAGGTTGTCCCATATGCCCTTGTTGATGGTGTTTTATTCAAAATGGATGTGAATGGAGTGCTTTCTTGAGATGCATTGGTACAAATCAGATTCACAGAGTGTTGGAAGAGTTCCATGGTGGATGAGTTGGTGGTCATTTTACACCAAGAGTGACAACTCTCAAGATTATGAGGGTATGCTATTATTGGCCCAAGATTTTCAGTGATTGTTATGCATGGATCAAGAGGTGCAAGAATTGTGTATTCTTCATAGGTAAGGAGAGACTAGCTGCCCTTCCATTGCATCCAATTTCAATTGACCAGCCATTCATGCAATGTGATTTGGAATTCATTGGATTCATTAATCCAAATTCAAGCCAGGGACATAAGTGGATTCTAATAGCAACAGAATACTTCACCAAGTGGACTGAAGCAATAGCACTCAAGGAAGCAAATGAATCAAGCATTCTAGACTTCTATGAAGGGATAGGAACTAGATTTGGCATACCTACTACAATAATATCAGATAATGCATTGACATTCATTGGATCCAAGGTAACTGAATGGGATGTTAAGAATGGGATCTACCTAAGCACTTCATCAAATTATTATCCTCGTGGTAATGGCCAAGCTGAATCTACAAACGATAACTTTTTAAGGATCATCAAGAGGAATCTTGATGAAAATCGAGGTCTTGGCATACTAAATTGAAATCAGCCTTATGGGCTAATAGGATAACCCCAAGAGATCTACGGGTAATTCTCCATTCAAGCTTGTTTATGGAAGAGAGGTAGTTTTGCCCATGTCACTTGAGTTGCCAACATTGGAACTCATGAAGTAGTTGGAGTTGTTGGAGTTTGGGCCCATGGAGGTTAGGTATGCGAGAATTGATGGAGCTCCAAGAAATCAGAAATCAGGCATCCCAAGCAATGGAGAAGGATCAAGCTTTGATCAAGAAGACCTTTGACAGAAAGGCCAAGGATAGATCTTTCCAAGTTGGAGATATAGTGTTAAAATGGATGCAGACAGAGAAAAAACTGGGAGGCATTCAAAATTTGATGTCATTTGGAGTGGCCCCTACATGGTCAGAAAGTGTAAGGACAACAATGCCTTTTAATTGTCTACATTGGATGGTGAATAATTACGATTCCAGATCAATGGAATCCATCTGAAGCATTACTACTAAAGGAAATTCTCCACCTTGTACATATTAGCTTAGGTTTTCATTCCTCCAAGTTCTTATATGCATTGTTTTGTTGTAGTTTAGCTTTGCTTTCCTAAGTTCTTTGGCACAAGCTTCTTGTTTGAGGAAATGTATCTTGTAGGCCTTGCCCAATCAGATGGTGTTCTACCCTCCATATTCCTCCTTGCATTGTTCTAATCATTTGGGGTACCAAGTAGAGATTTGATGACTCCATGCCCAATGGATTGCTTCAAGCAACTGGTAACTTCATCCAACAAGCAGATGACCCCTCCGAGTCACCAAGATTATTATCCAAAGTAAGCCCCTTGCTCATTTTATGGCTAACTCCCTTCATTTCATTCCTCCCTTGTGTGTCAGTCAGAATTTTTTACTTTTCAGGAACTGAAAATGTTCTAGAAATGACACCATTGGATAAAGCTCTTTCTCATCTTTCCAGAAAGGTAAATTTTTCTTCCTAACTCCATGTATTTTTGAAGTTATGGCTCGGTGGAGTTTTTGTGGGAAATTTTCCCAAGACAACCCCGCTAGCCAATCAGAAGTCACCACGTCAGCATTAGAGCAATCGAGAGGTGGGAGAAAAAATTTGGAAAATTTTCTAAGTGTTGGCGCAATGGGAAATTTTCCCATGGAAAGCCCGAGCCAATGGAAGGAGGCCACGTGTCCTCGGAAGGGCGGAGGCGGAGGTAAACTTGGAATTTTTACCAAGTGTTTGGCAAGGTTTCAGAAGGAATTTTTCGGCCCGATGGCTCATGGTGAATAGGATCGTGCCACGTGTCCAAGCGGGGAGAAGTTGAGAAAATTTCCTAAGGTTTGGTGCAAGTAAAATATTCCGGCCTAAGTCCCGTATCCAATAGCATGGCGCCGCGTGGCACCGGGAAGTGGGGGTAAGAGGTGTGAAAGGATTTTATCCTTTTCACCCAAGTGAGGGAAATTTTAAAAGGGAAGTCCACCCCCCAAAAACCTGAACCAATCGAATCATGCCACGTGTCCATGTGGCAGCAAAAACACAAGGCAAGCCCGCAGGGAAAAATGAATATGAAAGGCCCGCATCCAATGGGGTTGTGCCACATGTCTAGCTCAGAGAAGATGGTCAACAATGATGAAAAATTTAAGAGCAGAGGCCCACGACGAATCACATCATGCCACGTGGCCTCGGAGCTTTGGCCGGCGGAGAATTTTTGGAAAATTTTCCAAAGGCCGAAACGATGAAAAATGAAGCAAAAAAAGGCCCACAACCAATCACAATGTGCCACATGGCCTCGGGATGGTGGGGTGTGGATATTTTGGGAAATTTTCCCAAATGCAAAGTGTGGGAAAATTTCAAATTTTCGGCTTGACCCATTTTGGCCCTTTTTTTTGCCCTAAACTTTCAAATGAGCATAACTTTTGATCCAAAGCTCGGTTTTTGCGTTCTTTATATCAATGGAAAGCTAGTGAAATTATCTACATGATTCTGGGGTCAATTTTTTGTTTTGGTGGAGTTTGGAGAGAGAAAATTGGAAAACTCCTCTGCACGTGGAAATCAACAGAAATGATGTTTCAACCACCATTTTTAATGAAGAATGGCTTGCATTCTCTCCCAGCATGGTTAAAAATGTCAGGGAATGGAATTTTGAGGGTGCCCATGCTGTTTTAATACCATTTGGTTGGTGGTTGAAGCTCCTCTCATGTTTTCCCATGTTTCTCTCTCCTGAGCTTGTTTTTGCATTGTAAAAACCAGAATGGGCTCATTTTTTAAAAAGTTAGACATTCTTTTAGCTCTGTAACTTCCCTTTTCTTCCTAATCAGGCATATTTGTGGAGTTTTTTTACCTTTCCATGCAAATATTGTACTTCTTTTTCCTCTTGGTCATTGTAATGCACTGTATTGGACCTGGAATGATGATATATGCTCTGTGATTAAATCTTCTCAATCCTTTCATATGTTCATCATTACTTCCTGATCTTTCATTACATTTTGGCAATTTGTGCATGTTTTATGCTGTATTTTCTTATGGATTGTGTGTTTTTATAGCAGCAGTGTCTAATACTTCTTTGGTGCATCACCTTATTTAGACTAGGTTTATTTTTGCATTTTCTCAACCCTGTCTCCTTGGCAAAATTTGATTAAGTTATAGGTAAACCCTCTACAGAATGTCATGCACACTTGAACAGAGGAGTTGAGGAACTAACCTCTAATCTGGAGATTCTTTTCCCACTTTTTACAAGTCCCACACTTGGGGGAAAAGATTCAATGTTGTGCAATCACACTGGATGCTAAAATGTCAAACTAGAAATTTGATGGAACATCCAGAGGGTGCTGCTGATTTGCATTAACATGCATCTCAAGTGCTTGATATGGAGCCAAAACATGACCATGATGAAATGAGTCCACTACCTTTGGGGAGATACTTGGATTCCTAAAATGATCAAGAGATTGAGATGGGTTAATCTCTCATGGTTCAAGTTGTTCCATAGGAATTTATCTAAATGTTTCCCACTTTTGAAGCTCCAAAGGGAGTGAAACATCAATGCTCTTTTCTACTACAATTTTTATCGGGATGATCTTTCTCGGATAAGAGGACCCAAAGAGCCCCATCAGATTATTTGTGAAAATAAGTGCGGGACACTTGATTTGAAGAAGCCAAAGTGTCTCTACTCTTAACGATATAATCCCTTATCTATTTGAACCATTATTTTTACCTCTTGATTATTTTCATTTTCCTCTCCTTGATGTCACCAAACTCCCGAATATTCCATGGAGTGGGAGGAAGAGGATATGACCACACTTCTTGGTACTCAGGGTCAAATAGCTTAGATCAATCATTAGTCACTCCCTCAAAAACCATTTAAATTTTAAATATATTATCCGATTTAATAAAATCCTCATATAGTACCATATTTTGATCTCAAAATCATCCATAAAATTAACCCAAGAGTCCTCAATTTATGACGTGTGTGTCAATATGGATAAGAGGAATGAATCATGATCCTTCTTGAGGTCACAATTGTGCCTAGACACATAGGAATATAAATTGAATGATGAAATGGGGGATTCAATGTTTACTTGCATCAACCATATTCTTTCATGAATATATTTCTAATGAAATAGGAAATGAGATACCATCCTATTTGCATTCTTGCACTTGGTGTGAACATGAGACAATTTTCAACACAACTCAATAATTATAATCTTGTCACTCAAGTGCTTTAGAATACGACGAGGCAAGGTCAAAACCTTTAACCCTAAGATAGGTGAAGGTAGGAAATTGAATGAAGTGACTTCTTTATTTACCAATAAAATCAATTTACTATGATGATATTCTCTACTTGATATTTCCCTCAAGGAGCTTTATGAAAAACATAGTGAATGTATCATTAACCCTCCGTAAATGATATCTACTCTCTTAGAATGAGAGCCGAGGATACTATTTGAATGTGGGATAATTCTATGGAAAATTAGGGGCATTAAAGAGACCATGGAATGGTATTTTATATGCAAGAGCATACACCAGATATGAAATCATTCAAAACTTATTGGATGTAGGAAATTGTACCAGCTACTTGTTAATGTTGTTACTTATGATTAGCCTCAAGTCAATCATCTGATTTCCTTTTTGATCACTAGAATGAATTGGTCCATCCAATCATGGAATTCCTTCATGGTTTTGTCTCCTATAAACCTATTTAGTAGGACCACTATATTACAGTAGTCCTCATGGAATTCACTTTGGGATAATGTTTTGGGCATTCGAGAGGGATTTCTTCCTTTTTTGAGCATGACCCCACAATCACTCCCTATAAGTATGAATATTTTAATTTCCATTAATGAGAGGAAGATTACCAAGTGAAGATAAAAATGATTTTGTAAGTGGGAAATTTTTAAGTATTGTGAAATTCCTTTAGTGTGATAACTACAAAAATTGAGTTTGCATCTCTACGAGTAATGTTCTTGAATTAGGGTCATAGTGTTGTGCATATGATAGAACTAGTTTTGTGATCTAAAATGAAAATGGATGACCACCTTCCAAAAATAGGATACTTGAGAAAATATTCTCCTCTTAAGGTTCTCGAGGTTCATTTAATAATATTTCTTTGATACTTTCCATAGTTGTGTGACGGACATTACTTTCTCGTACATTGGGGTATTCAATGAATAATGTGGAAATTGGCTCAAATCTTATGTAGTTGATCTTCATGGTGATTGGAGATGGTGACATGGGAGTGAGATGGAGGAGAAAATATGAGAACTTGCTAAATTTAGTAAGTCACAATTGGATGTCTAGTTTTAGCAATTTTCACAATTGTCACTTTTGCCTATATTGGATTTGAGAAAGAGAACAATATTGCTGAAAACAAAATGTTTCTTAGAATAACTATTTATGGAATGCCATTTTGATAGTGAATTAATATATTTATAAATGTGCCTTACGTGTGTCGATTGGGATGAAATAAGTTTTTAAAAATTCTATTTTTCAACGGGATGTTCTACTCTAAAATTCAAGAGTTTTCAATCATTGAGTTTGCGTAGATCTTAAAAGGATAGTTTTTGTAATGAAAATTTCATATGGATGTATAAAATATATTATAAAATTAATGGAAAATTTTTTTACTCTTCTTAAAGGAGGTTTGTGTATTCTTTATTTTCTCACTCAAAACCCTAGATGCACTGACACATCACTCGGAAAAATCACGAGTAGTCACCTAAAGTGCACAAAGGTACTGGGTCCCTCTTTGTTACTATCTTACGAGGGTGTTAGCATCCATGTATATGATAACCAAAATAAAATTGCATAATCCATTCAATCAATCAGATCTATGATCTCAATTTGGAAACACACATAATAATTAACATTCAAATCACATAGAGATTAATACCAAATTCACCATATAATGACCATAACTAGAGACATCAATAATTAATATCCATCCATAGTGATCCATTATATTAATTCATCATCAAACACATAAGATGAATACATACATGATACTATCATTAGTCATACACAATGATAAAGTATCAACATAACTTTAATACATAAAAATGATGATCATGATCCCAAAACCATGCAAATCAATACATATGTATAGGTGTGGGAATTTCCTTCGCCACCCATACACTCTCAAAATAGGTTGCATGCTCAAAATATCCATGCGCCACTACAAAGGTAACTAAAGAAGCATGCAAGCTTTGTGTAATAATAGATCATCTATTAATAACACTAGATCTGCATCATATTATTAGCTCAGCTTTGCATGATGCTTGAACTTATTCTTGTTCCCAAAATAGCTTTTGTGTATCCTCCAAGTCTTCATGCCTCATTCCAAGTCATGCTTAGTACTCCATATTATTTTTAACCCACAACACACAAAATGGCTAAGCCATGAAATTTATCCTTTTTGGTACAAAACCAAAGGGCATAAATATGTCACATCCTCACACCTAATTACATGGCCCCTACTTCCGCGCCACTATCATCTGCACCTTTAACACCTAGGCAATATTTCATCATCCCAACATTACCCCACACTAATATCATTTCCACCCTCGAAATGAGGTTGCTTTAACTTATACCTCCAAAGAATAAATAATAAAGAATGACTTATAAAAGAATTTCAATACTGAAAGAGTGATCAAATAATCATTGCACTTCTTCTTCTACACTAAGAAAAAGATCGACGTACTCATATTTGATGTTTTCTTCTAACTCTTCTCGAATCGATTCCCTTCTTCACCCTTGTAGGAAAATCTCCAAGCACAAGTATCCATTTCATCTAAAGTCATGTCTTTTCCCTTATGCTTCAACAACCTTAACACATTTTCTAAACCTAAGATCATGCCATCCATAACATCCATTCTTCACATCATCAACTTCCCCAATTCCTTAATTCTATCGCCATGAGGATCTTGAGATGCTTTGAGCACGTCATGCTTTTACTGCTAACATCACCAGCCTCTCCTCATGCCCCAAAGTCTCATTATTCTTTACTACAAGGACTACATCCTCCTCTTCTAATGTCCTTGTTTTAATAATGTTCTCAGGATCCTCACACATTTTTAGTGCCAAACTTTCCATTTTCAACTTATCCCTCAATGTATCAAGGATGGCATCATACTCAACTATCTTCTGTGTTATCTACTTCTTTACTCTATATTTTCCCACCGTAGCCTCTTTCTCCTTTTCTGTAGTTATTTCTTCCATACTTGGGCCATGCACATTGGTTCCTTCATCTAACAGTAAGTGCACTAAGGTCTGTAAATAATGCAGGGCTGAGGGAAACCTACCACTTACATGTTTCTCATATTATGGTCGTATCTTCATAATATCCTCCCCAATCTACTCGGCCATATGAAGGAAAGTCTACCGCTTTATTCTATTCCTTCCATTTTAATTACTTTAGGCTTACCATTTCCTCTTCCTTATCCTTCTTGTCCTCAAGAAAAGTTCTTAAGGTATCCAACTTATAAAAATTTTGGCGTGCAACCTTTGCAGCTATCTTTGTTAATGTGTTTCTTTATTTTTCATCCAATAACTCTATCATCTTGATGGTCACATGTCGGAATGCAAAACAATCTTCATTCTTTTTTACACACATGAATCCTCACACACATCAAATAAAGACTCATCCATGTGAGTCTACATACTCCATGATAATTTCTTCTTGGTGCACATGTTTCCATTTCTAAATCCATTAGATCTCATCCATATAATTGTTCCTTCGCAATAGTGCTTTGGAACTTGACACGTATAATCTTCATTGGGTCATTAACATACATAAGGTTATATTTCAATACCATCTATACTTCCCTTTTCTCACTAGTGCGCTCACCTGTATGTTCTTGTGTTCCAACACCCTCTTGATTCTCTTCCCCATTTTTCTCCTTAGCTCCATCAATCGGGTGTGCAACATTGTATTCTATCTTTATCTCCACAAGCATAGCTCTCTTTCTCATGCTCATGTACACTTGTGCTGGTGACTTTCATCTTAAACTTTGGTTTCTTTCTGCCGAACCCTTCATCTCTCCCAACTTCAAAGCTAGGTATAGAAACCTCATTGTGTGCCCCCCACCTGATGACTTCTCCTCATCACTATCCTTCACTAGGATGTACTTATGCATTTTCTTCCTCTCTTCCTCATTCTTCTTCATGTGTGGTGACCTTATTACAGGTTGTGAAGTCCCAACACCCAGGATATTCATTCTTATGCCCGTACATAATTTTCTTTTGCCATGATCAAGTCCATTACTACCTTTGTGTTATTTTTCTCCACACTCGAGGAAATTCTCTATGTACTACTTTACCTACCTAGGGAGTGTCTCTTAAGGTGGCCTCTTCATTCCCAAAATATGTTTAAATTTTAGAGGACCTAACACTGACAAGTCCTCCCTTGAAATGATTTTTCCTTCCTTGAACCTCAGCCTTAAATACATTTATACACACATGGGATCAATCTGCCATAGTACCATGACCTCTAGAGTGATATCAATATTATCCAACTCCATTGTCTCCACATACACCTCCTTATTAGGGTAGACATATGTTTTGCACAGAATATGGATATTTATGCCTACCTTATCGAATCAAACTTTAGTTTCCATGTGTTATGTAGATGATTCACTAAATATTTAAAATAACGTGATGTGAAAGTGAAAGGTAACTTACACCAAGGGCTCTTTTTCCTATCTTAATGTAAAAGCATCCCAAGTATAAATGTTGATAATCTAGGAACTCTTCTTGCCCCTCCAATACACCGACAAATCTCACAAGTATGTTTCATTCTCCTTTAAATTCCTAGCGCATCCTTCTGTACCATTTCTCCTGGTGTTATTTTTAGGTATTATAAATTGATCTCATGGCATGTATGCTTCCCAAAAATTCACTAGGGACTTGTTATCCATGGATTACTCCCATACCTTCTCCTTTGGACCATCAGGCACACCAATTTCAAAAAGCAAAATTAGGAGTAAAATGGCACCCCAAGTTATCTTCTCACCTTTATTTTCTTGGATACACACTTCGCCAATAGGCTCTCTTGAATGTACCCTACAATATTATAATATGTTTTATTCACTATTTTATGTGTTGCATATAACCAATGCTTGTTCACCTCCTTCCACCTCTCTGAGGTGCCCAACTTACAACTGACCACCACACTACTACCCTTGTAGCTAGGTATTCTATATATCAAACTTTGAAAGCTTAACCTCCCTTATGGTAATGGAACGTGCAGTTTTTGCCTCTAATCCCTCATCATCTAATAAATCTCCTACAATTTCTGTGCTAGAGTATTGTAAACCTATAACTTTTCCAACCAACTTTGTTGTAACTCATATTTGTATCCCCACAAAGAAAAAAATAAATCCTCATGTACTCATGACATTAGCCATTGGTACAAATGGACCAACTTGCCAAAGAAAAAAAGCTAATATGACTACATTACTCCAACACTTTCCAATAGTTTGTATATTGAATTATCCATCACCCTTTTCCCATAATTAGTCCTCTTGTTCATCTTCAATATGTTATTTGCATTTAAGTACTTCATGGTTTTCTTAGTTTGATGGTTGAAATCATTTATCTTGCATTTTTCCAATTTGCAGGATGTCCTTGGCCTTCCTTCAATAACTAATTCTAGGTATTGTATCTCTATGAACCACTCATGTGGTACTTCCTCGGTCTCCCTCTCAATGACTAGAGCTCTCCTTGGTGCCATTTACTCTACTCAAGTAATAATGTGCTCTGAAAACTACAATCTTTCCACTACCTTTCCCTTACACTCCTCGATCCCCTTTGGTTCTTCATATTTTCTATACCCTAGCATGTCCTAGCCACAAATCTACCTCCTTAAAACCCTAACTGCACAAACCTTCCTTCTTCACCCACCTAAAATCTCAAACAAACTTTCACGTGGAGCTATGTTAATGTTGTTTCATGAATTCACTTGGTTTGTTGTTCAAGCAATCACTCTTTAAGTTTTGCACTTTATCACACTTCTCAGCTTGATAACTCAAAGGATGCAAGGTAAGAATAACATTGAAAGAACCATCTTTTATAGATTTTTCAAAATTCTCTGCATTAATTACTCATTAAATACCATTATACATAGTATTAATTCTACTTCTTCACTCTTCTCGCATGTCGCATCGTATTCTTCCAAGCCTCGGTCCATAACCCTCTGGTGCACCCACTATTTATCAGTCATAAACCTCCTTACGTGTGTTTCCCTATTCCGATGTACTTCACCATTGTGCCTCATACCAAGTAGCCTCTCATGATGCTTCCTACCTCACATTACACTGCATGTCCATCTATCCATGCATGGTATTCAATATGAGAAAACTTCATTAGAATTCTCTTTAAAACCATATTCATTTTGAACACCTATAATTTCATAATGCACACCAATCTATATCAAAGCACCAATAACTTATTCTTTCTGATCCACCCCACACTAAAATTATGTGAGGTCCTCTACCCATGAATTCAATAGATAATAATAAGATTTTAGTATAAAAGCACACTTATTACAAAACACCAATGAACTAAATTGACAAAGCATAACAACAAAGAAAGGAAACTGAGACACCGGTTTTGGTGTAACCCCCCTTGTTCATCCCAATTTCATTCTCCTTCATTCCACTTCCCCCCTCACTTTTCTTTTTCTTAAATTTGAGTAAATCTCATTTATTTACTCATCCTTAATTAATTAATTATAAAATTGGCTCTATGTGGACCCATTTGATGATTAAATTTTTGCATTTCTCCCATATCAAATTATTCAATTCATGGGTATTAATATACCCATCCAACACCCCTTTCTTAAATTCAAAAGATGGAATCTATTATCTCACCTACCATGTCAATCATGCTCCCCACTCCATCTAATAATTCAAACTGTGGGCCCCACATGATCACATCATGTCTCTTAACCCGGGTTAATTTATCAAACCCGATTACTCATTAACCCCAATCTAACCTCACCTCTAAGTTATAAATATGGGTTTTCCCCCCTCTTTCAAAAATGAAAATGGAAGACCATTCTGCAAGTTTGAGGTCAAGGCTAACCTTTTCCATTGTTAGAAGTTAGAAGGTGAGAAGTGTGGGAGAAATATTTTCCATTGTTCATCATCTTGCCATTCGATGCCCATTTCATCTCCATATCAGAGCATAAGCTAAGTCCCCTCATCATTTTAGTTACTTGTCATTTTGTATTTCATTATTTTTGCATGATATCTATTATTCATCATTTATTGCTATCTTTCTAGACATGAGGGTTGACATCCTCTAAGGGAGTTAACATCCTCTTAGAACCAGGATTGTCTAGGCAACCCCTGCATATTGTTATCTAATCTTATCTATTTCAGTTTTGTAGATATATCTTCTTTGTGCTCATAGATCCATATTTGCATCTTAGGTTCTAAGTCCCGCATCATTCGAATTTGTTGGTGGTTTCTAGTATTGGATTTCACCCACACGAGAACAAGGTTTCTTGATCAACATTTTGGCACAATTGGTGGGATCAAATCCCATATCTGGTCATTTTGTTTTTTATTTGACTTGTCTTGTTTAACTTTCTTGTTTGTAAAATCTTAATATTCGTTGATCTCATTTTAGTACGGTCATTCGTTAAAGTCATCTCGGAGGTAGGTGCTTCGGTTTATAATTGGTGGTTATGTGGTCATTATAATTAGTATCAAGTGAATCATTATTATTAATCATAATAATAATATTATTAATATTAATTAAATAAATAAATAACAATTAATTAAAAAATAAATTATGAAATAAATTGGAACTAAATTATAAAAAAGAAATATAAAAAAATTAGAATCCTAACTATCCTAAATTATCCATCCCCTACCTATCACCCCATTTCACTTTCTACCCAACTCCCATCTCTCTTCCCTCACCACCTAGATACCACCGCCCATCTCCTCACTCACCGAACCCCTGTCCTAACCAACTCCCTACCCAACTTTCTCTTCCTTATCCCACTTATCTCCCTCTTCCCGAGCCCATCTCATCTCCAACATCCCCGAGCTCCTACATCCTTGACCCAAGATCCACACCATCTCTCCCAGCCACTTCACATCCCACCGAATCCACATGAGTGGCTAACACCCAATCACCCACCGGATCAACCCACAATTCCACACCCATCTCCCTTACTTTCAACGTAACTCCTTTCCCCTTCGACACAACTCTTCCTAACCCCTCAACTGAGCTCCCTTCAACCTCGAGATCTCCACGTCCCTATCATCATTCTTAGTATCCTCTCCACATATCTCTCCTACTCACTCCTCTTGCCGAGATTCATCCTCACCTCCCCATCCTACTACGTTAATCTCCACTTCTTCCTCACCATGAAAAAAACTCAGACCGCTCCATCTCCCACTTGCACACTCCTTCACCATCACTCCTTAGCCCACGTTTCCCACAAATCTCCACGTTAATATCCTGTATCACCTATCCACCGGAGATCCCTCCTATGCTACCTTTTATCCCATGCCGATGCTTCCTCTTCTCATATGTCCTCTATACTCCCCATCTCCTTCTCCCCATGATTCCACCACAACACCTCCTCCGATCTCTTCCCATAGTCCGACCCTCATTTCGACGCACTTGCACTAGTGGTAAGGAAGGGTACCATCACATTTGTGTGTGGATATTTTATCTTTGATGTAACAATTAATGACCTTTTGTACAATGTTTGTTTGAAACTCCCTATATTTTCTTTTACTCTTCCATGTAATATTGTTATCTTTGTTTCATTGTTTCATACGTAGTCATTTGAGAAACCATCAAATACTTTTTTACAAAGATAAGATATGGAAATATTACGAGGTTATGTCAAAACCATTTCCAACGAACCTTTCTCAAGCTCTTGTCTGCTCATTAGCGGACCACTTATATTGACCACATAGGTAGGATTACCATGATTTTCCATGTGGAGAAAGTGAATATCCATGCATACTCACACAATTTCAATGCTTGACATTGCCAATAGTCTCACAAGCTCCCGATCCACGATCCTTCTAATCTGTTTTCGAACTAGTTTCAAATTGACACAAGATTTGTGTGTATTGACTATCAAGTCTTTCTATATCAATTAGCATACCCTTCCCACGGTCTCCAGTTTAGTCTCAACTCCACGTAAAATCTATGGGTATCCATTGTATAGTTGTCTTATAGTGATTGGCTTCCAATTATTTAGAACACATTTATAAACAAAGTGCCTATCATAAAAAATATCCTTTAGTAATATAATTTTGTGACTATACACGCACTTTATAGCAATTATTTATCAATTATATAGTCTTTTCCACACTCTCTTTTATAATTACAGTTTTTTGTACAACACATCTATAAATAGTTCTCATAGCACAAGAAATCCAATTATATATTTCTTGTTTAGATTTTCAAACATGTGAAAAGAGATTTCCATGTGCGGTATGGCCTCTGACCCATTCCCCTTCTCATCGACCAACCACTCCACTTCCATATACTTGACCAATTGATCATTGTTCAATCCAAATCAACTAATCGACTCATTGAGCAAATTGTTTGACTTTTTACATCATGCATTTTTTTTTTAGAAAATCGATAAAGATCTAAGTCATTTATTTTTTCCATAATGCTCTCTTGTTTAGAAATTCTTTCATTTATCTTGTCATTTTCTCCTTTTGGTCTAGCTTTTCTCATCAATCTATAGTTTATATTATTCATATTGTTATTGTTTGTGTCAAATTGCTTATATTGTGTTTATTAATCTTATAGCTAGCTTTTGTAGCTCTTTATTTTATTCTAATTGAATAAGTAATTGAATAAGATGTTGAATACATTTAATAATTTCAAATTCCAAAGTTTATCGAATAGTACATGGTTTGTTCAATTCATAGGATTTGGTATTTATCATTTATTGAATAGTATAAATTAATTATTTCTTAATTTAGATTACTTGTTTCAGAATTTAAATTCACTATGTTTATACACAAATGACTTATGAAATTTGCATCATTTTTCTTAACCATATTAACTAATGACATTTATTTTATTTTACATGTGAAATTTATGATACTATGACCCTAACGTGTGGCATCGAAAATCACCCGTTAAAACATAAACACCCAAAATCTCTCTTGCACTCATAAACATTATCAATTTTAGGGTACCAGGTGTTCTAGACCAGTGATTGGCATTTTAAAAATACCCCATCATCAAATGCAATTAAATAACAGGAAAACATTCTCTAGGTTTTACTCATTTTCCCTATTTTCTCATGTTTTGCATTATAATTTCCATTTTTTGAGTGATTGTCTACATTGAATGTCAAACTTCATTTTTGGTTTGAAAATAACCCTTCTTTTCTACATCATTCTTGATCATATAACCTAAATAAGGGGTCTAACATTCTACATTTCACTTATCACACACAACCTAAAACTTCACAAACAAAATCAACACATCAAAACATTCCTTTCACTTGGTTAACTGATTGGGATTTGAACACCCAAGAAACAACCGTCTCGAGACATTTCCTTAGCCATAACTACTTGAAAATAGCCACAAAATTCTATTCTTTAGGCACCTTCATTATCCATTTTATTATTTTTTCACATCTCGTAATTAATCATGATGATAAAAAATATGCTACTTGATTTGTTTGTCAACAAAATACATAAACAAATGTTTCTCTATTTCACATCTATTTTCACTCTCTCTCAAATCGAAACAACACAACAATCCACTCCACCCAATAAAATTAATTCCTATAATGATCTCTCCCAACAAGATTCTAAACTCAAAACCACGTCATCGGGCACTCAATGCCCTATCTCCATGACCTCTCTTCCCGAGAACAATGTCATTCAAGAGCATCCCTATCTTAAAACTAACCCTCATATCACTTATCAAGCTAATCTTCCTAAACCAACTACACCACCATCTCCCACTTCTCTAGAGATACTCGGCTTTCCTCCTAACCACATATATGACTTATTACTCCAAAAATATTCCACAATCTCTCAATCCACATCCCATTTTGACAATTCCATTTCATCTATTATTAATAATCCCGTCCAACCATCTTAACCTCTTTCACACTTATATTCCTACCCATCATATGCTCTAACTGTCTCAACCTCCCAACACACATATCCCCACTTATCATTTACCACAACAACCTACCCAAATTCAACGAACATATCATTTCCCTATTATTCAACGTCATCATATGCAACAATCTCATCCCATGACACATGTTAATTCTTACTAAATAGTATCCCACAAACCTTCACACCCACAAGTTTACCAACCACCTTATCAAATGATTCCCCAAATACCCATACATCCACAAACACATAATTCACCTTATCAAACTACATTTCAAACCCCACAACCAATCCAATCTCAACCTAACAACACATCGAGTGATCTAATTCATGCCTTAATGAATCGGTTGGCTAGTTTAGAAGCTATTACCTTGGCACCCAAGGATACATTATCCTATGAACAAATTTATATGGAACCGATTCATCCATTAGTTCTAATTAAACCCTACCCTCATTGGAAACATGTTGCGTTTACTAAGCTCAATGACAAGGAAGATCCCCAAAACATCTCCTCAAATTTAAACATGTATGTTGTTTTATTACACATGATCACGATATACTTCTTCACACTTTTCCCATGTCTTTTCCAGGTCTCGCATTGGAATTGTGATAATAGTATCTGTGCAACATTCACCCAACTTGCAAGTATTCTTAGAACACTTTGTTATATCAATATCACATGCAAAACCACTATCACTAAATTATACACCATTCGATAGATTGAAGACAATCCCATCTCTCGAATTCGTCACACAATGGCGTGGTGTTACAAACCAACCGTCCTTCACTCTTCCAAAACCAAACTCATCAAACTCTTCACATGTTCATGTGAAAAACATATATCATATACTTTTCAAATCTAATCATTTTGAACCTTTGACAAAGCTTTCATAATGGCTTGAAAATTCAAAACTCATGTATTTGATCGGGATCATCTTAAACTCATATCATCCAAACCTAAAGTCTAATCTACTAAATAATTCACACATAACGATAAATTTAAGGGTGCGGAAAAAAATGTGGTCATTAAACCCTCATCCCCATCTATGTCCAACACATGGCCTTAACAAAAATCCCCTCAATGAAAAATAAACTATAACCCCTTGGGAGAATCATATAGCTCCGTGTTTGACAAATTGATGTCCATAAACTCCATCCAACTTCCTCTCATACGACCCATGGACAATTTGCAAGCCAATTCGCTTGGTATCATGAAGCCCACTATTGTAAAAATCATCGAGTCAAAGGTCATGACATTAAGACATGTCATTCCTTCAAATATCATGTACAATAACTCAAAATTAAGGGGATATCCAAATTGATATCTCCACTACTCAAAATTTACCTAATCAACCACTAAAAATAAAGCCACATCCTTTACATCTCAACTATCAAATTCTTATATGATTGACAATGTCAATCAATATCTCATCTCGTTGACAACTCCTCATGTTCCCACCTTAGGTATTATTCCCACTCCTTATTCAGAACCTAACACACCTATGTCAACTTTTACTACTTGTCTTAAACCTACACCTTGTCCTCTCCTTTCACATCTCTTCATCTGCTTTGATCACACCCCAATATACCACATTAGATTCATCCTTAACACCTATTTCAGCCCCACTGATATCCACACATATCCCTACATCTCTCACATCTATTCCTTCACCCACATCTACCTCAAACACACCTATTACTACACCTACATTACTCATAACCATCCCAACTAAACTTAGTTCTACTACATGTACCTTTACAACCCCACCTTTGACATCAACCCCATTAGCAAACATATCATTCTTACCCCTCGAAACATTTATGAAACAACCAGTCCCACCTACTTATATACCCAAAATTACTCATGCATTTGCTACATTACCCATAATGTCTACTCCATCGGTTACCACATCACCCACATCTCCAAATATTCTAAATATGCCTACATCCCTATCTATCCCACTTCCCCTATATTTGTCATATCAAAAAATCTACCTATCTCTACCTTTACATCCTTGTCGATGGCCACATCACCAGTCTACCCCAATAATATTTACCTAATTTGTCTATCCGATAACCAAATCCTTTCGATCTATAACCCTTCCAAAGATACCCTTTAAGAAATCTATTGATAAAACACCTCCACCTAAATCAAATAAAGATGGTTTGTATCCTTCCATTGTAAAATTAACCACTTCCACATTGGACAATCCAAAACCTAAAAACCCATTTCTCACATAGATCTCATCAATTGCATTATATAAACATCTATTTCTCCATTAACATCCTCTTCTTGTTTTGGAACATTTTATCCATTAATATCCACACCACCACTATCGGATCCTCCGGTTGAGATTACTATCATCCCTACTAAGAGGAAATCTTCTCAATTAAATTATAAGGCTCATGGCACACATCCCCAATAGTCCCTCGTGCATCCTTGAAAACATTCTGGTTTTCCATCTTCTCAACAATCCAATGCCACAACATCTATTTTAGATTATTCGTTTGATCTATGACATCTTGCAACAATGAATTTATAGTCAAACAATCCAATCCTTCAATCCAATTTAATTTGTCATCTAATATGTATAATCTACCTATCTAATGTACATCCTCACCTAAATCTGAATCCAAACAATACAATCCTTCCACCAAATTTGATTTTTCTTCCAAAACACATAATTTACCCATCCAATCTACATCCACTTTTTCTCCTAACTCCAAGCTGAGATATCCTATCAAAACCCACAAGAGTTACCTTCCCCATGACACTTCAATGGGGTCTTATGCAGATATCCTTCGACATTTAACTCGAATATTTTCCATCACACTTCCTCCCATTAAAGCCTTTAATCCCTATGGTCCAAATCCATCATGGTTCAATCCTAATTGTAGTTGCACTTATCATCATACCTTGGGCCATGACATCAAACATTGTAAGGCATTTCAGATGATCGTCCACAACCTTATTAAGAAATATGATTTTCTCATTCAGGGGAAAGTTCCTTCTCCATCTACATTGAATCCAATTCATATCCCATTTGTTGGGTCTCCCATGATTCCTCCATCCACATCATCCCTTAACATCCCTCTTACACATGAAATTCCTCCTAAGGAAGGTCCTCCATTGTTCATCAATACCGCTTATCTTGCTAAGCACACTTACAGTCCCCAACTTTTTATCCCATCCAAATCCAAAAATCTCATCTAAACTCTTTCGACATCCTTTAACTCCTTCACATTTAATTCATTGGGGAGTAGCCTTCCCTCTCCCTTGAGTATATCATCCATACAACTCCCTTTTCACTAGGGGACTTCACTCCTTGATATTGTTTTATTTACCTCCTTCACATTCATCCAATCTAAACTATTTCTATCCAAATCCTCATCTCATTCTAAGTCCACATTTGTGGCCATTTTTGTCCTTCTGTGAGGGACCATTATTATTATTTTGCTTATCGAAGTCCTCCTTTGAGGCCATGTTTTTCCTTCCATTGAGGGACCTTTTTACCGAATTCCACCATTGTGGCCATATTTATGCCTCTTTTAGGGCACCATCTGTTTCATCAAGTCCACATTTGTGGCCATTTTTTCTTGCCATATTTGTGTCTCTCTCGGGGCATAATTTATTTTCATCCAAATTCATCATCATGATCATATTTTTGTTTCCTTAAGGACATAGTTTTATTTCCTACTTGTCTATCATCTCATCTTGTTGCAACTTAATGTCTTCCCTCTCTTGGTGGTAAACTAGAGACGTAACCTCTTAATGCATTGCACTTGTGACTAGTCTACTGTTAGCATATCTACCAATGAGCACTTAGATCATTCCTCCATCCTTAACCCCTTCCATTTGTCATTATAATGATATGAATTATGTGGTCTACCTTCACTACTTTGATATGACCCCATAACCATTACATCCATCACCTTCTCATTCTCCTTACACAGCCATGCAAAGGGTTCGGGGTGTCTCTTGTACATTTATTATCCCCTCTAGGTGGTCTACTTTGATATTCCCGGATCTCCCCATGTAAAGCTAAAATTCATGTATGTAACAAGAAAAATAAAAGTTATCAAAAATAGACTCATCCCTCAAAGGACAATTGTTCATGCAAAAAATAAAAAAAAGAAACTAAAAGGAAAATCATACAAATCAAAATCAAAACAAAATCAAAAGAAATAGACCGATCCCTTGAAGGACGACTATCATATATATTATTCTTTCCATCCATATTATGTATATAGTAGACCATACCCTCGAAGGATGGTTAATATTTTTATTATGGCATTTGGAAGGTTTCCTGCATTGATCAACCTTCCTTTTATCAACATTTTCAGAAATCTTCTTGCATTGATCAACTTTCTTCTATTTTTCTTTCCCTTTCCCAGAGCTAGGGCATAGACTTAAGGAACACCACCTTTGGAGAACCTTCTTCCTGCATACAAGTTGCATCTATAATCAATTTGTCATGTCAACATTCAGATTATGAGAATATTTCATCCCTATTTCCCTCATGGTATTTTGGTATAACTAATTATCATTGGTTATGTGTTAACACCTACTAGTGGCTGCAAGTGTAATGCCTTGTGTGGTAACCTTTCTTGTTTATCACCAATCTAGTTCAAAGCATAGTTTCCTTGTATGCCCTTACTACAACTATGTTCCATTCATCTCATTAAGGTCTTATTTTATCAATAAAACATCAAATTTCACACTATGAATTCTATATCCATCCATAATATCCATGAACGCACTCGTAAATACACTTTTTAGTTTATGAATTCTATTTGATCACTATGCAGTTTACAAATCCTACTTGAGGATCCTTCTCAAGGAAAGTTCATTATCGTATAACCCCTTATCTCCCAACATGTTTAAAAATGTCTTTGATCCATTTCTCGTCACTCCCCATTTCCACTCATCACCATTTGTCTCCAAATCATCCTTATCACCTTTTTGTCCCCTTACACCTCGTGAGATATCCTACTTCTCTTTTCTCTTAAGTTTCCCTTTCACTCTTCCACTTTCAGGTTTGACAATCTTACTTAACCATCCATACAAACAGAGAATATTAGTTAAGGTATATCTTCTTCCTTAGATTCTCTCATTGTAGAAGCTTCTCCACAATTTCCTCTTTCAATGGACGACAATCACCACCACAAACATCTTTCCTCTCCTCCCTTTTCACTTGAAACCATTACATCATCACTCCCATCATGTGAGCATTACAATTAAGGACTCACCTTACACTCTCTATCTACACTTCATATGTTCCTCCATCTAATCATGTTACACTCCTTTGTTTCCTTGTTATCATCTCGATATCACCTCCTTTCATCTCTTGTTCCATTTTGGTAAACATTGCTCAGAGTTTTTCATCATTCTTCTTCTTTGACTTAACGATCCTACTTAACCATCCTCATCACATGGAAATCTTACTTAAGAGTCCATCGACCCTTCCATTTCCTACATCTCATCATACTTGTCCCCTCTAACCAACCATTCCACACCTATATCCAATACAATGTTGTATTTCTACTTCCATATCGTCACATCGGTTTAGTGATCTTACTTAACTCATCCTCCGCCATGGTGATCTTACTTAAGAATCCCTCATAAGCATGATCTATCATCCTGAACTTGCACACTACTCCACATTCCCATCATCCATCCTCTCACCTCCTCTTCCATTCTCGCAAACACCACTTCTTACTTGCCCCCTGTTCATCTCCATCATCCCTTGCTTGGTAATCTTACTTAACCTTTACTTCCCGTTCATTTCATGTCTTGTTTCTTAATTTTTCTCTCATTTATTCTCATCCATTAAGTCCTCTCATCGCCTTCATCTTTGTAAACATCATTATCCCTCCTTTCTTTACTCTTTCCTCTCAATCTTCTAGATTTCTCCAACTTATCTACCCCCATACTCACTCATCATTGTCATTGTTCATATCCTAACATTATTTCATCATCATCTTCTATTTCTATGCTAATAATTATCGGTGGACTTCTCCTAAAAATCACTCATCCCCATTCTACATAACTTGGATCATTCTCTTTGATCTTACCCATTCTATCTTCATTCCTTACTTCCTTTGTTCCCTCTCGAGCACTATTGAAGGACTTCTCCTAATGTCCCTTCATTGGTGTTCCCCTTTTATTCCTCATTTACTTTGCACCTCATCTCACCTTTTGTCCCATCCTTTCATATTGATCATTATCAATGGATTTCTCCTAATATCCATTCATTGGCATTGCCTCTCCTATCCCTTCCTCTCTTTTTCTTCACCACCTCCCCATCTTTCATTCTTCCTTTCCAATTTATTCACTAACATCATCATACACCATCTCTCTATTTTATCATCATCAACTTATCCTCATTTCATGCATCTCCACATCTTTTCCAATCTATGTCATTCCTTCCCTCAAGATTCTCTTTACATTCCTTATGCTTCTCACTCTTTATCAAATATCTCTGCATTCTTGGTTCCCTTATACATAATTTTATCTATTGTCCTCTCCTCCTTTCTGATCCTCATCTTATTTCACTTCCTCTATATCATCTTCCTCCTTGTTTTACCTTACACTTCCTTCTTACTTCCCGTTGATAACTGAATCTTCAGTGTTGTCCCATTTTTTATCATCCCACCATCCACATGCATTTCCATGCGGTCAGTTCCATATTCTTTTCCTTGGATTTATTCACTATGATCTAGTTCCTTCAATTTTCTTTGCTCTATCATCTCTTTCATTTTCCATTACTTCTCTACCTTCCTCTACTTCACCCTCCTTCATGCCTTTCATTTTAAATAACTCTCTCCCTTTTTCATAATTTCACCCTTTTCTCTATCCTTTTCTTGTCTTCTCCTTGCTTTTCCTTCATTATTTCCCCCTTCCTCTATAATCCTTCTTTGTTATCTTCTTCCTCCCCTTTAATTCCTTATTTTCTCCTCCTCCATCTCCATTCCTCTATTCCATACCCCTATCACCTTTACATTCGACCTTTCTTGCTCATTTCATAATCAACTAGTCCTCATGTCCATTCCCTTTTCTCTTTCTCATTACATCCTTCAACACATCCCTCACACCTGGCATTCATGGTCAATGCCAATGTTTTTCTATTTATGTACCACCATCGATCCATTTCATTACCGTTCTCATTCTTCTCTCTCGTAACATTGACCTCTTTTTTTAACCCTATCAAATCTTTTATCTTCATTAGTCCTCTCGTAGGGCCATCATCATATCCATTTATAAGAATCTCTTCCCATATTACTTTGACATTTTTGTCTTGGAGGATACCAAAATGGCCATCACCTATCTGATCTTGTTCTCTTCCATGAATATTTTCTCTCGCTTTTGTTTTGTCGCAAAATATCTTGAATTCTTATCCTACTTATCAAATAAGTGGGACTAATATTTCTAACACTTATGCATATTTCTATGAAACATGATTACCATCATATTTATCATCCTTTTAGGGCATTCTATCTCACCCTTGTATCCTATCTTCTCATCATGTCCAAATTTATGATTATTCCCCCTAGGGAATTTTTACTTTCACATCCATCTTCCATTATGCCATTTTTGTATACTATGTTAGCGACACCTTTTAATCCTTGTATTAGTCAACGCATATAACTCACTTTTTGTTTGTCTCGTGCCTGTGCTAGGGCATCATTATTTTTCATCCTCATCCCTTTTACGGATGTATGATTTTTCATCCGATTCCTCACGATAAAGGATTGTGCATAACTTTTGCATTCGATTGTGTATATTTTGATGTTTTCCTATGACTCATTGGTCATCACGATTTACATCCATACTGCATTGGTCTTCAATCTCTCATTGGTCTCAGAATGTTGTCATCTGTCTCCATTAAGACCATAATTGTCCTCTATCGTTGTGATATTGGAGTCACCATTATATTTTTCATTGATATTGCGATTATTTTTGCTCGAGGCATCTTGCCTTTGGTCATGTCATCCACCCTCGAAACATAATTCATCCAACCCTTTTTATTTTTTTTCATGGCTTCTTTATCGCAAACCACTCAACAAAAAGGGGAAAATGTAGACACCATTTTTTGGTGTAACCCCTCTCGTTCATCCCACATTCATTCTCCTTCATTCCACTTCCCCCCTCACTTTTATTTTTCTTAAATTTGAGTAAATCCCATCTATTTACTCATCCTTAATTAATTAATTATCAAATGGGCTCCATGTGGACCCATTTGATAATTAAAATTTTGGCATTTCTCCCATATCAAATTATTCAATTCATGGGTATTAATATACCCATCCGACACCCCTTTCTTAAATTCAAAAGATGGAATCTATTATCTCACCTACCATGTCAATCATGCTCCCCACTCCATCTAATAAGTCAAATCGTGGGCCCCATGTGATCACATCATGTCTCTTAACCCGAGTTAATTTATCAAACCCCAGTTACTCATTAACCCCAATCTAACCTCACCTCCAAGTTATAAATATGGGTTTTCCCCCTCTTTCAAAAATAAAAATGGAAGACTATTATGCAAGTTTGAGGTCAAGGTTAACCTTTTCCATTGTTAGAAGTAGAAGGTGAGAAGTGTGGGATTAATATTTTCCATTATTCGTCATCTTACCATCCTGATGCCTCGTTCATCTCCATATCAGAGTACAAGCTAAGTCCCTTGTCATTTTAGTTACTTGTCATTTTGTATTTCATTATTTTTGTATGATATCTATTGTTCATCATTTATTGCTATGTTTCTAAACATGGGGGTTGACATCCTCCAAGGGTGTTAACATCCTTTTGGAACTGGGATTGTCTGAGAAACCCCACATATTGTTATCTAATCTTATCTGTTTCAAATTGGAATATCTATCTTCTTTATATCACACATCTATCTTCTTTGAGCCCATAGATCCATATCTGCATATAAGGTCCTAAGCCCTCCATCATTTGAAGTTCTGGTGGCTTCCAGTATCAAATTTCACCCACGTGAGAATGAGGTTTCTTGATAAAAAAACACATAAATAAAATATATTAAAGGGAAGCCTAAGATAAATGGAAATCTTGCCTTATTATAAAAAAACAAGAAGACTTATTTATAGTAGGGATTCAACGTAATTCCATTGAAGTAATGGGCAATAAAGTGTCATCCAACTCCCGTAATGACAAGTGTCTAATTCCAATATCTTTGTTACAACAAAGGGTCCCAACTAATGAAATTTCAACTTCCCAGGGTGGCGTGTAAACTTTGAATCATATAGAAGAACCATCTTTCCAACCTCAAATTCCTTATTCGAATATGTCTTTATCTCATGATTTATGCCTTCCTTTTATGTAGTCTAGCTCCACCAAGCAATTATGTACCATTCATCAAAATTCATTAGTGTTTCAATGCGTTATTCAATAGTGTGCTCATCATCCAATCCTCCTACGCACACAATACGCATGGATGAAAACATGAATTCTACTAATACAACCTTCATGCCAAACACCAATTGAAAGGGTGTGGCCTTGTTTAATCTCTTGTAAGTATTCTTGTATTCCCAAAGTACAACAAATACTTTATCATCCCAATCTTTCCTTCCAACATCACATATTTTTTTCAATGTATGTCCCAATATCTTGTTGAAAACCTCAATAGTACCATTATCCTATGGGTGATAGGGTGTTGTCTTATGGTGTGCCACCATAAACTCAGCCAAAAGAATTATAATGGTCTCATTAAGAAAATGAGTTCCCCTATCACTTGTCAAGCTCAACAGACATCCATACTGTTGATAATGTTTTCCCATAGAAACCTCATTGTTGTATTTGTTGTGAAATCATTTGTAGGCATTGCTTCTTCCCACCTTGTCAGATAGTTTATACAAGTTATAATATAGTGTGTGCTAGTCCTACATGTGGGTGGGGAAATAGGACCCAAAAATTCAATTTCCCATTTCTCAAAAGGTTCAACACTTGCAATAGGCCTCAAAGGCATCTCATCTCTATTTTAGGCTTCCCAAGGCACTGAAAATGATCACACACCTTGACATATTCTTTAATATCCTTGTATAAGGTTTCCCACTAAAGACCAACCATCAAAATCTTGCACACGGTGGCATCTCTTGCATAATGACCTCCTACAATTCCACCATGAGCTTCTTCCATTATTTCCTCATGCTCATGTTTCAGTACACATCGACGTAAAACTTCATCACAACCTAACTTATACAAGTCTCCACCAATATACTGGTAAGGTGCCACATATATTTCGAGTAGTTTATTCTCTAACATATTTATTCCCTTAGGTTCTTGTCCGAGTGTGTAAAAATACTACAATATATTCCATCTCTGTGGGCGGGTGATTCAATCTAAAGATATGTACATCTAGAAATGTTTACTTAATTCTCTGCACGTCCTCACCAAAATTGATTCTTGAAAAGAACTATAAATTGAAACTTTTGAAATAGTAGTATCCACCTGCAAATGCACCCTTGTAAATAGGCTTGTTGACCAAATAATTAAGTTCCATATGATCTATGAAGAAACTAAATTTCCAATAATTATTGTCTAAAATTGTGCAACATGTAAATCATAGATAAAGATTCATGCTCAATAGTTGTATAATTTTGTTTAGCTAGTCTCAACTTCTTGATTGGAAAAAAATAGGGTGGTCTACAATTCCTTCACCTAGTTGTGCTAACATGATGCCAATCGTCATCTAAAAAGGATCCATATGAACATGAAATGATTTTTCCCATGAGGGAAAGAAAAAAATAGGTGCAGTAGTTATCCTTTTCTTCAGTGTTTCAAATGCTTGTTGTTACACTAGGGGCATGGAAATTTTTGCATAGCCCTTAATTAATTTCCTTTGATACCCTTTATGACCAAGAAATCCATGCAATTCACTTTAATTGATAATTTCTTCCAATCCTAAGATCACAATGACCTTAGCTAGATCTACCAACAAGCCTTCCTTACAAATAATATGCCCAAGAAAAGTGTCAAAAGGTGTCGTAAAGATACATTTCTTAATATTCAAAGAGATACTCAACTTCCTACACCTCTCAAAAATAAGTCTCAAATTGTCACAATGGTCCTTAACCAAACCATACATGGTCCAATCATCTAAATATACATGTAAAAACTTATGAATGAAGTCTTGGAAATTCATGTACAACAAAGCACGAAAATTGCAGGGTGCATTCTTCAATCCAAAGGGAAAAACTATGTATGAAAAATTCCCCATTCAGTGGTGAAATTTTTCTTTTCTTGATCTTCCTTTTCTATGTGTACTTGATGATAACTAGAGAATCCATCAATAAAAGAGTAGATATCATGCCACAAACTCCCTCCAAGATATCCTCTATGAATGGGGTGGGAGAGGGATCAATAAAACATGAAGCCTTCAACTCCATGTAGTCCAAAAATATCCTTATCCTCCCATATTTATTAATTCACATTACCATGGGACTCACCCACTCGATTCCTCAATGGGCTCAATTATTCCGAATTCAACATATTATCAATTTATTCATTTATCTTAATGCTTAGATTATGATTCATCAAACAAGGAATCTTCCTAATTAGGTGTGCAAATTCTTTCATTTTGATTCACATCTCACATAAAGGGTGCAATCCTTTTAACAAATGATAGCCTTGTGAAATAAGTCTTGAAATTCACGTAGGAGCTTGATAATCTTAGCCACCTTCTACTCAAACCAATAATGGCATCTTTAGGATCTGCATTTTTGTAATGTTAACCTTCTTTATTTTCATAGGCTCATGATATGCATGCACCTTCTTATCTTCCATGTCTGTCACCTTATGTGTACCTTTAGTGTGGTTAACATCCAGGTTATTGTCCTCATCATCATCATTTATTATGCATACCAATTTATCCCTTTCTTTTTCTTCCCATGCATGGACCATTCCTTCTTCTTCTGTCTCTTCAAGGTCAAGGCGATCCTCCAAATCCAACTCTCCCAACATGACTACAATAAGTTCCTCACCTTTGTGCTATCTCCCGAGTAAAGAAATTCATAATCAGAGTGCCTCATAGACTAGGATTTTAGTAGAAAAGTAATCAAAAGTATGGATCATACCTAAAGTCATCTCCTGCTAATTAATTATCTCCCTTGGGAACTTTGCATAGGCATACCATGCACGTGTAGCCGATTAGGGAAGCATAGAAATTATGTATTGAGAGTGATTTCTCGTAAGGCCTCCCACCCTCTGTCTAGAGTATTTTATATTTCTAAATGTGGTGCGAAGAAGAATCCTTCCCATGGAATTCACATATCTATGAAGGTACATTTCTCCTTAAAAACCTAGTAGAAAAGGAGATTCTCACCTCTCGCCATTCCAATAGGTTGATTTATGTGTAGTCCACCAATGCATTGTTATCCTGCATAGGGTACAAACCAACATATTTATTTTATCACCTTCATACTTCCACTGGGCCTCCATGACATGAAAAAAATACATCGGGTTCCCTTCACCAAAGGTGTCACCTTTATCCTTCCATTATATAAATCCTTCCTTAGGGCTCAATTACCTCGGGATCTCTTATTGTACACGTGTATATCTTGTTAAGGTCAAGTCTTCACTCAAATGATCAAAATACAAGGCATCCTTTACATCTCTCAAAGGTATAATGGTGTGCTCTTATTTGTTCTCAAATCTAATGTACCCCTTGTTAAAGCAAAAACATACATTATTCATATAACACCAACGGTTCCCAACTAACGCTTTGGGAAACCATCTACCTCGTGAGATCAAATACTTCAAATTATCAAGTAAAATTGGCTACCTAAATCATAATAGTCTCATATTTTAATACCCTAATAGAATTAGCCCTAGTTCTATTTTCCATATACACCGCATTTGAGAAAGGTCAGTAATGGTGATCTGCATATGATTCCAAGCATCCAACGTGATTTCATTAACTTCTATACCATTATCTATCAAAATGTTTCTCATAATACACCCATCGATGAATGTATTAAGTGTAATGTCTTTATCATAATCGTGATTATGGGGAGGTATATTTGCATGGAGTATCTTCCTCTCACACTCATTACCTATGCGGGTAATTTCTCTCTCAACCACTCTCCTAAAGAAGGGAATTATATTCTCTTAAAGCAATACTCTGAATAATTACTTTAAATAATATACATCCTTCGTGGGATTTCAACCTTCTTTTCTCATTCCATCACATTCTCCTATTCCTTAAAAATTTGAATCTCTCCTGCGCAAATTCTTGATATGTCATAAGTGTCTAAGTAAACTTCTTTCTAATGTTCAACTTCGTGGGTATTTTGCATTGATTACTTGTTGCTTTATTATAGTTGGTTTATAATCCACGAGGTTCATGGACACACGTAGCCTTAGTGTGTGTGGTAATTAATATTAGATGTAATTTAGTTTTACTCCAAATTTAGACATCCATTACTCTCCATCCAGGCGTTGTATCTTAATCATATCTTCTCCCTTGTATTTCTTGTGTTACTTGCTCATATGCTCATACAAGTTAGGGAATTATTCAAACATATGTTTTTTTACACACCATGAGAAACCTATATTCTCGAGGACACTCATAGTGGTAATGATCAAGATATCCTCAAGTAAAACAAGTTCCTCTAAGAAATCCTCCTCTTCCACCACCACAACCTCGACCTTTATATCCACCATGGAAGCCTCTATTCTTTTATCCCCATTACTATGCCCTTCATTACGTTGTTCTCCTTGTTCCTTATATCCCCTTGCTGCACTAGTTTAGTGCACACCAGTTTCAATGGATTTATGAATATGATCAATCACTCTACACTTAACAATATTATGATTATGAGTTTTACAAATTTTACAATATAAAGATGCATTCTTTTACATCATGCACCGTAAAAGAGGAAATCTACTTACATCATGGTCTAAATGAAAAATATCACAATCCAACAACATGGCACACACCAACTTATGAGGGAAACTATCCTTAGTATGTCCTTCAACCTCAAAATCTATACAACCTATCCTCTGCATATCTCATGAGTTGAATTAGCAGAGATCTTTTCTAACTATTCCAAAATAACTAAAATCTGTTCCTTTAAGAATGGGCTCACACTAGTGTCCACACTCCCAACTTCCTCAACACACAAATTTTCTTATAAATCATCACATAGGTCTACAAAATTCTTATGAGATGACTACCTTCTGAAAGGAGTCAACAACCTCCCAAAAAACCACCGTGTATCTTTCCGACTAGTGTGAATTTCAAAAGACAACTTTGATAAAAAAATTTAAAACATGCGTCATACTCCTAAACATTTTCTCGATAATCCCTAGTTAAAGTCCTTAAACATGATGATAATATTATTTTCAAACTAAAGGATATGGATCTTGGCTAAAAATGCAGAGTGAAATGCATCATAATCCACCACATCCTAGTGCATGTCATAATTTTTGTACCATCTATGCACGTGCCCTTGAAGAGTAGTATAAAATCGACCCTCCTTCCTATCTCGAGCTAGTGATTCTATTAGCATGCCATAATAACTCACATTTGTGCACATGCTCTACATTATCTTCAATACCCCTATATTCTGAAAAGTAAAGAAAAATATCATAAAACACCTAATGTGGCTGATGTGGGGTTATTAAGGATATAAGCATTTTCCTCCGTATATAGAACCAAAAATGGCACCGGATTTCATCTACCGCCGAACCACTTGATACACTTGATCTTGAGATTCCTCCCGATCCTCGAATAGTGGGCACTAGACTAGTGGATGTACTTCCTTATGTCCCAACCATAGTACTAAACTGAACTCCCATAGTTTATGAATTTTTAGTATTTCCATATATCTTTCTAATCGTTTTCATGCCCACACTTTGTCCCGATGACACGTTGGAAAATATTCCTCTAATCGGTCCTCTAAAAATAAAATATGTTGTTTCCTATGATGCCATAGATGTTTTTTGATGCAATTCTATATTCAAAGGAAAATGATATCTACCTAAAGCCACTGGATTACCTACACTTTCCTATTTATCAATAATTACTTCTAGAACTCTAACACCAAGCGTAAGAGCTAAGTCACTAGTTGGAATCGGGATGCCCACCCATGGTCCTTAATATTTCCTCATTAGATGTGCTCTCATTAGAAATTGGAGGGGATTCTCTATCATGATTTCCTCATTGGGGGATATCTTGATGCTCTGTATCCACGTATTCCACATGAGCTTCAAATCCTTCATGAGAAATAATCCTTTATAACTCCATAGACTCCTCAATATCAGGCTTCTTCCCTAATTCCCTCTCCTATGCTTCATTATACTTAAGCCATATTTTTCTCTGTTACCTGTCTACCACAAGATACTCTATCTTTCACCACACCTACTCCTTCCCCGCACACATTGGGATGTTTATCTATCAATAGGAGGTGCTTTAAACTCAAATCCACCATCAAGATCTTAATAGAAAAGGGATAGAACAAAGATAATATCCTCTGGGATCGTGTAATAATTCAAAATAAAAACTTCCATGAAAGAATATGTATACATAGTTTACTCTAAAGTATACCTACACACAACATCGACCCACCAAATTATCTATAACATGCATCCAAATTTCATCTTCATCAAACAAAGATTGATACTCTTGCTAAGTTCAAGTACTTGGTCTGTAATACAAGATTTTATTTGATGCATATGCATATAAGCACTCATACAACTCTATTGGAAAACAAAAAGAATGACTAAAAATCTTATGATAAATATGTTCCTCAACCCACTTGTGTGTGCATTAAAATTAGGTCCGAACCATATCTTTGGGAAAATTGTTCTTGTTTATCAATCACCCAATCTTCAATGGATGCAAGAGTTAATTGATATGTCATTATCATGCAACATCATGGAAAATGATTTGAAAATAGGTTCTTGAAATAGAATCAAAATGTAGTCTTTATTTTCTTACTTAAAATCCTAGATGCACCGACACAACACTCGAGACAGATTTGAGTGCTCATGTGAAGCATGCAAAGGTACCAGGTCCCTCTTTGTTATTTTCTTACTAGGGTGTTAACATTCATGTCCATGATAAACATAATCAAAGTGCATATTCCATTCAATCAATCGGATCTATGAGCTCAATTTAGAAACACACATAATAAGTAAACATTCAGAGCACATAAAGATCAATACTAGATTCACCATATAATGAATATAAGTAGAGACATCAACAATCAATATCCATTCATAGTGATCATTTATATTAATTCATAATCAAACACTCAATCGAATACGTACATAAATCGCCATCAGTCATGGACACTCATAAACCATCAACATAACTCTAATACATAAAAATGATGATCATTATCCCAAAACCATGGAAATAAATACATATATAGGGGTGGGGACTTTCCCTTCACTGGTCATGCACTCTCAAAAATGGTTGCATGATCAAAATAGTCATGCACTACTATAAAGGTAACTAGAGAAGCATGCAATCTTTTCCTAATAATAGACCATCTATTAATAACACTATATCTACATCCTATTATTAGCTTAGATTTGCATGATGCTTGATCTTATTCTTGTTCCCAAAATAGATTTTTTCGTATCCCCCAATTCTTCATGCCTCATTCAAATTCGTGCTTAGTACTCCATCATATTTTCATCCCACAACATGCAAAAAGATAAAACATGAACTTTCTCTTTCTAAGCATGAAACCACAGTCTGCAAATCATCACACCCTCATGCCTACTTACGCACCCCCTTCTTCCATGCCACTATCATATTTTTCTTTAAAACCTAGGAAATATTTCATCATCCCAAGATTTTTGAAAGGAACCTATGGTCCAAGTTTCTTGCCAAACAGGCATGAGGTTTGGAAGATATGAAAAAAATGGTTTTTGGGCATGGAGGGTATCTAAACAATTTTGTAGCATAATAGCATACCAAAATAATAGAGAGATTAAAACCAAAAATGACCTTAAAAATTTGGCTAAGTGTTACATTTGAATGGCTTTCACCATTTCAAACTTGTTTTCCCTACACTCTTTAACTCATGTTAAACCCAAGAAAGCTAATCCAGTCTGGTAGAGGTTAGAGGTGTGGTTTAACCCTATAAAATAAGGGGAAAGTGGACAAATGGACATCACCCTTTGAAAAATGTGCCATGGTTAAGGATCACATTAGGATGGGGGCCAAAGTTGTGAGTTGAATTTTTTTCTAACACTCCAGTTGTGGTTTTAAGTGCCAAAAATGACCCAAGGATGGGGGAGTGTATTTTTGTGTCCCCTTTATCCCCTTGGATATTGGGACAAATGTACATGGGGACATAAGACCTCCAAATGGATGCAAAGGGTCTAAATTTCATGAAAAGGGGCCAAGTCAAGTGATGACCTTTTCCTAACACCTCAAGTGATAACTTAAGTGACAAAAACCACTCTTCTATAGGGGTAGTGTAGTTTAATGTCCCCTATGTCCCCTTAAATGTTGGGAAAAAGGGACAAGGGGACATCATAACTCCAAAAATTTATCATGGGTCCATTCATCATGAAAGAGTGGTAAAAAATGAGTTATAGAGTTAAGAGGTATTTACATATGATTTTGACTCCAAAAGACCCATTGAATCCATTCCAACCATTTTAAAGATTTGATTCATCTTGAAATTTACCTTTTCAGTCCATTTTTAACTTAATCCCTTATGTGTGCACGATAAGTGAGTTGCCACCAAAGTCCAGAATGAGTATGAACCAATATAACACATGGACCATAGGAGAGTCTAATTTACTCCAATTTTACCTTTGGTTAGTCTCATAACTCTTCCAAAGGTTTCCAAAACCATTTGAGTAAGTTTCACCTTGTAAAAACACCCATGTGCTGCAATGGTGGACAATTTTCAGCATTTCATACTCAAAAATTCTTCTTTGATTATTTCACCATGAAGTAGGATATTTCAGATTTCTAATTCATGGTATATGATCTCTCAAAACTTCATGATGCTCCTGGAACTCTTTGAACAAGGTGAATAGCTCATTTGGAACAAGCATTCTCTAGTGCCTTTCCTAAAATGACTCAATTTTTCTCACTTATTCTTGACCTTAATTATCTCTGCAAAATATTCCTAAAATTCCTTGTAAAATTCATTTATCTCCCATAAAAATCCAAAATGATTTTAATTTTTCATGTAACCTTCAAGGGATGTTCACCAATGAAAAAAAGACCAAAAATAACCCTTTTGAAGCCGTCTGGAGTAGTGCTTTCGTTCATATATCTTAGTAACTTCATGAGTCAATATAGGTACATTTATGCACATGAAACACACTTTAAAATCATGTTATCATGTTCCTCTTGAACATAATGAGAGTGACATAGTTGAAATGATGGCTAGAGGAAAGGTTTACATTAGTCAAGAAAGAGAATTTAAAGTGTGGGTTTGGTTATCATGACCAAAATTTAATATTTTGCATGTTAGACATTTAACATGATAAAAAATCTATACATCCCTTCCCTAGTTGAATAACATCCTATACACAATGTTTTTCTTGTAACACTACTCCCCATTATATGTGGACTTTTACATTACTACGCTCTCTTGGGTACACTAAGAAGGACGTTATTATTGATCCTCAAACACACATAAGGAATGTCATCCTCCTCCTCATAGTTTCTCCTTCTAAATTTGATCTCACATTCCTAGTGGCATCTTCTCTAACATTAAGTGACATGAGTATAGGTTTATCTTGGCTTTAAACCTTCACTTCTATACATTTTTACTACATCAATGCGTTAATTTCATTCAAAACAATCAAGTGGTTACAATTAGGAGGATTCCATTCAAATATACCCCAACTTCAAATATTGGATCAACACATCAAAAATTATTGTTAGTGCAAAATCACAACACACCTAAATGAGTTCTAAAAAATCTACTTTTCTAAGGCAGAATCATCTGGTGTGATTGCATAACATTGAACTTTCCCAAAGGTGTGGGACCTTGTGAAAGTGGGAAATATCTCCAAAGAAGGTTGGTTCCTCTTCCTAATCTACCTACCACAAGCTATTCCAGTGTAGGAAAGCTAATCTAATCCTAATCTAACTTCCAAGGAGACAAGGAGAGAAAGAAAACAAGGAAAAATAGAGCCTACACTAAAATGGTGATACACCGAAAAGTAAATGTTGATCATCTACCAAAATTACATGGAACAAAGAGAGGTGAGCAGTGGAAAGGATGGACAGCTAGCATCATAGACCATAGATCATATTCACATAGAAAATGTTCCAAAACCCCATGAACATAGCTCCCAGATATGTAAATGAACATTCAAAACATGCACAAACACCTTGTAAATGAAGAGAGGAAAGAAGATGCAATAAAACGAGTAAAGGATGGACAAATGCATCACAAAAACATGTTTTTTTACTACTCTAGATTTACACAGTGCACCATTTCATGGGAAAGAGGCAAAAATTCCATTACAGAGTAGGGGAGGAGGTTCAAACTCCATTTTTGACCCTAGGGAAGAAAAGAAGGGGTAGGTAGAGAAGAAAAATGAATAACCACTAATTAACTCCTTGAAAATGTGCCTCTGTTAAAATCTATAGCAAAATGCAAAAGAGAGAAAAACATGAGAAAATCTCATTCTTTGCTCCAACCACCGATGACATTCATAAATTTGGTCAAAAGTCAAGGCTCCATCTGCAAATTCCATTCCCAAATGCATTTTGTCTACTCGAGGGAGAAAAGACCCATATTTCATTAAATTTGGTGGTTGAAAACTGGTTCTATGTTTTAATTCTTCATCTATTGATGGGATTGATGCAAAAGCTCATATTTCCATGTATCTACTTCGCAGACCAAAGAAAATGACCCATACTTCATTAAATATGGTAGTTGGAAATTGGTTTTGTCTTTTCCCATGCCCAAACACACTTTCCAATTTTCTCCCACAAATCTTCACCAAAAATGCAAAATTGAAGCTCCATGATGAAGAGAATCTCCAGATCTTTCCATTGGTACCAAGATTGTTGAAAATGGAGCTCTAGATCAAAAGATATGGTCCTCTAAGTATTTCCTTTACATTTTCTACTAAAATTGGCTTGGGAAAATTTTACACATTTCCCCATAATCTGCTGATGACGTGGCATCCATTGGGGTTAGTGGAGGCAGGGGCTTCCTTTTTCCATTTTACATTTTTGACAAAAAGTCAAAAAATCCAATTTACCTCCGAAGGCTTTTTGATGGGGCTGCGAGACACATTTTGATTTTATGCCGTTTTGGAAGAAAAGGTAAATTTTCACTTTTTCCTTTGATGCCCCACAGTCTGAGTTCCTTTGGCAAAAAACTCTCCCAAGCTCCACAAGTCCGCCTTGGGAAAATTTTCCCTTCTAACTCTGCCGAGCCATAACTCAAAAAATACAAGGAGTTAGAAAGAGGTCTTTACCTTTTTGGAAAGGGGAAGAAATTATCTATCTAATGGATTATTTTCCAGAAACATTTGAATGCTTTAAATGTCTAAAATTTGTACTGAAGCACAAAAGGTAGTAAGTTAACCCAAAAATAAGGGGAGCTTATTTTGGTTAACAATTATCCCAAGTGCTAATACATGTACAACCTCATATACTATTTATTATATTATATCTTAGTGTAATTCCATCCATAGGTCTATGCATTAGTCACCTAAGACACACTCGGATGATCACTTGAACACACTCTCCTAGATATTCAATCCAATCATATTTTGTACGTATTTCTATCATATCTTCCTACCCTATATTTCCTATGACACATACAATGGATTATATGTAAATCATTCATAATCATATCCTTCTTATTTTCTAACATTCACAAAGATTTCATCCTCTCTGCCCACTATGTACAATATTTCTCTCCATGAGTTCCTACATTAGTATCTCTTGTTTTATCCCACTCTCTTGTACCTAGCTATTATCAAAACAATGTAAACAATTTCAACTAATTACTTAATAAAAAAACATTAAAATAGGATTGAAAAATACAAAATCAGTACCTATTCTAGTTTTTTATGTTTATCTTGTTAGTATGTTACTTTATGCACAATGTTTTTCAGATTGATTTGATAGATAAAATATCTATTCTTTCCACACATGTTCATAAGGTATATTGCAATATAGGACATTCATAGATAGTTTCAAAATGATAGAATACAACTTAGTTCCTCAAAATACTTTATTAGGGGAATCCCTATGTTTTACAAAGGTTATTTTGTTTCATTAAATGTTTCTTTTCACTTTCTTCATCACACTTGATTACATACTTCTTTCACCATTTTAGATTTGATCAATATTTATAGTTAACCAAAAAGGAATTAAATATAAGCTAGAGGGGTTATTATGATTAATTAAATTCCACTATTAGCCATTTAATATTGTAATAACACATTGATACTTGTAAAAAAATTACATAATACTATACAAGTTCACATATATATGGAATTTAGTGCAATTCATTGATTATAAATGATTCTTGACTGATTTGGGTGATCTGAATAATTGAATAGGAGATCTAGACCTAAAATTTATTCAAAAATGGAACTATAACTTGAATATCCTTTTAATAAGACCATATAATAGGGGCATGAACATATGTATGATTTTTACCTCTTTGTACAATCTTTACCCTACTCATAACCATGATCTATAACTTTCCAGGTTTTCCTCTTGTTTGAATCTCTTCATCGATCTCTATCACCATTACAATCACATTTTGAGGACCTCTAAATTATCTACTCAATCTCTCAAACCATAAACATGGTTGATAAGTTATAAAAACAAACTTTATTTGTGTTTTGGGAGCCTCATGCACCATTGACATTGGCACTACTCCGACGGGGGCCTCAAACTTCACGCCATTCTCCACATATCATGTGATATCTAGAAATAGTGCAATCGTATTTGACATCCTTTTACAAATCTTAAATTGGGTTTCTCTATTTATAATATACTTGAGTGAGTGAATTTGAGCTCCTAAAAATGTAGGAGGAAGTTCCTAGACCTAGTAAGAAGCTTCAAATATATAGATGGTGTTTCCTATTGAATGTGCATATGTATTTATAGAGTATAGGGAGCTTTAAGTTCCTTTTTTCCTAGCTTTTTACGATAGGATTCCATAAGAGTGCTAGGTTCTAAATGTGGCGAGTTTAATTTTCTTATATATGCTTTTAAAGGTGATTTAAGTTACAAAGGATGATTGAGGAGGATTAATTGACCCAAAGAATAATGTGCAACTGAAATTTCAAGACCAAAGTGAGAAAGTGTAAAACCATACACTAGGGTCAGGACCATATGGATGTTCCTACCCCTATTGTATGTTTTTGTCCCCAGAGAGGGAATATGAAGTGTGAATTTTGCAAGATGTAAATGAGAGTATCTAAATGGATTTTATGTACTCAATTTTCAGAAATTGTTGATAGATAAGTGTGTATGATCAAGAAAGATAGACAAGATACACTGAGATGTATAAAATTAGATTGGTAAAGTGAACTTATTTGAGCAAGACAAAAATTCCAATTATAGTAGTGTCAAGGAATATAATTACCAAGTTTGAGTGTATATAATTCCCCTTTAAGTATGAAATTAAATTACATGCTTAAAGGAAAAGATACTTGAGTGTGTAGACACTTTTATTCGCTCGATGTTTTTTAGCAAGATCCTATTGTATTGGTTGTCACGCTCCATGATGAAAATTACAAAAACACTTTTGCATTCAAGTTCTATGATAAAGAACTGAAATTTAACTCAAATGTAATGATGTAATGTAAATGAAATATGAAATTTTAAATAGTGAAATAAAGAGATGAAAAATGTGGAAGGAATACAACTATTTATTTTGCAGAGGGAAGAGTTTCCCATTATTTTCGTGTACATGGATATTTATATTGTTTTAAATTTTCCTAATAATTTGGAATAATCAGTCCCAAATTATGTCGAGGAGATTACATAGTATTGGGTGTATGAGACCCAACATGTGAATGAAAAATATAGGGAATAAAAATGAGGACCTGATGTAACCCATGAAGGAAGAAGAATGTGTATCAAATTCATTCAAAAATATGATAGTTTTCCCTTTACTTGTAAGAGGAGAGGAAGGAATTCCTACAAATAACTTATTCATTTTTACACCTTCCATGACCCCACGTAACAAAAAATTGTAGATGGTTCTCGACCCAGCTTTACAATTTAGGACACACATTATAAAAGATAATGAATTACCCCATACTTCCCATGTTCTCCAAAACCGAGTAGAAATTTTATAGAGGTGAAATGTGTTGAAATGTAGTGAGAGAAAGGAGACACATGCCCCCAATATCCCTAAAAATGATACTAAAATTGAGTGTTGTGGAGAAGAAGGAATGAAATACTTCATGTCCCATGAAATTGATCTCGAATCGAGTCATTTGAGTCTTAAACTATGCTAAAATCCTATCTATGGGTGAATTATGAAAATACTAAGAAATTTTTGTAACTTCCCTTGGAGAAAATCATAGAAATGGGTCGAATTTCCATACACTCCTGACCATACTATAGATTTTTGAACTTATGCTTCTTTTGTTGAATTTTCATGTCTCGTGATATTTTTGAGTACTTTTGTCTTGTGTTTTCTTATGTATGATCCCAAAATTCTATCTATATATGTTGTAGGTGTAGAATATACTAGGATAAATTCTCCTTATTTTGAAGCATGTTTGATAAAGAGTGTGATCACATGCCTCAAATGAATAAAGGTGTAATCTTGTCTAATAATTTACATGGAAAAACCATGCAAGGATGACGTGGTGCCCACCAAGAATAACATGTTCCTACAAATAGTATGCGTATGGTGGATACCATGGTGTGTAACAAGAGAAAAGATAAAAATAAGAATATTAACACAACAATGTCAATAAGAGACCTAGTAGCAAAAAAATAGTAGTGCATATGTAAGTAGAAAAAATTACAAAGATATAAGTACAAATAATGTCACACAAATGTCTTATCACCTACAAACATGGGACACCCAAAGTTTTGCAAGATAATAAAATCCATTGAACCTAGAGTCAAGTAATGTAATACAAGAAGGCATGATGCCATAAACATTGCAAACATGTAACACCCATCAAAACGACGTTCTAAAAGCATGCTTACTCCTAACACTTAAACCAAAAATTACGACTAATTTTTTTGTTTAAGTTATAGGAAGGTTATAAGGATGTTAATCCCCTAGGGTACAACAAATAACTTACACCACTACCGCCACTTCTCGATTAAAGAACTGGGTCTAGATAAAAGGTTAACATAATCTCAATTTATCTCTAAGGTCCATAAATCAATTATTCATTAGGAAGGTACCATAGATTAATTTAGATAGTTAGGTGTTTTCTTCTCTTTAGTTAATTATTCAAGGATTGGGAGGGTTATTCCTTTTACCAATCTAGTTTTGTTTAAATCTTTTGTGTTTGGTTTTTTTAAAATTGGGGAAAACCCTACCCCCATGAATAAAATGAGAAGAATTTTTTTAGATCCACCATTTGTATATTTTGTTGTTCAAATCCATGGGATTACTCTTTGTTTACATGTTGGTAGTCATTAGTTAAATTTTACATCTTATAAATTAGTAAAACTAGTTAAATTTTCACACAAGCACGGATCCATGGAGTTCTTTGTAAGTGAAAGAACCACCGCCCGTGAGAAGATCGATGGTCCCGGGACCACCACCTTTCCCGGTGAAAACCAATGACCGCTACCTTATCCCGAGCGGAGGTTACGGGACTGTCCACTCTGCACAGGTGGTTGTCCTATTTCAAAAATAGAACCTTAAATCTGAGGTTTTCTCAAAAACTAAAAGTTACTAAAAGGTGCTAAAATGCATTCTAGAGCTCGTTTTTGTTCATTTAGAGTTCCAGATTTGGGATTTATTGCTATTTATTCATTCCTTAGTTAAATCTACTCATTTTAAAGTATTATCTAATCCAATGAAAACACATCCATTTTACAAAGTCATTTCATTATGTTCAACTAGTCTTCTTTCAAATTCCATGAGCAAAAGAAATCTAAAACTACTTTTTACATTGTTATTCTCTTACTACAAAATCAACATTTCCAATAACAATAAACTTCAAATTTGTTCTCTTGTTCCCATTTTTACTTCAACATATATATGTTCAAAACAACTATAACAACTTTATTTTCCTTTCAAGTTTACTATGCATACAAGTTCAACTTCTTACAATTTCTATATTTCCTTCTTTCTCATTTACAACATTACAACTTCACTATGAAAGTAACTTTCTTTTCACAATGCAACTTCCAACTAAACTTTTACACAATATAGTCATTTTGATTCTTTCTCTTACACAATATACAAATATTGGAATGCAATATTTCTCCATGAAATTATTACAAAGTCTTCCACTCAAGGTGGGAAATAATACAAGAATGTAAGAAAATAATAGAATACAATATCACAAGTTTCTCCACTCTAAGTGGGAACAACACAAAGAAGTTTCACAAGGTCTCCAACAAAACTCCAAGCTCCACAACTCCACAAGATAGCTCCTCCAAGATTTGTTTGATTCACAACAAAATTGGGGAGAGGCAACACTCTCCACCCAACCAAGATATCCAATGAAGAGGAGAATCCATCCTCTCCATTGGCCCCGAGCCCCAACCACATTACATTGGGAGATGATTCCAAAAATGGCAACAACAAGCTTTCACAACACAAAAGAATATTTCACAATCATTTCAACCACATTCAAATAAACTACAACACAAGAAGAAGAACAAAAACAACAAAATAAGGCTTAAAATGAAAGCCAAAGGAGCAAGACCTATGGGGAGGCCCTTATGCCTCTAAATGGAAATGGGTGCCCACATTAAAGCCTCCAATTCATATCTCAAATACCCTACATACTCTTATGCCTCCCTCACTCTCTTATGTCTCCCTCATAAAAGAAACAAGAAAGAAATGCAAGAATTCCTTGTACATGGTGGGGAACCCAACCAAAACTCTCTAAAAAAAAAAACAAAGTAAACTCTTATGCCTCCCTACAAGAAATATTCCCATAGTCTCCTCCTCCTCCAAATTTATTCAATCTACCCACACCCAACAAGCATTCTACAAAAACAATACTCAACACAAACACATAAACATAAAATAAAGAATAACATGAGCAAGGTAAAGATCCTACCTTTCCATAGTAGATCTTATTCCAAGAGTAAATCTCCAAGCTCCTCAAAACCAAGCAAGCATCCACAAGCTCCAATAATCCACAATCACTACCAAAAATCCTCTAACTCTCCAAAACGAAAGAGCACAAAATTACCAAGAAATCCCCAAACAAGAAAAAGAACTCTAATAAATAGAAAAGAGAGAGAGGAGAATGAGGTGGCTCCATGTAGGATGCCAAATCATTCATCCTCAACTCCACCTAAGAATTCAAAACTCAACCCTAATGCACTATAAATTGGTGGGTGAGAGGAATGATAAGAAACTTACACACACAATCTAAGACCAAACCCTCTAAGGACAAAATTAATTTCTTGAAAGAAAGTGCAATAAACATTTCACCCTTTTATCTTCCCAAAACACCTAATGGGGTATAATTTGGACCCCCAACCCATAGGTAGGGTTGGTATAGCAAGAATTAAGAGGTGTGGGACTAGTTTAAATTGTCCCACAAGCCTTCAAAATTGGCCCTTAAGGCCAAATTCGAGTTTCCCATGAAGGGTAGAGTGTACAACACTCAAAATCTCAAGCATTCAACACACAACACAAAATCAAGTCTAATAAATGAACTTCTTTTGGTCACATCTTTTATCAGTTTAGGACAAGATTTATTAACTTTAATAAGACACTTAGACCCACTAAGATAAAGGGGGAAAACATACATCAAAAACTAAATAATTAAAAGAATTAAATTACATCATTAAAAAAACACAATACTAACATTAATAAAGAGGGAAACTAAAACAACAGACAACACATGACCCTTGGTCACAATTTCCCCTAACCAAAGAAATTCTAACACTCACACAATTACATGTTGTCATGGTGACCCTTGTTGAATTCATCTATAATTCCAATGTGGTTGGTCTCCAATCCCCGATGTTGTTGTGAATATAAATATACCTGTAAAACACATAATACCTCCTTTGGCCTCGTGGCTGCATTAAAACATCCATGCCAAAATATGCAATATAAATTTAAAACATCTATATATAAATTAATATCATCTAGGCAATTATGAATCATTTACAAATTTCTAGCAACATTTCTATCCAATGTTTCATCCATGTCAAAAATGATCACAACATTAATTCAATTATCAAAGCCTACTCATGGCGATGAAAGTATATCGCATGTCAGAAATATATATAAATAACCATGTCCACAACATATCAACATCAATATAAAATGTCTCTAATAATCCACATGCATCATATATGAATCGAAATCAACAACAATCCAGTATCTCTAACATCTAGTATCATGCTAAATCAAAGGCTATAACACTCTGTCCATAAGTGTAGTCGACAGTATCAAAATAAAAAAAAGGTGTGGAAGGGAAGTGGGAACTACAAAACCCATGATTTCACAATAAAAAGGACCTTAGGCCACAATCAAATTAGAAAAAGTAACTATGCACATAACTAGAAATCATGTAATAAAAGAAGAGTATCATAATGTGATTAAATGACATAGCAAGTGATATATAGAAGCATGCGAAAAAATTGTTAAACAATGCATAATTCACATGTGTTATTCCCGTTAGCTCAAAAGATAGGAAATACACTATTCATATAATTAAACATGATAAGGTAGTGAAAAAGGTACCATAATGAAATAATAACACAGATTATGTGGAGGGATGCCCTAGAAAAATTATGTAAGGAACTATGATAACTCCCATAATCATATATCAATCTATATGTCATGTACCATGCTCAATATACCCCGTGAACACGTGTGTAAAGAATACATATGTTATTTATCAAACCAGAAGGATAAACAACATGTATAATGTAACATGCTAGTAATGTATGCTAGATAAATAGTTCACAATTTTTGTGTTTTTAAAAATATGTGAATGTTTTTAATTTTTACAATTATTTTCCAAAGAACATGACCCAAGTCCAATGGAATGGTGGTAGCAATGTGTGCTAAAGACGGCCTAAGAGAAGAGAAATGTAAGTAGTGTAACAAGTAGGTTGTGATATATGAGATTTGTATGTTGGACTAGAAGAATGAGAACAATTTGAATACTAAGGATGATATGTAAGGTGACATTTTACACTAAAGGATCGATGGGGAATCCTGTGAGAATTTAGGCCACTAGAGAAAATATGTGTGGACAAATGGTCAGCTAGGAGAGGGAACCTAAAAGGGATACCTCGAATGGTAATAAACTGTTGATTATGAATGAACTTGATATATTGGTGAAAAACTAACAAGATATACTTAAGGGAATGTAACCAAGTGAGAACAAGACGTAAGGTATCAAAGCTAAAAGAAATAACAACCAAGAATGAAAAGGGTGCGGTAATAGGGCCAACAATGATAGGTAATATGATATAATGATAACAAGGATCATAATCATATGTAATCTTTTGAGTAGAGATATGTAGAGATTGAAGCAAAAATAAGAACACATATTATATTTGTTATGTGGATCAACCATTACACCATGCATATCTACTTGATGAATAGATATAATAATAAAATATGTATTTTAAATAAATGTGTGATCTATATTAGAGTCTTCAAAAGATATGCATTGTGTATAAGTTGGTATGTAGGTAAAAGTTCCAATCATAGCATGTAAGGGTTTATCGTAAGAGGATGGTAGTAGTGCAAGATAAAAATTATGCACTTCAGAATTAGTTGTATCACTTGTATGCTTAGGGAGTAGATCATTGAATATATTTAATTTAGAATTTTTATTTGTTGGATTAGATGATTTAGTGGGCTTATCCAATTCAATGGAATTAGAGTAAATAACATCTTGAATAAAATGATGAAGCTTTATGTATCTGTTCATAAAATGACCAATGAATTGATGACATTTTCAATAGTATTTGGCATCAAAATTCTTACTTTGATAATTTCTTGCATCAACATCCAACGGCCGAGGGAGAGAAAATATTTCACTAAAGTAATTGTTTTAGGAAAATATGAGGATTACATGGAAAATGTGTAAACTATCATCATGTAAGTTGTAATTGTAGCTTAGTAGGTTAATTAATAACATTAACAATGTATTTAAAATAATCCTTAGCATCATTATCATTTCCCTTAAATGTATATTCGAAATGAAATTTGGTGATAAATTTATTAGTAGTTCTAAAAACATACTTGAGCTTATTCATATGTAATAACTTAGCTTTGCACTCTTTTAGTGTATGACATAGATGGTCAAATGATCTAAATTTTTCAAACATGACTGATTCTTGAAAAGACAATGTATGATTTGTGCAAAAATATCTTGTAAGTAAACATCAAATAGGATATTATTCATCTTGGTAAGCATGGTCTCGATAACACAAGACATAATCATTGATATGTTCATTAGATCCTTGGTATAGCTTGACAATTTGCATAAGAAACCTTATCCCCAATGTTGATAGAAAAGTGTGCTAAAATTGATTTTCCAATGTAGTGAAAGAACACACAAAATGTGTGGGGAGATCATAAAACCATTAGAGTGCAAAATCATTAAGGTTCCTAGGGAACAACATGGTAAAAAGATGTTATAAGAGATATATTTGATGTAAGCCACATGAAATGACTGTTATATACAATTACACCCCTTTGAAATTTTTAACAACTCATCTAATTTGGGACTTAGATAAAATTTTCTTAGGAAATTCCATGAGACACTGAGTCATTCCACGGAATGTGAAAATGTAGTTTTCCATGGGTTCTCATAATCCACATAACCAAAGAATAAAGAGCTTAGGACATAGGTGGATCTTGGTAGAATTAGTGTTTCACGAGGTTTGTTGGACCCTTGTAGCATTAAAGAAGTCAATTTTTGATGGGCATTAATCATTCACTTTTGGTTCAAGGAAGGACATAACACCATGATATTCCTCACCTAAAAATAGTTAGAAAATAATCTAATGATGGGATCCATAGAGATAACAAAGGAATGAGAAGCTTAGTGCTTCATGGTATGGAGAAACATGTTATTATGCAAAATCATATACATATCATTTTGCAGAGTTTGTAAATTTTGTGGAACCAGGATGAAGTATGCCAAGTTAAAATTCTCAACATAAAGGGAAAAAGTGATACAATGTTCCATGCAACAAAGTGAAAACAAGTTCAAATACAACTAAGGATGGAAATTTTGAGACACTAATCTCGTATACCATAGGTTTCCAAAATCATAGTGTTCAAGGTTCACAAAATCCACGAATGAAGTGACATAGTTACAGGTGTAAAGTGATACGTAATAAAAGAAGGAAAGATGTCCATGGAGTAGAGAGAGAATTAGAAAACTAAGGGAATAAATATTTGAGTTCCATATGATAGAGGAAACTCTGTTCACCAATTAGGGAGTATGGAAAACCATGGATCAAAATATAACCATCAAAGTTTGTGGAAGAAAGAATCGAAATCCTTACTATGTATTTTTGTGTAGTTTGAAAACATGGAATTGAATCAAGGTGACATGCTTTAGGAGTAAGATATTTTTATATGGTACACATGCTTTTACCACAAGTAAACAATGCAAGAATCATGACATCCATGATATTTCAACATGTTTTTAATGGTTGGTACTCTAGCAAGGTGTTCCTTCCTTTCCTCTCCTCTCACTCTCTCATATGCATTCTATAAATGTAAGTTCTTTAGAAAATTGTAAGGGTTATTTTCTAGTTTCTTCCTTGGCATATTTTGTAGTTTCATGCTTATGAACTTAGACTTCATCCTTTCTACCTTTACAACTCATGAATGGAAATTTTCTTGACTTGGCTCTTTGTATAAGTTGTAAAGGATCAATTAACATAATTGTGGTTTCTTTCTTTCCTTCAAATACTATGTGTTTGACATGAATATCTCTATCCTCTTTTGTTTTTGTAGTCTTTAAGTTACTCACATTAGAACTCTATGCATCTTCATAATATTGATCCTACGAAATTGTATCTATGTCACTTAGAATAGGAGGAGTTCCAGCTTATTTTCAATCTAGTTATATCATCACCCCTTTTAGCTTAGTATTTTCTTTCATATCTTGCCCCCTCTCTTTCCCTAGTTCTTTACTTATCTTAGTATAGGTTATTTTTAGGATTAGTTTTGACATCATATTAGGTTGTGTTTGGTGGATTCTCTTTATCCAAAAAATAAGGAACCGAGATTCTCCAGAGGCCGGTCCCAATCAACAATTCCTAAAAAGGTGAAAATCCCATGTTGATAAAAATTATTGATATTCCATGATCAACTTTAGGGTGCAATTTTTACCACCAGTGAGTTTTGCACACCCAGTGGGATGGGTTTAATGAGATTTAAATCATTTCTACTGAGTTTGGTGTGTAACTTAGTATTTTATATCTTTAGATTCATTTATTTAACACGTCCTAGAAACTCCCAAATGTTAAATCTAAAGGTTTCATGTAGTTCATTCCTCACCATTTTTTGAGAAGAGTGCAGATGAGGCTAATCATATCTAAATTTGAGCCATTTGACTACCTATAACTCTCCCTGTGAAGAAGAAGAAAAGAAAGAAATCTATGGAGGTCCACGTCACCTCCAAAAACATTGTTTCAACTTGACCTCCTCCCGGTAGATATTTCCCTTTTCTATCATAAGTTTGAGACACATCCTTTCATGGTGCATTAAAGGAACTTTACTTTTGTAAGCTTTAGTTACGGTATCCCATTGTTCCTTTCCGAACAACATGATATACTATTAACATCCTTGAATATTATCCGCTTATTTATAGGAGAGAACACTATGACACCCAAAGAGGACATTTAAGACATGTCAAATGTATACTTTGTACATGAGGTCATGGAGGAAAATATCACGGTGCATATTTTGGAATCATCTCTCAAAGGAAAGTCCTTGAAAACGTATATAATTTTGTCAATTACTTCAATCCTCACTTGAGATGAGCTTAGACAACCCTCTTTCAACAGCTTTGGTGACAAGGTGGAAACATTTATCTCCTTAAGAAATTAACCACTATCAAATGAGCTCCAAGTGAACATATGGTAGATTTTAACTTAAGGCTCAAAAATACATGAGATAGAATTCCAATCCTTCTAAGAATAATCGCTCAAGGTGTATTTCTATATTTTAGTAAAGCTTTGAATTTTGAAATAGTAATAATGATTAAGTCTATGGGTGCTACCCGATTACCCAATTTTTATGCTATAACCATTAGGGATGAATTTTTTTATCCAAATAGGTAAACTAAATCCTATATTGTTAATTCCCATCTTCCTTGAATTTCCACAAAGTATCCCACCCTCCATTGTTCCTATTCCTCATCAATATTCTTCATCATTTGTTTCTAAATCAGGTTTATCTATGAAAAAAGAATAAATTGAAAGCCTTAGTGTTCAAATAAAGAATTTAATAAATGAGATTATGTCGCTTAAGAGGTAACAAGATTAATCCTCTAAAGTTATCCTAATCCTTCCTAGGGTTATTCACAACGAGGCTCTCAATACCCAAACTAGAGATTTGGATAGAATGAATTTATAAGGAGATTGCCAAATCTAATTTTGTAACCTCTATGAGCTCCCATCTTGAGAAAATCCATTGTTCTATTCCAAAATAATATGACCCAAGGTTTTGAAGGGTTCTACCCTTGTGATCAATCCCATAGTTAGTACGCATGTCAATATAGAATGTATTGATTGTGGGAGAAGGATATCATGGTGCAAACTCCATTCTATCAGCAATAATAAGTTGTAGATCCATTATAAAGCAATGTAAAAGGAATGTAAGAGCCCGACCCTAAGCCTAATTTCACACTTTTTAGACTTGAATATTTTTTTCTCGGTTAACCAACGTGTGAGAAATTTGAATAGGACGTAACTTCATGCAATGGATAACACAAGGTAAAAAAGAGACAAATTGATGTAACATCTCCTCCCCTTGTTTCCCCAACTCCACATGTAAATTTTGACTAATCCACGTGACTTGGGTGGAATTTCAACTTCATCTAGTTAGTTGAAAATCACTCACTAGGCACAGAGAAAATAATTTCCACAAAATAGGTAAAGCCCATAACTCTACACAAATACACGTGACTAAAGTAGTTCTACCATCCAAAGATTTTCAATGAATAGAATAAGTAAGTAAATAAAATACAAATCCCTCATTGTAAAAGGTCACGAGTATTATCCTCAACATCATTGAATAGATGAAATGGAAAAAATTGAATTTCATGATGTGGGATACCCTATCCATCCCATCTCAAAGGGATCTATTGTAATAATCCTTGAGGCATATTTTACCTCTCAAACCCATCATGCACAAGGAAGACACCATGGTCAACACCTATCGCCAGTAAGGAAGAACAAACAAGTGTAGTTATCAAGCCCCCTCCCTTTTACATGTCTTTAATTTTTTTAAAGCACCTTGTACACAACTGCATGATAAATTTAAATGCTAGTACCTCGGTGATGCCAAATCAAAAATAGATATTGTAGGAATTAAGTACACTCCAACCTAAAAATATGTTTTACAACTTAATGGGTCAACAATGCAAGGCTTGGGTGTGATTATGGATTTGGAATTAACTCTTCATGCTTGCCCAAGACTAAGTATAATTCAATACATCTCCATGATTGAATTTCCACCCTTGTTCTCCCTCTTCATCTATAGAGATTTAAAACCAAGAGTAGATACCTAACTTCATATTGGTCTCATATGCTATTAAGAAATGGATATCATACTAGGTTCATAATCAAGGATGAACCCATCTTAACTTATCATGTTAAAGTTCATGATCCTATTCCTATCAATGAAAAATTTATGGTCCAAGGAAAAGTGATTAGTGATCCTAAATCCTCCAAGCCGGTGTATTCATCTCATTTAATTTAATATCTCATAATTTTTGAATGGGCTAAAGATTATTATGAGCTTTATCCCTATGAGACAACTTTGGAGATTGATCTAGGCACTTATTCTATCCATTAATAATAATTCACAGCTTCCATACCACACAAGGAGGATAATGATGTTTCTATTTTATGGAAGATGTTCATTTATGGGTCTATAAGTAGAAATGGAGTTGGGGTGGGTGTATCTCTTATATCCCCAATTGACAAGAAAATATTCTCTCAGCACATAGATTGTAATTTTTTCTCTCAAAAAATGTGGTAGAGTGTAAAGCATTAGTCTATAGTCTTCTCATTACGGAAAAAGGAAAATCAAGGCTTTGCATATTTTTTAGGATACTAAATTGGTCATTCATCAAGTAAGATAAAATTGATCTACTAAGAATAATATTTTAAAATATTATGGACACCAAGTTTGGGACCTCTTGGAAAGTTTTGAAGTCACAACCTTCAAGTAGTTCCATAAAAAAAAAATAAGGAAGAAAATAAAATTATGGCCATCAACTCCTAGTTTTCCCCCATATAAGACCTTACCTAAGGTAAATAACATGTTAAAATGGTTGTAATACCATCCATTTTAGATAATGAATGCAGCTTGTAAGCATTTGAGAATGATGAAAAAATAGTTTAGTTCATCTAAATTGAGGTCGAATTCTCTTCTATCTTGCAACCACATTTTGTAAGAATGATTTAGTGATCAAATAATTCATTTTTGTACTAATAAGTTACAAAAATGGTCAATAAATATTTAGGATATCTTCAATCTTGATGATGATATCAAATGAAAAAGAAATTATATCGATGGAAAGAGAGGATTGAAAATAATCACCATTGCATGGGATTTCTTGAAAGGTATGTGATCAAGCTTAAAATAAATATTTTATCTACTTATGTTAGAAAAATAGTGATTTCTTCTCATGGAACTATGAGGATCTTAAACATTTTTACCTTGAAATTGTTTAGTACTCCATTGATCTTGATCTTGTGGCCAAGCGAGTTAGGAAAAATCGAAGGCCTGTCAATCCAAAGATTGAGCCCCTCATGAAAAAGGACCTAAAAATATCATTGAGGAAACAATTATATTCCCAATCAAATATTCCTCTTGTGTGGCTAACTTGGTCCTAGTTTTATGCAAGCTAGAGATGTGTCTCTATAACTTACACTACTAAATCATCCATTGTACGAGGATATTAAAGAAATGAGTAGAAACACACATGTATCGACATACAAGGGGTGTAATTAAAAGGGGCTACAATAAGCGCTAGGGTCACATATCTAGAGGGAAGTAATACCTACACTAGTTCAACCTAGGATTTCCAAGGCCAGTGGTCAAGGTAGAGGAGGGAACCATACCGATATATCGATAGTTGGGTGTGTAGATCCATAGATCAAAATAAATGAAACAATCATGTATGATATAACTGAAATGAAAGTGATGATAACTAAGGAGCTAATAATTAATTAGATTACTTTTATAACTAACATCCAAACATATGTAATACTAATATAACATAGCACAATGATGGAAGGAAATGAAATTATCTATGTAAAATGAAAAAGATGGCTACAACACTCACCCAGTACCTAAATGATATTCATTGATGTATCTATATCTCAAGATAAGTAGCACACCAACAAAGAATCACTATTAGGTGGAAAAGGAAACACCATTCCTATCATAGTCTTACTATAGGTGACCTAATAGTGCAAACAACCATCCAAGAAGAAGAGTATCTAATCTAATCCAAGAAAGATGTAAGATGAACCAAGAGATAGGTGAGAAGATGCAAATATGGTGCAAAAGAGTACAAAAATGGTGGTTTGAATTATTTTGGCTTCCTTTCTCTATGAATTTCAAATATGATGTATATGAATATACCCGACACAATCGTCTGTGGGAGATTGTGTCAACGGGAAAAAATTAAATGCCAACACAATCACACATAGGTAATTGTGTCACCATGGATGATAAAATTCAATGTGAGGTAAAAATAGGTGGCATGGATCAAATAGGTTCATGAACAAGGTGCCAAGATGATTAGATGCAAGTAAAGTGTAATGCATATAATGTGTGCAAGACATAAGGGGAGAATGATGACTAATGCAAGGAAAATAAGGATAAAACAAAATAACGACACTCTCTATGTACTATCTCTAACCCATAATGGCTACATGAATAACCATTCCCCATTCCTAATAGGACCCTTAAGGAACCCATTCAATAAATAGATGCATCAATGACCCTTGTCTGTATAAGGCAATTATTAGTAGCATGTATGAAAGATGAAAAATTAAAAATTAGATGTATACATTGGTAATGAAGAAAAATGGAAAAATTAGGATTTGTGTGGATTTTAGGGATTTGAATAGGGCCTCCTTAAAGGATCATTACCTTCGCCTCCATGGAACAAATTTTCTAGACAATAATAGGAGTTGAAATATTATCTATGGTTGACAATTACTCAAGTTTCAATCAAATAAGAGTTAAGGATGAGTATTGATATAAGACCACATTCACAACCAAGTGGGGGAGTACATGCATATGAAAAGAGGCCTTTTGTTTTATCAAATGTGGGTGTCATGTTTTAAAGAGAAATGGATATTGATTTTAAGGGATGTATAAATGATTTCATCCTCATCTACTTGGATGATATCATAGTTTTCTCAAAGGAGAGTAAAGATCATATCATTCATCTTGATAAATTATTTGAGATATGTAGGGAATTTGGGGTATCTCTTAACCCTAAGAAGTGTATTTTTGTGGTTCTGTGGGGAAAATTTTTGGGACATGTCGTTTCAAAATATGATATTTCCATTGACCTTGAAATAATATCCTCCATCCTCTCTCTCTCTCTCTCTCTATATATATATATATATATATATATATCTTTTCCAACTCACAAGAAGGTGTTGTACTCTTTCCTAGGAAAGATAACCTTTGTTAGGAAATTCATTCCTATTTTTTTGGTACTAGTCAAGAATTCACTCTAATGCTCAAGAAGGATGCAGCTTTAAAATGGAATGTGGAAGGAAAAGAGAGATTCAATAAGATTAAACATGGTATTTCTCAGGAACCCACTCTTACCAACCCTAATTATTGAAAGGGTTTCATACTTTATGCATATTGGGCTGATAGAGTGTTGCCACATTCTTGACACAAAAATATGATGAAGGATCGAGCAATGCGTGGTGATATTTAGTCAAACAATAACATATTTTGAGCTCAAATATATTCATATAGAGAAAAACAATTCTCCATAATGAGAGGTATAAAAATTCAAAATCGTGCTTACTACTAGCCACATAAAATTTTTAGTCTCACATCAAAGTGTGAGAGACTTCATCATGGGAGTAGAAATTAGTGAAAAGAGAGCTCGATGGGTAACTAAGATTAATGAGTATGATGTGACCATTAAGTCCACAAAATTGGTAAGAGATAGGAAAATTTGTGATAAATTGGCCTTGTATTCTCGAGATAATAAAAATATTCCTTCTTCATGGAAGAAGAATAAAAACAAACCATAGAGCACCCACATAACAAGGAGTCTCTTCAAAGTGAATATCTTCTGAGAATTTTACGATATATGTACAACACAATTTTTTTGCAAGGAATATGAAACTAACTTAACTATGGAAGTTGGATCGGATATATGAAAACATTTTTAGCAATTTGTGGATACCCTCTTGGTTTAAAAAATAAAAATAAGACACATGAGGTTGCAATTAGTTCCATGTGCATTGATTAGTATGTTTATTTCAAAAAGGAACCTCAATGTAGTGTTGTTAAGGTGCATTGAGAGTGGATAGGTAAAAAGGGCTTGGAGGAGTTCCATAATCATTTTTCTAGAAGAAATTTCTCAATCAAGTCCATAATGATGAAAATTATGAAGGTGGGATACTTATGGACCATATTATTGAAAATGTACATTAACGGATCGGAAAATGAAAATAATGTTCTTTCTTCACTGGTAAAAGGAAGATGGATGTCCTTTCTCTTCATCCAATTCAGGAAGATGAACCCTTTTCTCAATGGGGACTTGAATTTATAGGCATGATTAATCCTCCATCAAGTGTAGGTCATAAATGGGTCTTGACAGAAAATGACTATTTTACCATTTGGATTAAAGCCATGCTACTCAAGAAGGATACCGAATCAATCATCCTTGATTTACTTGATGATATTGTGACAAGGTTTGGGGTTCCCTAACCATTATTTTAGATAATGAAAATATTTCCTAGGATATAAGATTTCTCGTTATGATCTTAGACATGGTGTATATTTTAATACTTCCTCCAAATACTTCCAACAAGGTAATGGCCCAAGGAATCCATGAAAAAGAACCTGATTAGGATCATGAAATGACTATGGAGGTTAATCAAAGTAAATGGAAAACAAGGTGAGAAATTGTCTCTCGGGATGATAGAATCACGTCCAAAAAAAGAAAATTAGAAATTATCCTTTCAAATTTGTCTATGGTAGAGAGGCCAAGATTCCTTTATCTATGTAATTTCCTTCATTACATCTAACCCAATAGTTAGAATTTGAAAATGAATACCAAAGATAAATCATAATGGATTTAGTTGAACTTGAAGAATTAAGGAAATCCACCATGATGAGGTTATAATACTCAGTAAAAGTAAACCAAATAGTGGTTTGATAGGAAAGGTAAGCCACAAGATATAAGGGAAGGTGACCTAGTCCTCAAATGCGACATAGAAAGAGATAAACCAAGGAGGCACTCCAATTTTAATGCACTTTGGACTAGGACATACATCATCACTTATTGCAAAGAGGAAAACTCTTTTGAATTATCCAATCTTGATGGAGAGGCATTACAAATCCTAGTCAATGGGATTTATCTTAAAAAATTTATTGACATGTTTCATTGCATCTTGTAAATACTTGTGTGTTTTTTTGTGTTGTTGGAGGTTCCCTCCTTTGTTGTGTGTTGATCATTGATTGAGTGTATTTCCCTTAGCACCATAGTGGTCATCCTTGTTTGCAATAATTTATTTTTCTCTATGCATGTTTCACTTGAAACATGTATGTTCTTCCCATTTGGTACATAGCTTTTGGGATTCCCTTTTAGCCATACACAGCTCAAATTTTAAAGCAGTGTTTCATGGTTTTATCGTATAGTTTAAGTAGATTCCAGGTTTTATTCATGACATCACAAATTGGTTTCAAATGCAGGTGGTAAGTTCAAGCGGATTTAGGAGACAAGTTTTTAAATTTCATAAATAATTTTTCTTCATGGATATGCTTGAATCTATGACTAATGGATGGTTTAAGGCTTCGGTATTCATCATCTAGAAGGAAGATGTCTTTTGGAGTTCACCAAATTTCTTTTGAAGCTACACCCTTTGTAAGTTTGAAAAAATTATCTAAGTTTAGACTAGATAATTTTTCTCAGAAAAAAGCCATGAGACACTAAGTCAATCTTTCGTGAAGCATGAAAATGTCATAATATGCAGAACTAAAGAATCAAGATCTTGAGACTTAGGTGGATTTTGGAAGAATTATTGTTTCATAGAGGTTTTTGGACCCTTGTGGTATTAAGGAAGTCAATCATCCATGAGCATTAATCAGTCTCTTGCGATTCAAGGAAGGACATAACACCATGGGATTCCTCACCCATGAAAAGTTATAAAATCAGCTTAGGACAAGATCCACAAATTTAAGAAAGGAATAAGAATATTAATGCTTCATGGTATGGAGAAACACAAAGGTTACATGGACTTGGGATACATATCATTCCATGGAGTTTTTCAATTCTATGGAACCAAGGATGAAGTTCACCAAGTTAAAAACCATGACATGAAGAGAAAAGGTGCTACAAGGTTCCACATGGAAAATTGAAAACAATTTAAAATATAACTAAGGTTGGAAACCATCAAAAATTAATTTAGTTTACCATGGGTTTCAAAATCATAGTATTATGTGGGATCTCAAGATCTATAGAATGAAAGGACATGGCTACAAGAAAATTTTGACATAATAGAAAAAGAAAGATGTCCACAAAATAGAGAGAGTGTTAGATGGATAATGGTGGAAATATTCAAGTTCCATATGATAGAGGAAAATATGCTCACCACTCAGGGAGTATGGAAAATCGTGGATCAAAACAAAACCATCAAAGTATATAGAGAAAGAAGTGAAATCGAACTGTTTTAACAACTTATATTTTTAAGACTTAGTCATCCTAAGCTGACATAGTGGCACTTACCCTCATAGGTTGATCCAAATTGATACCTTATACACAACCTCGTAACTATCTTATTCCTAATCTAGATAATAGAGATTAATAAGGTGGAATTCAAGTTCCTAAAGATGAGTGTATCGTCATGGAACCGAGCATGGTCAACACTTAGAATGCAATATTTTACTATGAGTGTGTTTTCACTATCATGATTTCACCAAGATATAAGTTGTAGGATACCATATGGGATTCAATGAAGGATACCCATGTAGAAACTTAGAATGCAATATTTTACTATCCTTGATAGATGAAAGAAACCATTAGTATACTTTGTATACATGCTCGTAAAGAGTAATCTATGAGGGGATGGTTACTAACCAACTCATGCAGCTGCACATGGTTTATGACTGTTATAAGATGGATTGACTAAGATGATGTTAGTTCTAAATTATAAGAATTTAGAACAAGGAAACATCGGATATGAACTTAATATTTATGTTAGATTTAAATATATGGGTATTTAAATCAATGAATCATAAAGTAAATAATTTTTTCCCTTGTATTGAAGTCTAAAAAGAGGTTGTTACACCCATTTATAAAATAATAAATAAACCACCTCAACTACCAAAATTTAATGAAGTATGGAGTTACTATATGTATTTTGACAGCGTGCGATTGAATCAAGGCACCATGATGTGGTAGTTATATATTTTTAGATGGTTCCCATGTTTGTACTACAAGTCAAAACTATAATAAATCATGGTGTCCATGTTTGTTCAAAAACATTTAGGGGTGGTACTCTATCATAGAGGTCCTTCCTTTCATATCCTCTCTCTCTTTCCCATGAGTTCTATAAATGTAAGTTCTTACACACATTATAATGGTTCTTCTCTTGTTTCTTCCTTGGCATATTTTATAGTTACACACTTGTGAACTCAAACTTCATACTTTCGACTTATGTAATTCATGAATGGATATTTTATTTGCTGGTCTCTCTGTGAAAATTGTATTAGATTGATTAATGTAAGTTTGGTTTCTTTCTTTCCTTCAAATATATTATTTTGGCATGAATATTTATTCCCTCTTATGTATTTTGTATTGTTTCATTTTCTTGCATTATAAACCCGTGCATCTTCATAATATTCATCCCGTACACTTACATTTGTGTTACTTAGAATAAGAGGAGCTCCACCTTATTTTCAATCTATTGCTATCACCACCCATTTTAGCTTTGGATTTTCTTACATCTCTTCACTCCTCTCTCTCCTATTTCCTTGGATGTGTTAGTGTATGTTAGCTATATGAGTAGTTTTAACATTATATTAGGTTTTATTCTACTTCTCATTATCTCGTGAAATGGAGGAACCAACCTTCTCCTGGAGGTTTGTATCAAGCTAAAATTCCTATTGTAAAAAATTAAACCCCATGTAATTTTGAACAACTCATCAAAATACCCATTTTCATGCTCTAGAAAATCCATGGGAGACTCATTCAGTCTACCACATAAAGCAAAATTAGTGTTCCATGAGTTTTTTCAAACCCATAGAATAAAAGAATGGGAAATGCAGGTAATTAAGTGAAAATGGCTAAAATTTAGTGTTGCGCGACCATTTTGCAACACTAAGGAAGTAAGTCCTCTTGCAAGTCAAAGTCAGATAGGGAACCATGGAATTCATTAACCATAGTAAATGGAAGGAATTGGCTAAGTTCAAAAGCCACAAAATACTATCTCAATTTTCCGTGGGTTTAACAAATCCATGGATTGTAACAAAATATATGCAAGGTCAAAAGTCGTAGATAAATAATTGTACCCTTGCGGGTGGTGTGAAGTACTTTCAATCATTAAGACACATAGAGTGAAAGGTCGTGAAGTTCCACATAATAAAGAAAATGTGAAATACCTCGGTTAAATAACATAATGTTTTAAATCAACACCGAACTTCGAACCAAAGAGCCAACCACCCCAGTCACCATAATTTAATGAAGTATGGCATTTTTTTAGTAGTCTGATTGCATGTGATAGAATCAAAGGTCATGCAATATTTTTGGATAAAATTAGGGGCATCCATTCTTATACTATAAGTAACCTCTATAATATTTCATAGCACTCACACTCATTCAATGCATTTTCAAAGTCAATTAGTTCCAACTTAGTATTCCTTTCTCCCCTATCTTCCTTATATTTCTCCATTCCATAGATAATATAAATATAAGTGCTTGTGAAATTTGTATGGGTTATTCCCCTCTTTCCTTCCATAGAATATTTTCGATCTCTTTTTGTGAAAATAAAAAAATCATGTTTTTGAGCTCAGAATCTTGTGAATATCGATTTTCTATAGGTATAACTAGCACAAGCAAAGATCTAACTAGAATACAATTTCAAAAAAAATTCCAAGAACACAAGATCTGCAGAAAAGTTATTACTATTATTTATCTCTCTCACACACAACCCAAATAATGATCCAAATATGAGTCTAGAATGCCAATAAATAGGCATCCAGAAGAGAGAGGATCATTCTAAAGAGGATTCTAGAAGATAAGGTGAGTAATGAATGGTCATATTAGGTACCCATGCACATAATAAGAAGTAGGAAGGAGTAATGCATGGTGAATCCCCCAAGTACAAATTCCTTCACCCCAAGAAAATATTGCAAATGAATATAACGAGGGGTTGATAAAGGTTTAGTGAAGATGTTGGCAACCCGGTTAGCAGTAGGCACAAACTCTAGTGAAAGGAATCCATCCTAGATCAACTCCAAATGAAGTACATGTATATCTCGAGTATGTTTCGTACAGACGATGTTTGACCGGATTGCAAGAAATAGCAATGGAACACTGGTTATCACACCAAATAGTAGAAATAAATTTTTTTGAAAGACCAAACTCATTAATCAGCTTATCAAATCCAAATAGTCTCCGACTAGATCGAATCGCACCTCAATACTTAGCCTCAATAGAAGATAATGCAATAGCAGTTTGCTTCTTACACCCCAAAAAGAAACTAGACCAGAACTAAGATGATAAACAAATCTAGAGGTGGATTTGTGAGTATCAACATCACCTACCCAATCTAAGTCAAGATATCCACCGAGTTGTGAAGAAATATAAGGTGTGTATTATATTCCATAGTGCAAATTTCCCCAAAGATAGTGCAAAATACGCTTAGCTTCTTTCCATTAAATCTCACGAGGCTCATGTGTAAAGAGATGAATAAGGTTAAAAAAAATATGATGTCGTGGTGAGTTTCATTCAAGTAGATAAGACTTCCTACAAGTTACCAATATAGTGTGGGATCAACTAGAGGAGTCATACAATTAGCAGATAAAACAACACTTGACTCAAATGGATTAGGAGTAGGACTGTAATTTTCCATATGAAATTGGTTAAGTAGATCATGAGCATACTTCTGTTTTCCAATAGATATTCCTTCAGAAGTTTAATGAACCCGCAAACCAAGGAAATAATGCAGAAGTCCCATATAAGTCATTTCAAAATGCTCCATCAATTTGTTGTAATTGTCATGAATGAGGGAATCTGAACTAGTAATGAGAATGATATCTTCAACATAAAGGAATAATATCATAATAGTATCCCCATTCCGTTGAATTTAGACATTAGGATCTAAGTTACACTAAAGAAATCCAAAAGAGATCAATAAAGAATCCATCTTTTCATACCATAGAGGGAACAATGGAGTCTACAAATTAGTGAAGGATACTACACAAAACTTGGAGGTTTCTACATATATATCTCCTCATGAATATCACCATGTAAGAACACACTATTTACATCCATCTGGTATATATACAAATGAATAATTGCAGCAAGAGAGAGTACAACTCGAATAGAATCCATCTTAGCTATAGGGGAAAAAGTCTCAGAGTAATCAATCCTCTCAACTTGTGAAAAACCCTTTGCAACTAAGCGAGCCTTGTACCAATCAATAAAACCATATATTGCATACTTGGTCTTATAGATCCATTTGCATCACACAAGTTTTCTTCCTTTAGGAAGAGGAACTAAATCCCAAGTGTGATTCTTCATAAGTGAAGAATACTCCTCACACATAAATTTATCCTCTATGGTTTAGTAATAGCATTAGAAAATTGAATTGGATCATCTGAAATAACATGACTAACAAGATCCATACCAGAAATATGTGAGCGAGTTTGATGAGGAACTGAAGGATCACCAACCATAAGACCTACAAAATCCAAAGTGGATTGAGCCCATTTGGGAAAATTCTGAGAAACATTTGGTGGTGGAGGATGAGGTTGTACATGTACATCAATTGGATCCTCATCATCATCATTTGGAAACATACTAGAAGAAGGAGAAGTATGGGAAACAAGGGATGGAGTGCCATGAGATGAAGTCTCCACATAAGGATCAATCTCATCAAAATGAACATCCCGCCGAAATAAAACATCATTAGTGACAGGGTCATGAAGGTGATAAGCCTTAATAATATCACAATAGCCAAAAAAATAAGTGATTTGATTTTCCTCTCCATAGACTTACGTTTGTCATCAGGAAGAAAATCCCATGCCTTACTCCAAAATATATGAAAATATGACACATTTGGTTTCTCTCCAGACCAAACTTACATAGGAGTCTTGTTTTGCAAGGCCTTATGTATGGTATAGTTCTGAATGTAGTTTACACAATTGATTACCTCGACCAAATAAAAGGATCCAGCTTCCTTAGAATGAATCATGAAAATATCCATCTCCTTCAACGTTATATTCTTCCACTCAGCCACATTGTTCTATTTAGGAGTATAGGGTAATGTAGACTAATGCATGATCCCATGCTAATTGCAAAAATCCTTGAATATATTACAAAAATATTCCCACCATTTTTTGGTGTGCACCATCTTGAGTGGAAGAGATTATTTCTTCTTAACAAGATCCTTAAAGGATTTTAAATTATCAAAAACATCACTTTTGGTCTTAAGAAAGTAGACCCAATTATGTTGAGAAAAGTCATCAATAAAAGTGAGTACATATTTGGCCATAGAAAATAAATGAGTAGGAAAGGTCGAAGATCACTATGCACCAACTCGAGAAGAGAACTTGCATGGGATGCCTTGCCCTTTGGAAAAGGATCCTGATGTTGTTTTACAAGAATACATCCAAGATATACTCCATCTGTGCAAAAAATCTTCGGAAGACCGAGAACCAACTTTTGTGTACTCATCTACTATAATTATTTGTATTTCATATGGCCAAACCTCTCATGCCACAATTTACTAAATAAATCAGCATGAGCAAGTAATGAAGCACCTGTAGAAGGCTCAAATCCTTCAAAATCATAAAGACAAGCATTATGATCTGCAACACATGTAGCCACTATCTCTTGAGGATCTTGTATTTCTTTGATTATAACTTTATGTGGAGTAAATTCCATAGTTTTTCTAGTGCCTGAATTACAAATTTGATAGACAAAAACAAATTAGAAGTAATTTTAGGAATAAGGAGTACATCAGTAATACAACCATCATGTATATGAACATTTCCTTTCCCCAAAACATCAACTTGAGAAGAGTTACCAACTTCAATATGGGAAGTGTTGTAATTAGAAACTGAAGATAGAAGATCTTGAGAATGTGTGAGGTGATGAGAATCCCCTGAATAAATGATCCAATTATCATGAGATGCAGATATACCTCAAGTAGAAATAAGTTTCCCTTTTCCCGATGAAGAAGAAGTTGGAGTAACAAAAATCTTATTTTGTTTAACTGCTTCCTCCAAGGATTTCATCTTCTTGAAACATTTATTCTCTGAATGATTTTTGCCACCAAGAAAGGTGAGAGGTCCATGGATCTTCTTCTGTTTGGATTTTCCTTTAGGATTAGGATTTTTGAAGGACTTAATGGACTTAGAAGATAGATTAGGCTCAAAATATTAAGGAGGAGGTTTATTTACCGATTTGGTGGAGGGAAGGTCTTTGTTTTAGACTTGGGTTTTCCTTTGGAAGAGCTAGCAACAAGAGCGTGAGAGATACTAGGAAGGGAATCGAGGGACATTAATTTGGTTTTCTCCCTAGTAAGGTGATCAAAAAAGAGCTCAAAAGTAGGCCATTTGAATTGGTCACCAAGGGCATCCATAGCCAAATAAAAGGTAGAGGCAAAGACACTAAAAGGACCCTTCAACTTAGAGAGGATAAGAAATATAAATTCTTTATCAATTTTTTGTTTTTCCCCTACTTGTAATTTTGAGTGAATAGACTTAAAATTGGACAAAAATATTCTATAGTGGAAAAATCAGATGGAAAAAGGGAAGATAATTCTACATCTAATTGCAACAATTTGAATTCATTCACCTTACCAAAGAGCTTGAAAAAATTGTCCCATGCTTCCTTAGGTGTGCTAAGGCCAGAAAGGTGGAACATTAAGTCAGCCGGAAATGTTCAACGCAATCAAACCAAGATCCTTTTCCTTCTTGCACTCACTCAAGTAGCAGTATTTTTCTGAAGTGAAGGTTGGGCCATTATCCAACACCATGCACCACAAGCCCTTCGACTACAATAATTATTACATTTTTGGTTTCCAGGACATTATAATTAGGAGTATTAAGTGGCCCAAAAAAATGGGACTCCATAGGATAAAATGACGACATGAATGGGCCTGGACGTTGGGTACCACTAAAAATACGTCCCAATGTACAACAAGAGGACCCTCCCGAAAAAGTCAAAACATCAACCCACCTGAATTATAATAAAAATGAACCAATAGAATGGGAATAAAAATAAGTCACTTTTGCAAAAATGGTAGTTAAATATGATCTACATGCAAAATTTATTAACAGATCAATTTCCCATAAAAGGCTCAAATTAATTAAAAAAGACTCAACAATTAAAAAAATCATTAAGACAAAGGGAAAAGTGGTCATGTGACCACTCGTTGGAACCGAGAGGAAATAAGGAACTCAAATTTGGTCCTTGTTTACTTAAAAAACCCTTCAAAAGAATTAATTATCCCAAAATACACATTAATTTTCCCAAAGACAATTTTTAATAAAGAAACTATAGATTTTTTTTTTTGTTTGGAAAAATAAAACTATGGTTTAGGCCCAAAATTGTTTTAATCAGCCAATGAATGGGCTGTTGTGTGCATGAAATTAAAATATAAAAAAATAAAATAACTTAGGTAATGTAATGAAATTTTAAGGAATCACGACATGAGGGTCGACGCAAGTCTATGGCAAGAAATATGGCAGATCTGAAATATCCAATGAGAATTTGTGAAGGAAATATGGCAGATCTGAAATCTACAAAAAAATTAGGTAAGAAATCAAACAATAGCATATTAGTGAAGATTTCAACACACAACAAGCAGATTTAGACAATGTATAGGATTTTTTTGGATGTTTGGGGTTTTTCTTACATATTGCACTAAAAAAGAGTACATAAGTTAAAAACGCCCTCCCCAGGATTTTATTAACCCTCCAACACTATTTTTTTGGGCAAGGATGTATTCCATGTCTACAAATGAGCCAAAACGTGGCTCTAAACAAAAAACACCCTCGAATAACAAAATTCCCATCACAAGGAAAATCGCCCCTCCAAATTTAGCTTCGGTCTCGATTTTAGAAAAATAAATCCAATCAAAAGAATAGTGCCCAAATATGCAAAAGAACCAAAGAAATAACCATTTCGATTGAGAACAATGCAGAATATTATGGGCAAGAGTGAAAGAGCCTTCCAAACTCTTCAATGCTCTGCACTCGTCTCAGTAGAACTAGCACATGCAAGGATTTTTCTAGAAGACAATTTCAACAAAAGAGCCAAAAACACAAGATTTGCAGAAAAGAGATTACTATTATTGATCTCTCTCACATACAACCCAAAGAATGATCCAAATAGGAGTGTAGAATGCCAATAAATAGGCAGCTAGAAGAGAGAGGATCATTCTAGAGAGGATTCTAGAAGATAAGGTTTCTAGAAGGTATGACTACCCATATTGTGAGTAATGCACAAAATGACAAAGAAATGTGCACACCCTATTATTTATTAGAGCTTAATTATTTATCCTAACATTTTCTTTCCTTGAATTTTTACACAAACTCTTGAATATTGATTAATGTAAGTGGGGTTTACCTCCTTCCTTCGAATACATTGTATTTGATGTGAAAATTTCGCTTTACATGTTTCATATTATTTTATCTCTTTGCATCAAAACCGAGTGTATTTCTACAATCCCAAATTTCCCATTTTTTCACGTGTTGTCTCGAATCTAGGAAATTTCTACCTTCTTTTTGGTTTTATCACCACCCATTTAGTTTAGGATTTACTTTCATTACATCTCTTTCTCCTTGGTCACTTGAAATTATTAGATTAGGACTAGATGTAGGAGTAGTTTTAGTGTTAGAAGTAGGTTCTATTGTGCGGGTTTTCTAAATCCCCATGATAAGGAGGTCTAACTTCTCTAAAGGTCTATCTCATGTTGCAACTATCACACTTGGAGAAACTCCTATGTTGCCTCAAAATCCTAGATCCGAGTGATTTATGGAAGGGTGCAATTTTGAGCTTCAATAGTTCTCGACATGCACAGTGGGACCCTTTATATTCATTATTGTTGAGTCTTCATGTATGACCTAGTGATTTTAGTCTTTAAAGGCATTATTTAACACATCTAGTGACTCCCATATCTGATTCTTCTAGATACGCATTTCTAGCCTTCCCATTTCATGAGAAGAATTCAAACAAGATCCAACGCGTTTCTAGTGGAGAATAGTTTAAGTATCTATAGATTTATCCATAAACAAAAAAGGAAAAGATTCCCACAAAGATCCTTCACTTCTCCAAGTATAAGTTCTTCAACCCCGCCTCTAGGTAGACCATTTTCATGGCATATATCAGGTTTAAGACCTATTCCATTCATATTACAACAAAGAAACTTTCTCTTTGTCAACTTTAATGGTGGTAGTACATTAAATTTAAAAGCATTTCCTCTTTCATTAGTGAGGACCTCATTACCCCAGCTGATCATATTTAAGTTATGGCTAATGTGTGTGAAATTAATCTAGCTATAGAAGATGATGTTGGATTTAGGATCCTTTCTTCTTCATTAAAAGTTAAAGCTCTTGAATGGTATAAAAGTTTGAGACCTAGTTCCATTCATAATTGGGATGGTCTTGGCATAACTCTTTTCACTAGTTCGATTAGAAAGAAGTTAAAAGATCCTTATTAGAGAAACTCACAACAATCAAGCGAGCTCTAAATGAGCTCATGACAGATTTTAACTTCAGATTTTAGAGAACATGTGATAGAATTTAGTGTTGTTATAAACAAACCCATAAGATGTAATCTTATATTTTATTCTAGAGATTTGAATTATGATATATCACTAATGATTCAGTCTATGGGTGTTATTCATTGGTTGCTAAAATGTGCACACAGTGTCTTGGATCTCGGAAAGGGACAAGGTGTTTGAGACCACAATTGAACCATCCCCAAGTTGTGGGACCCTACGAGCTTGGGACAAATCTCCAAATAAGGACAGCTTCCTCTAGTACTACCTCTAATACTACCGCTACTCCTAATGCTGAAAGAAAATCCTAGAATAAACATGCCAAGGACCAGGATAGAAAGATGTGCAAAAAGGGGAAATCCTAAGCTAAAGAAGGTGATAGCTCTAGGAGGAAAGGGGTCAATCTCTCTCCACGAGCGGAAAGGGAAATAAAGAGGGCATGGGAGAAGAGGGAAGATGATGTGTGCCACGAGATCAACACGCATGCTTCACCTTCCCGTGTGTGCAACACATGAAAATGGGACTACAAACATAGGAGTATGTAAAGCATACCGTAAAAATGTAAAGAGAGGTGAGATGTAGCGAAAAACAAGAAAGGGAAGATAGAAGTTCCACAAAACATGATTTTATTACTCAAGGGATGCACAGTCAATTACATTCACTAAGGAGGTGAGAATACATTACGTATATAGTGTAGAGGTCTCGAGACTCATGGGAAGTCGACACCATTTTGGCATGGTGCCGTTACAACAGAGAGGGATCCTTTTATTTATAGAAAAAGAAGGAGAGAAGAGAAGGAGAAAGAGAGGGAAACTCGAATTCAAATATTCAAAAACTAACAACAAGTGATAAATTCCTAAAAATCCACTCCGCAAGGATGTTAGATGTGCTTCCCCATGTCTGTTTGAAGTGTAGAAGAAGGAAGAAGGCAAGATCTAAAAAGAAATGGTGGTTGACGCGATTGGATGTGTGTATTGATGAGATGAGAGATGTTTCCTTTTCTTTTGCCCAAAAATCCTACCTACATTTGAATTTGAATTTTCCAACATGTAGCTTGTGTCGATCTCTTTGACAAGTCTAGGTGCACACCGATCAAATCTCTCAGTAGAAAAGGATACGACTATTAGAAGATTTCAAAGTTGTCGGCGCACGTGGATTGGCTGAAATGTTGGCGAAATATGCAGATGCTTTGTCATTTCTACCATGTGTCACCCATTGATTTGTTGCAAATATTCAACACCCTATTGGCACACTCGATTCGCTGCTTATGACACAATCAAGCATGTCGGCTGACCTGGTACATGAAATCACAGAGAAGGGTACACAGAACACACGTAGAAGAATGAGGCATGGGAGGAGAGTAAAAGGAGGTGCATGGGATGGGAACCGAGGGAAATGGGGAAAACTAGTGAGCAGAGAACATATGGTTAAGGTGTAATTATTACAAAGTAATGGGTGTGGTGTGTGAGAGGGCTAGGGACATGGTTAATTAAAGCAAGTGTGAGTCAGCACATAGGAGTGAATAAGTGGATTAGGAAGAAGGTGAATGCACAAAAGGTGGGCATGAGGAAGGAGTGGAAAAAAGAGAAAAAGGAAGGTGGAAGGGGAGAAAGGAAGAAAGCAAGGGTGTGTGAGGAAAAGAAATGGGCATGGAGGGAAACTACAACCAAGGGAATGAGCCAAGTGAGCTTGAGCATGTGTAATCCTGAAATGTGAAACATCGTAGTCGAAATGAAGATATAAGTTATCCAAATAACTAGGAGAGTTATTTTGGTAACAATTTTGGTGAATTTTAGGGACCATCTACCTATTAGATGAAGAGACCAATAGCCCGAGAAGTTCATTTGGCATGGAGTCAAGCCTTAAACTTGAATATCTGATCTCCAACTTGAAGAAAATCAATGTAGTCACTTGAATCTCTTTCTCGAACTTTTAACTAAACCATTGCTCTCATATGAAGATTTTCTAGATTGGATTGATGAGATTGAAAGCTATGCATTGACCGTTGGAACTGCCTCTACTAAAATTGAACTATCATCTAGGAAGCAACAAAAGGGGTGCACAGGTGCAACAAGAAAGGAAAGGTGCTAGAGGGAGTGTGCTGAAACAAAAGCACAACACTATGTACAAAAATGAAAAATCATTCATGTTCCAAAGGGCACATGTAGAGTGTTCAAAAGCACTTGTGTTTTTGACAAAGAAACCTAAACTACCCTACTCTAACTAGAGGCAAGGGACGCTTAAGTAAAACCTACAACAAGTAGGGAGAAGTAGCTTCCCTTCCTCACAAATTATGACCATGTAATTGATTTAGCGTTGAACATGGTTAGAAATAAGAGAGAAAATTGACTTGTAGAAGGTTTCTCACCCTTCTCCTCAAAGTATCAACAAATAAAATATACACATCATGGAGTTGTTTTATGCTTGGGTCTAAGAGGTGGTATTGCTGATGTTTGGTGTGTTGAAGATCCGCCTCATGCTCTGAAGTGAGCATGGTTGGTGGAAACTCTATCTTTGGATCTAAGCTAGCTAGATATCTTATTGGGCACGGTCTGACCCTTGTGATTTTCCCATTGCTTTGAAGCTAAATCCCACATATGGGATTTTCTTACAAAATTTCCTCCTGAAGGGGAGTGCTTGTAGGTTGGGTCATGCAAAGCCAGGGCATGCATGGTTCTACCTTTATGAGCAAAACAAGCTTCAATCTAATCCTCTAAAGATAGAAAATGTGTGGTGCACACATCCCTACATCATTGGTATGTTCCACACATCATCTTCTAAAAATAGGTCTTCATGCTCAAAATAGGCTGAGTCCCAAACGATAAACTTTCCCTTTTACGTGTGTTCTTCCTGTCCATTCGTGCCCTTAAACCTGGCCTGCTTTCCCACACAGACTTCTTGTGTGATTTTTGTCAAGTGTTCTCTAATCAACATTACCCCACACTAATCGCATTGTCACCCCAACAATGGGTATCTCCAAAAAAATTGAAGTAAATAATATTAAATGGAAAGAATAAGAAATAATTCATATGAATAAATAATTTTTTAAGAGGCAACATCCTCTGTATCAACTTGAAGGATCAACTCTAGATACTCATCTTTTATTTTGGCCTCCAAGGTCTGCCATTCAGCAAGTTCTTGTTCTTCTTTCTCTGGAATGTCCACCACAATGGATTCCAACTCATCGCTCAAAATCTCTCCTTTCTCATTATGCGAACCAACACAACACCGAAATTGATGTCATTCTTCCTTCTAAAAGATCCATTTTGTATGAAATGAGTTTCCCAAACTCTTCCTACCGATTCTTATGCATCTCTTGAGCTACTTCCGTGGCCTCGTGCTTTTTCTTAACCATTTAAAATCTTTAAGCATGGCCCAGTTGTTTCATCCTTCATTTCTCTTTGACCTCATTACTTTCTTCCAGGTCTTTATATTGATAAGTGCCTCTGGAGCTGTGCGTGATGTTTAAATCCTAGTCCTGCTTTTCTTCAATACCTCTTGTAGCGCTTACAACAACCCTACATATGATGCAATCTTTTTCATCACTGATGATTTCTCTCGCCTCTACCTCTTTTTCTGAGCTCCTTGGTACTTGTATGAGTAGAGGTTCATCTTCAAGTACCAATTCCACCAACTTTTTACATAGTGTATCACTTGAAGGAAATGTCTCAGGGAACCTTGGCCTCCAAGTGTGGCCTGGATCTTATGACATTGTCCCAAATCTCCTCTGTGATGCTTTGATAAATACTTCATTCTTCTTTTGTGCAAAGTCCCTCTCTTGCATGATGTGCGCTATCTCTGCATCCTTTGTCTTGAGCTCCTCACGCAATGCTCTTATTGTTGCAACTTTGTCCATGTTTCTCCTTGCAACTTTAGTAGAAACCTTTACTAATGTGTTGTTGACCTGCTCATCTAACATGACAAAGTAGGCTTTATTGTTATATGTCTAGATTGTGGTGCCTTCTTCATCCATCTCAAAACACATGACTCTTCACATATATCAAAGTCAGGATCATCCATATGGGTGTGCATTGACCATGATAGTTGCTTCTAAGTGTGCATAGTCACCATATCCTCATCCATTAGCTCCCAGTCAAATAAATCCTTTTGTGCTATCATGCTCTGGAAGTAGGCACAGACAATTTTACTTGCGTCCTTCACATACCCCATGGCTGGTGGAATGTGCTCTCCACTTGTTCTTCTAGACCGTTGTTGCTTAGGGACTTTAGCTTCCAAATTTGGGACTTATGTCTCCATGTCCTAAACATTCTCTCGCCTATCTCCTACAGTCCCTTCTCGTCCTCTCCTCTTTCCTTTGATTCCTCATCCCTTCCTATATGTTCTCTGGAAGTGTAGGGGAATTATTCACACTTTCCTATGACTCTTCCACCTCCTCATTTCACTTAAGTTTCCTCCTTTACATGGTTGCCTCCTTCGTGGAGAGATTCTAGGTGATCTGTGCATCATGTTTGGAGTAGCACCTTGGGTATTTTTTCTCTAAAACACCCTCTTAAATATGTGCTCCCCTTAGACTACATTCAAGTCCTCATCATCCCCTCTTATGGCTGAGGTGGTGAAGTGGCACACTCAACTTCACCCTTATTTTTAGGATGTCTCCTACCTCTATGCTTCAAACCACCACTATCTTCACTCTCCTCCTCTTCATCCTCCACTTCAATTGGCTCTGTGGACTTAAGCGCTAGGATGTTCTCCATTGTATGCTTTCCCTTTGGTGGTGCTGGAAGTGCAAACTCACCTTCCACATACTTGTTATTCTCCATCTTTGGCTTCATTTGGAGATACACCAACACTACTAAAATATCTCGCACCACAAAAATTATTTGTTCAATTCTCAAAACATCATAAATGAGTCTTTCAACATATGCACCCCCCCTGGATACACATATTTCTTCCTTAGTGTGTGGTAGTCACAATATACCTTATCTGTGTTGAACATCAGTCACCTCACGTCTGTAAACCTATGTACTAATTCCTAGAAGTACCTTGTTGTGAATGCATATGGCTACTTGCTCCAAGCAATCCATGCCCCATCTTTCATTGTAAACCTGACTATACACAAATGATGGTATACAACAAATTGAACTGCCTTTCTAACCACTGAAGGCAAGTCCTTGGGGATGCACCATTCTTCCTCAAAAGCCACATGGAGCCTATAATACCACTTCTCAGACCATTTCTTAACCTTCTTTGTTATGGATCCCTCACATAGGTACTTCTTGAAGTGTTCTATAGGCACTTTGTGTGTTCCATCGTATACTCACATACATTCTCCTTCAATCCATTAGGAATTCTGATCTCCATGAACACTAGTGATAACGTAATACCTCCAAAGATGATCTTTCCTCCTCTATGAGATTCTTCAACAATTTTTTTACAATATACCATGAAATGTTGTAGACTACTCCTTCAGACATCTTTTTGACAATGTGTAGCCACATGGTGTTCACTTACGACCACCTTTCTTGGTCATTGAGATTTGTAATGAGATGTACAACTACTTGTACAGCTAGATACTAATTTAGTTTGTTGATGTCCATACCAGTGCCCTTTTTATATCCTAACTCCTTCCTAGTCTCTAATATTATGGTTTTATCTATCAGATCATCTCACAAATCATCTCCCATGCCTTTCAACCCTGTCACCGTGGAGATGAGCATGGCTGAAATTCTGACTCTGCACCCTACAAAGTAGAAAAAATCCTTGTGCACTTTTCTCATAAGCCACTGGTATAATGGCTCATAGTTCCCAAAATAAGGGAGCTTATAAATTTGGTAAACCCCTATCCTATGGAAGAGCTTCAATAACATCGTCATACACCGGCATATCTTCCATCGTGCATTTATTTTTCTTCGTGTTCAACAATGCATCAATCTCCTTCTTGTTCTCAATGGTACGGTGATTGTACTCGCTCACTTTGCTTTTCCTTATGTGAGAATCCCACTCTTGGCTGACAATAACCCCCTCTGGATATTGCATCTCCGAGAAATTGCTTTCTAGAGCCATTTCTTCTTCCTCGATGACCACCTTCTTCTTTCCTTTTACTCCTGCTACAACTGCCTTCTTCGGTGCCATTTTTACCTTGCAATCCTTTGTAGATCCTTTCCATTCAAATTCTACAATGTGTGAAGAAAACCCTAGTTCGATTCAGCATGCCCTAGGTGAAATTACATGCCCCTAACTCATCTTCATTACCTCACTTTGCTCAAACCCTTCACCACTAGGGACACAAGCTTCTTCTCGTGCACATATCTCTTTGTCACGACTGGTTACACACCTCTCGCACCTTAAAATGATCACTTAGCTCTTTGCACTTAGCTTCTTTCAAATACTCTTACTTGCAATGGTAAAAATGAATTTGCATCCCATCCTTATATAGATTTTTCAAATTTTGATGCATTTATTGCTCCTTCACCTACCAAATATCCCCTCATTCATTAACCAAATTTGTTCATTCTATGTGGTACATCTTCACGCCCCAATATAACCTTCTAGCACACCTCCCTACCCTATGGTCACATACTTCTCTTCAATGTGCACCCTTGTACCTGAGTACCTCGTCACTGTACCTTCTCCTGGTAGTTATCATGGCCTCCACTTACCTTGCATTATATTGTTCCTTCTTTCATCTCCATCCTTGGTCACTTGTGAGAAGAAATCTTTCTTTGACTTAAATCACACCCATAGCAGCTTATTCCTTTATCCTTTCAATTCCCACTATCTTGTACCTAGATATAAACAACCACCCCACACTAAAATTATGTGCAGTCCTCTACGCATAAACATGATTCACATAGTAAGTATCTTCATGTGCGCAAGCACACTTATTACACAAGAATAATAACTAAATTGACAAAGCATAACGAAAATTAAGGAAATACATAATTGGAAACCTAATCTAAATGGAAATACTGCCTTATTATAAACACCAAGAAGACTTATTTATAGTAGGGCTTCAACCTACTCCCGTTGAAGTAACTAGGTAGCCATGTTCCATCAAGTGCTTCTAATTGGCATGCACCTATTTCAAGTATGTGAGTGAAGACATATAGCCCCAACCAATGTACTTTGATCTTTTCTAGATGGTGTAAGAACTTACGGTCATAAAGAAGTACCAATTGTCCAATATCAAACATCTTATCCCTTATGTTTCGTCATGCCACACTTTCTTCATGGCCTTTTCCTACTTCCTCGCTCCATCATGCTATGGCTCATTTCTCATCCAAATGAATCATCTTCTCAATATGCTCTTCAAAGCCTTCTCATCAGCTAGACCTCCAAAGGTGTGCAATTCGTAAATAAGGTAACATAAATTCTATAAGGAAAACAACTTCTACACCAAACACCAACTGAAATGGTGTGGCTTTGTTTAATCTCTTATAAGTTGTTCTATATTCCCAAATAACATTTGACACTTTATCATCTGAATCATTTCTCCCAACATCACAATTTTTTTTCTAAGTTTGGCTCAAAATTTTGTTGAAGGCCTCAGGAGTTCCATTTTCCTAAGGATGATAAGGTGTAGTTCTATGGTGTGCAACCATAAACTCATCTAATAGGATCCTGATTGTCTCATTCAAAAAGTGTGTACCCCTATCACTTGTTAAGCTTAAAGTACATCCATATCTTGTAAGAACATTCTCCCATAGAAACCTAGCAGCTTGTAGCCATTGTATAGTCCTTTGTAGGGTGTGATATAATTTATGTAAGTAATTATATAGTGTGATCTAGTCCTATGCGCGGCGAATGAAATAGGTCCTACAAAATCAATGGCCCATTTCTCAAATGGTTCCAAACTAGTAATCGGTATCAAACGTATATCATCTCTCTGACCTAGTTTTCCTAGGTGCTTACAATGGTCATATGCCTTGTAATACACCTTACAATCTTTATCCAGTGTCTCCCACTATAATCCAATGAGTAGGATCTTCTGAGTAGTCGCATCACATGTATAGTGGCCACCTGCAATACCACCATGGGATTCTTCCATAATATCCTTGCAAGCTCATGTTTTAATACACAATTGTGTAAAACTTCATCTCTTCCTAAATTATAGAGGTCACCACCGATTAACATAAATGATGTTGCATGTATAACAAGTTGTTTCTTTTCTAATGACTTCATTCCTTCTAGTGTCATACCAATTCATGAAAGACATCAATGTATTCTAATTCCATGGGCCCGTGTTTTAACCTATATAAATATACATCTAGCATGGTTTCTTCAATTTTATGTGATTCTTCTCTAAGTGAATTCTAGACAAGTGGTCTGGTCTAGAATTACTTTTCCCGGCTTCACCAAAACTCGTGAAGTCAAACTTTTGAAATAGGAGTACCCATCTGCATATGCGCCCTTGTAAGACTATTTTTTTTACCAAATAATTTAATTTCATGTGATATGTATAAAACAAAAATGGTTTTGCTAACAAGTACTGTTAAAACTTGTACAATGCATAGATCAGTGACAAAGCTTTGTGCTCTATAGTTGTATAATTACTTTTAGTAGGAGTCATCTTCTTACTAGCAAATACATTGGATAATCTATAATACCTTCTCCAGTTGAGCTAACATGGTGCCAATGACCATGTCATGCACATGAAATGGTTTATCCCATGAGGGAAAATGTAGAATTGGCGTGGTAGTAAGTTTCTCTTTTAATATCTCAAACGTGTGTTGCTACAATTCTCCCCAATAAAATGTACCTTTCCCTTTTAGTAATTCTTCCAAGGGTGTAATAATTTTTGCATACCCTTTAATTAACTTTCGATAATAACTTGTATGACCCAAAAATGTGCACATCTCACTTTGACTAGTAGGCGCTTCCAGGCCTAGAATGATTGCAACCTTAGTTGGATCAACCAACAACCCTTCCTTATAGATTATATGCCCTAACAATATTCCAAAAGGTGTAGCAAATATGCACTTCTTGATGTTTAAAGAGATACTTAATTTTCTGCATCGTTCAAACATTAAGCACAGATTGTCACAATGATATTTCACAAGCCCATATACTATCCAATCATCTAGATAAACCTTGAAACAATTGTGAATAAAATATTTGAATGCTCGAAGAAATATACATGAGAATACAACAGCGTATTTCTCAATTCAAAAGGCATGACAAGATAGGTAAATCTTCCCCATTCGGTAGTAAATGTAGTCTTTTCCTAACTCTGATGATACTTGAAAACCCATCTCGTGAATGAATATATTTCACACCCTACAACTCCCTCTAGGTTTTCCTCAAGAAATGGCATAGGTAGTGGGTCTATTACACAAGTAACATTTAGCTCCATGTAATCCACACATATTCTAATTCTTCCATCCTTCCTGATACTAATCATCATTGGACTAACCCATTTTGACTCATCAAGGGGCTTGATAATTCTAGATTTCAACATTTTATCAATTTATTCTTTTACCTTTTCATGTAAATTAGGATTCATTCTGTAAGGTCTCTTTCTCATGGGACATGCACCTTCATTAAGCTTTATCTTCATTTCCCCATTGATTCATGCACGCATTTAAGTTCATAATACCTATGAGGGAATAAGTCCCGATAATCCCCGAGTAATTCAATTCAATGATCTTTTCCACCTCCAAGTTTGACAAGTAGTCTATGATTATGACCTCCTTAGGCTCACCTCCGATCCTATATTGGCCTTTTTGTCTTCATTGGTTCATGGTATGTGTGCATAACCTTATATGCACTATCCAAGACCTTGTGTGCCCCCTCTGAATGCTCAATATCCAAATTTTCAACTTCTTCGTCATCCATGATGTACACCATCTTACCTTTTTCTTTCTTAAGACAAGCACAATCAAGCAATATGGGGTCTTCTCCTTCTTCTTCAAAATGCATACCTGATTCTATTTCGTCCATTAATTCCCGTATGAGTTCCTTAGCATTTGAACTATCTCCCATGGTTAATCGCTTAACATATTTTAATTCCTCTTCTATTAAAGGTTGGGAAGAAAAATAGTCAAAGGTCCGGATCATTCTTGTAGTCAATTTTTTCTTATTCACAGTCTCTCTATGTAGTTTTGTATATACATACCAGAACATGCGCATCCTTGTAGATTAGAATACGCTTTATGCACCCAGAGTGAAGGTGGTAATACTTACTTCTGTCCCACAGTCTAGAGTCTCTCGCACTACCGAATGTGATGCTTTGAGAAGGTTGATCACCATTACAAGTGCGAGATCTTTGTAGGTGCATTGCTTCTTATAAACCTAGTAGATAGGGAAATTTTGATCTCCTTCCACTTCGTGAGATTATCTATATGAACTACCCACCAACACGTTGTTATCCCGCATAAGACATATGGTAACATGTCTCTTCTCCTAACCTGGTCTATGCACTATGCCTCCATGGCTTCCAAAAATACAGGAAGATCCTCTAGCTCATGTATAATAGGGCACTGCACCACCTATCCGTCAAATAGAATGAAGTCCCTAATTACACGTAACCACATTTTTCACCTCATGTCCTAATAGTTCATATGTACCATGAGCCTAATTATCACAAGAAATACTCATAAAATCATTGATAGAATGATAATCCTCCCACTGTAGGATGCCTTCCTTTGATGGCACATTGACCTTTGGATCCTGAAAATCGTAGACATAGATTCATTTTAAGTCCTCCTCACTTAGAGGCTTAACATATGGTGTAGACTTCCCATCTATCAAATGTATCACAACCATTTCCTCCTTGTTCTCAAAGTTTATATAGCCCTTATTGAATCTCAAGTCAGCATTATTCGCATAACACCAAGGGCGTCCAAGCAAGGATGGAAAATGTCTACTTCTGCAAGTGCTAATACCTCAAAATCTCCAGTGAACTTGGCCCCTTGTATAGTTATAGATGCATCCTTCAAAACCCCTAGAGGAGTGGCCTTTGTCCGAGTTCTCCATAAGAAACCCATTAGATGATGGCTACAATGGGGTCTCCCCATTTTTACCCATGCACCTAACATAAGCACGTTTACTTCCACAATCGTATCTATCAAAATATTGCTCAACAACCATCTATCCACAACAACATTTAGAGTAATTTCCTTGTCATCGTCAATGCTATTAGGGGGGATATTTACATGTAAGATATGCCATCCTATCTCAATACTTACATGCGGTGTTCCCCTTTAACCAAGTTCCTAATAGTGGGATGATGTTCTCCTGGCGCAACATTTTCCATACTTCTCTTAGATCATTGATATCAGTTTGGACTAACTTTGATGCTTTCTTCTACTCCTTTAAGTACTATATTTTACCCTAAAGATTCCTTAGCACTTCCATGGTATCCTGATAAACCTCCTTCTAATGAGCTGGATCTGGGTACCTTGCATGTAAAAACTCCTCCTTGGTGATTGTAGGCTTCTACTACAATGACTCTCTTGTGCATGCCGCTTCAAAGACGTGTGGTAATATTTATAGTTAAGGCCTCAGGTTCTTGTGCTATCTTGGGTATCCACTAATTTTCCTCCACACATTGTATCCTAACCATCCTGTGCCTTTGTTCTCTTGTTTATACTATTTACTTAGATGCTCATATAAGTCTAGGAACTCCTCATAGCTATGATTCTTTTTGTAAAAAGAACATGTAACATTCTGGGGACATTCATGCCTATAATGATCAGGGGATCCACATGTATAGCACGTTCCTCAAGGAAACTCACTTCTTCCTCCATCGCAGCCTCGTCCTCCATATCCACCTCGATATCCATGACCTCCTTCAAAATGGCCCTCATTCCTGTCATAGTGTGTTTAATTATGATCCCGATCCTAGTGCTCATTCTTACCCTTAGAATTATATATTACACTTGTCTGTCATACCCCAATGTCTATAACATCCTGGATCTAACCAATCAATCAACAATCCTCATTATCATGGGTCATAGACCTGAAAAGTTTACAAAAACTAGATATATTCTTCCTTATCACATGTTGTAATAAAGGATAGTGACTAGCATCATGATTCAAATGATAGATCTCATAGTCCAATAGTAATGAGCGTATTGTTCTACGAGGACAACTATCCTTGGTGTGACCTTCTACTTCACAATCTGTACACCAAATTCTTGAGCGCGTTTCATGGGATGAATTTTCTGATAGATTCTCTAATTGTTTAGCCATAGTTGTAATATGTGCCTCTAAGAATGGACTAAAGCCAATGTCAATGCTCCCAACCGCCTCAAAGACGTAAAGATTCTTCCAAAGGCTTCATGAAGATCAGTGTATGTCTTATGTGATAATGCTCTTATGAATGGTGTAATCAATCCTCTAATGAACCATTTTTCATGTTAGATGTCGTGAATATCATAAGAAATATTAGATAGAAGTGTCTTGAAGTAGACATCATACTCACATACACTCTCAGTGGTGCCTTGCTTGATATCTTTGAGTACGCTGATACTTTTCTCTTCAAATTCTGGGATATAGAACTATTTTAAGAAAGAATCCTTCAACACTGCATAATCCACACAAGTTTGATCAGGGTCAAACTTACTATACCAGCTGTGTGCTCATCCCTACAAGGTAGTAGTGAATTGACTTGCCTTGCACTTAGCAATCATGATCCCTTTTGTGCACCATAAGATTTCACACACGTGCACATGCTCAGCAGCATCCTCTATGCCTCTATACTTTGGAAGATGAAGAGACATCTCCATGTAAATGTTTTGTGTTTGTTGCAAACCTTGACCAAATGATCCAAGACCTCTTGTGTTTCCTCTACCTCTAGAACCACTAGATCCACCGGAACTAGAACCACCTATACCTCTTGACCCTCCACCAAGCGCGGAATAGGACCTGTAGATGTACTCCTTGTGCTTCGGCTGGTAATAGTATATTGAACCCCTATAGTTTGTGAGGTAGTTCCACTTCTAAAGGTGAACCCAACATCTGGTGCGCTTACATTCTGTGTGAATGATGCGCTTGAAAAACACACCTCCGAATAACATTAAAGTCATTTGTCCTACGATTGATATACTTGCTCTCTTACTTCCTAAAATTGCCTGTTGATTACTAGTTGTACTAGATACTCAAAAACCAAGTGCAAGGGCTAGATCACTAGGTGGATTAAGATGTGAGCCCGTAGCTCAAGTAGTTTTTATTGATGTACTTCTATATGAGGCCAAGGGGGGATATCTGTCATGATTTCCAAGATGGGGGAGTTCGTAATGCTCTTGACCCACATCTTCTATGTGAGCTTTAAATCCTTCATGAGCCATCTCTCTCCTCAATGCCATACTTTTTGCAGCGGTATGCTACTTCTCTATCTCCCTCTCATGCACCTCATTACACTTAAGCCACCTTTCCTCTCTCTGCCTTTTTGCCACTAGGTCTTCCATCTTTTACCAAACTTGTTCCTTCCCTCACATGCGGTGAGGTTTAGTTAGCCATTGGTTTACTCTCTAGGTTCAAATTTACCATCAAGATCTTGATCACCAATGGAATGCCTTGTAGATATGTTCCTCTAGGATATCGTAAAAACTATAATTCAGCTACCTCTGAGCAAGAATACGTTGAAATTGAATATTTCAGAATATGACTTTTTAGAACACCATGAAACCATGTATCCACAATGTGATTCCAGATCAGGTCACCATCATAAAGGGCCTATAATTATTCCTGTGTCTAGACAAGTACGTGATACCTCTAACTCTACTTAGATGTATATGCGAATGTCACCACTTATATAATTTTACTAGAAAGATGGTGAAAAATATCTCATATAATTTGTCATATAGATTTTGTTGTACCCAAGTGCGTGTGTTAAACTCAGATCCACTACTAAACCCCCATGCATATTATTCCTCCAGATCATGTAGCCATTCCTCAATACTTACTAGAGGTAACCAATATGTCTTCATTACAAACCATCCTAAAAGCAACCAAAAAGAGGTCCCAAAAATGGAACCAATGATGTAGCCTAGAATTGCTAGATAACACCCTAGTCACGTTGGCACATCACTCAGCCTAGACTGAGTGCTCACCCAAAGCACACAAAGGTACTAGGTCCCTCTTTAGGGTTACTATAGAAGGATGCTAGCATGATGAAGGAATAAAAATATAGATCCATAACTAATCCATCATTCTACAATGTATACCATATTCAGATTTATGAAAGAATAAGTTTAAACAATAATCATGATTGAATCAAGAACATGCACTACTTGATTTCACACAAGAATAACACTTAGATTCAGCCAATAACTTCCATCTATTAATAAACACATAAGCTCCTTAAAATAAGGGCATTTTATACCAATAAGCATATGGATCTGATACAGTAATCCCATCATACAACTCTCTATCTATATCTATCTATGTGATCCACATCATATATAGGGTGGGTACTTTCCCTTCACTACTTCTCTATTCTAAAAATAGGTCACATGCTATTAATAGCCATGCGCCATTTATAGGTATAGCCACACATGAAAGTGTGCTATCTATAGACCTCTTTACAGTTAAATGAAGTGACCATCCTATTCTTAACTCACCTCCATACAAAATAAGCTTTGATTCGATCCTCTAAAGATAGACAATGCATGGTGTGCACGTCCCTGCATCGTTGGTGTGTTCTGCACACCATCTTCTAAAAATAGGTCTTCATGCTCAAAATAGGCTAAGTATCCAATGTTGAACTTTCCCTCTGCACGTGCATTCTTCCTATCCATTCATGCCCTTAAACCTAGCCTACTTTCCCATATAGACTTCTTGTGTGAGTTCTATCAAGTGTTCTCTGATCAACAAGAATGTAGGGTTTCCTATTGATAGGGTTGTTGCATACTATATTTTTGAGCCTCCATTTCTTCTACCCACTTTCTAACTTGGGGGCGCAAGATATCTTAGTGATGAAATGTAGCTTCATTGCACACTAAACCAGCTGGTGGGGGTCGACCCATGGACAAGTGACCATGTAGCCAACTTTAGCTACCTTTATAGAGCACTTGAATCTGAGCTGCATCATGTCCATCTCCTTTTTCACACCTTCCTCTATAAATCAACTTCGCCAAGGAGTTTCTACCATCATCTACATAAACTTGTTCTTCATAAACATTATGGTAAGAAAAAGGTGGGTTATATGCATTTTCAAGATAATGGGGCTTATAAAACAAATTTAGAGGAGGATTTTGAAACTATGGTGATGGAGAAAAATAGATTTACTATTATAAATGATAATTCCATGAAGATAAATACATCATTATTGCAAGACTTCAAAGGGAGGAGCATGGAAAAATAGAGAGAAAGGAGAAATGAATGGAAAAAAACCGGTCTACACATAATATACTTTGGGTGTGTTTGGATCGGTGGAGTTTCCAGATGGATTGAAAAAATCCTCCAAAGGCTAGATCTCACAAATAACACATCAAAATTACTAAGATGAAGATGTATAGCTCTTCAAATGCTCCCATTGGGCATGCCAAAGCTGTTGGTTTCTCAAACATGTACCCGCATCTTGGATCTCATAAGGGATGAGGTGTTTGATGCCACAATGGAACCATCTCCAAATTGTGGGACCTTGTGCACTTGGGACATATTTCTAGAGAAGTCCAGTCCCTCTACCTACCTCTAATGCTACTACTACTCCTAATGCTAAAAAAAAATCCTAGACTAAACATGCCAAGGGACTAGGGATAGAAGGATGTGCAGAAAGGGGAAATCCTAAGCTAAAGAAGGCGATAACACCAGGAGGAAAGGGTCAATCTCTCTCCATGAGTGGTGAAGGAAATAGAGAGGGTGCGAAGAAGAGGGAAAATTACATGTGCCATAGATCAACATGTGGGCTATGCCTTCCAAAGATGCACAACACATGAAAATGGAATTGTAAACACATGAGTACATAAATCATACTAGAAAATGTAGAGAGAGGTAAGATACAAAGACACACAATAAAGGGAAGATAGAAGTTCCACAAAACATGATTTTATTACTTAAGGGATGCATAGTCAGTTACATTCATAGCAGGAGGTGAGAATAAATTGCGAGATACCATGCCAAGGTCTAAGACTCATGGGAAGTCAACCACCATTTTGGCATGGTTTCATTACAACAGAGAGGGATAATTTTTACAAAGTAGAACTGTTCTATTTATAGAAGAAGGAGATCGTAGAGAAGGAGAAAGAGAAGGAAACTTGAATTTAAATATTCAACCACCAACAACAAGTGATAAATTCCTACAAATCCTCCTACAAGGCTATCAGATCTATTTGGTGTGTAGAAGAAGGAAGAAGGAAAGATCTGATGAAATCTAGTGGTTAAGGTCAATTAGATGTGTGCATTGATGAGCTGAGAGACATTTCCCTATTATCCACCTAAAAAATCCCACCTACATTTGAATTTGAATTGTCCAATTTGTAGCTTGTGGTAGTAGCTCTCTGATAATTCTAGGTGCAAGCCAATTAGAGCTCTTTAGCAAAAACAGGCACATTGTGTCATATATGTCGATTCATCGGTGTACGAAACACATGGCCCATGTGGATTGGCTGAAATTTTGGCCAACTATGCATATGCTTTGTCATTTATACCACATGTCACCCATTGATTTGTTGTAGAGATTTAGTGCCTGTTGGCACACTCGATTGGTTGCATATGACACACTCAAGCATGTAAAAAGGTGACCTAGGATAAAAGCATAGAGAAGGGCATGCAAGAACGCATGTGGAAGAATGAGGTGTGAGAGGAGAGAAGAAGGAAGTGTACGGGATGGGTACATAGGGAAGTGGGGAAAACCGGTGAGTAGAGAGAATGTATGGTCAATGTGCGTATGGTGGGCATGAGGGAGGAGTGGAACAAAGAGAAAAAGGAAATTTGAAAGGGATAAAGGAAGTGCACAAGGGTGCATGAGGAAAAGAAAGGGGCACGTAGGAAAACTATGACCAAGGGAATAAGTCAAGTGAGCTTGAGCGTGTGCGAATCCCGAAATGTGAAACATCGTAGTCAAAATGAAGATATAAGTTATCCAAATAACCAGGAGAGTTATTTGTATAACATATTCAATTACCAAATTTCTATGTAATAGCCATTAGGGTTGAAAACTATTTAATCCAAGAAAGAAAATTAGCCCCTATATTGCCCATGCCTATTTTCCATGAATTTCCGCATGGTACCCAACCCATCTTTTCTCTCATTTATCAACCCTCTACTTCATATTATACTTCCACATCTAGTTCCTCTATCAAATAAGATGAAATTGAAAGCCTTAATGTTCAACTTAAAAATATAACAAATGAGATTGTCTCCCTCAAGAGAAAACAAGCTCAAGCTCCAAAATAATACTCTAACCCTCCTCAGGGTTATCTGCAACAAGGATTTAAATATCCTAATCAAATATTTTCTCATAATTACCGTTGGGTCATGAAATATTGTCTACATTCCAAAGAGGATGTGCATGCATTGGGCTAAGAAGAAGAAGGGTCTGCAGGAAAATTGCGCAAGACAAGGGTTTAAGAAGGGATTAATAGATACCAAGGCATGCATAAGGTAGGACAAAGGATCTAAGGACTTAGCATATTCTCGCAATCGGGAGGTGCTTGAGCAAAAATTGACCCAAATTTAGGTGTGTCTTTGAATGGATAAGATGTCATCTTGGAGTCTTGGTGGTCAAGGAAAGAATATTCCATGCATGGAAGGTTCCCGAAAGACATCATTACAAAGTGGAGAGCTTAGAACATTATTATCATGCTCCATCGAAGGACCACATGGACACTTGGAAAGTGATATACTCATATACAAAGGCATGGTGGTGGGTGCTTAACCCTATTTATAGAAATTATCTAGAGTAAGGATAACACACATCCGAATGAAGAAGATCCGATAGACATCGGTGGGAGATCATGAGGGAGTGCATCAAGAGTATAATGTTCCAGTAAGGCTAGGTTTAGAGCATTAGTTCAAAGGGTTATATTAGATGTAATAGGCCCCCGTATGGCATTAAAATATTTAACAAGGGATGAAATCAGAGGGCTTAGTTATAATATCACACCAAGGGATATCTAAAGGAGATAAGTATGAAGTCTTGTGATATGTATGGTCTATAATGACCACTTTTTGAATGCAATGTGGTTACTGATACGATATTAATATGAATATATGGCTCTATTCTGAATATCTGGTTTATGGATGCAAACCCTAGTGTCTTCTTATCATGCTATGAATCAAATATATTCTTTATATGATGTTTCTCTTGTTATTTACATAGGTGTATAGATGTAATAGCTCATCTGATGCTTTCAAAATGAATGTATGAACATTTACTTTTCTTCATATAATTTTCTATCAATGACATGATCTTCTCACAATGCTCACATAAAGGAGGGGCTTGGTGCCTGCACATGCCTCAAATGAGTGCCCAACACCTGATGGGTGATAGGTTGGCACGAATGGGATTAGAAATTTATATTGAGAGTACATAAAAGGACTACATCTTGGTTCCGTTGTCAGGACCTCTTTTCAAAGATATTGTGAGAATGATGTGTGATGATGAAGTGTCTCGAACTTGGATAGTATCGAAGCATGGTTTAAGATCATAGAGGATGGGTTTGCTTAGATATTCAGATCGCACATGAGTTCGATGCACATAAATGGCTAGAAGAAAACTTGTATCATGAGCTGTATGATACCTTCTTTTGCCTCTTTCTAGTAGATTTGTATGAATGGCTTTCCGCATATGCATCTAGATCAATATGGTACTATAGATATCACATTTGGACCCAAGATGAATATCAGAGGTTACAGGATCCCGATCTGACTTGGACATGTGTTGTTGATCATTGGTGGAAGAGAGTTATGATAGTTATACCCTGTAATACACTATTTCTACATATTCTTGTCTTGAGGTTGCTAAGTTTGAGTTCTTAAAAGAACCTATAGAATTGTTTCTACGCACTATCCCCTTAGATATGAAGATCTTGATTATTATGCTAAATTTGGAAGCATTCCCTATGGACTTCTAAGCTTATTTGAGCGGTGGGCTAGGACACTAGAGTGGAGGAAGATGAAAGACATTGTGGCTAAAAAGAAAGAGATAAGAGACGACTCAAGTATAGAAAAGCACATGAAAGGGAGTTGGCTAGATAATGTGAGGTTGTGGGAGTGATGGATTTACAGAGGAAAACATTGTGAGAAGGAATTGAGGTTCACTCGAAGGACGTGGAGCTTTGAGAAGTCTATGCTACCCCATCTCGGAAAACGTGGAAGAGATATCCCTTCATCTTTTGATGAGAGTTCATCACTTGGAGAAAGGAGAGTCGTCGACATGCATCCGAATCAACCTCGTGACCAACCCTTGGGACTTAATACTCTAAATCAAGAGATAAGTATTACTAACATGGTATCAATGGGAGTGACCGATTTACCTCTAGGAGATATAATTTCTTATTTGGTACATCTAAGGTGGCATAATATTCCCTGTGTTTGGAGGGATATTATCTAGAATGACATTTGGGAAAAGTGTGAGTACGAAAAGCTTGGTTATACTATCTGATTGTGGCATACGAAACACATCTGTAGCGGTACAATATCATAAACTATTGACATGCGGTTTAGTGGAATGTTGGGAATGTTAGGTGCGATCACTTTAGGCCCATTACTAGCTACAGGAGTTTGATCTAGTGGATTTAGAGTGGAGGACCTAGCAGATTTTGGGGATCTAGGGGATTTGGTGGATCAAGAGGGACAAGACCTGGTGGATCTAGTGGATCTGGTGGTGGAGGTAACGCTGGAGGGAATCAAGGTTCTATGTCGATGGAAAAGGACCTCAACCACCTCAAAGAAGATTTTTTTGATATTTCTTTGCACCTACCAGACTACAAAGGTGTTAAGGATGTTGTAGAGAATTTTCACAAGTGTGAGCTGATATGGTGTGTGAAGGGGATCACTACTCTAGAGTGAAAGGAAAGTTAGTTTGCAATGATGTTATAAGGGCACATGCATAGTTGGTACTAGAAGTATGACCCCCATCGAAAGTGGTGGATTACACCACGTTGTGGAATGCCTTCTTAGCTGAATTTCATATCCCTAAGTTTCAACATAAGAGAATTAGTGTGCTAAAGGAGATCCAATAACAAATAACAGAGAGTGTGTGAGAGTATGATGCGTGTTTCAAAACTCTCTTATCAAATTTATCTTATGATAATCACCCTTCTCAACATGTTAAGTTGTTTCTTGGAGGAATTATAACACCATTTAGGAGACCACTTTCACACAAGAATTTCAAAGACCAACATGAGGCCTTAGAGGCTTCCCCGCATGCTAAGGCTATCAAAAGTATGGATATCGGTGTTAGCCCTTTCCTTAAGGCTTAGATTTCTGCAATGGTGAAGCAGCTAGAGAAGCTATCTATGAACTTGGTGCATGAGACTTGCAGTGGTCTATGGTGCATGGATTGTGAAGTAGAGGGGCATACAAAGGAAAGTTTCCCTAGAAGATCGGTATACACCATGATGGTGGCTTATGAAATTTTCCATAGAGATCATGATGCAAGTAGATGCCCACTTATACAATGTAGGATACACAAGAATTTGTCTTGCTACTACAATATTTTCACCTCTAGTACTCATGACACCAAGGATTGCATACACGATTGAATAGATAGGTGATTCCATTAACATTGGTGTGTACCGCACCAGCCTCGCAAGCAATTCAAAGGATGATGGTCGTCACTATGAAGGGTGCACAAATGGAGGAGCATGTGGGAGAGGCTTTTGAGGAGGATTTTTAGGTTTTGGTAACCATAGAGGAGGGATAAGTGAGTTCTCATGTGGGACGTGTTACAATTGTGGATCCATGGAGCACTACAATTATGAGTTGCCTCATCTATTACAATGCTCGTGGTGTGGAAAGAAGCACAAGTACGAGAAGTTCATGGAGTTATTTGAGCACATGAGCTAGCATCATTGGAAATAAAAAGGCACCGCGATGGTAAGAGTGAGGAAGGACAATTCATAATGGATGCCAATGGTGGAGCATGAGTCGAACTAGAATCGATAATAGTTACAATGTGAGATGAGGTTGCGCACGTGAAGGAAGTACCAATGAAAAGGCCATTGGTTATTAGAGAAGAAGTGGTGCATGGAAAGTATTCAGACCGCTCATCGTGTAAGAAGTGTATAACGAAACCATGGATGTGATTCAAACCCTACAAGGAGAGATCCGGTGCCCAAGGAGAAGTCAAGGTAGTTAGAGAAAAAGAAGAATGTTGAGGCTCCACACAAGGATATGGATGAGGTTAGAGAAGTTTATAAAATGTTGAGGTAAGAAAATATCATCCCCTTGCTAGGAGAATGGTTATGGGAGAAGGTACCATGTGTTGGAGAAGGGCGCGAGAGGTAGGTTTTGCATGCAAACCTTCCTCCCCACAACCTTGATTATGAAAAAGAGATTATGTTGACTGATATTGTAGATGGGTGGTTTCTTAGCAAAATTTTATCGATACAAAAAAGTGCGGAAGTCAATGTTCTCACCCTAGATGCATGACATCAAATGGGAAGGCCCCAATTACAGCCATCTTCAAATTTTTTTATATGGATAATTAAAGGAAATTCCCATTGGTGTCTTGAAGGACGTTGTTATCACTATTCAAGGGGTGAAGTTCATTAGAGACTTCAAGGTTTTTGTCTTTGTCTGAGGAAAAAAAAATTCTTACATTACTTAGGCATCCCTAGTGTTATAAGAATAATGTTGACCTAAGGTTTAATAAGGGATAAATAAGTTTTGAAAACAAGGAGGAGTGGTTCATCATCCCATTAACTGATGAGAAATCAACACCATATATTGATCCCTTAGGAGAAGAAGTTCTTGATAGGATCTATGTGTGCTCTATTAGGGACCCTGAGGTGATTCACCCTATAGAGGGAGTTATTAATTTTGAATATGCTTAGTCCATGAGTGATAAAACTAGTGTGGCGTTTGACAATTGGATGCTCAGTAATTATGAGTTGATTGGGTGACATCTAAGAGACTGTGTGATAAGGGTAATGAAGGCACACCCACTGTGCACCTTAAAGGGAAGAAATTTCCAAGTTACTTTGGAGGGGCCAACCCTGATGATTTTTTGTGGGTAATGGAGGATCAATGGAAAAATGAGGTCAAAAGAAGAGGAATACTCAGTTATAACTTTCTTGGGAAAACAACGCAATGGTGGGTGATTAATCGTGATAAACTTATAGATTGGCATGAGGTTAGAATAGCGTTCTTTTAAGGTTCTCTCAGTAAGAAATGCCTCCACCGCAATACAAGACTACCATGGAAAGGAACCCTACTCGTTTCATATCCAAGCATGTGAGAAAGCATAAATGGAAGGCACAGATGCCTTACCACCTTATTTATGGGTACATAAGTTGTATTCCACCTTGAAAGGTTGTGTGTGTGCATGGTATATTCACTTTGAGATGCACCGTAAGACAAGAAATTGGTAGAACTGATGAATGACCTTCTTCAAGATTTTGAGTATCAAAGTACTAAGCCATCAGTGGATAGAGTGATGTAGGTTGTTAAGTGCCTAATGATGGGAGATTGTGCCATGGTAGAAGATATGATATTGGAGTTATTGGGTGAACCTAGTTTGGAACCGTGCCTTGATGAAGAAGAGTCGAATAAGTGTAGCTTGAGCATGTGTGCATGGAGAAAGAGAAAGGAAATATGGTATATGTGATAGATGGTGAAGAGATGGAGAGTTTGGATGTTAACCATACTGAAGGTATGCACAAAGTTATTGATAGTGCTGATGAGAAAGCACATGTATACCATGAACCCTTGAAAACAAAGAAGGTTAACATTGGTTTGGAGGATGAGCTTAAGGAGGACACTATTAGAGATTATTGGTCAGAGAAGTAAGTATCAAAGATCATTAATGTATTACATGTGTTTTAGGATTTATTTCCGCATGGGTACCATGATCTTAAAGGAATTCACCACTCTTTTGAGGAGATGAAGATCAAGTTGAAAGAAGGTGTGTGCTCGATTTGGAAGATGACCTATCAAATGAATTTGAATCTTTATGTAAAGTTCAAGGAGGAAATAGACAAGATGATTGCTTCAGGAATCATTGAACCTATGGAGGAATTAGAAGGGGTAAGCCCCATGGTCATCAAAATTAAAAAGGATGGAAGGATAAGGATCTGTGTTGATTATAGGGACTTGAATGTGGTATGTGTAATTGATTATTTTCCAACCCCTTCTATTGAATATTCTAGAGGGAGTGGTTGGGCATGAAATATATTCCTTCACAGATGGGTTCTCATGATACCATCAAGTTATAATTTGTAAAGAAGACCAAGAGAATACAAATTTCACCACTGAATGGGGAATTTTTGCCTATACGGTCATGCCTTTTAGACTAAAGAATGCACAGTAGTGTTCTCGCGCATAGTGGTCCAAGAATTTTAGGATTTTATCCACAAGTTTCTACAAGTTTACCTTGATGATTGGACAATATATGGACTAGTGAAAGACTATTGTGATAATTTAAGGATAATGTTTGAAATATTTCGACAATTGAGGATATCCCTCAACATTAAGAAATGTGTTTTTGTTACTCCATTTGGGACTCTTTTGGGTCACATCATATTTAAGGAAGGGTTTTTGGTGGATCCCACAAAGGTTTTGTTTATTGTGGGGTTGGGGGCATACCGTAAAAAGCACAGGGAATGGATTCCTTAGGCATACAGGGTACTACTAGAATTTTATCAAGGGATATGCTAGGATTTATGTGCTATTGGAGAATTTACTAAAACAAAAGAGTGAATTTCATTGGGGAGAGGTGCAATAGATGGCATTTAACACTTTGAAGAATATACTTATCACTACACCCATATTACGGTTTCCCTCTTGGGATAAAAATTTCCACGTGCATGTTGATGCCTCAAGGACACCATTAGAGTAGTACTAGCACAACTCGGAGAAGACATTATTGATCACCCCCCCTTTTTTACAAGTAGGAAGTTGACCCCAGCAGAGAAAAACTATACCACTATTAAGCGCAAAGCACTATCAATGATCTACATGCTGCATAAGTTCAAGAAGTATCTGCTGGAAACACCTTCCATATTTTACACGGATTACATGGCCTGGAAGTACTTGGTTAACAATCCCATTTTACAAGGGCACATATGTTGGTGGGTCCTATTTTTAAGGAGTTTGAGTTTACAATTTTTCTAAAATAAGGAAAAAGTAACTTAGGGCCCGACCATTTGTCAAGAATTGATTTATGGGAGGACACGAAGAGCATTAACGATGCTATGCCATACACACAACTATCGGGCCATACGCGCACACCCTCTAACGTAGAGTATATTGTTGTGTTTCTAAAAATGAATGTGGTGCCAAAAGTAATAAAATATTTGTAAAGAAAATAGTTATTCATATGCGCCACACGATACATGCTAATTAGTGGGGACTTAGACAACTTAGGCCGTGATGAGGTTCTGTGTCGATGCGTGCTAGAACATGAGCACATTGCAGTCATGGAAGAAGAACATGGAAATATTGCAAGAGGTAACTATGTAGGGAAGGTCACAACGTAAAATATTATGCTCATAGGGATTTGGTGGGAAATTATCTACCAGATTGTATTTAATTTTGCAAAACCTCGTTACCATTGCCAAAGACTCGACAAAGTGAGCTAGGAAAAGAGATGAGATGCCCCTTAGACCTATAAACCACCCTAGAACCATTTGAAAAATGGGCCATTGATTTTAGAACCTATTTCACTTACTACACGAAGGATGGGATCGTGCTATATTATCACATGCATAGATTACTTAACAAGGTAGGTGGACGAATGCCTACAAGGGATTGTACATTAGTGAAAGGTGCTAGATTCTTATGGTAGAACATAATAAGTAAGTATGTGTAATGAAATTACTTGATTAATTATGATTATCACCAGAAATAGAACACCAAATAACACAATATTGCAGATAATTTCTCTCAATATGAAAGTAGAATAGCTTGGCCACTTCAAGGGGGAAACCTCCAAAACATATAATAAGACTCAAATACTAAGCATAATGATCATCCACTACATATAACCCCTATTTATACTATTCCTATGATATGGACATAAACAAGGTTGACCAACCAATGATAATAGATCATATATGAAAGAGATACATCATGATAAGAAGTTATGATAGCCACAAGTCAGCTATATCCATCCCATGTAAGATATATAATTAAGGGTGTAACATGCCCCTCCCCTTCAAAGCAAAATTGTCCCCAATGTTGGGAAGCCCTAGATGTTGTTGCATGAATGCTTCATCTTCCCATGATGCATCCTCAATATTCATATTCTTCCACTTGATCAAGTACTCGGTAATGACTCTGGTCCTTAGTATTTTTGTGCATGTCTGAAGAATGCCTTCAGGTTCCAATATGATCTTTCCTTCCTTGTCCAGGGCCTGTATACCGATTGGGTGGAAGTGTGCTACCCAATAAATTTCTTTAAGCAAGAAACATGGAAGACTAGATGTATTCTACTTCTTGGAGGGAGCTCTAGCTTATATGCCTATAAATGCCTATTCTGTTGTTTTAAGAATAACTTCTTATATGGCTATAACCTTACAAAAAAAGGTCTCACTCTTCAAAGTGTTAGTCACTTCTATGCTGATCAACCTGTTGCTTCATACAGTTTTGTGCCCATGCCAAATTTTCTCTAAGACTAGAGAGTACCTCATGTTGATGCTGAATGTGATCTTCGATTGCTCTCACCTTTGGTTTGACCTTCAAGATAGATATGAGTGATGGAGGATGGTACCCATAAAGTGCTAGAAATGGAGACATTTTGTAGGAGGTATGAAATGAAGTATTATACCACCATTCTACTAGTGGTAACCATTTCACCCAACGTTCTTGTTTATCCGAAGTAAAACATCAAAGATATCCCTCTAAACATTTGTTTACCACCTCATATTTCCCATCTATTTGGGGATGATAAGAGGAACTCTGGGCTAGTTGGGTACCTAGACAAGAAAACAAATCAGTCCAAAATTTATAAATATTAGATCACGATCACTTACTATAATTTTTGGCGTGCCATGGAGCTTTTGAACTGTATCCATAAAAGAGATGACAACTATACTAGCTGTGAAAGGATGAGCTATGGCACAAAAATGAGCATATTTGGTAAGTCTACCTACCACGACCATGATGACACTTTCCCTTCTAATTTAGGTAATCTTGTGATGAAATCCATTGATACCTATTCGCATCTCTCACTAGGAATAGACAGAGGTTGAGAAGACCAGGTTCTTAATGGTCTTTCCTTATTTTTCCTGGGAAACCAAACATTCTACCACAAATTTTTGAACATCTCATTTTAACCCCTCCCAAAAGAAATCCTTCTTAACTCTATGATATGTTTTCAGGACCCCAAAATGGCCACCTATTGGAGAAGAATGTAGCTCTAAAATAACATGGTGTTTAATTGTAGATTTCTTACATAGATATAACCAATCTCTGTACCATCTTTGTAACCCCCTTCCATATAAATTGAGCTGATATGGATGGATCTACCTAGAGATTTTGAATGAGAGTATGTATGGTTGCATCTTTCTTCCATTATTCACGTGCTTGATCTACCCAATATATATTTAGTATAGATATGGCACATAATAATGCTTCGACAGACTCATCCCTCCTAGATAGAGCATCAATGACCAAATTTTCCTTTCCTTTCTTATAAAAATCTCAAAGTCATATCCCAACATCTTAGTGACCCATTTTTGTTGTTCTTTTGAAGATAGACGTTGCTCTAAGAAATATTTCAAACTATCATGATCAGATTTTACCTTAAAATGTCTACCCATCAAGTATGGTCTCTATTGTTTGACTTCATGCAAGATTGCCATCATTTCCTTTTCATAGGTGGGATTTAAAAATTATTTCCTTTTAGTTGTCAGCTCTTAAAAGCAATGGGGTGTCCTTGCATTAGTACTGCTCGATTTCATTTCTTAAAGCATCGCACTCAACTATGAAAGTTTTGGAGAAATCTAGGGTTACCAATACTGGAGTGGTGCACATAGTTGCCTTCAATTTTTCAAATTCCCTAGATGCTTCCTCATTCCACTGAAAGGATTCCTTATTTAATAATTTTGTGAGTGGTTTTGTTATACTGCCATAGTTTTTGACAAATCTGCGATAATACCCTATGAGACCTAAGAAACCTCGTAATTGTTTGAGGGTTCTTGGGGTTTCCCATTCCACCATGGCTTGGATCTTGTGAGGGTCCACCTTAACACCTTCATGAGAAACAATATGGCCCAAGTATTCCACTTCCTATACCCAAAAAGAACACTTCAAAGGCTTGGCATAAAGTTGATGTTTCTCTAAGACTTCTAAGACAATATTGACGTGATGTAAGTGTTTCTCCCACGATTTGTTGTACATGAGTGTAAGATCAAAAAATAATAAGAAAAAAATTCTTTGGAATGGTCTAAATACTAAATTCATCAAGCTTTGGAATGTGGAGGGAGCATTGCGAGACCAAATGGCATCACTAGGAATTCATAATGGCCTTGATGAGTTCTCGAAGGTTGTCTTATGAATATATTCTTATAGAATGCATATCTAGTTTTTAAAAATAAATGGCACCATGCAACTCATCTAATAAATCATCAATGACGGGAATAGGAAACTTACCTTTGATAGTGAACTTGTTAAGCTCTCTATAATCTGGACACATGCACCATCTTCCATCCTTGTGACACACCATCACCATGGGAGTAGAATAGCACTCGACCGTGATGAATAATACCCATTTCCAACATTTCCTCCACCATCTTCTCGATCTCACTCTTTTGTATGTATAGATATCTATAAGGCCTGATGTTGGGGGGTTGGCTTCCTGGAATCAATTGAATAGCATGATCATGCTCTCTTTTAGGTGGCAATCCTCTTGGTTCCTTGAAGACAACTACATGTTGATTAATAACCTTTTGAAGATCAAGATGCAATACCTTCATTTGTGGTTGGAATTCTATAGAGAATAATCGAGCTACAAAACCTCCAGACCCTTTTTAAGAATCTTCTACATTTGGTGAGAACTCACCACTAGAGGATATTTAGCTTGTAGACCTCGAAGTTCAAATTTTTACCCTTAGAATGAAAGTGCATGAATAATTCTTGGAAATTTATCTCTATGGTGCCCAAAGTAGTGAGCCACTAAACACCTAAGAAAATATCATCTCCTCCCATGGGAATAAAAAACATCGTAGATTCCAATGTGTAATCACCCATCATGATTTTGAATTTATGGCATTTACCTGAACATTGGACTGTGCCACCATCTGCAATCATTACTTGAAATTCAGGTGCTAGGTAGATGAAACAATTTAGTCTTGCTGCCAACTTATGATTGATGAAATTATGTGTGCTCCCTGAATCAATCAAGACTGTTACCTTCTACTTCTTAATATAACCCACAACTTGAAGGGTTTGTGGAGTACTAATACCTGATAGAGCATGACATGAAATAGTGGGCTGAGGATCTCCAGATTCTTCCTCTAATTTTTCCACTTCCTCTATTGATGTTGCCTCATATTCTTCCTCATCACCAGATCCTTCAATGTAGAATTTTTTTCTCATAACATTTATGATTCACCATATTTGCTATCACAGTTAAAGCATAACCCTTTGGCTCTTTTTTCTTCAATTTGTTGAGGTGTTAACCAAATTGGATGAGGGTAAAAAGGAGACAAGGTGTTACAATATTTTATGCTAGAAAAGGATTGCCTTCTATTGGAAAGAAATTTTTCCTCTACTCGACGTGCCATGATAATAGAATCAAAAACCTTGAGTGGGTTAAACATGTGTACCTCATGCTCAATGTGGTCCTTAATACCCCTAGAAATAGGTCATTCAAATACTCTTCTATAATATCCTCCACACACAAGGACACATTTTGGAATTGATGGACATACTCCTTAACTGAACCTGTTTGGCGTAACTTTGCTAATTGGCTGAAGTAATTCTCTGAAACACTAGAACTATAGTGTAATTGAATCTCTTCAATGAAAATTTTCTAGGTGACATTTAGACCATTCTTCTACCTTTGAGCACATAACCAACGATACCAAACGAATTGATCAGGTTCTAGGTATTATGATGCCACGGTTACCTTTTGTCCTCCTGGGATCTAATGGAGATCAAAGAAATTTTCCATTTGGGTAATCTAATTGAGTGGATCCTTTCCATCAAATTTTGGAATCATGCCCTCCATTGGTGAGGAGATTCACTTGAATTATTAAAGGATCCTCCCCGATTGGAGTGATTTGGATCTCAGTGTGACCATTTCTAGTGGAACCCATATGACTGCCATTAGAAATTGTATTTGAAATAATATGTAACAAATCCTACTACATTGCATGAAAATAATTTTGAATCTCACTCCTAAGGCTACCTTTTAGTTGATTAAGCTCAACATTAAGGTCATCCTTACCATATTGTTTACCCTTTCTTGAAGTTGGATGACCACCTCAGATACTCCCGAACTAGTAGACTCTGAAGCAATATCTTCCTTATTTGGGATCATTCTTGGAGCTTCTTGTCCTTTTCCTTGGCCTCAGGTAGATCTACCAGCCATGATGAAGGGTTTAGGCCTAGAGGTAGACTTAATAGGGCATAATTTTAGGGTTTAGGGTTTCGTAATTTTTTTGGCCAAATATAGGAATTTATAAAAATAAACCCTATCTATTTTTTTGAGGGGTTTCCAAAAATATAATAAATTTGAAAATTTTCCAAAAATTATGCCCTAGGGAGCCAAATTATGAATAAATATAGAACCGTAATAAATTTTGGCAAAACATGTCAAAACTTATTGAATTTTGGAGAGAAGCTTACTTGACTTATTTTGCCACATCACAAAAAATCCTTAGAAAAATTCACTACCAATATTGAGATATATCCGAACCTTTAGAATTAAGGTTTGACGTCGTCCTAGCCAAGATCAAGCTCGATACCACTTGTTTACATTACTTGATTAATTATGATTATCACCAGAAATAGAACACCAAATAACACAATATGGAAGATAAGTTCTCTCAATATGAAAGTAGAATAACTTGGCCACTTCGAGGGGGTAACCTCCAAAACATATAATAAGACTCAAATACTCAACATAATGATCATCCACTACCTATAACCCCTATTTATACTATTCCTATGATATGGCCATCAACAAGGCCAACCAACCAATGATAATAGATCATATATGAAAGAGATACATCATGATAAGAAGTTATGATAGCCACAAGTCGACTATATCCATCCCATGTAAGATATATAATTAAGGGTGTAAAAGTATGGATTTCTGCTAAGCTTGACCAATGATAGGGGTACACACTTTTTGAATGAAACAATAAGGATTTTGTTGGTGTAGTTAATTTTGGCCCATAATAAGACTACCACATATCATTCACAAGCTAATGGAGCTACCGAGAGGTTCAACAAAATTCCGAGTCACACATTGACAAAAATTACGATGTGGGAAGAAAAGATTAGGATGACAAGGTATCATCCGTTCTATGGGCATATAGGATAACCTACAAGAGATTGAAAAAAACCACACAATTTCAATTGGTGTTTCATGCAGAGTCTATTTTATTGGTTGAATTTATGTTACCATCGCTGCGTATTACGTGCAGGAGGGTTGGTTGATGAACAAGAAATTCAATAACACATGGAGAAGTTATTATAGCTTGACAAAAGGTGATAAATTGCTAGATGGAGTCAAAATAATTAAAAGACATGACAGAAAAACATGACATGATTGGCATATTAAAAAAAACAATTTGAGGTGGGGCGATGGTTTTTCTATATGATTACGAGTTTTTGCACCATCCCGGAAACTAAAATTCCATTGGTTAGGTCCATATATAGTCTAGTACATCCTTGATTCAAGCACTTTCCAATTACAAGCGCTTGATGGAACATGGTTACCAGGCCATTTCAATAGGAGTAGGTTGAAGCCCTACTATAAATAAGTCCTCCTTATGTTTGTAAATAAGGCAATATTGCAATTTACCCTAGGATTTCCTTTTATGAATTTATTTTCTTTGTGTTTCCCTTTCTCGTTGCTTTTTCCATTATTTGTGCTTTTTTAACACACATCTTGTAAGCGTCGGTGACCACTTATTACTTTCAAAAATTTGTGTATACGTAGATGACCACACATCTATTTTTATGTGGGGTGGAGTAATATGAAGTAAATTGGAAGTTGGTAGTAGTTTTATTTCAATGGCCCAGATTGAAGGATGAAAAGTGTGTGGTGTGGAAGAGTGCGCATAGAAAAGGAGGATAAGGATTTTTGGTGTCAAGATAGCTTTAAAAATACCATATACAAAGGATAATAAGTGTATGAACAACATGAGTTATGAGAAGAACAAAATCAGGTTAAGGACAAAAGAAGTGCCTTCGGTGCTACAAATATACATATAAGAGTCTCCGATTAGAAAGGATTTTGTGTGCCAAAAGGTTGTAGAGATTTTTCACTCAAGATTAGGTGCATGGGTAAGAGCGCTTAAGATTGAATTTAGTGGAAAAATCCACATTTAATGCTAAGTACATTGGTAGGTGGCATAACATTTATCATGCGGGAGAGAAGAAAATCTATAAGTAGAAGATTGGGATATATTGTTGTTACCTTGGATTTTTGATAAAGAAGAGCTCTTGTGAACTAGGGAATCTATGAAGAAATATTTACGTAAAGGAGGAATTTTAAAAATCTAAGTGTGTGATTAGTGTGATTTACAAACTAAAGTGGAAGGAGTACACCGCGTAGGGAAGAAGGGTTTAGAAGAGTATGTTGTATTGTGGAAGGGTTATCCAAGTTAGTGTTTTATAGCTAGGGAATGAGAGTAAAGGGATTCTTTGTGAAGTTGAGCCACAAATTTGAGAAGAGAAAGGAAGAGGAGTAAGGAATTTTTTTTTTTAACCTAACAAGAAAATCACACCAAAGAAGGCAACCATCTCACAAGAAGGGAAAGGGCAAGGGGAAATATAATTCTGCCATTAGTTTTAACAAAGAGTGGTATGTAGAGATGCAATACCGAGATGGAGTTTTGTGTGGAAAAAAGGGTATCCCACATAAGGAAGATGGCTATGAGAGATTAAAACATCGCACAAGCACCATAGAAAAGGAGATGGCATAAGAATTGGTTTTCTCGATAGATAAAAGGACATCAAAATGAATTCCAATCTATGATGATGAGGTGAAGGTAAAGTTGGAGAAGGTTGGGTTGTTGTAACTTTATGAGTTCCCTTACTTTGGAAAACCCGGGAAACTATACCAATGGTTGATTTCATGTGTACATGAGGACCAACTCTACTTCGTAGCTCAAATAATGTGCATAACCGCTCAACTAACCTCTTATTTTATTGGCCTTTTCTACGAAGGGGAGCCGTTGGATGATGGATTGGAGAATAAGGAAGCCATTAAGGAGACAAATCAAATATTATGACTATAAGAAGGGCTCACGTTACTTTGATATCTAAGATATCTCGGACCCGATGATGAATATTAACTTGCACTTGATATCCAAGTTGAATGGACAAGAGAGGTGGATGTAGATAAACAAGGCTTGGTTGATTGTGTGATGGAGGATTTTAGAAAGAACCATCTATAACATGTCCACTTTCATTATAGAGGAAGATCATGAATGAGAGAAGATCATGTTTGGGAATGTCCTCCACATCATTTTTTTCTCAAAGATTGGAGTACTTGATGGGTCGTAGAAGTTTGAATGGGAATATCTAGATGAAGATCCTTCCCCGCAAAGAGATTTGAAAAGTACACTTGTGACACCATGATGGCCTCCCACAAGGAGCAACTAGAAAACTGGTAAAAAGGATGTGTGATATATTTGGGGTAGAATGGAGGATACCCAAATATTTTACAAAGCTATTATAAGGAGAAGATGAGTTTGTTATCTATAAACATTTATGCATTGGCAGATTTACATTAACAGATGGGACCAAGAGTCCATGCTACAAACTACCTTTCTCTTTGACCGTACAATATTTTCAAGCAATGGCCAATCACTTTAAATAAGAAAAAAATTAAGGTTCAACCTTAGTGAGGTAGACCAGACCACCGTGACCTATGAAGGAAGTTGGTATACCCTAAGAAGTGCGCTTATGTAGAGAAGTATGTCTCCCATGAGATGCAATTGACAAAAATTGTGACGCCTTGTCAATTTTTGGAAGGACTACAACAAGGGTATACCTACGGATCAAGCCCAAATATGACAAGGGTGCCTACTTTAAGAATGATGTCTCCATCCCGTAAGACCACAATGGAAGAAAAAATTATGCACCAAGGAAGAGAGAAAGAGAAGCACTAGAGATGAAAGAACCAAGTGTGTAGACATCAAAACTTGTGGGTACGCCTGAGTCGTGCACCAAGATAAGTTGAAATACAAAGTGGAAGAATTCCCATGTTAAGGAAAAGGATAAATAACTTAAGGAAGAGGAGCAAGAGAAAGAATAGCCTCCTACACAAGAAGAATCACCAAGGAAGGAGTCGTATGTTGAAGAAGAAGAGAAGGATGAATCTCCTATTTCGAATCATGAGTTAGGAAGAAAGAGAAGGTAATAGAAAAGGCTGACTTAGAATAAATAAAGATCCTAGAGGCCTATAGAGGTGAAAGAGATGATGATGAGCATGAAGAGGCTTATAACCAATCTATGTATAATGTTCACAATACCGAGGATGAGGGAAATGAAGAACAGGATGGAGAAGAGGAAGACACTTGGGGAAAGGGGAGAACAAGGAGGTGAATACAAAGGATAAGAGGACCCTAAGCCTCACTAAGGAGAAGATAGAAGATGCCTTAGAAAGAGAAGTAGTGTGCATAATAAAGGATTTGGTGGAGCATGAAGTGGAACACAAGGATGATATGATACTTAAGGATATAGAAGAGGAAAGTGTAGGGAATTAATATGGGATCATGGGTGGAGATTCCAGCTTAGTAGTAATCTTTCCAAAGGTAGCGTGTATAGGAGGGAAAAGTGTGGTAGAATCATAGGAGTAGGGAAACGAGCTATATCAACAATCCAAATAAGGTACTACATTCACGCTTCTAAGGAATCATACCTACTGCACCAACTCCTAGCATGGTCTTCATTCAATGAAGAAGGAGCATACCCTCAAACAAGGAAGATGTTATCTTGGGATTTTGAGTCCATGTTGATGAGCTCGAGTTTGAGGTAAACTAGGGAGCCCCGATAAAGGTACTAGAGCCCAAGGGAGTGAACCCCATGGTAAACACTCAAAATCTATCCAAAGGTGACTAAGTTTATAATTCCCTCATCACGGTATCGCTTTAGGTTGAGGGGAGAATATTCAGAAGGAATAACAAGGTCAGATTCCTAGAGGAAGAACATGAGAAGAAGGAGGAATTAATTAAGAAGAGCAAGGATCTAAAGTGTAGGAAGAACTATTCAGTGCACAATTAAGGCACAAACCGAGGGAGGAAAAGGTGAAGGTGTGCAAGGTATACAAAAAGATTGAAAGAATCATGGATGCCATCGTTTTGAGACATCTAGGCCTATTAGCACCTAATAGAAATACAAGTCAACCTTGCAATTCTTGGAAGACTTAACACACATCCTTACCATGGAGAGGTTGTCACTCCTATTAGAATCTATTGAAGAAATTTTGGCATGCCGTAGTAATAAGAGAAGAAGAAGATTGAGGAAACAATCACTTGATATTCTAAACTCCTTTTCATTGTAAAACCATCACACACATGGCGGAGGTCGTGTATTACAACTAAATTGACAGGAATAGAGTAGCAATAATACTAGTTTCTACACACAAGGCGGGTTTGAAGGAGTACCGAGAGAAGAATAAAGAGAACAAGGTGTAGCAAGATAAGATCTTGGACAAGGTTGGAAATAAGATGGAAGTTACCAAGACCTTGCAAGGTTTGATCAAAAACTAGCTTAATGAGTTGTATCCCCATATTACCCGTAGAATGGATGTGTTAGATGACCTAAGAAAGCATCTAGAAGGAATTATATATACGGTGAATGCCAAGGAAATGAACTAATTTTTGAGGAGGTGAGTGTGCTAGTGGGTTGCTTACTTCAGCAAGCACGGGGTGAAGTAGATTCCTTGGAGAAGATCGAAGAAACAATAAGGATTTTCCACTCCTTTTACAACAATAAAAGATTCCCTATTCTTTATTCTTCCATTCTTCATTCTCTCATTCTCTACTCCTTTATTCAGTTTGCCTAGGTTCCTCCATTCATAATTTTTCAAGGGAGTAGTATGTTTCCAAGGACAAAGAACAAAATTAATGTGGGGTGATGTTGGGCCTTGAAATATTAGCTAAGTTCCAAATGGCATGTGTGTGTGTAGGGTCGGGAAGAAGATGGGTGCACGGGGAAAATCATGTAAGACAAGGGTTTAAGAGAAACCTAGGTGCCTACAAGGTAGACAAAGGATATAAAGAATTATCCATATTCAGCATTCTAGAGGGACTTGAGGAAAACGTGACTCGAATAGGCATGATAAGTGGATAAGGTGCTAGCTTAGAGGCTTCGTAGTTAAGGAAATAATATTCCATGTATGGAAGTTACCAAAAAGACATCATTGCAAAATGTGGAGAGCTCGTATCAGAATAGGATTGTCATGCTCCATTGGAGGAGCACATGGACACTTGGCAAGTGATTTTCCCTAGAGGAAGGCATGGCCGTGGCTGTGAAACCCTATTTATAGAGATTCTCTAGAGCATGGAGAACACACAACTGAATGAAGAAGAGATGAAAAACATCAGTGCAATATCATGAGAGAATGCAACAAGAGTATAATGCTACAAGAAGGCTAGGTTTAGAGCATTAGTGATTGCAGACACCTATAATTACACCCAAGAAATTTAAATACTTAAATTGGGCTAATTATCCCCTTTCTCACAAATAGATGACATACCTTCAAAAGCACTCATATTCCCTATTGTTGTCATTAATTAATTACAATACGCTAATTGATTAAGTTGCCTATCCAACTAATAACCTAATTAACGACCTTCCATTAATTATTTACCCCTTCTCTCTATAATAATTAATTATTATTAATTAATTAGTCTTCCTTCGTTTAACTAGTAAATCAATATTTAATTGATTTAATCCCCTCATGATAGCCTAAATTGTACTAACATTCCTCTAATTGGCTTCTATAAGCTTACATCTACCTACTAGTTAATCACCTTTGATTAATTAGAATAGCCCCCAACTCCCATGACTTGCTAAGCATAAATTAAACCCTTCTAAAAGTAAGGTTACCTTTAATAAAGCAACCTTATCCATTCCTAATCATGTTTTACCTTTATCCCACATCCAAAGGGATGAAGTGATTCCTCTATCCATTGGGCTATATAAAGAGCCCTCCTTCTACCTTTATGCCTACATCTAATTCCCTTGAGAAAGCAAAGGAAAACACATAGTCTTGCACTAAAATCCTTTTGCCATTCTCAAGCCCCTCCATCATCCATCTTGAAGAGCTAGGCCTCACACTCAAGCATCCTTGAAGGATCAAAGTAAGAAATATTGTTGATTTCCATTTGACTACACAGTCCACTTGATTTAATTAGGAAATTAGAATAATTGAGTTCTTGATTTGCATTATGTTTGATTTCATTATTTCACGCTTATAATTCTAATGTAGGCCTTGTTCATTTCTTCATCTTGATGGTACTCTCTTCTTGTTTCTAGCTAGGTAAGGGAACTAGTTTAGGTGGTAGTTCTTGCTTTCAATCTAACTAAAGAAAAAGAATAATTGTACACATTTGGCATGCCGATGGGACCCTTAGTCCCATGGCATTTTAGTTTAAGTTTCATTGTTTTGGATAACTTTTGATATACACATGTAGTAGTTAATGTCCATTTTCTTGGAATTTTTTCTCATTTGATATGTGTAACCTCATGTTCATAGCCATAATTTTAATCAGTTATTGCCATTCTTAAGGTAAATTGTCAAAATTTGAGATATTGTGAGTTTTCTTGTGTTTTTTGTCATATTTTTGTTGTAGGTCTGGTGCAAGTACATTTTTAGGGACACAGCACGGTTTTCATGGTACAGGCATAGTTTTCGTGGTGCACACATCTCTTTGGTGGCACTAGTAAAACATGTTACTCTATTTTCTAACCCCGGCGCACACACCCTAACCAACACACAAGTGCACTAACCCAAGCATAGATGTCATTTCGTACTATACCTTCACTACATTCTGAAACCTATCAAATTGGTGCACACACCATAACCAGAGTGCACATGTTGTTTTAGTGGAGCGAGACATACGTTTTTCCTGGTAACTCGGTCGCTTTGTCTATTTTTCTCAGGAGTGGCACATACACTATTTTTATGGTGCACACACCTCTCTGGTGGTACAAGCACTTGATAAGTAAAAAAATCTACAGAGTGGCGCATGCACTCTTTTCGTGGCGCGTATACTATTTTCATGGCACACACATCTCTCAAGTGGTGCAGGTGCACTATGAGCCGAAACAATATCAAGTGGCACATACGCCCTAACCTGTGTGTAGGTACTAAAAAAGGGGTGTAGGTGTCCTTTTGTATTTTTGAAATTAAGGTTTTGATGTGCTAACATTCTTGCAGGTTTATCTAATCATATATTTGTCTTTGCAGGTTGTTTTTACATGTTTGTATCTGATTAGGTAATATTTTGAGTTGTTTACTTGTAATAATAAGATCGCGTATGCTCTTCTCTCATGTCCCTTGGGGTGATCTTTGGAATCATAAATGATTCTTAAGTCTTTTTGATGCTTTGAGGTTGTTAGGAGTATTTGGGTTGGAATTGGTTAATTTGACATAGTTGAATTAAAGTGTTTTTCCATTTGATATCTTTTTGGATTTTTGAAGACAATCATGTATTATCTTCTCTTGCATCCTTGGATGATATGGAGAATAAAAAATTATGCCTTCTCTTTTGATGGTAAACTACTAAAAAAATTCATACAGAACAAAATGCCATCGCTTGCAAAGAACAGAGGAATCAAAACAAAATTTAGAAAACTACTAATACAAATTGTTATACAAGTTGTCAAACGGTGTTTGAGAAAACAACATCTAATAAAAAATATAAAATGAACATATTCAAAACACTATATTGTAGGTTTTGGAAAAGGGTATGTCCCTCTCTCTGAACTAGAACATAACCACTTTGGAAAAATGCCTTACGCTACAACAATGGGAGTGGTTCCAGAACCCCAAAGTAGTCCATGCAAGAGGGAACCTTGTGGATGAAACAAAAAGTGTTCCACACTACCTATTTGACTAGCAATTAATTTGTGAGATAGAGTTAAAATTTGTCCCTACACTACCCTTTTAAGTACACAATGGATGCATTTACTACCCACTATGCTTGAAGGGGGCAAAGTCGATATACTCCTAAGATAGTCGGGACTATTTGGGTAAATCGTCTCGCTTGTGGATAATTTTGTAACACCTAGGATGAGAGAACCACCTTGGAAAATATACTTTTTCTAGGAGCCCACTTTGACCATTCAAAATAGTGTTGAGTTGTGAACCATATTCTAATTGTGAAACATGTGACGCATTACTTTTGCCTAGTTTTTACTTGCCTTACGGCGAGGTGAAACTCTGTAGAAGTAAAGCCAACGTTTTTTCATCCTCTTTTTTATTTTCTTCCTTCACATTATTTTGACACTTTTTTGGTTAAAAGAAGGGTGACTACATTTGTGTTACCAATCGATCAAGCTTCACTCACTTTTATGTCCATTTACACCCATCCATGTTTGCATGGTGGGTAAGTTAAACATGTAAAGTGTGTAGACGCATATTCACGTCATTGGTAACCATTATGATCTTGATACCCATGTCAAGATCATCAATGTAGTTAGGCATGGTTCATCACCACGGAATTCCTTAGAAGATTTAGCCGCTTTGTATCATATCACTACAATTTCGATATTTACATCTTGTTTCTTATAAACTTGACATAAATATCTATATTGTAAGGTTATGCTACACACATTTTAAACTATTCCTAGCTATACTTTGAGATTTTTAGTTTGATTCTATTATTACCTCAATTTTGAAGAGTGCTAGGTGTTACCATTTGTGCATGTTATATCAATAGCACCTTGATATCAATACCTTACTTTCTCTTAAAGTGGGTTAACATATCTTGGTGATATTGTTGTGTCATTCGCGAATTGTAATTGGCACTTTTTGAGATATAGGTCTTAATCAAGTTTGAGCTCGCTCATCATATATCTTGATTGGGAGGTCGCATTGAATTCTTGTATTTACTTACATTTTGTTCATTCCCTTGAACTTGGCATAAGTGAAAACATCTTGTTAATCATCTTGCGACACGAAACTAATTTTTGAAACATAGTCTAGGAGGTACTTCATTTAAACAAGTTTTAATACCAAACACTTGTGTCACTGGTGATTTATCACTCTATCACATTGGTATTCTCACATTGTTGACTTATTCATACTCTTAACAAATACATCTTGCATCTCACTTAGGGGTAGTCACTAAGCTTTGAACACATTTACAACTTACCCTAGTGAAACTATCACGAAAACATGGCTCCTAAAACATGACTAGGATTAAAGAAACAGACATATGAGGAACAACAAGCACAAGCTTGGGAAACCTCTAATAGACAAGGGTCAAACCCCTTCATTGGACATGACCTAGGATGATGTTTTCTACGGAAAAAGAAACATAAGAGATGGTCGATCATAGTGGAAATGAATTAGAATCCCCACACGTAGAATTCAATTTTGACCCCACTTTACTAGATGAGTTTCTTCTCAGAAACAAAGATAGAGTGTTGGCACGGGTCATAGAATTAGGGGCCAAATTTCCCACCAAGAATGAAACAATACTACCTGTAAATAACGTTGTTGAGGAAGAATGTCCCCTTATCAATATGGAAGATATTTTAACGCATAGAAAAGCTTCTACCTCTTACATAGGGAATGATAAAGTGGTGGGGCATAGAATACCCTTTATCAAAGTGCCACAAATAAATGAGCTAGAACATGAGATGGGTGAAGAACCTCCACAATACGAGGAGGAGGAACCTTTAGAAGAAGAAGCCACAATCCAACAAAAAATCAATAACCTAGGCTGACAACTAGATTTGCTTACTTCCCATGTATAGAAGGATGTAAACAAAAATTTTCTAAATTTGAGGCCTAAGGTTAAGATCAATGAACTACATCAAGAAAACCAAGGAGAAGAAGACACAGGATATCATCGTGTATATATCCCCGCTTCTCCCACTAGAGAAAAATTGCTCACACAAGAAGTGCAAGATATGAAAGTAACACTTGTGAGATTACAAGAGAGTAATATAGGGAGTAGTAGGAAATATCAATATGAATAATTATGCCCCTATCATTTTGACAAGACAATGACCCTTCAACCCTTTCTAAAGAAATTTGATATACCAAACTTTGAAAAATATACAAAGAAAGGAGATCCACATGATCGTGTTAAATATTTCTACATGGCATGTAAAGAGGTGTCTTATAGTGATAATTATCTCATTAGACTTTTCCCCAAGAGTCTCGTAGGTCAAGCCTTGGAGTGGTTTACATGCTTACCATGGGGATCAATTTTCACCTCACCAAAATTGGCAAAAAGATTCATGTGTCACTTCTCATATAACATAGAAAGTGATGTCACCATGGCAGACTTATGTGTCACCAAGAAATGCCCTAATGAGACTTTCTCTAGCTTCCTGTAATGGTGGAGAGGGATAGCTAGCTTCTTCCCTTGCAATTTCCCTGAAAAATAGCTGGTTAGTATTTTCATTCCCAATCTAAACCCGGATATAGATTTCCACCTCCAAATGCATTGTGTTCACACTTTTGAGGAGGTTATCAAGAAAGGGATTTAGATAGAAAAATATCTCATTGCCAAAGGCACCCTCAAAACCCAATCTAGAGACAACCAAAATGTCAAACCCATGGAAAAGCTGAAGATCTTTAACAAAAAAAAATGTGGTGGGAGACGGAATCACTGATTCCAAACGTGTTCAAACAGTCCAAACTGGTCAACCTTTTAAACTAACCAAGGGCCCAATTCAACCACCACCAAAGTGAAGAACATTCACCTCTCTTAATGAACCATTGTTAGTTATACTAAAACAATTGGATGCAGCCCACATGATGACCTATCCTATAACACAACCATTTGATGAAAATGCTCCAAAACCTTCATCGTACAAGGAGCGTGAATATTGTGAAATGCATCACGTCAAAGTACATAAGATAGAAAAATGTCTACAGATTCATCATTATATTCAAGACCTCTTTGACATTGGGGAGATAGAGGTGGATAACCCAGGAAAAACATAAACATCTAACAAGAAAATGGGGATATATAAAAACCATTCCCAAGCAAGATAAGTCGAAAAAGTCAAAGCCGATCGGGAGAGTCATCCCAAACTTATAAAGCATTGAATTACTTGTACACCAAAAGAGAAAAAATCATTATGATTCTCTTATTGGATGTATTCGCTCCCTACCGACTATGTCAATACCATCCGGATCAAGGGAAAGGACTACACTGCGGTAATAAGGCGTGCCCACATCGTGATTCCGGACCTTCTCCATCGACCTCGTAAACCGATAAATATAACCTTTTATAACAACTTGAAAAGATGCTCGCTAAGATTTCGATCTTAGATCTTCTCGAGATATCCAATTTGCATAAATACATTTTGTACCAAGCTCTTCAGGGGTCAAGAGTACCTTTATAATTCAATCCTAAAAACCTTCAAGCCACGGTGGAAAACATCGTACCAAGTGAACATCTTGCCTTCAATCTTAGGGAGATCCCTACTAAAAATCCAACACATAATCTTCCCTTGTACATTGAGGTAGTTGTCACCCACAGGAAGATCAAAAGGGTGCTTTTGGATAAGGGGTCTAGGTTGAACATTTACACACTCAAGTTGGTTAAACAGTTATGACATACGGAGGAAGATCTTGAGTCCCATATTATCACTATCACCGCAAACAAAAACATAGAAAGGAAATCATTATGCGCAATCATGCTGCCTATGGAGGTGGGTCCCACTTTCCATCAAACAAAGTTTCATGTCCTAGTCTTGGAAATTCCATAAAACATGCTTCTAGGCCAACCATGGATTCATGCCATGCAGTTTGTGCCATCAACATTTCATCAATGCATTAATTTGAAGCATGAGGGACATACCATTATAATACAAGGAGAGTTAGATCCCTTTGCTCATTATAGAGCTCTTAATAGCTTTACACAAAAGGGTACATATGTATGTCCCTAAATAGATATAGCTATCCCTCTCCGCCGAGGCCATGGAATCCTGGGTTGATTCGATTCTCTTAGTTCTTGCACTCATGGTGTGTCTACTTCAACATCTCCATTTGATTCATGGGAGATGAAAATTCTTGAATATTGGTGTGGGGAGTATAATGTACAACAAATTCTCTTGGTTTTAGACCTTTCATTGTCACCCAAGACTAGAGGTTGACCCAACTAAGGCTTGAGAAGACCTAGAGAGGAATACACTATTGGGTCATTCCTACCTAGACGCTTTATTAGCCGAGAAATTTTTTTTTGATCCACCTACATCTTGGGTCCCCGAGGATACTCAACCATCCTGTTATTGAACCCCGGGATATGAAAAATCTAGTAAAATGATGTTAAACCATGGGATAAAAAGGCCTAGGGTGTGGGAGAAACAAAAAGAACAAAGATAGCCACCCCTCTTCCACATTTCAAAAATATATATATGACATTGGGATTCACCCTTATGGAGCACACCTCAACAATCGGGATGCTACTTGCTCGAGCATGAGGATAGATCTAACTATATGTACAAAGGATACGGATTCCCATTGTAACCAATATGAGGATCTCGGCCTCCACAAAGCTTTTCATGAACAATGTTTTCCTAACCATAACCCCCATGGAGCCAACCCTTTACCCGTATACCCTTCCCTTGTTGAATGGGACCAACAACGTCACATCCCACTATATTTATTTGAGAATGACAAAGCTATCACAGAGTTCATGGGCATAAGGGATATAATTCCCATTGGATATCACAAGAAAGGTTTCTTCATAAACTTAGATACCTGCACCTAATTCGGCAAGGAGGCTGAACTTCATGGTCAACAAAACTTAAAGAAAAGCGAGGGCAAAAGTTCTAAAGAAAATCCTTGGTAAAAATCAAAGTCCAAGTCACACAGTGAAAACCTCTTTGAGGCAATGGCTGACAAACAAATAAGAAAATCAAAGGACAAACAAAGTGACCACGCCAAGGATGAAAATCTCGTGGAGACATCCTTAGATGAAGATCTCAACCTACCTCCTGATCCTACGCGTATGAAGGACTTATAAATATTACTATTTGAAGAAACCATTTATGTCAATATTGGTAGAGAAGAAGATCCCAAGATATTAAAATTTGAAGCATCACTCTTGGCTAGAGAAAAAGACATTCACTATGCTACTGTGAGAGTTTATTGATGTGTTCGCATGGTCTTACAAAGATATGCCTAGCTTAGATCCAACTTTGGTAGTTCACAACCTAGTCATGCATGCGACGCTAAGCCTATCAAACGAGAGCTCAAATATGCACCCAAGAGTGGCCCTGTTGGTTAAAGAAGAGTTGGAAAGATTGCTTGTAGTAGGATTCATCAGGCCAATTGATTATTCTGAATGGATATCAAACATTGTTCTTGTCCAGAAAAAACCTATCGGTATCCGAATCTACACGGATTTTAGGGACATCAATAAAGCTTTCCCTAAAGATGATTTTCCATTGCCCAACATTGACATGATTTTTGATTCAACAATAGGGTATGAGATGCTATCACTCATGGATGGATTTTCGGATATAATCAAATCAAGATAGCTAAAGAAGACCAACACAAAACAACTTTTATGACTCCTTGGGGCACCTTTTGCTATCAGGTAATGCCATTTGGCCTTAAAAATGTAGGAGCTACCTATCAGTGGGCAATGACAGTAATTTTTCATGATATGATTCATGATATCATGGAGGACTACATGGATGACATCCTGGGAAAGTCTAAAACAAGAGAGGATCACCCTATCATTTTGCGGTGTATCTTTGAATGCTTGCATGAGTAAAAATTCAGGTTGAATCCAAAGAAGTGTGTCTTCAGTGTGTTATTACGGAAAATATTGGGATTCATTGTGTTAAGATGAGGTATTGAGGTAGACCCTAATAAAGTGTTTGCTATTACTGAAATGCCTCCACCTAAGAATATCAAGCACGCAACTTACAGGGAAAATTCAAACCATTCATCGCTTCATCTCCCAGCTTGTAGATAAATTTCACTCATTCACCCACTTGATTAAAAAGGATGTCGCTTTCATTTTGGGACATAAGAAACAACAAGCCTTTACTTTGCTTAAATAGTGCTTGGCTATTCCACTTGTCCTCATGCCTCCCACTCCTGGAGAACCACTCTTGCTCTATATTTCTGCTACACAATTTGCTATTGGTGCGCTACTCACCCAATATGACCTTGGTCATAAGGAGAAAGCGGTGTACTATCTGAGTCGCACCCTCATCGCCTATGAGCTCAATTATCCTCAAATTGAAAAGGCTTACTTGGCTATTGTTTTTACTTTTCAAAAACTTTTCCATTACCTATTGAATACTAAGACCAAGCTAATATAAAAGGTTGAGCCACTTAAGTATTTATCATCCAAACCTTCCCTCATAGGTAGAATGGCCAATTAAATCATTCTACTCAAAGTGAGTTTGACATAGAATTTGTCCATAAAAATTGGTTTAAGGACAAGTACTTGCGGATCAGCTAGAGGAAGCACCTTTACAAAGCACAAAACCTTTGAATTTGGATCTTCGAGATGCCTCCTTGCTCTACATTGAAGAATATGTTGTATGACAAATAAATTTTGGTGGATCCTTTACATTTCATGGTTCAAAGGTGCGGGAGTGGTCCTTATTACTCCTTTTGGCAATCCTATATGACAGATTTTCACCCAGTGCTTCCTCTTGCACAAACAACATGGAAGAATATGAAGCACTTATTGTAGGAATGAAGCTAGCCATCAAGTGGAATGTTCATCATGTCAAGGTTTTAGGTGACTCGCATTTAATTATCAAACAGGTTAATGATGAATACAAGGTTTAGGATGACAAGCTCATACCTTACAAAAAGTTAGGTCAAACTCTAAAGGAGTACTTTGTATGCATTACCTTTGAACAAATCCCAAGAGCATAACAAATATTGGCATATTCCATGGCAATGATGGAGTCTATTCTTCATATTCTACTAGGGAATAATGACATGTTGTTATTTCTAGAAAATCTATGCCATCCCGCATATGACATGCTAGAATCTTGCACGGCTTGTGAGGTTGTTGGTTCTAATTCCTCGTGGTACAAATGCATATTCACCTATCTTAAGTACACCCGTGCCCCCAAAAAGGCACCCATTCCCCTATCTCGATGTTTACTCGCGCGTAGGTGTGCCAATGTGATTTCTTAGGGCTAAAGGCCTAATTTAATGCATTAATGACTAAAATCACTAGGCTAGGGTTCGATACTCACAAAGCATTCATCGTCTGCGTGCCACTGGTACCCCGGACTACATCTACGTGCCTCAATCGGTCTCGTGTAATCACCATGGTTCCTCTCAATATCAGATCCTCATAGTAAATTTTCTAAACAACTCGGTTAAAATGAATTGGTCGTGATGTTTTTACCCCTTAGTGGGGTATATTAGCCTATTTTTCACTGTCGGGAGGGCCAGGAGGCCCGTTTCAATCACCGTTTTCTCCTATGTTCCCTATGGAGTAATTATTTTTATTAAATAATTATTTTTTCTTATTTTTCACCGTATTGGGGCATTTTTGTTGTCCGATACCCCTTTCTTCTCCCTCGGACAATTTTATTGTTGCTTGGTGATTTTTATTCCTCTCAAGCACACTCTCGTAAATAATTATTTTTCAATTAATTATTTTTTCTTAATTTTTCCACTAAGCAAGGAAATTATTTGTCATTTATTTCTTCTTTCTTCCACCTAGGGCACTTTTTCTTTCCCCTAGGCCCTTTGCTTTCTTCTTCTATTTTCTTCTACTATTCACCACAATTTAGAAAGTAAATATAGTAAGATATCTCTAAGCCGATGATGAAGATTGCCTTGCACTTGATATCCAAGTTGAATGGACAAGAGAGGTGCATGCAGATGAACAAGGCTTGGTTGATTGTGTGTCAGAGGATTTTAGAAAGAACCATCTATAACATGTCCACTTTCATTACAGAGGAAGATCATGACGAAGAGAAGATCATGTTTGGGAATGTCCTCCACACTCGCTTTTTTTTCTCAAAGATTGGAGTTCTGATGGGTCGTAGAAGTTTGAATGGGAATATCTAGATGAAGATCCTTCCCATAAAGATATTTGAAAAGTACACTTGTGACACCATGATGGTCATCCACAAGGCGCAACTAGAAAAATGGTAAAATAGATGCGCGATATGTTTGGGGCAGAATGGAGGATACCCAAACAATTTACAATGGTATTATATGGAGAAGATGAGTTCATTATCTACAAACATTTCTACATTGGTAGATTCTTATTAATGATGGGACCAAGATTCGATGGTACAAACTACCTTTCTCTTTGACCGTGCAATATTTTCAAGCAGGGGCCAATCACTTTAGATAAGCAAAAATTCTAAGGTTCGACCTCAACGAGGTAGACCAGGACCACCACGACATATGAAGGAATTTGGTATACCCTAAGAAGCATGCTTATGTAGAGAAGTATGTCTCCCATGAGATGCAATTGACAAAACTTATGACGCTGCCAATTGTTGGAAGGACTAAAACAAGGGTATACCTACGGATCAAGCCCAAGTATGAGAATGGTGCCTACTTGAAGAATTACGTCTCCATCCTAGAAGACCGCACCTAAGAAAGAAGTATGTGCCAAGGAAGAGAGAAAGAGAAGCGTTAGAGATGAAAGAACCAAGTGTGTAGACAACACAACTTGTGGGTACACTGGAGTCGTGCACGAAGATAAGTTAAAATACAAGGTGGAATAAGTCCTCGTTAAGGAAAAGGGGAAATAACTTAAGGAAGAGGAGCCGAGAAAGAATAGCCTCCCACACAAGAAGAATCACCAAGGAAGGAGTCGCATATTGAAGAAGAAGAGAAGGATGAATCTCCTATTTTGGAATCACGAGTTAGGAAGAAGGAGAAGGTAACAAAAAAGGCTGACTTAGAATAAATGAAGATCCCGTAGTACTATAGAGGTGAAAGAGATGATGATGAGCATGAAGAGGCTCGAACCATCCTATGTATAATGTTCACAACGCCGAGGATGAGGGAAATGAAGAAAAGGATGGAGAAGAGGAAGACACTTAGGGAAAGGGGAGAACGATGAGGTGAGTACAAAGGATAAGAAGACCATAAGCCTCACTAAGGAGCAGATAGAAGATGCCTCGAGAAAGATAAGTAGTTCGCATAATAAAGGATTTGGTGGAGCATGAAATGGAGCATAGGGATGATATGATACTTAAGGAGATAGAAGAGGAAAGTGTAGGGAAATAATATGGGATCATGGGTGGAGATTCCAGCTTAGTAGTAATCTTTCCAAAGGTAGCGTGTACGGAGGGAAGAGTGTGGTAGAATCACGGGAGTAGGGAATGAGCTATATCAACGATCAAAATAAGGTACTACATTCACACTTCCAAGGAATTGTACCTGCAGACTAACTCCTAGCATGGTCTTCATTCAATGAAGAAGGTACATACCCTAAAATAAGGAAGATGTTATCTTGGGATTTTGAGTCCATGTTGATGCTCGAGTTTGAGGTAAACTAGGAGCCCGATAAAGGTACTAGAGCCCAAGGGAGTGAACCCCATGGTAAACACTCAAAATCTATCCAAAGGACCAGGTTTATAATTCCCTCATCAAGGTATCGCTTAGGTTGAGGGGAGAATATTCGGAAGGAATAACAAGGTCGATTCCTAGAGGAAGAACATGAGAAGAAGGAGGAATTAATTAAGAAGAGCAAGGATCTCAAGTGTAGGAAGAACTAATCGAGTGCACAATTAAGGCACAAACCGAGGGAGGAAAAGGTGAAGGTGTGCAAGGTATACAAAAAGATTGAAAGAATCATGGATGCCATCATTTTGAGACATCTAGGCCTATTAGCACCTAAGTAGAAATACAAGTCAACCTTGCAATTCTTGGAATACTTAACACACATCCTTACCATGGAGAGGTTGTCACTCCTATTAGAATATATTGAAGAAATTTTGGCATGCCGTAAGTAATAAGAGAAGAAGAAGATCAAGGAAACAATCACTTGATATTCTAAACTCCTTTTCATTGTAAAAACCATCACACACATGGTGAGGTCGTGTATTATAACTAAATTGACAGGATAGAGTAGCAATAATACTAGTTTCTACACACAAGGCGGGTTTGAAGGAGTACCAAGAGAAGAATAAAGAGAAAAAGGTGTAGCAAGATAAGATCTTGGACAAGGTTGGAAATAAGATGGAAGTTACCAAGACCTTGCAAGGTTTGATCAAAAACTAGCTTAATGAGTTGTATCCCCATATTACCCGTAGAATGGATGTGTTAGATGACCTAAGAAAGCATCTAGAAGGAATTATATATACGGTGAATGCCAAGGAAATGAACTAATTTTTGAGGAGGTGAGTGTGCTAGTGGGTTGCTTACTTCAAAGCAGGGCATGACGTGAAGTAGATTCCTTGGAGAAGATCAAAGAAACAATAAGGATTTTCCACTCCTCTTACAACAATAAAAGATTCCCTTATTCTTTATTCTTCCATTCTTTATTCTCTCATTCTTTACTACTTTATTCAGTTTTCCTAGTTTCCATCATTCATAATTCTTTAAGGAGTAGTATGTTTCCAAGGACAGAGAACAAAATTAATGTGGGGTGATGTTGGGCCTTTAAATATTAGCTAAGTGCGAAATGGAACATGTGTGTGCAAGGTCAAGAAGAAGATGGGTGCACAAGGAAAATCATGTAAGACAAGGGTTTAAGAGAAACCTAGGTGCCTACAAGGTAGGACAAAGGATCTAAAGAATTATCCATATTCAGCATTCTGGAGGAACTTCGGGAAAAACGTGACTCGAATAGGCATACTGAATGGATAATGTGCCAGCTTGGAGGCTTTGTAGTTAAGGAAAGAATATTCCATGAATGGAAAGTTCCCAAAAGACATCATTGTAGAAAGTGGAGAGCTCGGAGCAGATTGACATGCTCTATTGGAGGACCACATGGACACTTGGCAAGTGATTTTCCCTTGGCGGAAGGCATGGTCAGTGGGTGTTTAACCCTATTTATAGAGATTCTCTAGATCAAGGAGAACACACACTGAATGAAGAAGAGATGATAAACATCAAGTGAAATATCATGAGAGAATGCATCAAGAGTATAATGTTGCAGAAGGCTAGGTTTAGTGCATTAGTGATTGTAGACACCTATAATTACACCCAAGAAATTTAAATACTTAAATTGCACTAATTATCCCCTTTCTCACAAATCGATGACATATCATCAAAAGCACTCATATTCCCTCTTGTTGTCATTAATTAATTACAATATGCTAATTGATTAAGTCACCTATCTAGCTAACAACCTAATTAACGACCTTCCGTTAATTATTTACCCCTTCTATCTAGATTAATTAATTATTATTAATTAATTAGTATTCCCCTTCATTTAACTAGTAAATCAATATTTAATTGATTTAATCCCCTCATAATAGCCTAAATTATACTAATATTCCTATAATTGGCTTCTATAATCTTACATCTACCTACTAGTTAATCACCTTTGATTAATTAGAATAGCCCCAACTCCCATGACTTGCTAAGCATAAATTAAACCCTTCTAAAAGTAAGGTTACCTTTAATAAAGCAACCTTATCCATTCCTAATCATGTTTTACCTTTATCCCACATCCAAAGGGATGAAGTGATTCCTCTATCCATTGGGCTATATAAAGAGCCCTCCTTCTACCTTTATGCCTACATCTAATTCCCTTGAGAAAGCAAAGGAGAGCACATAGTCTTTCACTAAAAGCCTTTTTCCATTCTCAAACCCCTCCATCATCCATCTTGAAGAGCTAGGCCTGACACCTAAGCATCCTTGAAGGATCAAAGAAAGAAATATTGTAGATTCCCATTGGACTACACAGTCCACTTGATTTAATTAGGCAATTAGAATAATAGAGTTCTTGATTTGCATTATGTTTGATTTCATTATTTCAAAGTTATGATGCTAATGTAGGCCTCGTTCATTTCTTCATCTTGATGGTACTCTCTTCTTGTTTCTAACTAGGTTAGGGAACTCTTTTAGGGTGGTAGTTCTTGCTTTCAATCTAACTTAGGAAAAATAATAATTGTACACATTTGGCACGCCCGGTGGGACCCTTAGTCCCATGGCATTTTAGTTTAAGTTTCATTGTTTTGGCTAACTTTTCATATGCACATGTAGTAGTTAATGTCAATTTTCATGAAATTTTTGCTCATTTGATATGTGTAACCTCGTGTTCATAGCCATAATTTTAATTGGTTATTGCCATTCTTAAGGTAACTTGTCAAAATTTGAGATATTTTGATTTTTCTTATGTTTGTTGTCGTATTTTGGTTGCAGGTCTGGTGCAAGTACATTTTTAGGGGTGTAGGAACACTTTTCATGGCAAAACTATGGTTTTCATGGTGCACACTTCTCTCTCGGTGGCGTAGGCATACTTGGTAAAAAAATTACTCTATTTTCTGACCCCGGTGCATGTACGCTAACCCCGATGCACACACCTTAACCAACACGCAGGTGCACTAACCCAAGCACATACATTGCTTCATATTGTACCTTCATTGAATTCTGAAACCTATCAGATTGGCACACACACCATAACCAGAGTGCACATGTTGTTTTAGTGGTTGTAGACATGTTTTTCCTGGTAACTCGGTCATTCTGTCTATTTTTCTCGAGAGTGGCGCATACGCTATTTTTGTGGCACACATGCCTCTCTGGTGGCATAGGCACTTGATAAGTCAAAATCTATAGAGTGGTGCATGCACTCTTTTCATGGTGCGTATACTATTTTCGTGGCACACACATCTCTCGGGTGGCGTAGGCGTACTATGAGCCGAAACAATGTCAAGTGGCACATACGCCCTAACCTTCTGCAGGCACTAAAAAGGGGTGCATGTGTCCTTTTGTATTTTTTGAAATTAAGGTGTTGATGTGCTAACATTCTTGCAGGTTTATCTAATCATATATTTGTCTTTGCAGGCTGTTTTTACATGTTTGTATCTGATTAGGTAATATTTTGAGTTGTTTACTTGTAGAAATAAGATCACGTATGCTCTTCCCTCACATCCGTTAGGGTGATCTTTAGAATCAGAAATGATTCTTAAGTCCTTTTTATGCTTTGAGGTTGTTAGGAGTATTTGGGTTGGAATTGGTTAATTTGACATAGTTTAATTAAAGTGTATTTCCATTTTATATCTTTATGGATTTTTGAAGATGATCATGTATGCTCTTCTCTTGCATCCTTAGATGATCTAGAGAATCAGAAATGATGCCTTCTCTTTTGATGGAAAACTACTAAAAATCATTGACAGACCAAAATGTCATCGCTTGCAAAGAACGGAGGAATCAAAATAAAATTCAGAAAGCTATGAATACATTTGTTATACAAGTTTCCAAATGGTGTTTGAGTAAAAACATCTAATTAAAAATATAAAATGAACAACATATTCAAAACACCAGTATTGTAGGTTTTAGAAAGGGTACGTCCCTCTCTATTCAACTCGGAACATAACTACTTTGGCATAACACCTTAAGCTACAACAATGGGGGTGGTTCCAGGAACCCCAAGTAGTCCACGCAAGAGGGAACCTTGTGGATGAAATAGGAATTACTCCACACTACCTATCCGACTAGTAATTCATTTGTGAGATAGAGTTAAAAGTTTTCCCTATGTGACCCTTTTAATTACACGATGGATGCATTTACTTCCCATTATGATTGAAGGGGGAAAAGTCGAGATACTCCCAAGATAGTTGAGACTATTTGGGTAAATTGTCCCGCTCGTGGATAATTTTGTAACACCTAAGACAAGAGAACCACCTAGGAAAATATACTTTGGCCAGGAGCCCACTTTGACCATTCTAAAATAGTGTTGAGTTGTGAACCATATTTTCATTATGAAACATATGACGTGTTACTTTTGCCTAGTTTTTATTTGCCTTAGGGCAAGGCGAAACTCGTCGAAGTAAAGCCAAATTTTTTCATCCTCTTTTTTTTTATTTTCTTCCTTCACATTCTTTTGACACTTTGTTGGTCGGAAGAAGGGTGACTACCTTGTCATTACCAATCGATTGCTTTTTCACTTTTATGTCCGTTTACGCCCATCCATGTTTGCGGCTGGGTATGTTAAACGTCTAAAGTGTGCGGAGGTGTATTCATGTCATTGGTAACCATTATGATCTTGATACCCATGTCAAGATTGTCATTGTATTTAGGAATGGTTCATCACCGTGGACTTCGTTAGAAGAGTTAGCTTTTTTGTATCATATCACTACAATTTTGATATTTACGTCTTGTTTCTTGTAAACTTGACATAAATATCTATATTATAAGGTTACGTTGCACACATTTTTAACTATTCCTAGCTATACTTTGAGATTTTTAGTTCGATTTTATTATTAACTTGATTTTGAAGAGTGATAGGTGTTAACATTTGTGTATGTTATATCAATCGCACCTTGATATCAATATCTTAATTTCTCTTAAAGTGGGTTAACATATCTTGGTGATATTGTTGTGTCATTCGCGAATCGTAATTAGCACTTTTTGAGATATAGGTCTTAATCAAGTTTGAGCTCACTCATTGTATATCTTGATTGGGAGGTCACATTGAATTCTTATATTTAGTTACATTTTGTTCATTCCCTTCAACTCGACATAAGTGAAAACATCTCGGTTAATCATCTTGTGACAGAACTACTCTTTGGAACGTAGTCTAGGAAGCACTTCATTTAAACAAGTTTCGATACCAAACACTTGTGTCACTGGTGATTTATCACTCTATCACATTGTTGACTTACTCATACTCTTAAAAATACATCTTGCATCACACTTAGGGGTAGTCACTAACCTTTGAACACATTTGCAACTTACCCTAGTGAAACTATCATGAAAACATGGCTCCTAAAACACAACTAGGATTAAAGAAATAGACATACGAGGAACAACAAGCACAAGCTTGGGAAACCTCTAATAGACAAGGGTTGAATCCCTTCATTGGACATGACTTAATACGTTGTTGTCTACGGAAAAATAAACAGAAGAGATGGTCGATCATAGTGGAAATGAATTAGAATCCCCACATGCAGAATTTGATTTTGACCCCACTTTACTAGAAGAGTTTCTTCTCAGAACAAAGATAGAGTGTTGGCATGGGTCATAAAATTAGGGGCCAAATTTCCCACCAAGAATGAAACAATACTACCTAAAATACCCTTTATCAAAGTGTTACAAAGAAACAAGCTAGAACATGAGACGGGTGAAGAACCTCCATAATACGAGGAGGAGGAACCTTTAGAAGAAGAAGCCATAATCCAACAACAAATCAGTAACCTAGGCTGAAAACTAGCTTTTCTTACTTCCCATGTACAAAAAGACATAAACAATAACATTAAAAATTTGAGGCCTAAGGTTAACATCAATGAATTACATCAAGAAAACCAAGGAGAAGAAGACACATGGTATCATCGTGTATACATCCCCACTTCTCCCACTAGATAAAAATTTCTCACATAAGAAGTGTAGTATATGAAAGTGATGCTCGCGAGCTTACAAGAGAGCAATATAGGGAGCATTAGGAAATATCAATATGAAGAATTATGCCCCTATCCTTTTGACAAGATAATGACCCTTCAACCCTTTCCAAAGAAATTTGATATACCAAAGTTTGAAAAATATAAAGGGAAAGGAGATCCACGTGATCATGCTAAATATTTCTACATGGCATGTTAAGAGGTGTTTTATAGTGACAATTACCTCATCAAACTTTTCCCCAATAGTCTCGTAGGTCAAGCCTTGGAGTGGTTTACACGCTTACCATGGGGATCAATTTTGACTGGCTGCAATTGGTAGAAAGATTTGTCTGCAATAAGCTTCTCATGTAACATTAGAGTGATGTCACCATGGAAGAATTATGTGTCACCAACCAATGTCCTAATGAGACTTTCTCCAGCTTCCTCTAATGGTGGAGAGGGATAGCTAGCCGCTTCCCTTGCACTTTCCCTTAAAAACAAATGGTTATTATTTTCATTCCCAATCTCAACCTAGATATAGCTTTCCACCTCCAAATGCATTGTGTTCACACTTTTGAGGAGGTTATCGAGAAAGGGATTAAAATAGAAAAATATCTCATTGCTAACGGCACCCTCAAAACCTAATCTAGAGACAACCAAAATGTCAAACCCATGGAAAAGCTGAAGATCTTTAACAAAAAAAAATGTAGTGGGAGACGGAATCACTGATTCCAAACGTGTTCAAATAGTCCAAATTGGTCAACCTTTTAAATTGACCAAGGGCCAATTCAACCACCACCAAAGTGAAGAATGTTCACCTCTCTTAATGAACCATTTTTAGTTATACTAAAACAATTGGATGTGGCCCACATGATGACCTATCCTACAATGCAACCATTTGACGACAATGCTCCAAAACCTTCATGGTACAAGGAGCATGAATATTGTGAAATGTATAATGTCAAAGGACATAAGATAGACAAATGTCTATAGCTTCATCATTATATTCAGGACCTCATTGAAAATGGGGAGATAGAGGTGGATAACCTAGGCAAAACACAAACACCTAACGAGAAAATGGGGATATATAAAGAACCATTCCCTAAGCATGATAAGTCAGAAAAGTCAAAGCTGGATTGGGAGAGTCATCCCAAAATTATAAAGCCATGAATTACTTGTACACCAAAAGAGACAACAATCATTATGATTCTCTTATTAGATGTATTTACTCTCCTACTGACCATGTCAATACCATCCAGATCAAGGGAAAGGACTACACTGTGGTAATAAGGCATGCCCGCCTCGTGATTCTGGAACCTTCTCCATCGACCCTACAAACCGGTAAATATAACCTTTTAGAACAACTTGAAAAGACATCTGTTAAGATGTCAATCTTATATCTTCTCAAGATATCCAATGTGCATAAAGACATTCTGTACCAAGATCTTCGAGGGTCGGGAGTTCCTTTAAAAGTCAATCCTAAAGACCTTCAATCCACGTGGAAAACATCGTACTGCAAGTGAACATCTTGCCTTCAATCTAAGGGAGATCCCTACTAAGAATCCAACACATAATATTCCCTTGTACATTGAGGTAGTTGTCACCCACAGGGAAGATAAAATGGGTTCTTGTGCATAACGGATCTAAGTTGAACATTTTCACACTCAAGTTGGTTAAACAGCTTAGGACATATAGAGAAGATCTTGGGTCCCATATTATCACTATCACCGCATACAAAAATGCGGAAAGGGAATCAACAGGAACCATCACGCTACCCATGGAGGTGGGTCCCACTTTCCATCAGACAAAGTTTCATGTCCTAGACTTGGAACTTCCATATAACATGCTTCTAGGCTGACCATAGATTCATGTCATTTAGGTTGTGGCATCAACATTTCATCAATGCATTAAGTTGAAGCATGAGGGACATACCATTGCAATACAAGGATATTCAGAGCCCTCTTCTCATTATAGAGCTCTCAATAGCTTTGCACGAAAGGGTACATATGTATGTCCCTCTACGATATATCTATCCCTCTCTAGTCGAGGCTATGGAATCCCTGGGTGGATTCGATTCTCTTAATTCTTGTGCTCATGGTGCATCTACTTCAACATCTTCATTTGATTCATGGGATATGAAAATCCTTGAATATGCCTATGGGGAGTATAATCTACAACAAGCAATCTTAGTTTCAGATCTCTCATTGTCACCCAAGACTAGAGGTCGACCCAACTACCACTTCAAAAGACCTAGAGAGGAACACACTATTGGGTCATTCCTACCCGGACACTTGTTAGCCGAGGAAAAATTTCTTGATCCACCTACAAATTGTGTCCCCGAGGATACTCACCATCGTATTACTGAACCCTAAAGTATGAAAAATATAGTAAAATTATGTACTCCATGGGCTATAAAGGCCTAGGATGTGGGAGAAATGAACAAGGAAAAGATAGCCACCCTCTTCGCATTTCAAAATAGAAAGATACAAAGATTGGGATTCACCCTTATGGAGCACACCCCAATAATCGGGACCCTACTTGCTTTGAGCATGAGGATAGATCTAACTATCTAGACAGTGATACGGATTCCCATTGTAGCCAATATAAGGATCTAGCCTCCACAAACCTTTTCATGAACAACATTGTCCTAACAATAACCCCCATGGAAGTAACCCTTAACCTTGTATACCCTTCCCTTGTTGAATGGGACCAACAACATCACATGCCACTATATTTATTCTAGAATGACGAAGCTATCACAGATTTCATGGGCATAAGGGATATAATTCCCATTGGATATCACAAGAAAGGTTTCTTTATCGACTTAGATACCTGTGCCTAATTCGGCAAGGAGGTTGAACTTCGTGGTCAACAAAACTTAAAGAAAAGCCTCGGCAAAAATCAAAGTCCAAGTCACACAGTGAAAACCTCTTTGAGGCACTGGCTGACAAAAAAATAAGAAAATCAAAGGACAAACAAAGTGACCATGCCAAGGATGAAAATCTCATGGAGACATCCTTGGATTAAGATCTCAACCTACCTCCTGATCCTACGCGTATGAAGGAATTATAAAAATTACTATTCGAAGAAACCATTGATGTCAATATTTGTATAGAAGAAGATCCCAAGATATCAAAATTTGAAGCATCACTCTTGGATAGAGAAAAAGACATTCACTATGCTACTACGAGATTTTATTGATGTGTCTCGCATGATCTTATAAAGATATGCCCGGCTTAGATCCAACTTTGATAGTGCATAACCTAGTCGTGCATGTAGATGCTAAGCCTATCAAACAGAAGCTCTGAAATATGCACCCAAGAGTGGCCCTATTGGTTAAAGAAGAGTTGGAAAGATTGCTTATAAGCGGGATTCATCAAGCCAATTGATTATTCTGAATGGATATCGAACATTGTTCTTGTCCGGAAAAACCTATCTCGGTATTTGAATCGCATGATTTTAGGGACATCAATAAAGCTTTCCCTAAAGATGATTTTCCGCTGCCCAACATTGACATGATTTTTGACTCAACAGTAGGGTATGAGATGCTATCACTCATGGATGGATTTTCAAGATATAATCAAATCAAGATAGCTAAAGAAGACCAACACAAAACAACTTTTACGACTCCTTGGGAACCTTTTGCTATCAGGTAATGCATTTTGCCTTAAAATATAGAAGCTACCTATCAATGGGCAATGATAGTAATTTTTCATGATATAATTCATGATATCATGGAGGACTACGTGGATGACATCCTAGGAAAGTCTAAAACAAGAGAGGATCACCCTATCATTTTGAGGTGTATCTTTGAATGCTTGCATGAGTACAAAGTCAGGATGAATCCAAAGAAGTGTGTCTTTAGTGTGCTATCAGGGAAACTATTGGGCTTCATTGTGTCGGGATGAGGTATTGAGGTAGACCACGATAAAGTGTTTGATATTACTGAAATGCCTCCACCGAGAATATCAAGCAACTACGCAACTACTGGGGAAAATTCAAACCATTCGCCGCTTCATATCCCAACTTGCGAGATAAATGTCACTCATTCTAACACTTTCTTAAAAAGGATGTCACTTTCATTTGGGGACCTAAGAAACAACAAGCCTTTGTTTTTATTAAACTGTACTTGGCTAATCCACTTGTCCTCATGCCTCCCACTACTTGGAGAACCACTCTTGCTCTATATTTCCACTACGCAATTTTCTATTGGTGTGTTGCTCTCCCAAGTATGACTTTGGTCATGAGGAGAAATTGGTGTACTATTTGAGTCGCACCCTCATCACCTATGAGCTCAATTATCCTCAAATTGAAAAGGATTGCTTGGCCGTTGTTTTTACTTTTCAAAAACTTTGCCATTACCTATTGAATACTAAGACCAAGCTAATATCCAAGGTTGAGCCACTCAAGTATTTATTGTCCAAACCTACCCTCATAGGTAGAATGGCCAATGGATCATTCTACTCAGTGAGTTTGGCATAGAATTTATCCATCAAAAATCAATCAAAGGAGAAGTACTAGTGGATCAAATGAGCGAAAGCACCTTTGCAAAGCACAGAACCTTTGAATCTGGATCTTCTAGATGCCTCCTTGCTCTAAATTGAAGAATATGTCATATGGCAGATACATTTTGATGGATCCTTTACATTTCATGGTTCAGGTGCAAGAGTGGTCCTTATTACTCCTTCTCGGAAATCCTATACTACGGCTTTTTGCCCGGGCTTCCCTTGCATAAAAAACATGGTAGAATATGAAGCACTTATTGTAGGAATGAAGCTTGCCATCAAGTGGAATGTTCATCATGTCAAGGTTGTAGGTGACTCGTAGTTAATTCTCAAATAGGTTAATGATGAATACAAGGTTAAGGATGACAAGCTCATACCTTACAAAAAGTTATTAGAAACTCTAAATGAGTACTTTGTGCACATTACCTTTCAACAAATCCCAAGAGTGCAACAAATATCGGCATATGCCATGACAACGGTGGGGTCTATGCTTTGTATTCTGCCAGGGAATAATGACATGTCATTCTTTCTAGAAAATCTATGCCAGCTAGCGTATGACATGCTAGAATCTTACCTGGCTTGTGAGGTTGTTGGTCCTAATTCCCTGTGGTACGAACACATCATCACCTATCTTAAGGACACCTGTACCCCCAAAAAGGCACCCGTGCCCCCTATCTGATGCTTATGCCTACGCACAGGCGTGCCAATGTGATTTCCTAGTTCTAAAGGCCTAATTTAATGCATTAATGACTAAAATCACTAGGCTAGGGTTTGATACTCACAAAGGGGTCATCGTCTGCGTGCCGCTGGTACCCCAGACTACATTTGTGTGTCTCAATTGGTCTCGTGTGATCACCATGGTTCTCCTCAATATTAGAGCCTCACAGTAAATTTTCTAAATAGCTTGGTTAAAATGAATTGGTCGTGATGTTTTTACCCCCTTATGGGGTATATTAACCCATTTTTCACCGTCAGGAGATCTGGGAGGCCCGTTTCGATCACCGTTTTCTCCTCTGTTCACTGTGGAATAATTATTTTTATTAAATAATTATTTTTCTCTTATTTTTCACCATATTGGGGCATTTTTTGCTGTCCAATACCCCTTGTTTCTCCTCAAACAATTTTATTACTCCTTGGCGATTTTCATTCCTCTCGCACACTCTCGTAAATAATTATTTTTCAAATAATTATTATTCTTAATTTTTCCACTAAATAAGGACATTATTTGTCATTTATTTCTTCTTTCTTCCACCTAGGGAACTTTTTGTTGCCCCTAGGCCCCTTCACTTTCTTCTTCTATTTTCTATTGTTCACCACAATTTGGAAATCAAATATAGTAAAAATGATATATATGTCAAAAACCCACAAACAGGGTAAATTTTTTCAAAAAACAAAAACCCTACAAAATGGTAACTTACTTATTACGAATGAAACTTGTGTCTTGCGCATGGTATTTTCTCCATATCCTATTGGTTTGTCTCACATCTTCCCTAATTAATATGACTCATGGATCACCGGATTTACAACCATTCACAAAGCTAGTTGCTTGCTTCATCTGTACTCTAGGAACTTTTGTTTCTGGTGTCATTTTTTGTTAACGCACAAACACTTTTCATGGACCCCATGTCCATTGTCATTTCCCCTTACATGTATCCTTGCTCGGGGCATCATTTTTAACCCTTGTCAAGCAATCATGAACTTGTGGATCTCTTCGATCGATAACAAAACATTTGTACAACCTGTCTCAACCATTGTTGGGTTGGATATGTGCATTTGTACTTCTTTTCCTTGTTAAATTATCTTGTTTCCTTCTTGTATTGCATTGCATTGTTGTATGTTGCGTGGAGTTTGTATTTTTAGCAATGGAAAATTGTTCGTAGTATGGATTTTCATGTCATTCTACCTTTTCGTATGCTTATATTTTTCATAAAGATCGATGACATAGCTCTTGTGGTAATATGATGAAATCAAAATTCTTCCAATAAACAAATGGCTGAGGCTAAGCTCTTCCCTCCCCTCCTCCATATTTCTTCTACATCACTTCCCCTTCACCCTAATCTTCTCTCTCTCACCGGGGCATCCTACCACTTCCCCATTCTTCTACATTTCTCTCACCTTTTCGATCGTCAATCACCTTCTTTCATCACCCCATCAACACTCGAGGGGGCATCTCTCCCTCATACTAATTTTTCTTCTATCCCTTCAAAATTTTCTTCCATCTACTATCTTTGAAGTGGCGTCACTTATGCCACCCCAAAGAGGGGAAAATGTAGACACCTATAATTACTCCCAAGAAATTTAAATACTTAAATTGCGCTAATTATCCCCTTTCTCGCAAATCGATGACATATCATCAAAAGTGCTCATATTCCCTCTTGTTGTCATTAATTAATTACAATACGCTAATTGATTAAGTCGCCTATCCAACTAACAACCTAATTAACGACCTTCCATTAATTATTTACCCTTCTATCTAGATTAATTAATTATTATTAATTAATTAGTCTTCCCCTTCATTTAACTAGTAAATCAATATTTAATTGATTTAATCCCCTCATAATAGCCTAAATCGTACTAATATTCCTCTAATTGGCTTCTATAAGCTTACACCTACCTATTAGTTAATCACCTTTGATTAATTAGAATATCCCCCACTCCCATGACTTGTTAAGCATAAATTAAACCCTTCTAAAATTAAGGTTACCTTTAATAAATAAATCTTATCCATTCCTAATCATGTTTTACCTTTATCCCACATATAAAGGGATGAAGTGCTTCCTCTATCCATTGGGCTATATAAAGAGCCCTCCTCCTACCTTTATACCTACACCTAATTCCCTTGAGAAAGTAAAGGAAAGCACATAGTCTTGCACTAAAAGCCTTTTTCCATTCTCAAGCCCCTCCATCATCCATCTTGAAGAGCTAGGCCTCACACCCAAGCATCCTTGAAGGATCAAAGCAAGCAATATTGTTGATTTCCATTGGACTACATAGGTCCACTTGATTTAATTAGGCAATTAGAAGAATAGAGTTCTTGATTTGCATTATGTTTGATTTCATTATTTCAAAGTTATGATGCTAATGTAGGCCTTGTTCATTTCTTCATCTTGATGGTACTCTCTTCTTGTTTCTAGCTAGGTTAGGGAACTATTTTAGGTGGTAGTTTCTTGCTTTCAATCTAACCTAGGAAAAAGAATAATTGTACACAAATGATAAGGGGTATAATGGATGTAATAGGCTCCCGTATGGTGTTAGAATACATAATAAGGGATGAACTTGGAGGACTTAATTAGAATATCACACCACGGAAGATATGAAGGAGATAAGTTTGAAGTTTTGTGATATGTAATGTGGTTAATGATACTTGATATCAATATGAATATATAGATCTATTCTGAATATCTAGTTTGTGGATGCAAACCCTAATGTCTCCTCTACATGGTATGAATCATATTTTTTCTTTATATGATGTTTCTCTTGTTATTTGTATAGGTGTATAGATGTAATAGCTCATCCAATGCTTTTGGAATGAGTGCATGACAATTTAATTTTTGCATCTAATTTTCTATCAATGGAAATATCTTCTCACAATTCTCACATAAAGGAGGGGCTTGGCTCTCCTGCGTGTGCCTTGGGTGAGCACTCGGTGCCCGTTGGGTGAAAGGATGACAGGCATAGGATTAGAAAGTTATATTGAGAGTACATAAAAATGATTACAATTACCATCCAAGAAAACCACCGAATGCATACCCATAGCTCCTATAATGCATGGGTCAATACCAAAATTTTCTTACTATATAATCAAGAGCTTGAACCTACTCTAATACTCCAACCAACCCCTGCTTGAGGATCACCATTTACATGTTTTATGGCCCCTTGGTGTCTATGGAGGCCTAATGCATGTTTTGTATGAAAGAAAAACCCTTAAAGGACTTCCTTGATCAGAGATGAGCTAAGGTGATCATTTTGTGACCATAGACACAATGTATAATAGATATGTAATGCTCCTACATTCATATACATGACTGTCCCAAGATACAAAATCTATTGATAAGGTATCTAGCATATGTTACCTTTTGATATTTCTTACCATACACTTTACTCCCAATGGAGTTCTTCTTTACTACAGTCACAAGCTCTTTCTTAATTGATTGAACATGACCAAAACAACAAACCAATGTTTCAAGTTCCTTTATGGATGCTCAAGCATCTCTCTACTAGTGTGCAGTCCCAATACTCTGCCCTCAAGACTGAACTTAGTCTAAAAGCATCCAACTCAAACTCTTAATACTCAATTAGTTGGTTCCCAGGGCATACCAACAGCTAACAGACCTCCCTTCACAATGGTTGAGGTATTCATGAGTTCCATATACTGTCCTAGATCTAGGTTTTCTCTTTATCACCTCCCTTGTATGTTTTTGAAGTGACTTATACTGCCCTAGAACCCCTACACAGTCCACATTTACTCCAAATCACTGGTAGATTTCTCTCTAGAATCATGGAACACATTAATAATACTAGGATAGTCATCTTCCAACTTCCATGCACAGGTACTTAACTCTAATTCTTCTTGAAATTAGTCCTTTCACTATCTTATTGTGGACTAACACAGTCCTAGACCACTGTACAGTCTCCTTATAGCTAGAGGGAAGGAATTTCCCTTATGCCTATATGCCCAATGTCATTCATATTCAACAAATATACCTGGGTAAGTACCCTCCCATTCCTTATCAGTGGGTTTTCATCATATTGTATCTATCTCCTTCATGTTTACAGTCCTCTTTTCTTGCCAAATACAGTCCTAATCCTGTGCAATCATCTTTTATATACTAACAAGGTGATAACTTCATGCATTCAAACCTGAGATCATGCAAATACATTCCATATATCCCTATTTTGTCCATCTTATCAATCTATCATCATGATTAGCAATGCTATAAAGCAAAAACTGTGCATGTTCTTTATTTGACTGTAACAATACATCACTGTTGTATCTCGAATATACAGTCACTTATAGCTTGAGTGACACAAGATCATTCTTCACCAAATTTGGATGGTCTTTAGATCATATCAATGCAGAGATATTGTAAAAGTTTCAGGTGATTCTATCCATGGAATGAAAAGATATACGAAGCCCTAGTTCAGGCCCGAGAGGTAATAATTTGCTATAAAATTCAAATTATGCATTTTCAAAACATACAAAATTTATCAATGTGATCCACATCACCTGTAGAGTCTTTCCATATTGATAATCAAGAGAATTACATCATTTGAAGGTCATGGAGGGTTTTGACCTTGTTGTCCTGCCAGGGTTCTTGTACACACTCCACTAAAACAAGCTATTTCATGCATTCCAAAGTATAATATCTTCTTCCAAACATCATACACACGTTGTTACTCATTGTTCCATCCTCCAAAATCTTGAGAACCCCTTTTCCTACTTCATCTCCATCGAATCACCTATGAAATAGGTATTCATTAGCTAAGAATAGACCCTCTAAAGCTCCTAAACTGACTCCTAAGCCAACTCACACTCCTAGGAAGACTCAACCATCTTCTCAACATAGAAATCCTGTGTATATCACCTTGATACTCTCCTATAATCTGTACAAGGAAGCTATTACATGAATTCAAGGCTTAAAATGACCTTAATTAGCCTATATTACTCCTTAAATGCCAAGTCAAGTCACCTTACCAACTTCTTACAAGCATATATTCATTTTTACAACATATTTAACTCTAACACACCTAAAAACATGTATCATGGTCTTATATGACCTTATTATGTGTTGTTCCTTGATGCTCCTGCATCAGAGTGCCCTTGAGAGAAATAATTTGAGCTCCTGCTCAAATGGTTCTTCTTCTTTCTTGTCTTCCAATTCATCATTATTGACTTTGCTGGTATAGTTTGTCTCCTCCATCTGCTCTTGCATTTCCTCTCCTCAATTCTACTCTTTTTGCTTGCTCCTTGCTTCATCTTCCTCTTCATGGTCTTTGTCTTCAATTCTGCCTCTTGTTGGTCTTCTATCTCCTTCACCAAGTATGTTAACTCTGGTTTGTGTTCATAACAGCATGTAGTTACAGCTCCTTGATCATTGCTAAGAATGTTCTCATAAGACTTAATAGTCTTCTCCACCTGCTCTAACAATAATACTCTTTCTCTTTCATTTTTGGCATTTTGATAAGCTTGCTTCACCTTAGGAATGAAGTGAAGGTCTGCAATGCAAAAATCTACCTCCTCAGCCTGTTTTGAAGGTTCATATGCCTCCTCAACTGCAATCTGATTCTCTTCTACCACCTCTTCACTTGTCTTATCTTTATCTCTATCTACATGAGTATCCTTGTCTTGATATATGACTTCCTCTAATGCTTTTAGTTCTTCTTTCAAATTGCTTCCATGCTTATGTATTCAAAATCATATTTTGGTGCTTCTCTACCTTTAAATGCCTCAATTTCATTATCACATGTGTCTTCTATATCTTCCTGTTCCTCTTATCTCAAGAACTTTCTCATTGAATCATACACTTGATTCATCTCTTTGTCTCCGCCAAACCTGCATTCACAATATTAACAACACTATTAGAAGTAAAGGGTTGAGGACATGAAGCCTCTTGAATGTCTATAGAGTGCTCTTCTTCTCCACTTCTTTTTGTTTTTTCATTGACCATTTCCAACTTGGTCATTTTCATTCTTTCTCTCTCTTGATCTGCTTCCTCCTCTGGTTCCCCTTTCCTTAATTGTTTCATTTCTTGCAACTTTTCATGCTGCTCTATCCTTGGCAACACCTCTTCTCTCTCCTTCTTCTCACCTGTTCTCCTTCTTCTCTCAATTTCCTGATTTCTCTCTATTTTCGCTGTCATTCTCTTCATCAACTCTTCTAGTATCTTCATTTCTTCTTCCAAGTCAGCTCTATCAACTTCTCTTTCATCTTCATCATATATAGGACCTGTTTTTCCTTCATCCTTCTCTGAACTCTGACTTCCCTGACTGTACTCAACTCTTGCTTCACCACATTTTGAAGACCTTCCACTTTCCATTACTTCATGTTTGATGACTTTGTACTGCTGCTCCTTGAAGCTCTTAGCTTTCCATACCTTGTTCTGGTTGACCTTAGGTTGATAAACCATTTGTTTTTCATGTTTTCTTCTCCATTCATGAGTTAGGCCGTGTTTGTACTCATTTCTACTCTCTTGTGCACCTGCATACTAGACTGATTTTATCTTGTAAACTGAATTTTCCTCCATACCTTGCCTTGGTTCTTTATGACTGAGCTCCAGTTTGATGGTATATTTCTTGCACTCTTCCTTCTCCTCTTTGTCCTTAGTTTTCTCAAGCCATTTAGGCATCACATAATTATGCTTGATCTCTTTGGGTAACATATACTTCTGATGACCTGCTGATTTATCTTCATTCCTTATTTCCTTGAGCCTTCTAGGCATTACATGATCACCCACATCTTCTTATGTTAACCTCTTATTATTATCTTGCTCTAGGTCTTCTTTAATGTCAAAAACATCACTGTCATAAATCTGATCATCATATTCAGTCATCATACTTACTTGTTCAATGGCTTTTAGCTTGCCTATATCCTCCTTAATGGCTTCTTGTTTGGCTTTACTCTCTTCCTGGACTTCTTCTTCACTTGGGATGCTATCCAATGCATCATAATACTCCATGTTCTCTGTCATTCTTCCCTCATCATCATGGAAGTCTTCATTCTTTTCATATCCCTCTTCAAGCTGGTCCTTGCAGCTGTCTTGTTCATTTCTCTTCATGGGTGCTTGGCTTACACCATCCTTCATATTTCTCAAGCTCTTAAGCTTAACCTGCATCAACAAGTTCTTCATACCTACAAACATAAACACAAGCTTAGATATAAAAACAAGAGACCATAGTGTCTCCATGAGTGCTCCTTTCTTTAGCACCTCCCTCTCATTCTCTCTTCCTTCCTTAAGTGCTTGTTCTGGCAATTTTTCTTCTTTCTTGTTCTCTACAATGAGAACTTCTTTCACCTCTTCTTGTTGCTCATTTGGAAACTCTTCTTTCTTCCTCAAGGCATCCTTTCTTTTCTTTCTATCTCTTTTCACTAATGACCTCACAAGCCATTTCATCTTCCCTCTCAATACTAGGCCACTCTTCTTCTGATGGCTCTCTTCTTCCTGCAACTGTAACCATATGGTGGTCACTTTCTCCAAATCTCTCTTCACTTCATCTATTTCTTTTTGAAGTGCCAATCTTCCTCTCATCTTCTCCTCTTTCCTCTTTTTCTCTTTCTTTTCTTGTTCCTTTTGATAGCTTAGGAACTTAACCAATTCACACACTGCTCCTACCTCCATGACTGATTCACTCACAAACTTTACTATATGGAGTTCTCTATAAATTATAGAAATAAATATCTTGAAAACATGTGTTTGTTACCTTGAACTCCTTGGTATTTGATCTACCTTTTGTTTCTTGTTATGGCTGTCCTTTGATCTCCTAACCTCACTCTGATACCAAATAATGCATGGGTCAATACCAAAATTTTCTTACTATATAATGAAGATCTTGAACCTACTCTAATACTCCAACCAACCCCTGCTTGAGGATCACCATTTACATGTTTTATGGCCCCTTGGTGTCTATGGAGGCCTAATGCATGTTTTGTATGAAAGAAAAACCCTTAAAGGACTTCCTTGATCAGAGATGAGCTAAGGTGATCATTTTGTGACCATAGACACAATGTATAATAGATATGTAATGCTCCTACATTCATATACATGACTGTCCCAAGATACAAAATCTATTGATAAGGTATCTAGCATATGTTACCTTTTGATATTTCTTACCATACACTTTACTCCCAATGGAGTTCTTCTTTACTACAGTCACAAGCTCTTTCTTAATTGATTGAACATGACCAAAACAACAAACCAATGTTTCAAGTTCCTTTATGGATGCTCAAGCATCTCTCTACTAGTGTGCAGTCCCAATACTCTGCCCTCAAGACTGAACTTAGTCTAAAAGCATCCAACTCAAACTCTTAATACTCAATTAGTTGGTTCTAGGGCATACCAACAACTAACAGACCTCCCTTCACAATGGTTGAGGTATTCATGAGTTCCATATACTGTCCTAGATCTAGGTTTTCTCTTTATCACCTCCCTTGTATGTTTTTGAAGTGACTTATACTGCCCTAGAACCCCTACACACTCCACATTTACTCCAAATCACTGGTAGATTTCTCTCTAGAATCATGGAACACATTAATAATACTAGGATAGTCATCTTCCAACTTCATGCACAGGTACTTAACTCTAATTCTTCTTGAAATTAGTCCTTTTACTATCTTATTATGGACTAACACAGTCTCCTATATAGCTAGAGGGAAGGAATTTCCCTTATGCCTATATGCCCAATGTCATTCATATTCAACAAAAATACCTGGTAAGTACCCTACCATTCCTTATCGTGGGTTTTCATCATATTGTATCTATCTCCTTCATGTTTACAGTCCTCTTTTCTTGCCAAATACAGTCCTAATCCTGTGCAATCATCTTTTATATACTAACAAGGTGATAACTTCATGCATTCAAACCTGAGATCATGCAAATACATTCCATATATCCCTATTTTTTCCATCTTATCAATCTATCATCATGATTAGCAATGCTATAAAGCAAAAACTGTGCATGTTCTTTATTTAATCAGAATAATACATCATCAAGTTGTATCTCGAATATACAGTCACTTATAGCTTGAGCGACACAAGATCATTCTTCACCAAATTTGGATGGTCTTTAGATCATATCAATGCAGAGATATTGTAAAAGTTTCAGGTGATTCTATCCATGGAATGAAAAGATATACGAAGCCCTAGTTCAGGCCCGAGAGGCAATAATTTGCTATAAAATTCAAATTATGCATTTTCAAAACATACAAAATTTATCAATGTGATCCAAATCACCTGTAGAGTCTTTCCATACTGATAATCAAGAGAATTACATCATTTGAAGGTCATGGAGGGTTTTGACCTTGCTGTCCTGCCAGGGTTCTTGTACACAGTCCACTGAAACAAGCTATTTCATGCATTCCAGAGTATAATATCTTCTTCCAAACATCATACACACGTTGTTACTCATTGTTCCATCCTCCAAAACCTTGAGAACCCCCTGTCCTACTTCATCTCCATCGAATCACCTATGAAATAGGTATTCATTAGCTAAGAATAGACCCTCTAAAGCTCCTAAACTGACTCCTAAGCCAACTCACACTCCTAGGAAGACTCAACCATCTTCTCAACATAGAAATCCTGTGTATATCACCTTGATACTCTCCTATAATCCGTACAAGGAAGCTATTACATGATGTCAAGGCTTAAAATGACCTTAATTAGCCTATATTACTCCTTAAATGCCAAGTCAAGTCACCTTACCAACTTCTTACAAGCATATATTCATTTTTACAACATATTTAACTCTAACACACCTATAAACATGTATCATGGTCTTATATGACCTTATTATGTGTTGTTCCTTGATGCTCCTGCATCATCCTACCTTCCCCTAACTTAAGTAAATCCATTTTTAGTTCAAAATAACATATATGAAAGTTTGGAATGGTGTTATCCTTGTGATAAACCCATAATCAATATACATGTATGTGAAACTGGAATAAAATCATTGTGTGAAAAACTATCATGGTTTAAAGCCTATTTTACTTGCAAGAAAAAACCATAGCTCATTCAATAACTAATGCATATGAGGTTCAAGAGATTTCTCCTAAACCCAACTTCATGTTCTTTAGACATAAATAATTCAGTGTAGTTAATCAAGCCACATACAACTTAAATAGGCCAAAAATTCATGTGGTGGATCATACAAGAACTAAAAAGTGATAAATAGACGTGATATCTCCTCCTCCTACTACCTCGGTTTGTGTAACACTTCCAATCGGTCTACAGATTTAAGTATAAATCCAAATTCATGCAATTTTCTATGGATCACTTGAGAAAAGGAAGTAGAGTTATGATTGATTATTCTATTTTGAGTTTTCTCTATTGATATCTTAGGCACAAATAAGTTTGTTTTAAAAATTTGGTATAAATAAATCTTCTTGGATAAAGATCAAGATCGAGGATTCGAAATATAATCTTAGGAAGAAATTTTTGTTCATGATATAATCCTTTTGCCATTAATGAAAATTTGTTGAATTCTTTCTATATTTCCTTTATGAGAACGGGAATCTGCACATTCTAATCATTATCATGTAAGTATCTTCCTCATTCTTTCTATATTTCTTTTATAAGAATAGGCATCTTCCCATTACAAACATTCCCATAAAATTATTTTCCTTATTCCTTCTATATCTTACTTTTATGAGAATGTTCAAAATGGGCGATGCCCATTCTTCCTCTAGATGCCAATTTTCTTACATATTTTAGTTTTTATAGAATAGGCATATGTCCCTTCTATTAATTCTAATACAATTATCTTCCTCATGTTTGGATATGTTTATTTTGCAATAATATTCATCATTCTTTCTATATTTCTTTTATGAGAATGGACATCTACCCATTCTAAACATTGTCACACAAGTATCTTTCTCATTCTTACTATATCTTTCCTTTACAAAAATATTCCTCACTAGATTTCTATATTTCCCGTATGAGAATGGGTATTTTCCCATTCTAAAAATTCTCATATATTTTATCCTCCTCATTCTTTATGTTAGTTTTACAAGAATCTTCCTCGTTCTTTCTATAGTGCATATATGATAATTTGCAATTTCCCATTCTAAACATACTCATACAAGTATCTTATTTATTCTTTCTATATTTACTTTATGAAAATGTGCATCTACCCATTCTAAGAATTCTTATACAATTATCTTCTTCATTATTTCTATATTTCTTGTATGAAAATGGTCATATTTCCATTCTAGACATTATCATACAAGTATCTTTCTCATTCTTCCTATATGTTGCTTTTGTGAGAATGTTCGAGAATAAGCACATGCCCATTCTTATCTATATGGAGATTCTCATATATTTTAGGTTTATGTAGAATGGGAATAAGACCATTCTAAACATTCTCATACAATTGCTTTTCATTTTTATTTCTATATGTTTATTTTAGGAGAATGTTCAAAATGGGTAGATGCATATCCTTATATATTTTAATTTTGTATAGAATGAGCATATGCCTATTCTAAAAATTTTGTGGTAATATAGAAGAAACATAAACATAATATTCAAATTCTATATTTACTATATGATAATGAGCATATGTCCATTCTAAACATTCTCATACAAGTATCTTCCTCATTCTTTCTATATATTTTTTCTTTTACGAGAATGTTTAGAACGAGAAAATTTCCATTATTCTTCTATATGTCGATTATCATATATATTAATTTCATATAAAATGGGAATATTTCCATTTAAAACATTCTCATTAAAGTATCTACCTCATTATTTCTATCTATTTATTTTACGAGTATCTTCTTTATTCTTTCTATATTACCTTTATGAGAATTAGAAATTCTAATTCTAACCATTACCATACAAGTATCTTCCTCATTTTTTCTATATTTCCTATATAGATTGTCCATCTTCCCATTAATAACATTCTTATACAAGTACCTTATTCATTATTTCTATATGTTGCTTTTACAAGAATTCTCGAATGGGAAGATGCCCATTTTTCTTCTATATGTCGATTCTCATATATTTTAGTTGTTTATAGAAGGGGCATATGCCCATTCTAAACACTCTCACGCAATTATCTTCCTCATTATTTCTATACGTTTATTTTTGAGTATCTTCCTCATTCTTTCTATATTGCATGTATGAGAATGAGAATTTTCCCATTAAAAATGTTCTCATACAAGTACCTTCCTCATTATTTATATATGTTGATTTTAGGAGAATGTTCGGAATGGGTAGATGCCCATTATTCCTCTATATGTTGATTCTAATATATTTTAGTGTTTTATAGAATGGTCATATTACCATTATAAACATTATCATACAATTATTTTCCTTTTTCTCTATATCTTGCTTTTACGAGAATATTCAGAATGGGAAGATGCCCATTCTCATATATTTTAATTTCATATAGAATGGGCAAATGCCCATTCTAAACATTCTGTGATAATATAGAAGAAACATAGACATAGTATTTAACCTCTATATTGGTTATATGAGAATGGTCATCTCCCCATTCTAAAAAATCCCATACAAGTATCTTCCTCATTATTTCTATATGTTACTTTTATGAGAATGTTTAGAATGGGAAGATGTTCATTCTTACTCTATATTTTGATTCTCATATATATAGAATGGGAATGTGCCCATTCTAAACATTCTCATACAAGTATCTTCCTTATTATTTCTATATGTTTCTTTTACAATAACCTTCCTCATTTTTCTATATTGCCTTTATGATAATGGGCATCTGCGCAATTCTAAGAATTATCATACAAGTATCTTCCTCATTCTTTCTATATTTTTGTATGAGATTGGGAATTTTCCCATTAAAAACATTCTCATACAATTATTTTCCTCATTATTTCTATATGTTTCTTATATGAGAATATTTCTCATTATTTCTATATTTCCTATATGAGATTGGGAATCTTCCCATGAAAGACTATAGGCCTCTATTTGGATTACCTACAAGATGTTTTAGTGTGTGTGTGTGTGTATTATAGGTTATTGTAATGGATTAAGTGGGTAAATGTTTTGATCTAAATCTATATAATGCACAAAAACACACTTAGAAAATGGTTAGCTATTTTTGGTTGTTAGGAGATATGCATCAGTTTGATACCTAACCATTTAAAGAGATATAATACATTTTGTTGAGTAAAAAAGAAAAAAAAATTGTGAAAATGAATGGTATACTTGACTTGGTCACAAAAGCAGTTGAGGGTGCGATTAAAAAAAAAATCACATAGAGGTTACTGAGATCGGTCATGGCCATAACTGAAATTTGAGTTGAAATTTCACTAAAATAGTGATCTTGTGAGTTGTACTTGTCCTTTTTGATCCACCTTCACCTCTCCAAAACTTGCAATACTGAAATATGCGAGAAAAGAAGAAAAAACTCAATTATGGGCTCAAGTGCACAAAGAGTCAATTGAAGATCAAGAGAACAAAATGATGGGGATGAATGGTGTTTTATAGTTTTTTAGTGCATTAAATATTGTGATAGATATGAGTGTAAAATTCATAGATAGGTGAGATGATAAAGGTCCATAGTGTAATGGGAATGCAAGTGGGATGGAAAAAATTAAATGAGAGTGGATGAGGGTTAGTAAATGGGAAATGAAGTGTCTTTTATCACCATTTTGTGGGGTTTTATATTTTTACTTATTTTTTTAGGATTATTTTATTTTATGATGTTTTTTGTATTTGATTTTGTTTAATTTTAATTAATTAAATCTAAGTATTGTAGATTAAATGATATATAAATGATAAAATATTGAAATGACACAAGCAAGCTAAGATGTAAATATGAAACCCTAAGAAAGAGATAGAGAAAGGTTGGCTTAGCTAATATTCGTGCAATATGGAACTGATTTGAGAAGAGAGAAGTGATGAACATGATGCAAACAACATTTTTATTGATATTTGTAAATTATGGAGTTTACGAACAAGGTCAAACAGGGGCACCCGTAACACAACAGAGTACACAGGCACCGATGACTAGTTCCGAGCACCCAATACTATGTAAAAGCTCTGGATCTAGTTTTTGTTGTGTTGCAAAGGTGTAAAATATTCCTTGTTGATCACCTAATGTTCCCATTATGATCATAAAAGGTTCTGTAACATAGAAAAGATAAGTTCACTTGCATAAGCCCACAAACCGCATCAAACCTAAAAAGGCAAGTGTAGAATGGGGATTCAGGATGACTTTGACGGTCACCTCGAAACTAAACTTATAACTGGAAGCATTGCACTACATCTTAGACTCCATGTATTTTTTATGAGTGTGTGTAGAAATTGTGCACTAGGATTCTCTTGTGTAAGTTACACTTGATAGTGGGGTATAGCTAGAATGTATCGATGTATAAGAATGTGTGGATGGAATAGAATGAACTCCCCATTCCTATATTGTATATATAGAGTATGTAGTCTCTTTTCCCTTGATTGGATGCTAGATGGATGCTTTGGAGTGCTTTAGGTTCCTTTTGAATGCAAGATTAGGTGATGATAATAATTCTTAGTGCTTGGTCCTTTATTTTGAAAACATAACTATGTATTTATATGATTCCCTTATTTGAATTTCATAATTGAAAACTAGAAGGATGACCCATAAGTGAAAAATATTCCTAAAATATAAAGAGAGACGTAAAAGAGCGGGTAAGGTGACACCTAAGAGGGACAAGAGTGCCTCAATGATGATTTCCTAGATCGGTGTTGGTGTCGAGGCCATTAAAGATAAATATGTTATGTTTTGAATGGGATCTAGGGTGTGTAAGACCAAATAGAAAACAAGAAACAAAAAAAAGAGGCCAAATATAGTTGTCAATCACTAGTTTTCTTTCTTAGGAATCATGTAAATGCTAGCATGTTTTTAGGACCTAGAAATGTACCCAAGTGCATGATTTTGTGTCTACATTTGCCCCTAATTTATGTTGTTGAGTGAATAATTGATAACATAAATTAGATAATAGATGTGTACCTTATGATCCTATAGAGTGTGCAGTGAATAGTGTGCCAAGTGGACAAGTGAAGTGTGGAATGATTGCAAAGTGAAGTGTGGAGACTAGGAAAGGAAAGTGACCCTAGGGGTGAAGCGTATGCATTTCTTGTACATGTTGTTGTGCTTGTATTTGTTGTTATAGGATGATTTTTGTGTATTAAGGATGGACTTGTAAAAGAAGAGTGAAAGAGTAGTCAAAGTCTTGTATATGAAAATTTTGAGAAAAGTATGCAAAAGTGTGTAAAAGTGTGTAAAAGTAGTAGTAAAGGAAAGTGTGTACCTAATGTAAAAGAGTGTAAAGGATATAAAAGTGTCCTTAAATTCTATGAAGAGTGATTTTTTTGGGATATATCACACATATAATTTGTTTTCTAGGATATCTCACACCAAAAACAAGTCCTTTGGGAGATCTCATGCAAAGAATGAGGTTTTTGGGTGATATCACACCAAGATCAAGTGTTGGGGATACGCTTTTAGTTTTACTCTCCATCCATGACTATACCAATAATATCTAGTATAGATGGTGCATCCTGGATTAGTTCTTGGTGTCTCGATTGTTCTAAATTGTTTCATTGTCTTGAATATAAGATATAGAATGCATTCTGTGATTGGAGGACTATGCTCAGTAATCGTGAAACTTCTTTGAAGACTTCTATAGATTGTACTAATATGATAAAATAATTGTGTGTTCCCCTATAATATTATCACCTAAGGGAGGAAATAGGTTACTAGGAACTTCTTTTTTATACTGGGCGTTGGTGTATGTGCTTTGTTTCTAACCTAAGTCGATTTTGAGCCAATTCTCAGAATCGTGTAACTTTTGTGTTGTTTTTGTATTGTACTATGTTATATTGTAGCTTTGAGCTATTGCAGGGATGTTTTTCACCCAATGTATGCCCCCTTAGTTTGGGGTGCATGTGATGGCTGTAGGAGTGTGTGGCCCAAAAGAGAGAACATGCTGATATTGAAAATTTAATATCGAATTGGATAAATTAAATTTGAAACCTTACTCTTCATTCTTGTTATTACATAGGAAATATTACACCCATTTATGTAGGAGAGGTTGTTCCTATATTTAAGGAGATATTATCTCCATAAATATCTCCACACATACCTTTTAAAACAACTCCATGTTATTTTATTTTCTCACAAATTTAATACTATTAAGTAGTTGTTTACTCAACAACTCATAACAATATTTACTCACCCACTCATAATTACATTTACCATAATGTAATTAACTATTACAACTCATATTATATTATCCTAGATAATATAATCACTCACATAATATTCTATGTTCACACTACAATATAAATATTCCTAACATTCACCCCCTTAGTGTGAACATGGGGCAAGAGCACCTAAAGACATGAGTACGACAGAGTTCCACAATTGTTATTGGATCTTGTTGTCTGGATCTTCCTACACATGATCACCTCTCTGGCTCACCAGCTGATCATGATCACCTATCCACATAAATCTATTCACTATATGATCGTCTTCCAATGAAGTACGGTAGTTAGAGGACCGTACGATAGTCAAAGGATCATATGTAGAAGTTTCCCTCATGTAAACAAAGTCATATAGTATTTCTTATTTTACACCATATAGATATCTCAGGAACGATTATTAGAATCACATAGAAACACATCATTGAAAAATGAACCATACATGATAAATATAAATTACCATCAAATCAATATGTGGCCCCATCATTGGTGATTTACAAGAGGCACTAAATTTCCTCCTTCGTCTGATTCCTCCTTCCTCTAAAAAGTGAACTATTTACCATAAGAATTCCTCATCACTAGGAAAAGAAAGTTCTTCATCATTAGAGTATTCATCCCAATCAGTTTCTTCTTTGACCAAAAGATATTTTTGATCTATTTTGTCATCAAGTAGATATTTTTCCCTCTTTTTACAGTTCAAGGCTACATGTCCTGATTCATTATAGTAATAACATTTCATTTTACCTTTATAAGGGAAAGGTTTTGGTTTGAAATTTCCTTTCTTACATGAAGTACTTGCTTTATTCTGTGTATACATTAATTCTTCATAATTACTTTGATCAAGTAATGTGGAGATTACTCCTTCTAAGCTAATTGTTACCTTGCTTAAAGTAAAAAAATATTTGAATATGTTTTAGGCATACTATTTAGGAGTATTGTTTTAGCATCATCATCCTTTATTGACTCTTTAATTTCAACTAGTTTATTTAGCAAAGAGTGGAACTTACTTGTATGATATTCCATTTTTGAGTTCTCTTCCATTTTCAACCCATACAAGCATTGCTTCGATGTAGTATTTATTGTTTTCACTTCATAACCAAATATTTTTTTAAGAGACTCCCAAATTTATTTTGCAAATTTTTGAAATCCATATGATGTAGATAGGATTTTGATAAGCCAAGACCAATGGTACCCAAAGCTCTCTAATCTTTTGCATTCCATTTAGCTAGGTCATTCAAAATCATTGGTGGAAATGAATTATCTTTAACTACATCCCATAATTCCTTTTTTATTAAATGCAAATACATCTATAGTTTCCATGTATAGAAATGTTTCCCTTCAAAATTTTCAATCAAATTTAATTTCTCTATTATTTTGTACAATACCAATAAAAAATTATAGAATTGAATCAGGCAATTTAAAAATTTATATAGAATAACTTTAAACCTCCAAGCAAACCAAGACTCTGTATTACCAATTCAACATTATTGGAACTTGGAGAAAACTTTTAGTAGAAGAATTTATGTGCTGAATTTGATAGCTACATAATGAAATTTGTATTTCTTCAAAATTATAAGCGTATTCTGCTGAATTTTTTGGTTGTAGTTTTATGAAAAACACGTGGTTTAGTCTAAAAATTATAGAAAAACACAAATCCAAAAAATACAAGCTATTCTTTGAGACGGATTTGATCAAGAAAATACTGAAATTTCTGCATCAAACCTGCTCTAGTACCAAATGAAAATTTAATATCATAATTGCATAAATTAAATTCAAAATCTTACTCTTCATTCTTGCTATTACATAGGAAGTATTACACCCATTTATATAGGAGAGGTTGTTCCTATATTTAAGGAGAGATAATATCCATAAATATCTCCACACACAACTCCTAAAACAACTCCATGTTATTTTACGTGAGATTTTGTTTTCTCATAAAACTAATATTGTTAATGAGTTATTTACTCATGAAATCATAACAATATTTTCTCACCTACCATCATAATTACATTTACCATAATGTAATTAACTATTACAACTCATATTATATTATCCTAGATAATATAATCACTCACATAATATCTTATGTTCACAAAGATCAATATGAGTATTCCTAACAAATATGACACTAATACCTACGGGGGTAAGGTATGTGTATGGTAAAAACTAAGGCACATGTAAACAAATTGGATAGGAAAATGTGTTAGTAGAAAAAAGTAGCAAACATGCAATAGAAGAAAATGTAATCAAGCAAGTGTGCAAATAAAGTAGACCACAAAAAGTAGGTTTTAAACATGGGACATCGCTCACAATGTCACAAGATAATCAAGGCCAAAGCATCCAAAAGCATATAGTAAGAATACAAGAATTAGAGAATAACCTACAAACAATGGAAAGCAAAGTGTATCAGATAACCATGGTGGCATATAGTCCTGTAAATCAAATGTTACACATGAAGCACCCGTTAACATGTTAGAAATATAAATAGTATGTCAAGGCATGTATGTATTAATGGAAAGTAATGTGATAGAAAGTAGAAGTAGTAAATGATGAAACAATAACACATGTAATATGTGAGAGTAGGAAATTTATATTCCCTAAGGAGCCTTGGTGGGATTGGAAAAGGATACAATTACAAGCATCATTGCAGTGTGTGAAAAATATAAGAGATATGCATTCAATCCAAAAGATCGAGTGAACATGCATGTGTGTATATATAGAAAGATGATGACATACTAAGAATCTTTTGACATGGAAAACAAAGTGTAACTGTAAATAGAGTAATCTAGCAAGAGTAAATACAATCAAGATATCCAAATGTTGTGATCGTATGGTGTGATATGCAATATGTGAATGTAGGAGGTGCAACATTTCCCCTAGTGAATGTGTATGAAATGAGGTTAATTTATAAATGTACCCTCAACAAACAAGAATGAACCATATAACAAGAGTGCATCAGCAAGAAATGTGTTATTTGAGAATAAATGATATAAATATGTATCATGAAGCACAAATCATGAAATGTGTAGTGATTGTGAGGTTCATTTCAAAATTAAACCCCCAACATTCGAGTATGAACCTTAGAACTAGAAGTGTGTCATAGGGTAATGATGGTATTTGTTTATACCAAGATGTAAGAATTATTAGGCAATTTTAGACATGAAGTGTAGAGCGTGAAGTTTAGTAGTAGAAACCTTGATAGTGATGAAGGGGGAAGAGCTACGATTCCCCCAAGTGTATGCGTGATGGAGATCTATGTGGTGATGTGAGAAGGATCATACATTGGTGACAAAGTTTGAAATATGTCGTGACCATAAATGTAAGGATTATATTGTTTGAAAAAGAGAATTGGATGCTGAAGTGGAGTAGGGTGGAGATGGATCTTGAATAGTGATATCTTATTTGGGTTTTATAATGCTTTAGAATCCTTGAGAGGAGGAGGGGGTGGATTGATTTTTAGAGGAGGTTTCTTAGTTAGAATTGGTAACGTTGTAGAAGGCTTGAGAGGAGGAGGGGATGGAATTTTTTTATAGGAGGTTGCTTAGTTAGAATTAGTAACACTATAGAAGGATTTAGAGGAGGAATAGTTGGGCTTATTTTTAGAGGGGGTTACTTAGTTGGAATTGGTAATGATGTAGAAGGCTTGAGAGGAGGAGATGATGGACTAATTTCTAGAGGAGATTACTTAATTGGAATGGGTTGTACATGCATCTCTTGAATGACCGAAGGAGGAACATTAGTAATGATGGAATGATTCTCATTAGACATGGAAGGACTAGATTTAGGAGCCCATTGGTATTTAGAAATTGAATATGTAGCAGGATGTTGTGAATAAAATGAAATAAAACCTTGATGTTCAAGGTGCTTGATTCTTCATTATAAAACATAAAAATCATCATCATGATGTCCATTAATTCTGTGATAATTGAAATATGGGATACCCATTTATTTTGTAAGTTGATAAGGAGGATATTAATGAGTAGTTGTCAAGTTGATCAATTGGTGATTAAGGAGCACATGAAGAATATCATGTTTCTTAGCATTTATATCAAACTTGGGAGGCGCGTGGAGTGGAAAGACTTAGGGGATCACTTATATGAGCATAGGTTTCATACATAGAAGTAGAATGAAGTGTAGAAGGAGAAATAGCATGGGCATGATAAGCTTCCTTGAGATGTTGTATTTTATCTTTAATAGATATAATCATTGTTTCTGTAGCTAGAACTTGTCTCGAAATAAAGAATGTAAATATTGAATTGACTCTAATATCGGTTGATTGGATGGACGATTAGGAAATATATAATCATTAGATAGACATTTGAAAATGTCACTTACTTGAGCGGGTGACATATTACGAGAGAGATACAATGTCTAGATATTTTTGGAGAATAGCTTTGCAGGTTGATGAATTTTATGTAAGTCATATAAAGAAATTCGAGGAATTTTAGGAGCTATGAATGAAGTAAGGATCCAAGTGTTTGATCATGAGTGGGGTTCAAAAATTATTTAATTTAATTTGAATTAAGTAAATCTAAGTATTACAGAGTAACTGATGTATAAATGATGAAATATAAAAATGACACAAGTAAGCTAAGATGTATATATGAAACCCTAAGCAAGATATAGAGAAAGGATGAATTAGATGACATTCGTTGAATGTAGAACTGATATGAGAAAGGAGGAGTGATGAACATGATGTAATTAGTATCGTTATTGATCTCTTTAAATTCTAGATTTTATGAACAAGGTTGTCAAAGGGAGCACAAGAAAACATGGGCATTGGTGATTGGATCCGGGCACTCGTGGATCGTATAAAAGATCTAGATTTGTTTTCTATTGTGTCACAAAGGTTTTATAATAATTTCCTATTGATTTCCTAATGTTCACACTATGATCACCAAAGGTACCTATAACCTGTAAAAGAGAAGTTCACCTACACAAGCCCATAAACCACATCAAACCTTAAAAAGGAAAATGCAGAATGGGGAGTCGATTGACCTCGGTGGTCACCTCGAAAGTGAAATTATAATTGAGTGTTGCACTACATCTTAGACTCCATGTAGTTCTTGTGAGTGTGTGTAGAAATTGTTCCCTAGGATGCCCTTGTGCAAGTTGCACTTGATAACAGGTTGTAGCTAGAATGTAGTAATGTAGTAGAATGTGTGGATGGAATAGAATGAACTTCCCCTTCCTATGTTGTGGTTATATTCCCTTGTCCCTTGAGTTGATACTAGATGGATGCGTTGGAGTGCTTTGAGTTCTTTTTGAATGTAAGCTTATGTGATGATAGTAATGTTTAGTGCTTGTTCCTTTATTTTGAAAACATAACTATGTATTTATATGATTACCTTGTTTGAATTTTATAATTGACAACTGGAAGGTCGACCCATAAGTGAAAAATATGCCCAAAAGATAAAATAGACCCAAAATGAGCAAGTAAGGTAAGAAAGGGTCGGGGGTGCCTATGAGGGACAAGAACACCTAGGTGCTAGTGTCTGAAGCCATAAAAGATAAATAAGTTAAGTTTTGACTGGGTAGGGTGTGCAAGACCAAAGAGAAAAAAAGAAACCTAGAAAATAGGCCAAAGATAATTGTCAATCACTAGTTTTCTTTCTTATGAATCATGTAAATGCTAGCATGCTTTTAGGACCTAGAAATATACCCAAGTGCATTATTTTTGTCTACAATATTTTTGAATAACGACCTTATTCACAAGGTGCATTTTCTAGTGTCTATAAAAACATTATAATAAGAGTTTATTCCTCATTTTTTCTATATGTTACTTTTATAATAATATTTCTCATTTTTTTATTTATTGCATGTATGAGACAAAGGATATGCCATTATAAACATTCTCATACAAGTATCTTCCTCATTATTTCTATATGTTTCTTTTCTTGAGAATATTATTCATTCTTTCAATATTTCCCATATGAGAATGGACATATTCCCATTTTAAACATTCTCATACACATGTTTTCCACATTCTTACTATATTTTTTTATTGATAAACCAGATTAAAGGGGCCTATTCCTTTACAATACTAAGGTAGAAACCTCGATGTTAAATGAAAAATAGATAAAATTTCTATTTATAAGGCTGATGCGCTACAAAAATCTAGCACATAATATTATACCATACCCACCAAAATATCATAGACTAAGCAAACGAAACAACAGACATGAGATAGTCAATCCTCTGAATCCATTGAAAAGGAAATATATATTTCATGCATAGTAGAGCAATGAGATGGATCCAACATTACCACCTCATATTCAACATCAACCAAGTGACCTCATACCTAGAGAAAATCATAATCTTTTGACGTCGTGGTTTGAAGCTCAAGCCACCATTTAAGAACAACTTCTAGAGGTTTTTAGTATTGAATAGGTCAGAAACTTCAAGCACTCACTCGCCCTTGACTTTTTATTACTAAAATCCTACGGACTTTCCACAAACTAGAGTAATTCCCTATTTCTTTATTCAAGTTCCAAAATATGTTGGCCGCAACCCATTCACTTTGAATCCATACTAGAAGTAGAGCCCAAAACCCTAAAAGCTAGGTTAGCCATCGCAATCACTTCCTCTAAATTTCCTCTATGGACAGGTTTAATCCACTTCCCCGCCATAGCCATAACTCAATTTTTGTCCAGTCGAATATTCAAGAGATGTACCAAAAATATAGATGTAAACTAGCTATTAACCTTATGGCTACCATGAGCGAGACCAATAATAGTCCCCAATAATCATCTTGACAATAGTGGTGAATTCATCCTCCTCTACGCATTTGATTTTTTTTTCAATCTTAAGTTAGAAACAGGTGAGTAGAAGGACATCTAATGGATCAGACCCAAAGAGAAAAGGAGGGAACCCGGGGTCAAGCCATAATGAAAACAAATGAAACAGATATACAAATGGAAATATATCAACACATATAAAGTTTGTTAACACTCTCCACATGCTTCCCACCCCACAAAAAGCTCAAGATCATAAATATAAGTTGTTTCTTAAAAGGATTTTCAGCCCGACCAATTATTATCATGATTACTCCTTTTAAATATTTCAACCTGATTGATTCCCTAATTTTCCAAGAAATCCACACATTGATTAGATTGTCTATATGCATGTTTTATGCCCCAATTATTTAACTAGGAGAGCTTATGAGTGATATTTTTAACTCCCATATTTAAACATTGTGTTAAGGATTTTTTTATGATAATGGTGTTAATGATTATTTGAGAATCACCTTCAATCAAAATATCTTGAATATTCAAAGAAAAGGCCAAATCAATTCCAATCTCCAAGGATTTAAGTTCACCAAATCGCAAGTTCCCAATTTTAATTTAGAGAAAACTACCGAAATATGATTTCCTTTATGATCCTTGATTATACATCCAACACCGAAAGTCTTGGGTTACCAGGAAGCCCCATCAAAATTTAACTTAAAATATCCTTCATCCGAGGGAATCCATTTTGAAAATTTTCTCGAGAAAAGTATTGGAATGAGAATGGGGCTAAGCTCCATCCACTGGTTTAAGAATAATCACCTAATTGGACTGAATCCCATGATCCCTAGAAGAGAAAGCTTTTTCCCTTTTCCAAAATGAAGAGATATTCTCGAGATATCTTGCACCATCCTTTTAAAAACATCCTCTTTAGGGGTCCATTCATCTCTGAAAATTATTTTATTTTGTTCCCACCACAAGTGTTAAATGAGAATAATAGGGCTGCATAACCAAATCAAAGAGAGAGCATCATTTTTACAAACTTTGGGCCAAGCAAGAAAATGATCGTGCAAGGTCCAGTGGTTAAACCCAAGGTATATTCAACCTTGCACATATACTAGATCCAACACTTGACAAAGAAATGGACAATGCAGCAGAAGGTGACCCCTTGTCTTCTTCTTTAGCCAAACAAAGGACACATTGAGAGGGTCCACAGAGACCCATTTTCCTTCTTCTAACCTCGAGTAATAATTTTTCCTTTAAACAAAAGCCATGCAAAGAAACCAGCCCTAGGGGTCAAAAATTTAGCTAGCAATCTGTCCATATTGGATCCACTAGACCAAGGTCCTTCATCATTTTTAATAGCCAAAATTCATAGTAAATTCCTGAGATATCTACATTCCATAAAATCTTATCATCTTCGAAGTGAAGACTACCATTCTCTAATCTAGCTCTTGAAGGAATCTAGACTTTGATTTAGCCAAAACATTCAAGTGATCATTTTTTTCCACATAAGAGTGCAAGGTGGGTTTGAGGGCCTCATACCATAATTGATAATGTAGTCACTGGATTTTGGCCAATGCACTATTATGACTAATATTGCATTGGTTGTGCTTCTCACCGTAAACCAATAATACACCACCAGATTCGACCTATCTAACTCTCTTCCTACAACATCCCTTTTGTCATTTTTCCTCTTGTAAACCATTTAAACAAGCTATAATAGCTTCATTGTAACTACATTAGCTCCTTACTCTCTTCTAGTCCACTTATACCACCTTTTTGACCTCTCAATCCATTCCATTGGATTGATCTCGACCTTCAAAACTCTCTCCAAAACCCTAATCACCTCCTAAAAATGTTTAACTAAGCTTGAACATGGTTTTTCTCTCCCTAAACCTAGTCAAAGTAAGCTTTGACTTGCTAAAAGTGCTTTTTGGAATTTAGTATTTGTCCCACATGCAACCAAGTTCCCCTTTTTTTCCCAAATGGAAAACTATATATAGGGATAGACCCCCTCTCTCATTTTCAAGAATTCCTCCATTCTTCCTAAGCATAGACTATAGTATTTTGCATCTAAGTTCTAGTTTTCATTTCTAGTTTAGATATTGAGCTATTTACTTTACTTTTACATTGTCAATCCACTTTATAGAGTAAAAGAGAAGAACCATTGGCTCAAAAGCCTATAATGGGGAGATCTCTTTCTCTTAATCACTAAAACTGATTGCTTAGGACTTATTAGGTTCATTATTTCTAAGCTTTCAAAGAATAGAGATAGTTTAATTAGCTTAAATTTGAATGTTTACTTCATAATGCATGTTGATTAGAAGATCTTGTTCATTTCTTATTGGATGGTCTGCTGATTTGTTGCTTGAAGCCTTTGGGGATTCTTTAGGAATTATTACCCAAAATCCATGGCCCTCTATTACGTGGTTATGCTGCTCACATCGTCGCAGACTTCTTGTTATACCTTCTACTTGGTTTGGGTTTTGACATCATCTAGTTTTTCTTTACAAGTGTTGATAATGCATTATATATATCGTCATGATGTTTTCTTTATGTCGATGCCTTGCTTGCTTGGTTGAGATATCTTGACATGTTGTTGTGCTATGTCTAATTGTGACTTTCACTTTTCAAATACACTTGGCTTGTTGTCAGTACTTGAGTCAGTTCTAGGTATAACTTGTTAGGGGACTTTGTCAGTATTTTGCTGATATTCAAAGCCTTGTTAGATTTCTAACTTTGGCCCACATATTTGGTACAACATTTTCATTCATCTTGGTCGTTTAAGCATAGGTTTGACATAGTGTGACTTAGGTGAGTGGTACATTTTCATCTGTCCATATCGATATCCTTTGGAAACTAGTAAACATAAGTGTTGCATCTGAGTGTCGGCTAGTAATGCCTAAACTTTTCAAAATGGCAACAAAATCTAATGAGATTAATATAGGAGTTAATCCTTTTGATGATTTCCCCTTTAGCGAGAACAGTTTAGGACCACTCTTCTCTCAAGTCAAAGATACAAAAATGTTAATCGATCATAGTGGAGAAGAGTCAGACTCTTCCGGAGAACAACAAAGGTTATACCTAAATAGATTTGACAAGCTCTTATATTATAACAAAGATCAAGTACTTGCAAGAGTCTTGGCATTATGGGCTAAACTTCTGCATGAGTGTAAAGAAGAAGTGAAGGTCAATAACCCTAACTTAGGAGAGTGAAAATTCATCTTAGACATAGATAATCCTTTTGATGTGGGATATGCATCCACTTCTAGGAAACATAAGGCCACTATTGAGGGTGAAACATCACGTAAACCTTGCTTTAAAGCTTTTTGTAAAGTAAAAACTGAGTGGAAGGCCTCCCCTCCTCTGAAATTTGATGAAGAAGAAGATCCCTTGGTTAAGGAGGAGACCCTCCAAAAATAGATCTTGAAGTTGAGTCAGAAATTAGCAAGCCTAGGTGCTTCAAAAAGAAACATAGGTAAAGACAAAGACAAAGGTAAACTTAATGAGTTTCAATTTGATCTACATACAGATTATACCTTTAAGGAAACTCAGGCTCATAGGTCGATATCACCTACTAAGGAGAAACTCATTCAGGATGAATTAAAATCTATGAAAGATATGATCACAACATTACAACAAGGAAATATAGGCCAAAACAAAAAGTATATCTACGAAGAACTATGTCCTTATCCCTTCGATAAAGACATGTTATTGCAGCCCTTTCCTAAACATTTCAATATTCCAAAGCTCGAAAAGTATAAAGGAAAACATGATCCCCGCGATCATGTCAAATACTTTTACATGGCTTGTCAGGAGGTCACCTACAATGATAATTTTCTAATACCACTCTTTCCCCGTAGTTTGGGAGCTTTGGCAATTGAATGGTTCTATAACATACTTAAAGGGTCTATAACAATGTGACCAGCACTAGTCGAAAAATTTGTGCGGCACTATTCTTTCAATATTGAAAATGATGTCACGATGGATAACCTTTTTAATGCAAAGCAAAAACCTAATGAGACCTTCATAGGTTTCTTACAATGATGGAGAGCACTGCCAGCTGCCGCTTCCATTGTGCTTTACCTGAAAAACAATTAGTGAGCATTTTTGTTCCTAATTTAAACGCAGAGATAGCCTTCCATCTTCAGATGCATTGTGGATCTAACTTTGAAGAAGTTATAGAGAAAGGTAGCCAAATTAAAAAGGATCTTATTACTAAAGAAACACTTAAAACCTTTGTTAAAAACAAACATGAGGTCAAAAATGTAGATACACCTAAGTTCTTTAATAAGAATAAGCACGTCATCGGTGATGGAATTACTGACTCCAAAAGGGTCCAACCTATGTAGACGGGTCCACTTTTGAAGCTTTCACAAGGGTCTCATCCCAAGGCACCTACAAAACGTACGTTCACAACATTGAGTGAACCCTTGACTACCACATTTAAACAATTATGATGCTAAAATGGTAGAGTATCCAAGCAACACAGTACCATTCCCAGAAAATGCTCCAAAAATTGGTTGGTATAAAGACCATGAATACTGTGACTTCCATCATGTCAAAGGACACAAAACAGATAGATGTCTATGAATGAAACATTTCATACAAGACCTCATTGATGAGGGCAAGATTGTTGTAGAATCACCTCCTGATTCAGGACAAGGTCCTAATGAAAAAATGGGCATATATAAAGAACGTTTTCGATCACGCAGATAACAAAAAGAGGAAACCAGATCACAAGCGAGGCCTCTAATGAATATCACACTACTGCATATGTTTACCCTAGTAATAATAGTCCATTTGACTCCCTTATACGTTGCATCCATTTTCCTGATGACCGAGTAAACACAATCCAAATTCTTGAAAAGAGTTGTGTAGTTGGAATGTGACGTGCTTTCTTAATCATACCTAATATAATACCAACTACCCAAAGTCGGTATAATTTACTAGACCAACTAGAGAATACACCGGCTAAAATATCCATTTTAGACCTTAAAATTTCTACTGCTCACAAGGATATATTGTACAAAACATTATAGAATTTTGGAGTCTCCACTGAGGTAGATCCCACACACTTGCAAGTTATTATCACCCACCTTGAAACTCCCGATCATATCAATTTTGATCACAACGCTATCTCGCATAACAACCACGAGCATAATTTTCTGCTCTATTTAGAAGTGGTCGTTACCCATTGTAAGATTAAAAGAGTGCTTATGGACGGGGGATCTGGTCTAAACATATGCACATTAAAGCTGGTTAGGTAGCTAGGCCTTTCAGAAAAAGATTTGGGAGCTAGAACCATCACCATCACAACATATGATAATGAGGAGAGAGAATCAATAGTACTATCATAGTGCCCATGGAAGTAGTTCCAACTCATCATGACCTTCCATGTCCTGGATTTAGATCTCCCATATAACATGCTCTTGGGGCGTCCATGGATTCATGCCATGCAGGCTATCCCTTCAACATTTCATTAATGTATCAAGTTGTGCCATGAAGGGCATATAGTCACTATCTCAGGTGATCCTGAGCCATTCACTCATTGTCGGGCATTGCATAGTTTCTCTCGTGCAGCCTATGAGTGCCCTTCCATGGATGTTTTCATCCCTCTTAAGATAGAAGCTATGAAGAATCGGGTGGAATCAGAGTCACTCACACCTTACAATCAGGACTTTCCTTCTTTGGTCAATCCTTTTACATCTTGGGAGGCTACATCAGCAAAATATGGACTAGGAGAGCCATTTACTCTTAAACAAGCATTATTAATTTCAGATTTATCAGTGTCACCTAGGACATGAGGAAAACCCTATTTTTAGTTCAAAAGTACACGAGGACCATGTTCAAAACCATTGAATAAATTTTTCCATAGTGGCCTCCTATCTGAAGAAAATATGCTAGAGGATCCCATTAGTAAGGTACCGGAAGGAACCATGGCCTCATGCCATCAAGCACCTTAGTATACTAAAGGACACCGCATGATGTTTGTCATGGGTTATAAAGGATACGAATGTGGAGCCAACACACAAGGCCATCTAGAACCTATTCCTACTCATTGTTTCAAAGCTAACAAGCATGGTCTTGGATTACAATCCCAGAATGCTCAACCCGTCGAGGTTGATGCTACCTTTTCTGAGTGTGAGGATGTTTCATATAATGAGAACAGCTATACAAGTTCCTAATGTATCCTCTACGAAGATTTGGATTCCATGAACCTATTCCCTAAGTCATCCATCCTTACCCTATCCAAATCCATCCCTTAAACCAATTATCAAATCACCCTAGGTTATCCGGAACTTGTAGATTAGGACCAACAACTTTACATACCACTTGATATCTTCGAGAATGATGAAGCGTTCAACGAATTCATGGGACTCGGGGATTTTCTTCCTCTCTGGGACCATAAGAAAGGATTCCAAATTCAATTAAACACTTGTGCATACTTTGGAAAAGAAGCAGAGATATGTGGCCGCTTGGGTAAGAATGTTGTGAATAAAAGTAAAAATACTTTAGAATAACCTAGTAGAAAGAATAAATGGAAATATCATAGCGATAAACTCTTTGAAACACTTATAAAAGAAAAAAATGCAAAGAACATGGATAAAATAACCTATCCATTTGAAGATGATAAAGAGTTTCCTCGGAGGTTGATCTCACCCTCCCTCCTGATCCTACTAGAATGGAGGACGCATCTAAAATGCTCATTGAGGAAACCATCAGTGTTAACATTGGTTCAAAGGATTTACCCAAGATGATCAAGTTGGGGGCTTCACTCTCAGCTCAGGAATAGAAAACCTTTGTGGAACTCTTAAGAGAATATGTTGATATTTTTCATGGACATATTCAGACATGCCTCGGCTTGGATCCAACACTAGTTGTGCATAACCTTGTTGTTCACCTAGACGCTAAGCCCATTAAATAGAAACTCGGAAGATGCATCTTACGGTTTCACTACTTGTCAAAGAAGAATTGGAAAAAATATTGGCTACATATTTTATAAAACGTATTGATTACTTAGATTGGATCTCCAATATAGTTTCAGTACAAAAGAAACCCATTGGCATTAGGATCTATACTGACTTCCGTGACATCAATAAAGCATGTCCTAAAGATGATTTTCCTTTACCGAACATAGATATGATCGTAGAATCTACCGCTAGCTATGATATGCTATCCTTAATGGATGGCTTCTTGGGTTATAATCAGATAAGGATAGCAGAAGAGGATCAACACAAAACTACCTTCATCACCCCATGGGGAACCTTTTGTTACAAAGTCATGCCGTTCAGACTCAAAAATGCCGAGGCTACTTATTAGCATGCTCACTGTCATTTTCATGATATGATGAATTATATTATGGAGGAATATGTGGATGACATATTAACTAAATCAAAGAGTAGACAAGAGCACCTAGAAGTGCTTGGATGTATCTTTCGAAAGTGCCTCGGGACTACCAGTTCATCTTAACCCTAAGAAGTGCATCTTTGGTGTATTATCGGAAAACTCTTGGGATTCATAGTATCACGAGAGAGGGATAGAAGTGGATCCCACCAAGATCACTAATATTATAGACATGCCTCCACCCACCACTCTTAAACAAATCGAAGTCTCAGGGAAAAGATCCAGGCTATTATTGTTTTATTTATCACCATGCGGATAAATGTCACCCATTTACACATCTTTTGAAGAATGATGTTGATTTCAAGTGAGGGCTCAATGTCAAAAAGAATTTGATCTACTCAAACAGATACCTTGTAAATCCACCTATGTTTATGCCACCTACTCTTAGAGAACCTCTTCTTTTATATATTTATACTACCTAATTCGCTATTGGTGCACCTTGCCCAATACGATCTTAACCATAAGGAGATAGTTGTTTATTACCTTAGTCATAAATTGATTGCCTATGAATTGAACTATCCACAAATTGAAAAGGCCTGCTTGGAAGTCATCTTTACATTTCAAAAACTTCGCCATTACCTCCTTAACAATAAAACTAAACTTATTTCCAAGGTTGACCCTCTTAAGTACCTCTTATCCAAACCCGCCTTAACAGGCCAAATGGCTAATTGGATCATTCTTTTGAGTGAATTTGAGATAGAGTTTGTAAATCAAAAGTCCTTAAAAGGACAGGTATTGGCAGATCAATTGGTAGAAGCACCTTTACTAGGAACAGAGCCTTTGTGTCTGGATCTCCTAGATGCATCTATGATGTATATCAAAGAATCTGTGGAATGGCAGATCCATTTCAATGGGTCATTTACTTTTCATGGATAAGGAGTAGGAGTAGTTCTTATTACTCCCACAAGAGATATTATACCAAGGGAATTCTGGTTGGGGTTCCCCATACCAATAACATTACAAAGTATGAGGCACTCATTGTTGGCCTCAAGCTAGCTATCACTTGGAACATCAAATAGCTGAACTTGTTAGAGATTCTCAACTTATCATTAAGCAGGTCAATGATGAATACAAGGTCAAATATGAAAAAATTATTCCCTATAAGAAGATGGTTGAAACCTTGAAGGAATATTTTTCACATGTCATATTCAAACAAAAACCCAGATCTCATAATAGATTTGCGGATGCCATGGCTACCATAGGCTCTCTCTTGCGCATCCCACCGGAGGAGAGTAAGATGCCTTTCTTTGTGGAACACTTACAGATGTTGGCATATGATATGCCTGAATCTTGTTTAGCATGTGAATTTGTTGGTCCCCTATCCCCCTGGTATGACCCTATTTACCAATACCTACAAGATGGAACCTTCCCACCTGACATTACCCATTCAGAGAAAAATCCCTTATCCACCACATAGCCCATTATACCCTCCTAGGAGGCACACTTTATCACCATGGCTATGACGGGAACTTTCTTTGCTATCTTAATATTACTGATTCGATTCACACAATTAAAGAGGTACATAGTGGTATCTGTGGGGCACACACTAGTGGAATGGTGCTAGCTAAGAAATTGTTGAGAGTAGGCTACTATTGGCCTACCATGGAATCTGATTGCTACAACTTCGTGAAGAAATTTGAACTTTGTAAAATGTATGGTAATCTCATACATGCACCAAAGATAGGCTTTGTAGCCTATTATAACACCTTGGCCTTTTTCAAAGTGGGGTATAGATCTCATAGGAAGCTCCACCCTTCTTCATCGGATGGTCATACACACATCATCACTACCACCGAGTATTTCACTAAATGGGTGGAGGATATTCCTCTTACCTATATCACTTTGATGCACAAATATCTAAGTTTATTATGAACCATCTTATATTTCATTATGGTATCCCCTCGGCCATTGTCACCGATAATGGTAAATCTTTCAAAAAAAAAGATGGTCAAAGCCTTGTGTCAATGCTTTCATTTCCAACTTAAATGGTCTAACCCCTATTACCCTTAAGGTAATGGGAAAGCTGAGGCTACGAATAAAACTCTTGTGCGCATTATGGAGAAAACGGTTAGTAAAACTGGTCATAATTGGCACTTGCAGATCCATCCCGCCCTCTTGGCTTATCGAACCTCCATCTGCACCCCTACTTTGTGCAACCCCATATTCAATTATCTATGCATTTGAAGCCATTAAACCTTTGGAAGTGGAGATTCCCTCCCTAAGAATATCTCTCGGGGACTACCTCGATAAAGATGAAGACTATGGAGTTGCTCGCTTTGTGAGTTGGAACTATTAGATGAATGGCGTATCAGTACTAAATCACCTTAAAGTATATCAAAATAGAATATCCAAAGGATATAACAAACACATCATTCATAGGGAATTTGATGTGGGTGATCTTGTACTGAAAGAAAATCAAAAGAATACCACCAAAGACGAGGGAAAAGAAAGGTAAATTTGAGGCCAATTGGCTCGGTCCTATGTGGTGACCGCTAAATATGGATCGGGGGCATATAGAATTTCCTATTCAAATGGTGAAGAGCTTCCAAATCCCATGAATGCCCTTCACCTCAAGTGCTTCTATGCTTAGGTGTGGCTAGAATATTGAGATAAGAAACTAAAAAGTAGAAAATAAGCAAAAAAACAAGCAAAAATTTGAAAAATTGAGATAAAGTAAAGAAAATACGAGGTTGTCCTCGTGTGAAAACCACGCGGTTGTGGCACAGTGGGAATGCCCTTTTGTGAAAACTGGTTTACGGTGCTCAAGGAAGGTTTCTCATACATAAGTCACTCTTGTCACTTGCTAAAATTCCATAGTACCCTAGCTAAGTCTAGGAATCGACCACGAACTCCTTGTAGGACCTGTGATCTGGTTTACTTACGCTATATCTGTGTGATGGATGTGGCCTATTTGTATATTCCCACATTGCACTGGGGGCACATTCACATTCCACTTCATTGTACACTAACACATGGCATTTGACCCTTTGTATATTCCCACATCACGTTGGGGGCATTCCACGTTTCTTTAAAAGCTTGTACATTACTTTCAAAACATGACCTTGAAAATACAAAAACATTTAAAAAGGGTACACAAAAGCCTAAACATCTAGAAAATTTCCCTTTTTCAAGGATAAAGCTACATTCATCTCATAATGTCATCTTAAGGAAACCTAAACAACAATGACAAACATAACTACGAAAACTTATCCTTCATGATAAATCCAAAAACATTAGAAAATATGTCAATACTTTGTCCCCACAAAAACTAGGTGGTAGTTAGATTGCTTTTAGTTGGTGGTTTGTATAGTTTTTATGTACTTGGCTTGTTGTGTTGTTCATTCTTTGAATGATTCTTTACTTGCATTATATTAGATATTTTTAGGTTTAATTACGTGTTTGCACTATGTTCATTATTAAGGTTGTTATGCTTGTAATTAATTGTTGTATGTTTCTTTGATTGCTATGTACACTTGTTAGAACTCACTTTTACTTACTTAGATTCAAGTGTTAGATTAATCTTCCTTTTAGTTGTATTGCATTGTGTTGCATGTGTATATTTTTTTAGTTTTTGTCAACTTTTTCTTCTATTTTTGTTTAGCACATTTGTTTGTTATCACATCTATCATCTATCATTTCATCACAATTATACCATCATCTATACATCATATACAAATAAAATACTAAGTATTACATCATGCATGTGTGCTAAGATAATCATCACATATTGTATCATCAATGGGGGTAAGAGGAGTTGCGCATAATCACTAATCTATCCCCCCCCACACCAATATCATCTAGTATCATCCCAAAATGCTAGCCATGTGGAATCAAACATCTCATAAATTAAACTACATGATATCAAATACAAAAGTATATCATTGCTATGAAAGAAAGACAAGTCCATCTCTACATCGAAAGAATGTCACATACATGAAAAGGAAAAGATACAAAATGAATATCAAAGAAATGTATTTACCATGACAATATATCAATACATAACAAGATATACAAGAAAGTGTCCATATGATACATGTATACTTAATATCTCAAAGTCAAAGTCCACTATATACAAAATGCTCTATCCATCTACCATATAAAAGGGGCAGGGATCAGATACTAAGCCTGCATACAGAGGCATAGTGGTACATTAAAAGTACATACATCGTTCAAAATTGAGCCTTCATCCAGAGACATCAACACAAGAATCAAAAGAATCTATACATGGGCTAGACGCACCTTCATAAGAGGCATACACAAAAGAACACATATACAAATGGCATGAGTAGGAGACTCAGCCGCAACTCTCACCCTCACCGGGGCTGCTGGGACCATGTCCTGGGGGATGGAATAATGGAGGTCGTGATGGGCCTACCCATGAAGAACTTGACAACTGTGAGGATGGACCTTGTGTGCCCCTCTGCTGTGTACTCGACCGGTGGTGGCTGTTGTATTGACCTTGCCGACCTCCATGATCTAGAGCATGTGTGACTGACATCGAGCTGGGCATATGGTGTCACTCGCTCCTCTGCTGGAACTACCCAGAAGTAGGTTGTCCTATAGTAGAGAGCCTTGCATGTGGTCTTGATGGTGTCACATATCAAGTCCTCATCTCCTGTGGCCAAGGCTGCCTATAGGGCAACATCACACTTGCCTATCAATCGACCTCTGTCAACATCACCTACCTAGTAGAGGTGGCCTCTCGATCTCTCTCTAGTGTAACAATCTATAAATCACTGCAGGCCTAATCTCTCTCTATCAAATAGTCTTGTCCCTTGGCCTACACCTGGTCATGTTAGACCATGACACTATGTAATTGGATCTACACTTGGCCTAAGGTACCCACTAATCGAGCACCCTGCGCCGCCAAGCAACTGTAATCTGACCTGCCATACAACTAACACTATCTTGTACACCGAGACCTGGCTTGGTCTCTCTCGCCGCGATCGATCACAGACTGATCGTGCTTTGGCCTCGATCTCTCTCTGGCCAACTGAAGTTATACCATTATAGCATCATGTAGCTGCTACTATAATGTAGCAAGTCATCCATCATCACCACCCCCTAGAGCCTGAGGAGGTGGCACCTACTGTGGTAAAACCTACTGTAGTGGGACATAAATACCCACTAGAATTCCTATTGGAGTCAACTGACTAGTTGGAGCCTGGTGTACCTATCAAATAATATGCCTAGGGCCCTCTACCCGTGGTGTGGAGAACAACCTCAAACTCGGTGATGTGCATCAGGGCCACCCTCATCATTGGCGCCATCATCATCACTAGGCAGCCCCATTGGAGGAGGCCTCACGCCTGCCTCATATGCTGCCCTCGGAATGGTCAGCCTATGTGGAATCATGCCATGGTACTAGGGTGCATACTCTGCTATGCACCCTGGATCTCGAACCTACCTCAAGGGTACCCATGCAACGGGTACCACCTGTGTAAAGCTAGCCCAGGCTCTGTCATAGGCTATCTAGGGCCCCATATCAAAATACTCATGCGCCCTCTGTGCATACCACATGTTAGGCCCTGGAACATCCTGTGTGGTGCCAAACTATCACTGACACTGTTAACCCTATAAAACTCCCACATATAGCTGTGGCTTCCCATGATAAAATGATCAACTCCAGCTATAGATAGCTCCCGGGAATCCTCCGGCCACTAGAAATGTCGATATGGCCTCCATACTACGGCCGCCTACTGTAAGTCATCAAGCTCTCGATAATAAGGATAAGGATCACCCCTGTAAGGTCAAACATCATTCCCGATAGGACCCAACCCATGGTAGATGGCTCCTCTGGAGCCCAAACTCTTAGAGTGCCTAAGGGGTGCCCGATAGCAATGTGATCCCAGGCCCATATCATGAGGAGCCTGGCTAGACCTACCATCTTCTGATGGTAGTAGGTAATAAGATGAAGATCCCAATAAAGATGTGCCGAATGAATGGGCGGCCCCAGGTAGTAAGTCTCTCCCTGTATCAATCCAAGAATAACTCCAAGTAGTCCAAGAGGGAATGAGGAGCCGGTCTTGTTAGGGAGTAAAACTCCACTGACAAAGGCCATCATATAGACCACTAACCGATCTAGAGACAGTGTCGTCGATGTAGCGTGACAATCTCACCTTTGTCATCTCATGATGAGATATTGTCGGGACTTCGAACAACTATGCAATGCATTCATCCAATCTTTGTCATGTTACTCACGTCTTGAATAGGCTAGCCAATAATGGGAATGCACATGATGTGTTAGACATCCTCCAATGTAATGGTGATCTCCCTTGTAGGTAGCTGAAAACACTAGCTCTCACTATGCCATCTCTCTGCTATGGCCGTAAGAAGGCCATGGTCCAGGGTGATCTGAGGCATGTCAGCCACATAGGCTAACCCTATGACATAAAGGAGGATATCTAATATCCCCCTATCTCCATCCTCAAACTATGCCTCTATCATTTTGAGACAATCGTATCTCTCTCGCGTCTGGAGTGTGGGTAATCTACGCTGCAAGATCAAAAACAAGTGTTAGGCACTTATCTAACTTCTAGCTATCTTTCTAAGGAAACATAGTCCGTAGAGTCCTTAAAACTTACTAATTTCCCTTTTTCTACTAAATTCTTCTAATTTTTCTCCTCTACACTTTGCTATTTTATTGCTAAGTGTGTTTTTATTTTTCTTCCAGATGCATGCGCACCCTTTTCGATGCATACCTACCCTTCGACACCTACGTGCCTAACCGATGCATACGCACCCCTACCTTTTCCTCTTTTGTTTGTATGCCACATAGGATACCAATGCGCCCAGTGTGACACCTACATGTCCCTCCCAAAGCACATACGTGTGTGCGCATCCACTCCAAAAAAATTCAAAATTTTCCCCGCAGCGCCTACGCGCTTGGTTTGACGCGTGTGCATGCGCGTCCCCATTTTCCCCTTTGACGGATACGCGTGCGCGTATATGTTTTTCAATGCATACACTTGCATGTATCTAATTTTTTATGCGTATGCGTGTGTGTCCCCATCTTTTCGGCACATGCATATTTTTCAGCCTACCTACCCTAGAAATGACCTAAAAATACAATAAATGCAAAATTTAAAGGAGAAGGGATGGACTACTCATGAATGGTCCATCCGTGGGGTCTCGCTAGTACTCTCGAGATCCAGTCAAATCATCTCCATCTCATCGATAACCTCTGCATTGTGCTCCAAGCTCTCTCACTAACACGTCGCAGGTAAAAATTCGCAAGGGCTCTGGTACAAATGAATTGATCGTGATTGTTTTACCCCCTAGTTGGGTATATAAAATTTCCACCACCGTGATCATTCTAATCTTCTTCTATGCACCATGACAATTATTTTTATTATTAAAATAATTATTTTTATTAATTTTCACATGTTGGGACACTTTGTGCTACCCTAGGACACTTCCTCTTAACCCCGACATTGTTTACAGACCTTACAGGCATTTTCCTCTATTTTTATTGCTCTTTTCATATATCTACCTCCTGTTGTGAAAAATAATTAGTATCACCTTGTCTTTCTTTCCATGGGGATACCCCTTTTGGCTCTTTTTGGCCTCACCTTCCCCGTTCGCCTCTGCGCGTAATTTTTAGAAGATCTCGATCTTTTGAATTCTTTCGATCGATCAAAAATTAAAACAAAATTGTAAATTGATTTAGAAAAATAAAAATAGTATAAAACTTTGAAAATGAACTAAAATTGGTAACCAACTCATTTTTCAGCTGAAATCTGTGTCCTTTGCATGGCACTCATCCCATATCCTATTGATGTTTTTCACATGCTTTGAAACTACAAATTACGAATCACCCTGATCTACAATCATTTACAAAATACCACTTCTTACTTCATCTGTACTCTAGGGCACTATTACTTACCTGCAATCTTGTTTCATTGTACACATTGGTTTTTCATCAGACCCAAAGTGTCCTCCGTCATTTCCCTTGCATGTGCATATTTCTTGGGGCATCATTCTTACCCTTGTCGTTTATCAGAAAATTTGGGACTTCAGCTTGATAACAAAATATTTGTGCAACCTTCTTGAACATTGTTGGTTTAAGTGTGTGTGACTGTACTTATTTCCCTATTACATGAGTTTGTTTACTTCTCATATTGCATTACATGTCTGTATGTTGCATGGAGTTGGCATTTTGGCAATAGACAGTTGTTTTGTATCTTGGCTTTTCATGTCACTATACACTTTTGTTGTATGCTCACATTTTTAATAAGGACCGATGAGGAGGTCTCTAAGAAAAATGATGATTTAAAAGTTAAATACATTTGATTTGTTGATAGCTCAATATCTCTTTCTCGTGTTTCTCATCTTCTTCTCTTCATACTTCCCAATTCTTCTATCTATATCTCACCTTTTCGAGTGTCGATCGACTTCCTTCATCACCCTATTGACACTCGAGGGGGCATCCTTCATCCTATTAATTTTTCTTCTATCCCTTGAAAATTTTCTTCTCTTTTATATTTGTCTACTTTCTTTAAAGTGATGTAACTTACATCACCTCAAAGAGGGGCAAATGTAGACACCTGTAGTTTGGCCAATGCACTATTACGACTAATATTGCACTAGTTGTTCTTCTCCTTACAAACCGACAATACATTGTCGGTTCGACCTATCTAACTCTCTTCCTACAACATCCCTTTTTCATTTTTCCTCTTGTAAACCATTTAAACAAGCTATAATAGCTTCATTCTAACTACATTAGCTTCTTACTTTCTTCTAGTCCACTTCTACCACCTTCCTGGCCTCTCAATCCATTCCATTGGATTGATCGACCTTCAAAACTCTCTCCAAACCCTAATCACCTCCTAAAAATGTTTAACTAAGCTTGAACATGGTTTGTCTATCCTAAACCTAGTCAAAGTAAGCTTTGACTTGCTAAAAGTGCTTTTGGAATTTAGTATTTGTCCTACATGCAACCAAGTTCCCCTTTTTCCCAAATGGAAAACTATATATAGGGATAGACCCCTCTCTCATTTTCAAGAATTCCTCTATTCTTCCTAAGCATAGACTATAGTATTTTGCATCTAAGTTCTAGTTTTCATTTCTAGTTTAGATATTGAGCTATTTACTTCACTTTTACATTGTCAATCCACTTTATAGAGTAAAAGAGAAGAACCATTGGCTAAAAAATCCTATAATGGGGAGATCTCTTTCTCTTAATCACTAAAACTGATTGCTTAGGACTTATTAGGTTCATTATTTCTAAGCTTTCAAAGAATAGAGATAGTTTAATTAGCTTAAATTTGAATGTTTACTTCATAATGCATGCTAATTAGAATATCTTATTCATTTCTTATCGGATGGTCCGCTGATTTGTTTCTTGAAGCCTTTAGGTATTCTTTAGGAATTCTTACCCCAAATCAATGGCTCTCTACAACTTTTCTTTGAACATAGATAACTTTAGTTCCCAGCTCTCAATCAATTCTCTTTTATGTCGTGAAGTTCTGGTATCTCATCTAAGGATAGATAACCATTCCATAAATCTTCCTAAAAGAGGGCATTCTCACCATTTCTAACTACCATGAAGCTAAATCTATAAGGACATCCCTACAATCTAACATAAAATTCCAAATATGAGAGCGCCCGTGGGATTCTCAATTCTCAATATTGAGTCGGGAAGAGGAGACCTAAGATATTTTTTCTCCACCACTTTACTCATGGAACAATTCAGATTAGATATCACTTTCCAAACTAGTTTTACACCCAGAGCTGCATTAAATATTCCAAGATTGAAGATACCAACCCCACCCAATTTCTTTGGCTTTGAAATGATATCCCAACTAATGAGAGGTAACTTCCTTTCCTCACCCATTCCTTGCCTTAATATTTTACTCATGATGCTTATCAATTTATCCATAACTCCTTTAGAAATTTTGAGGATGGAAACCATAAAAATAGAAAATGAATTCATCACATATTTAATAAACAAGAGGATACCAGACTTGTATAGCCACTTACCCTTCCAAGAATGCAATCTTCATTCTATATATGAGATAGGATCCCTCCAAATTGATTCTCTCACCCCTCAAGAGGGGAATTCCTAGATATTTCACTTGGAGTTTACCATGCCTAAATTGGAATAAGAAAAGAATATTATTTTCCACCCTAGGGCTAAGATTAAAGAAAAACATATCGGACTTAGGGAGACTCGCCTCTTGTCCAAGATATGCGCGAGTAGATATACAAGGTGGTCGTAATATCCTTGACCTCATGTAAACAAGTTTTCCATATATAAAAGTGTCATCCACAAATTTTTGATGAGAGACAGAGTGATATCCTTTGAGTTTTTCAAACCCTACAGTGCTACTTGATATGCTTTTCCCTTTAATGGCCCTACTAAGCATCAGAAGCACCAAAATGTATAGAAAGGATGAAATTGGATCCCCTACCTAATTCCTCTATTTCTAGCAGAGAATCCTTCAATGTTGTCATTTATTAATAGTAGTATGATGGTCCCACCAATCAGCTAGCATGCTTAGGAATCATGTAAATGCTACGATGCTTTTAGGACCTAGAAATATACCCAAGTGCATGATTTTTGTCTATAATATTTTTAAATAAGAGACCTTATTCACAAGGTGCGTTTTGTAGTGTCTATAAAACATTCTCATATGATTTTCTTCCTCATTTTTTATATGTTATTTTTATGAGAATATTTCTCTTTTTTCTATATTGAATGTATGGGACTAGGGATATGCCATTCTAAACATTATCATACAAGTATCTTTCTCATTCTTTCTATATGTTTCTTTTTTAGAATCTTCCTCATTCTTTCAATATTTTCCATATGAGAATGGGCATCTTCCCATTTTAAACATTCACATACATGTGTTTTCAACATTATTTCTATATTAATAGTATGAGAATGGGAATTTTCCCATTCTAAACATTATCATATAAGTATATTCCTCACTCTTTCTATATTTCCTAGATGAGAATCAACATCTACCCATTCTCATATAAGTAACCTCCTCATTCTTTCTATATGTTGCTTTTACGAGAATGTTCACTATGAGAATGTCCATATGCCTATTCTAACCATTCTCATATTGAAAGAAAATACATAGATGAAGAATAGATATTTACATTTTATATTTTTAGATTTCATATAGTTTCACAATGTTAATAACATTTTAACTTTGCATAAAGTATCAATGTTTTTACCTTTCTTAATTTTATTTTATCTAATTTTTTAAATCTATTATGTTAATAGTATTAGTTAATATAATTGTTTTAATTAATTAATTTACTAATATTTAATATTATCTATAAGTATTATTACTATTTATCAATTAAATATAATTATTATTACTAATTTATTTATTATTATTATTTTCTTTTATTATTATATATTATTTATAAGTATTATTACTATTTTTCAATTAAATATAATTGTTATTACTTATTAATTAATTATTGTTATTTTATTTTATTATTAAGTAATATTATATATTAGTTATAATTTATTGATTATTATTAGATAATATTAAGTAATTAAGTCATTTTGACAAATATATTGATTACTAATTTCATAAAATTGTTAAATTAGTATGTGGATTATTATTTTCTATCATTTTTAAGTATTATTATAGATTATTTATGAGTATTATTATTATTTGTCAATTAAATATAATTATTATTCCTAGTAAATAACTACTTTTATTTTCTATTATTGTTAAGTAATATTATTAATTAACAATAAAATTAATTGATTATTATTAGATAATATTAAGTAATTAATTCATTTTAAAATTATATTGATTAATAATTTCATAAAATTGTTAAATTTGAAGTATAATTATAAATTAGTAATGTTTTCTCGGAAATTTGATAGGTATAATTTTTACTTTGGCTATATTTTGTAGTATAAATTTGAAACATATAGAAATTAATTTTCATTTCAATCAAGTATTAAATACATTTTAAATTTTCAGGTGGAAGCTATTAATGTAACAAGTATTTTAAATTTTCAAATTTAATCCATTTGTTGTAGTTGTGCAACATTTATTATGGCTGGTTTTTTCAAATTTAGTGTATTAGATTTGGGAGACATTTGTTAATCTATGTGTACATTATATTAAATTTTATTTTTAATAATTTGGATTTCATTTCTTTGTTCTCTTATGACCAAGTGTTGTAGGTCAAGCATAAGATTCACAAGTTTAGGTACAAAACTTATCTTGAAGATATAGTTGTAGAAGTATATTCCATAGATAATTTAGACGTTTCTCTAACGAAATACAATATAGGTTTTTTCTAATATCTTTTCCAATTCTCTATATTGCTAATGATAAAAAAACTTAAACTAGAACTTTTAATTTCAATAGAAACTACAAACATTGTTATTTTCTTTAAATGATTAAAATTAAGTGCAAACAAATAAAAATATGTCTATTGTTTTATTTTTAATGAGACTATGAATTTGATAAGTACCTTTATATGTCTATGAAATTTGTTTCCCTTTAAGTATCTTTCTCTAAAACTTTTTTATCTTTATCTACAACGATCATTTTTTAAAACAATTTATTAGAAACAAACAGTTTAATACAAAATTCTTTCACATTTGTCTCGTAATAAAATGATAACTTAAAATGAAACTTACCTACTAAATATTTCTTTTGTCGAACTTCCAAATCACTAGCCTCTTCCATCGGTAGAAGGGAATATTTTAAAACCCTCCTAAAAAATATTGTATATATTAATTGGAAAATATATGAAAATGACTTCCGAAATCATGGTGAATCTAAAGGAAATATATTTCAATGGTTTGGAAAATTATTTGATAATGATTTCATCTAGTAGCAATTATCGAATGATAGTTTATGTTGTCGACCAATAGCATATTTAATTTTCCAAAAATATTTTTTGACTATCGTAGCTAAAATGAGAATCTCGATGAGAAATCTATCCTTAAATATGGCATAAATTAAAAAAGCTGTTTCTTGTGAAAAAAACGGTATTTTTTTAGTTTTGTATGGGAAAATGATTTTTGTTGAAATTTTTGATGTTAGTAGTTAAAATGACTATCTTAAGGAGAAATGTTTCCTTGCAAAATATGGCGTAAGTAAAGAAATTCCCATACTCCGATGAGATTTTTTCCTCCTTTAGTTCTATCAGACGGTAACAAAAAAATATGTTATCAAGCGTAGCGAATATAATAATACCATCTGGTAGAAAAAAAAATGTTACCGACAAGTATAAAAAAGAATGCTCTTTGATAAGGTATATGTTGTCCGCTCAAAATTCCCCTCTTTTGAAAGTCAAAAATTTGAAAATTTTGAGTGGACACCCTTTAGAAGTGTTTTAGTAAAGTAAGATATTTAGAGAGATGGTGAAAATTTTGTTTCTTGGGATCAATTTAGTGACTTGCGGGTCCGTCAGACATTTTCGTCCTTCACGTCCCAAGTACCGGCGGGCCTCTTGTTCACCGATCGATCAATTTTCCCACAAGTCCTTGTCCGTCGGATTTTTCATAATTTTTAGCCCATATATCCCAAATGCGCCTGAGATTCCTATTCACTAATTCCCCACATCATCCGCATCGGCCGAATCAGCTCTTTGCGTCCTTCACATTTTTGTCCTTGGACCGCTTTGTGCTCTTTTGGCTCGCATTCCCCACATCAACCGAATTGGCTCTTCACGTCCTTCACGTCCCAATGTCCCATGGACTGCTGGGTAATTTTTTTCCACTTTTCCCACATTTATCATTTTTGATTTGATTCAAGGTGTATTTAATTCACATTTATGATATTCTCTCTTTTGAACACTATTTAAAGGGGAAACCATCTATGTACTTGTTACATTGCTTGCTCTTTATCTCTTTACCACATTATTACAAAGTGATCCATTTGTTTCCCTTCCTATATCTCTTTGCATTTTTATCATGAATCTATTCTTTGGAGCCTATTCCTCTATTCATTGTCAAGATGAAGATCAAGTTTCAAGGACATGAGCATTTGTCACCTTTAGAGGCCTCTGTACCCAATATTGGAGATAATGAAGTTTGACATTTAGATTTTGATGATTTTTTGGGCAGATTAGCATGCGACAACCCTACTCACATGGCTCAAATGATAAATGATAGTGGAATCACGATGCCATTGGTTTTCCTCTCTCTCTCAGTACAATGCCAACACTATGCTCACCTACAGGGCTGATTTCAATCCAGAAACCAAGGAGGTTGTCAATGTGCACGGTCAATACGCATCCCTGAAACAGAAGACTTTGTTGTTCTCACTCTCACTCAAGCTCAAGCTCTGTTTGATCAAGACAATGAGAAATATAAGGCTCGAGTATCAAAGTCATGGCTAAATTTCCCTAAGAAGGGAGCGTCTTGACTCTCTAAAGCATTATTTAGGGTTGATTTCAATGAGGAAATATCATATTTCATCACTCTACTCACTCAGATTATGGGAATACCATCTACCAATGACTTCCATTTTTGGATGTTCCCTTTCATAAGCATCATCTGTGAGGGTAAGAAAAACATAAATTGGGCGAGATTATCTCAGGAAACTGATGAATAATTGTCAAATTTTCGGTAGATCAAAATTTTTACATGACCTCCTATCTTATGTACACCTTGGCAGCATCTCACGAGTGGTTAGACTTCAATTTCATTGAAGGAAAGAAGTATGAGCCCATCTATGAATATTTCCTCAATTTACCCTCAAGGATAATAATCATAATTTCATAAGGGTAAATGATGCCTTCACCATGTACATTGTGAGACTCTTGGAGGGTGACACTACCAAAAGATTCTCTGATGAGGCTAAGGCTTTGATAACCAAGTATGGGGCTTTCTTCATTCAATTTCAAAGGTTCTCATACATCAGGTTGGCTTGTTTTGAAAGCACACCTCTCAAGCTTCCCATGTTCTACAATGAAAAATGGCTTTGGTTGAGGTGTGCAGATAGCTGGATAAACTCCATAGAACCTGCCGAGATAAGAAGATTACAGGTCTTCATTTCCCTATCACCTTGGGAATTATACATGCAAGACAACTCTAGATGCCCAAAATATAGAAAGGGCTATTTCTTCTCTTACAGTTCATTTCTTCAAGCCCAGGACTTGCTTTGATCTAAAGAAATTCATTGATCAAAATCTCGAATAATTTATCACCACTATCCCGACACTTTGAGGATTATTGGGCTGATTGTGTTGATTAATTTGAAGCCGGAGGAGGCACTTTGGCATATTGTCTCTACAATAGATCATAGACCTCAACCACTACCAGGTGCCTGAGATTCTTAAGAACGATGATGAATAATTACAATCCTTTGAGTATGAAAGATCAATCAAGCACACTCCTCTGGAAACATTGGATTGGTATTTCAAGGAAAGAGATGACTTGGGTGAGATAATCACCCCTGTCATCGTCAGAACCTATATTTTGTTTGATAGAAAAGTACGTGAACTCGGGATGAGCAAAGGTATATCATCTTCAATAGATACTTCCACACCTAGGAAGGAAGTACATACGCCTAGCACCGAGTTACTTGAGCAAACTCCTTCTGTGATGAAAGAGCTTGAGTTGTCTACTCCTTCCTCTTCCACGAAAGTGTATCAGAAGAAGCTCAAAGATGTCAAGCAAGAACCGATAGAGAAAGAGACTCTTCTAGAGAAATCAGAATTCCCTATCGGGTTAGATAACATTATTGTTTTAAGTGAGAATGATGATTATGAGATGAAAGAACCAGAAGAAACCCCTTAAACCACTACTAAGGTGGAGAAGGAAGGATCAATAACTAAACCTACAAGTTTAATAGACTCCTCTGTAAAGGAAATTCTAGATGTTCCATTCATTTCCCCAATGGAAACAACAGTGGTTCATACTTTGAGTGCCATGATTTAACTCACACTCGTATCCCTTGGTTCTTCTATTTCCTCTTCTTCCTTTTCCTGGGTGCAACCCCTAGTCGACAACAAGAAAAGGAAATCTTCTTCCCGATTAACAGGGCCTGATTTTGATGTTGTAACAGCTCTACTTGGTACTACCCCTCCTCCTCTAAAAAATAAAGAAAATAATATTTTGAGGTTGGTATCTGATGCTTAAGGGAAATAGTTCGTAGAGGTTGCTAGACCTAGAGTGGATAAACAAGATAAAGATCTTTTGATCTCTGACTTGGATATTTCTAAAATTCCAATGGGAGAATCCATGCTGAGAGTGAAGTTCATAACCTTCAGGAAACCATCACTAAGGTTATTGAACGGGTGGAGAAAGGAAAGAAAACCATGGAGCAGTTGGAAGAACAAAACATAGTTCTTTCTAACTTTATCGATCATTGTTGGCAAAGGATAAAGTTTTGGATCTAGCCCCATTGGTTGCTCTTCCACCTCCCATGGTTCTCGGTCAAGATGAGGTCCAAACCATCAAAGATATCCACAAGTATTCTACTTATGGGAAGTTTGTTGAAGCCATGGTGGATGATATGACTGTATCGGGTTTAAACTTCATTGAGGAATCCTTCAAAAGTAATGAGAAGGTGATCAAGTTGCAAAAACAATTCACTTATTCAATCAAGGCCATGGACAAGGAGTTGAAAGTCTAGAGTGGATGTATCACGAGATCTCCATTTGATGGGTCAAACCAATGATAGGATCCCCGTTGGAAAACAATTTGTTTGACGATGCTAAGAATAACTTATCAAGGACATGGATTTTCAACATCAAATGGAAAATAAAAGTTCTAGAAGAGGCACTAGGGGAGTCGAGGAATGTATGGTAGAAGGGGGAGTCTTTTAAAAATTGTGTTGTATCTCGCCTTTAAAGATATGCACTACCATTTTCATGATGAAGTCACAGTGTACCCTTCTCTCTACAAAAATCAAGGCTCAATTTAAGGATTTTGTCAAGGATGATCTGTTCAAGGAAGAATCAATCACCAAAGAGAAAATGAAGGATGTTTGTTCTCTCCATTCAGCTATTGCCGAGGCTAATAAAGAATATCTGGAGCATACTGATTTTGAAAAATACATGGAGAAATGCTTAGGCATGTGGACTCATGCCACTTCTAACACAACAATTCCAAGGGGCATGGAGATAGCGAAGCATTGAAGATATTCAGGCACCGGATCGTCAAAATGGTGGGCCCTTTTTAGCCACAACCGGATGCCCCTTATTCTAGCTCTTGACTCTTTTCTTTCTATTTTTAGTTCGGGTCTCCTTGTAAATTAATTAAGGACTTTATATTGTGTAATTTCCTTAATTAATCTTTTAGTTAAAATAAACGGTTACAAATGTAACCACTTTGTAAGCTATATATTGCACTCTCCATACCATTCCAAGGGTGGAACTCGATAATTTTTGAAAGTGTAAAAGAACTTAAAGCTATTAATATAGAATATTTCTCTTCCTGCTTCTATCTCGCATTGATTTATTCTCTCTTACATTTTTGAAAGTTTGTGAATCATTATATATTGCATTAATAAGCTTTGTATTCTTATGGATGTCATTTACGGAAGTTTGTGTCTATGAAATAATATCTAATTGTTTAATATGAATGATTCTCACATTATATATATATCACTTTTTCTCAACATTTATAAGGAACTATTTTGCTATCTATATTTCTTGGGAATGATATTATTTTCTACCTTTTCCTCCCTTTTTTCATTTGTTCTTTTGTATTGGTCGTCAATCTTTGCATTAAAAACTTTCATGATATCGAGTTCCTCATCGAGTGGATAGTTGTACATTTGTAAATAGTTTTGTTGCTTGCTTTCAATAAGGGCACTTCACCAATTAAAGAGGAGGGAATTTTTGTCCCTTGTCTCGCTGCTTTCATTAAAGTCCTAATTTGACAACCAACATAGTAAATAAATATTTTATCGGTCGGTAGAAAAATACGCTATATGCCAATGAAAAAAAGGTCCTATTGGTTAGTAACAAAACTACTACTAGTTAGTTGCAAAAATTGCTACCAATCGGTAGTAAAAATGTTACAAGTGGTAGAAAAACTTTTCTACTAGCTAGTAGAAAAAAAAACTACTAGATGGTGGCATTTGGTAGAAAAAACATTTTTGCAACTTTTGCTAAAAAAATTGCTACCGGTGGTGGCGGAGTGTATGCTTACTAATCGGTAGCATAATGTATGCAAAGAAAAATATAATAACATAACAATAGTTAAAATAGCTTAAAGATAAAGTGTTATAATATGTAATTAATCTTAATCCTCAATTCCCACGACACCATGAGAACGGGTAATGAAACTACTAAGAACATTTGATGTGTAATTGATATTTAGAATTGTAAATTTGTAACTAGTATATATACGAAGGTGAATTTTATAAATTTTAATTTTGTGCTTGTTGTCACTTACCCAAAAATGTGTAATTTTTGAATTTTTTGCTAAGTGACCCCTTTTCCTAGTTGTTTTTCCTTTGTGAAGTCTTGAGGAATGGAAAAAATCAAAACAGCTAGTTATTTTTGAGTGTTTTGGGTCAATTCCAGGTGTATTGTAGTGATTTCGGGTTATGGAGGAACAAGTTCCTCAAGGCCTCCCATTCCCCACATCCCCACTTTATATGCATTTATTTCATTTCTCTTTGTGTGGAATTTTCTATGTCCTTTCTAATTGTTCCCAAATTCATTTGTTCCCCCGCAATTCATTTCTTTTTGCATTTTTTTGTATTGTGTGATTTTCAAGAGTTTTAGAAACTCATGACCCTCATTCCCTCTAGGTCCCCGTTCCTTACAATCCTTTTTTCCCTTCACTCGCCTTCCAAGCATAGGCTTATTTCTTTATTTTTAATGTTAAGTTCTCTCATTGCGGGTATTTCGGATAAATCACGCACTCCCGGCCCTTGTTCCTCCTAACACCCTATTCCCCCGCAAGCCCGCATTTTTCCAAACTTAATTGTATTTTTTTGTGTTGCATGAGTACTTAATAATTTTTTCCCCCTCAATCCCTTTTTTCCCTTGGGCCTCCATTTCCCTAAAATCCTGTCATATTTATAGTATATGGGGAAAATGATTAAAAATGTTCCATTAGATTTTATGTTCCTTGTAATCCACTGTAACCCTCAAATTGGTCATTTTATCGAGTTATTGTGTAACAATAATCTATAAAATGGGTAAAAGTGATTCATTTTAACCATTCCAAGTTGTGAATATCACTTGTGCCTTTTCATTTTCACTCTTGTGCCCTCAAATAGGTTTTTGGTCATATATTGCTCAATTTCATCCATTTTCAAAAATTCAAATTACAATGGGGTGGTTGTCAAAGTGTCCTTCTTTTAACAGTAGAGGAAATTCATTCCCGGACCACTTGATTTATTTTGGTTGTGTTTCCTCTTTTGCATTCTCTCGTTCAATTTCTCCCAAAAGCCATTTTTGGGCTCCATTTCTTTGAGTCTTTTCCCATTCCTTTCACCATGAAGTTCTAGTATGGAGGCTATGAACATATTTCTTCTCTAGAGACCTCTATACCAAACATAGGAGACAATGATGTTAGACATCTAGAATTAGGTGATTCTTGGGCCCAAATTTCTAATGATGCTCCCACTATCATGGCCCAATGTATTAAGAATTTTAGAAATTCCTATGTTGTCAGTTTTCCCCTCTCTATTTAGTGCACTGATATTGTGCTTTCTTGTGATTCATGATTTTATCTTGTAACAAAATAAATTAAAGATCCCCAAGTCCAGATCATTACCAAACTTGATGCCGACTATATAAACTCAACCCTAGGAATCCTTGTATTTAAAGACTCTAACATCCTAACATTAGCCCAAGATCGAAATCCATTTGATCAAGGTAAGGATAAATACAAGGTAGTGATAGCCAAATCATGGCTTAAGGCCCCATAAAGAGTATTTATGAAAATTTCTAAGGTTATATACAAATCAGATTTCAAGAAGGAACTATCAAACATGATCACTCTTCTTGCAAGACTAATGGGCCTCCCTTCCACAAATGAGTTCCACTTTTGGATTTGTGTATACGTTAACATCATTTGTGAAGGGAAAAAAATTTTGTAACTAGGGGGAGATCATATATGAAAATTTTAGTACGCAATTGGTTTGTGTGCAATAGAGTCAAACTTTTTATATAACCTCTTATCTCATGTATACAATTATAGCTTACATAATATTGGTGGGATTATAAGATCAAGAAGACAAGAAGAATGATCATGTCTATGGATTTTATCCATAGATTACCTTTGAGAAAGGTAAGTTCCACCATAGGAGGGTAAATTATTCTTTTACAATGTTCATTGTCATACTTATTGAAGGGAATACAACTGAAAGAGTGTCTAGATAAGCTAAATAGTTGATTTTAACATATGGAATCCTCTTCATACAATTTAGGAAGTTTTCCTATACCAGGTTAGCTGGTTTGGAAGGTGCGCCCAAAAATTTTCCCATGTACTTGCAATGATAAACTATTTTTGGTGTAAGCTTGTAGGCAACTTGATATGCTACATAGGACATGTAGGGACAAGAAAATCACAAATATCTAATTTGATGTTTCCTTGTGTAATTATACATGTAGATCTTCCCGAGATGTAGAGAATGATGAAAGGACAATTTTTGACTTCAAGTTTCATTTATACCAACAAATATCATCATTTGATATCAAGGGATTCATTTATAAACATTTAAGAATGTCCTATTACCACCTCCCATCAATTGAAGATTATTGGGATGATTTTTCTGATGAATATGAAGTTAGGAATAAATATTTTGGCAAAATTTCCCTGCAGAAAATCGTAGACTTCAAAGTGTACTAGGTTGATTCTGAAAAATTGGATGTTGATAATGAAAATTTATATTCTAGAGTTTCTCAAGACTATTCAACATATGCCTCTTCCTACTATTGATGGTCCCAAAAGGAAAGGGATGATCCTTTAGACATGAATAATCTAGTTATTGTGAGAACAAGACAATGGTTCAACAAGAGAATGAAGGAGTATAAACAAGAAATGAAACAATCTTCTTCCCAATATGCCTACACCTCTCATAAATAATTTTCTACTCCTTAAGAGGTTCAAACTCATCTTACTCCATCTTTCTCACCCTTAGATTCAACTACCATGGTGTATACAAGGAAAGGAAAAGTTAAGGAAATAGATAAAATTGAAGAAACACCTAAGAAAGAGGTTCGGTAGGAGAAGGATCATGGATCAACCGAAGAATTATCTATGCTTGAAAAAACATCTCAGCCTTCAGAGAATAATAGAAGGCTACTGAAGAATCTAAAAAATAAGATGAAGAGCATGAGAAGAATGATGATGAAGAAGAAAGTGTTGAGGAAGAAGAAAATGAGGAAGATGTAGAGATCATAGAGCCAAACACTAGGAAGGTGAGTGCCTCAAGGCCTAAATTTCTAGTTAAAAAAGCATCTTCCTCCACTATCAAATTAACCACTCTAGACCTCTCTACTTCTCAAACTCGTGGCCCTCTTAATTTTCTTGCACTAAATCCTCCTTCATCTCCACATTCTAGTGATTCCTTCACATGGGTTCACCCCATGATTGACAAGAGAAGAGGAACATTTCTTCATAGATTGTTACTCCAAGTTTTGATGCATTGTCTTCTCGACTTGGTACAAATCCAACTCATCCTCCCAAAAAGGCCAAGAAAACTTTGTGTTTGGTCTCTAATTATAAGGGACAACAATTCTAGAAAATTTCATAACCAAAGGATTATAAGTATGAAAAGGATATCACTACTACAGACTTGGAACTAACCAAAATTCCACTTGGAGAATCTACTACTAAAGGGGAGGTCTAGAATATGAAAGTAACTATTTCTAAGGTAATTGAAAGAGTGGAGAAACATAAGCAGATTACGGAACAAGTTCAAGTTCTTTCTAATTTTGTCCAATCCTTCCTCTCCAGTGATAAATTTCCTCTAGACCCCACTCCACTTTCTTCATTACCTCCAAAGAACTATCCTCTCCAAGGAGGATATTAAGGCCATTAAAGATCTCCGTAAACATGCCTCATATGGTAGATTTTTTGAGATGTTGGTTGAAGGATTGCTAATCTCTGGTCTGAATTTCATTGATGAGGCATTCAATGTATATGATAACATCTTTGCAGCTCAGGATCAATTCAATACATCCATCAAAGAAGCTAGAAATAAATGAGGCTATGGTTGGAAAACATTCAAGATTTGAGGATCATTAGCACCACTGATGAGAAATTTCTCCTTTCTCATAATATTTTTATTATTCTAATAACAATCTCTACAAGAAATGGGTTTACTACATTAAATGGAAAATCGAGTTGTTGAAGAAGTCTGCTACGATTTGAAGAATATGGTGCAAAAAGGAGAATCATTCAAATCTGAAATATTTACTAACTAGCAAGACCTTGAATACCAATTTTACAAGGATAATTCTATAGAAGGGAACTTAGTGGATGAATTTAAATCTAAATTCAGTGCATTGATCAATGAGGATCTATTCAAGGCTAAAGCAATCAACAAGGAGAATATGGATGAGGTAACTGAGTTGCATAACATTTTTGTGGAAGCCACTAAGGGATTTTTGTAGAATGGAAGCATTACTAAAGAAATGGAGTATTCTATTAGCATCTAGTTGAATGCCATGAGAAAAAAACCATCTCAAAAGTTATGAAGATTTAAAGTTCCCTAGCAAAAGTGAAACTCATGTTCTCAAAGATAAAATTCCAGGTTGTACCACTCACTAATGTTCCTTCTTATATTCCTTAGTATTTTCTATCTAATTGTTATATTTTGAAGTTATCTTTATCATTTTGAAAATTAAAATTGTAAATAAATCTAGCTTATATAATTAATTAATTACATGTTTAGCATTTAATTAAAATACAATTATTTTTAGAGTTTTTATAACTCACCCCTACCTATATAAGGATTCTTTCTCATTGTAAAGGGGGTTGGATTTTGGTGTTTTGGAATTTAAAGATACAAAATTTCAAAATCAATACAAAAGAATTTTTCTCCCTCTCTTATCTGTGTTCTTTTTGTTTCTCTTTCCTGAAATTATGAATGTGAATTTTAATATATTTTAATCTTGAAATTGTTTGTTCAATCCATTGATTATAGTGTGAAGAAATTTGTGTCTGTTGCATTTATATTTCATGGATTTTCAGATATATTAATTCATATGTTCTTAAAGTCTCATGCATGCATTAGTAGGATATAACTCTGCAGTCTCTATATCAAAGTGTTCTACCTTCTTCACTTCTTTTCATTATAATAATGAGTAATATCATATAACCGAGGAGAATACTTGTGTTCTTGACTCAGTGGATTAGATTGAACTTTGTGTCCCTATTTCACTTGTCTTACTCATATAAGCTATTGTTTCCTCCTTTGAAACCCTTCTCCCTTTTTCATCTTCTGTATTGAGAATATCATAATATGGAGGCATTCTTTACACCAAAATCCTCATTCAAAAGTTAGTTTGTATATTTGTAAATAATTAGATTCCTAATTTTTTTGTGAATAAGGGAACCTCCCCACAAAGAGGAGGGACTATTGTCCCCTGAATTGTTGCTTGTGTCCAAAGACAAAATTTCCAACCAACATTTTTTTGGTGCCCACCGTGGGGCACGTACTATGTTGCCCATTAAATAATATTCGAGAATAGACCAATAGTCAAAGCACATTGGTAGAAAGAAGGTACACATGAGGACAAAGAGCCCAAGGTTTTGAGGATCCTATTTTTCAGTTGTAATAACAATAAGGTTTTTAGTTGTCTCCAGACATTTAAGAGATAGAAATATAATATCTTTAAGTACCAGACATGAAATCATGCACTTTAGACATTATTTAGTCCCGGTCTCAAACTACTATTTAGAGGGTTTTGAGTGAATGGAAGGGCTTAAAGCTTGTGATTCCTACTAGTAGGTGCTTAACTCCATCCCCCTTTATTTTTTTTTGTGTGGTGAAGGCAAGAGCATTTTATTTTATTTTAGTGGCAACTAAAATAAATAGTAGAGCATAATATTGAAAAGCTTGTATCTTTTGATTGGTAACTCATATTTGAGTGCTGGTTTTTCCAAAAGTTCTTGTTTTTCATGCGCTTTTCATTGAAAATATTTATTTTGAGAATAACATTATAATTATAGTTTCATTTGGAAAAATATGACTCTCCTTTCAAAATATGGAAGAAATTGGATGATTTATTTGGTAAGGTGGATCATATGAGAGCCATGAAACTTGAAATTGAGATCACTTCTCTTAGTATCTTGAAGAATTTCCAATAATTATAGACTATCTTACCAAGTTCAAGAATTTGTTGACATAGTTAATGGGGAATGGAAGAGATAAGAAAGATGAAGAGTGTATTTACTTAATTCTATCTAAGTTGAGAGGACCATTCCAAATCTTTTCTTCTACATTTTTCTCTAGCATGGATGCCTTAGGTGACACATTCAAAATGTATGACTTAGAAACATTTTGTAAAAGAATTACTAGGGAAGAATCCAAATTGTCTCACCTTGAGTCTTCCACCTCTCAAAATGCATTAGTTGTATCTAATCCTAAGGGCAAGGGAAAATCAATGAGTAAAACCAAATCCACCCCTTCTCCATCTCAAAGTTCTCTTAAACCCAAAGAAAACAACTCTAAACCCAAGGAGTCTTCTAAATAAAAGAATAAGTCTAGCCTTTTATGCTCTTTTTGTGGGGTACTAGTCATGAAGAATATAGGTGTTATAAGAGAATGCAAGCCTTAGAGGGTGCAGTCAAGAAACAAAAAATTTCTATTTCCACTCCAACTCCTTCTAATCAGAATGGAAAAGCACATAATCTTGTTAGGAGATCTCAGTCACCACTTGTAGATAGTTGGGTTATAGATTTTGATGCTTCTCATCACATGAATTCTTCTAAGGAGTCTTTTGTTTCTCTAGGTTTGAGTTCTACTTCCAAAATTGAGGTTGGAGATTCTTCCTTTCTTTCTATTAAAGGAAAAGGTGACATACACCTTGATGGTGGAAGTATCCAAGATGCACTATATGTTTCTAACATCACCACAAATTTTCTCTATGTATATCAAATCTATCATTCTAGTCAAGGAAAAATGTGACTTTTACACCAAATGGAGCATAAGTACAAACTTTTTTGGAGCCTCATTCACTTGTTACTTAAGGTATTGTTGATCATAGTTCTATACTATATCACTTTGAGGGTTTTGATGACACTTCCTCTATAGGGACATGATTAGTTTCTCATGTAGAGAGAGAATTAAGAATTTAGCATGAAATATTTGGACATCTTAATTATAAATATTTGAAGGAGTTGAGCACTCATGGCAAGTGTAGATGGTCTTCCTAGAGTTTCTTATCTTTAGGATTTTTCTCTGGCTGTGCATTAGGGAAACAACACCAAGATCAATTTCCTAAGAATTTTCCAAGAGATCTTCTTTACCATTTGAGCTTGTGCATAGTGACTTGATGGTTTTTCCTACCCCCTTTTTCAATAGGGCCAAGTATGCAATTACCTTTATTTTAGGGATACTTTATCAAGTACAAAAGTGATGTTTTTCACACTTCAATGTATTAAAGGCTTTGTTTGAGAAACAATATTCTAGTTGCATAAAGAACCTTCACACTAATAATAGGGGGAAATACTTTAGCAATGCATTTTATGGATGTCGGGCACCTCAAGGAATTGTTTGCTAGAATTTTTTTCCTCATAATACACAACATAATGCTTAGCAGAACATAAGAATAGAACTTTGAAGGAAACGGATAACTATATGATGCATTCTAGAGATTTACCTCCTATCTACGTAGCGAAAAATTAATCGTGTTAACTACATTCAAAATCACACACCACACAAAGCACTTGAGCATTTGACTCCGAGGAAGCTTGGTCCAACACTAAGCCAAATGTTTCATTTTTTCAAGTCTTTGGGGACCATGTTTTGGCCTTTGTTCCAAAGAAGAAAAGGAAAGCCTTGGATAAGAATAGTAAACCCTTGATCTTTATAGGGTATTGTGAGGACATGAGAGCTTATCAAATTTTCGATCTTGATATTCATGAGGTTATTTTTTGAACACATGCTCAATTTGATGAGTGATTCACACCTCATGATTCTTCATATTATCGAGGATCCTTTCTTTGAGGATTTTGATGAGGAGGTTATAGATTTCATTTAGGATCCTATTCCTACTAATGTTGTCACTATGCCTAAGTAGTCTTGTACTACAGCTTTCTAAGGAAACAGCCTTTCATACAACATCCTCCACCCACTAGGCATCATCACACACATTATACTTCTTCTAGAATTTTGTCTTAGGAAATTTTTGAGGATCCATAGTCTTTTTCAAAGGATCATGGGATACAAGAGTGGGATGATGTGATGTCAGTGAGTATTATTGTTTGATGAAGATTTATGCTTGGGATTTGGTATCTCTTTCTAAAGGAATAAATATGGTTAGGTATAAGTGGGTATACCAAACCAAATACGCAGCTAATGGGTCCACTAACAAGTATAAGGTTCATCTTGTTGCAAAGGGTTTTTCAAAAGATGAAGGTATTGATTACTCGAGACTTTTGTACCCATTTCCAAGATGGATTCTGTATGTACATCTTGTACTTGTTATTATTGCATCATAGGTGTGGCCCGTATACCATATTGACGTGAAGATTGCCTTCTTGCATGGACATTTACAAGAGGAAATATACATGTAGCAACCTCGCTGGATTTTTTTAGGATTCTTCTCTTATTTATAGGCTCAAGGTCTCTATGGTCTCAAACAAGCCCCTTAGGCTTGTTATGAGAAGATGGATTCTTTTCTTCAATCTATTAGTTTTTTCATTGCCACTTCGATCATATAGTGTATCTCTAGCATGTTGGTAAGGATATTGTGATAATTGTATTGTATGTCGATGATATGTTATTTACTGGCATCTCTTCTTCCCACATTCAGAGTATTTGGAAGGGCTCTTTCTACAAAGTTTGACATGAAATATCCTACGTTATTGCATTATTTCCTTGGTTTGCAGATTTCTTAGATAGATTTAGGGATTTATTTGAGTCAAAAAAGTACACCCATGATATTCTTCAGTGCTTTGAAATGGCTGATTGTAAGCCAAATCCATCTCCTTTTCAATGTGGGGTTACTCTTACTTCCACATGTACCACTCCACTTTGTGATCCTACAAAGATATAGGTAGTTGGTTGGAAGTTTCATATACTTAACCCATACTAGCCTTGATATTTTGTTTTCGTAGGGGATTATATATCGGTTTGCACATTCTCCTCGTAGTAGTCACGACAGTGTTGATAAAAAAGGATTTTTGCTATTTGCAGGGAACTTCCTACTTTGGACTACACTACACTAGGGGTTCTACTCAATTGGTTAGATGTACAAATTCAAATTGGGTAGGTTTTATTGATGAAATGCATTCTAATTTTGGCTATCTTTTGTCTTGGTTCTTCTCCAATTACTTGGGCGCACAAAAAGTAACATGTTATTGCAATTTCATCTTTAGAGATAGAATACAGGGAAGCAGTTATAATGAGTCAATAGATTCTTTAGCTTTGACAGTTTTTGATAGAGTTTGGATTCCCACAAGATTCATTGAATGTACTTCGGTGTGACAACCAAAGTGCAATTCACATTTATTGCAACCCTATTAAGCACCACTAGACCAAGCATATTGAGATACACATACACTTCATTCATCAACACATTCAAGATGGATTTATTTTCTTGGAGTACATTTTGACTCATCAACAGATTGTGGACATCTCAGTATGAAGAATTTTGCATCACCTCGCTACTTTCACTTGTGTGGCATGCTTGGGGTTTTGGAAGTTGTTCTTGGGGGGTGTTCGTGAGAAAATGTTCCTTCTTCTTCTTCTTCTTTCTTTTTCCTTCTAGCAGGATTATTTCCTTCTTTTGGTTTGAGATTTCTTCATGGATATATTGTACATGAGTACCTCATCAGGCCTATTTAGCGAGACACATACTGTGGATATGCCACTTTTATTTTTTTCCCATAGCTTCACTTGAGGGGTATTAGATTAGGTATTTACCTTAGCTCACGTTATTTCCAAAATATATGGACTTGACTAGTTCTTTGATGACTATTTAGTTCCTAAATCTATATAACTCGACTAGTTCTTTCCTTGATTTATGGCTTGATCTACGACCTTGACTATTTCTTAGATTGATATTCCTTGCCTATATAAGAAATGCCCATTCTCATTATATTTCATTGAGTTCTATAATAATATATGATATTTTTGCTATTTTTTTGTAATTTTTTTATTAAATTTATTCTCGTCAATTAATTTCATCTTATTGTGAGTGGTGTTTGATTAGCATCCGAGTTCTTGGCTTGGTACGATCTCGGTTATTGATCCTTTTACTAAATTCCCCTTCCAAATTTAACAAATTAAATTCATTAGGGCCCACCAAACATTTTAAAATACCCTCCAACATCCTTTAAACATGGAAAATTTTATGAAAAGAGGGAAAATTAAAATGAATACTTCCAGCCATATTTTTAATGCACAGTCGCGTAAAATAGAAGGTAAGCCTAGAGGGAGATAAAGAATTAGTTGCACTCAAATGGCCATAACTTCTTTGTTTCTCAACCAAATTGTGAAAAATTGGACTCTTTGGAATTGTGGCTCCATCCTATACACTCAACAACCAAGAAACTAAATATGTTATGGATTTTTGGTGGTGAAAATTGTAGAAAATGAGCCCAGTGTCAAATAATGATTTCCAGGTGGTTGAAAAGGCATTTAATGAGCATGAACAAACAATTTTCTTCTGCTGTAAGTTACATGACAATATGGGATGGATTTTTTAGGTTTACCATCATGATTTATAACTACTTATGGTACTTTACAAGTAGGTGGAAGGGGAAATATGAGATTCACAACTTCTCTCTCCTCTCCCCTATTTTCTATAAATTGTAGTGGCCTCTCATTTGAGAGGAGGGATTCTCGTTGTAATAGAAATTGATCATAACTGTTTTGGAACACCAATGTGTTGTAGGCCTTAATTTTAAACATCTTACATGATGATCTTAGCCTTTTCTCTTGCATTTTAATGGACCGTGTGAACTAATGAAGCAATAAAATTGAGTTTGTGGATATTTCTCTTTCCCTTGTGTTTCTTGCATTCTCTTTCCTCTTCATTCTAGTTATAGGTGTATTATGTCTCTTTTACTTATCTCATAGGGCTTATTACTATTGTGCATTCATGGAAATGGTGGTGTGAATTTTTTTTGGACTGTGATGATTACTTCCTCCCGCTCTGCTACTCATTTTCTATTATTTTCACACATTCATGAGACTCTCTACCCCATTTTCTTGGTGCATAACCTCTATTAGTGTATATTTCTTTCATTTTCATGTTATTTCTCTCTCCTTGGTCCCTTAAAAGTCATATATTAGGAGTACTTAGTGGATTTTCCTCCATTAGAGTTAGCTATTGCACTAGTTTAAGACGAGGAACCTTCTCTGGAGAATTGTTTCAACTGCAAGGTCCCACACCTTAAAGAAAATCCATGTTACCCAATCACACTTCTTTCCTTAACACACTCACATGCTAAGAAATCATAGGGTTTTGTGATTAATTGATAAAAGTTCTAGCATGCCCAATGGGACAAGTTTGAGGATCTTTACATCTTTATTTCAACAAGTTGGTGTGTTCTTGTTGGAATCTAACCCTTTGGAGGCACTTTCCAAGAACATATCGTGACTCCACCGATCTAACCGACCCATCTTATGAGTTATAGACCTTTATTTCCATCCATTTCCATCCATTTGTATTTCCATATCTTCCATTTTTCTTTCATCCATGAAGTTGTGTAATCATGAATTCATTCCCATCATGGAATTCACACTTGCAGCAATAGTACTATTCCGAGACACCTTTAGGTTACTTTAACACACCTCCAAAAAGGTTTAGAAATGACAATCAGCAGTATACATATCCATGTGATCCAGATTCAAATCAGTTTGGTCATTTTTTGGACTATGTAGTTGTTTCAAAGGAGATATACACAATTTTTAGAGGTATTCTCACACCGAAGAGGCTAATTTACACGGGAAATTTCAAAGAATTGAGGAAATCATGGTGTAGACCAGGGCTACATCTCAATTGAAATCATTCAAGATTTTTTTCAGAAACCTTGTCTATGTTTTGGTCCTAACTAATACATTACAACCCTCAGTAGAAGCTTGATTTCATGGTTGAAATGGTGCCACAACCTGTAAAAAGGATTACGAAGATAGAGGATTATGAAATTGATGCAAGGAAAACTTTTCAATGGGTAATTCCTACACCACCACCTCATAGTCCTTCTATTTTTATTTCCCAAAATACATCATGTTAACTTGAATATCATGATTCTAGTTTATCGTGCATGCTACCCGCATTGTGGAATAAATTTATCCAACTTCTATCCTTCCATATTATCTTGGATTATCTGTCATTTTCCTTCCAAACCAAGTCCCATCCTTAGAAACAAGAAATTGAACCTTCCATCCCACTGAAAATAATGTAAAATATAGTTGAATCCTAACCCACCCCTCCTCTTGTATTCCCAAACCCACTTCGGATTAACAAAATAAAAAAATCAGTTAAAGGGAGGAGGTGGAAGTGCCTAATAGAGAAGAATCAATAAAAAATTTAAGGAATTGGGTTGCCAAGCACAACATCATTAAAATAACATTGATGACTAAGCCTTCCGTCATAGTTAGAGTTAAAGAGAAGTGTGTGCAAGAAAAGGATAAGAAGATCTTAAGTATGTAAGGTATATCAATGGAATGTAGTGATTCTTATCGTCTCACATTCCTTGAGCTTACCGCTTTATTGGTAGGTTGCATTGATCCACCAAAATCATCATCATCAACTGGAACCAACCATGATAAACTTCATGTTATGGAGGAAAACATTTCAATTCTCAAGGCCATGAGTAGCGAGAAGGTTGTAAATAAAATTATAGTCCCTTCTCCCTTTCATCTCTCCAAAAATATAATTTTGGAGATAAATTTGAGTTATCAAACTTCATGTTTGAAGAGGAGGTGAATCATAGTGAACTAATAGAAAATTCAGAGGTCATCATGGAATAAGGAGGATCCTTAGCACAACATGACAAAGAAGAGCTTGAGTATTTATCGGAATTGGAGGAGTGTATTGATGGAATAGAGCCCATGGAAATCATAACCCTTGTTGCTTCATCATTCATCCTTTAACAGAAGAGCATGTTTCCATAGAAGAGACCATTTAAGAACAACTAGTTGATCATAAAAGTCCTCTTGAATTAGTTTCAGAGGATCTTGATGAATATATAATCATTTAAGGCTTCTTTCTTTCGTTAAGGAGTCTAATACTGTCGATGAATCTTCCATTTATGAGGAGGAAAAGGAGAAAACAAATGAAACCATTTACATATCACCATCAAATCAACATCAATTGCTCAGTAGATGAGAAAAAAATAAAAAAATCAACTCATAGATAGTCACCTTTCATAGGAATTTTTGCAAGAGGACTTCCTTATTAAATTTGAAATTTATAGCAATGGGTGAATTCAATGGATCATACCTTATCCAATCGTGCACTTGTCTTCATTGGTGAAAAATTTAGAGTTACCACTAGTCATGTTCACTTCTCGGGTATGATGATGAGATAAAAACATTGAAGATCAACACCAAAGCCTCTAAGATCCAAACACATAACAAATTGAGGAGGTAATTTATTTGTTCATTGTTGATACTTTGGTAGATTGGATGAAAAATTAGCTTGTAGTCATTTTTTACTCATGTGCAAGACCATATCTAGTGTCAAATAAGTTACTTGGTGTCGGTTTGTGAGAAAGAGAAGCTACTTCCCCTTACCAAATACGAGTTTTTTTGAGATTTCCATTTCTCAAAGTTAGATTATAGTAGGTAGGATTTCTTTCAGCATAACAAGTGTTTGTGCACACTCTACATGCTTCACTTGGGTATGTATGATCTTTGTATTTGTACATAGTTTTTGCGTGCTTGTTGCTCTTGCATAGTTCATCATGTTACTGAGAGAAAATGTTGTAGTAAGGGGTTTAATGTTATAAGAGACAAGTGTTATCTTCAAGTAAATCCAAATCAAGGGATAAATTTCAATGTTTTCATTTCTCTTGTCTCTCTAGATTAGTCACGCTTGAGATCCTATGCCTCTTCTTGCATCGAAAAGTGGTTTTAGGGGCATTTCTATCTTCGTGATTTTTGTCAAGGCATGTCATGAGGAAAAATCAGTTTTAACAATAGCTTCTAGCTTTCCAAATCAACTAGGCTTCTAAACACTGCGGTGTTATACTTGCCAAGATATCATCAATTGGTTATGCTTCAAACTTGGCAAGAAGATCAGATTTACAGAGAGAAAGGGAAAATTCAGATTCAAGAAAAATTTCCACTCTCACAAAACCTTAATTTAGAGAATTTTGTAAATGACATGGGAAATTTGAGATTTAGCAAGTAATTCTAGGTTTAAGCAAAGAATGTTTTAATAGCTCCGGATAGGTATCCGGAATTCATGATTAGTTTATAGGTGTATCGGGATGACTCCATGCCCAATGGATACTTTAGGCAACTAGTCATACATCTAACACACGATGTCCCCGAGTGGTTGCCAAATTGTTATTTTTTTTACTCCCTTGGTAAAATTAGATAATTTTAAGGAATTGTCTTGAGCATTGGACAAGGCTTTATAGAGCAATCTGAAGTGAGATAGGTGAATTATCAAGTTTTGGGAAGTTGGGAGCCATTCAAGGTAATTTTTCATCTTCTTGGTCTTGAAAAGCCAATACTTATATTATTTTTTGAAAAATGGTGTGGGACCCTTCATTACATATTATCTAGTCCACTAGTCTCGAAATATCCTTAAAATTAAAAAAATTGGAAGAAAAATGGAAAAATGCTTTAAAATGGTTAAGGATCTAACCAACTCGGTTGAGCTAGTTGAGAGCTATCCCCAGTGTCGGTTAAGTTATTTTGGCTTGGAAAAGTAGGTCATAGGAATTAAATTTTGGAAGAAATTAGAATGTTTTTAGCAATTCATCAAGTTACTCGACACGGCAAGGTGAGTTCTTGGGTGGCACGATGTGTCCACTTTGGGTTTTTGGTGCCCGAGCATCCTATAGGAACTCGTGCCATGAGTTCCTCAAGGTTCCACAATCACCACACATGGAAGGGAGGAAAATAAAATGTGGCTCGGGAATATTTATGGGCCTAGGGAGGTGGGAAAGAATGACTTGACATGGACAAGTTTAGTACTTGGAGAACTATGCAGATCTCAGTAATGAGCACAAGGAACACGCCAAGCCCAAGCAACAAAGAGCAATGTAAGTCTAGCAGGGCCCCATCGATGAACCAAGACACAAATGAACTCAATTTGTGTTGGTGATATTTTCTCGAAGTGGCTACATATGCTACGGGAAGCACTATGAGAAGTAGGATGAGTTGGAGAGTTAGTACACGTTGGGACCATTTCCTCCAATGCACAAGGAGCACAAGTCGTGAGCTTAGCAAGCCAAAGATCACAAAGCTGGAGGTTATTATAGGAAATTTAAATTCAAATGTGGTGATACCAATCTCTCTAGGTGTTCGGGGTGGCACAAAGTTAAATGTGAGTGAAAGGCTTGTCGAATAACCCTACCCGCATGGAACTAGTGCGCGGAAAAGGGGAGTTCCCGTGAGAGAAGGAGACCCGTAATAAAAGTGGGTCGGTGCATGGTATTAGTTGAGAAAATTCCAACATGTAAGGGCAAAGTTAGTGTGAGGATCTCACTTGTGAGCATGAATGGGTCACTAGGGATCCTAGGAAAGCATAACAATATGTCAACTCGGTGAGCCAACCGACAAGCCGCCTAAAAATTAAATGTAGTCACCTCAATTCCCCTTCCAAATTAAAAAAATTAAATGTAATGGGTCCCACCAAAATTTTTAAAATTCCTCCCAACATCCTTTAAGAATGGAAAATTTTATGAAAATATGGAAACTTAAAATCAACACTTCTAACCATATTTTTAAGCCTGGAGGGAGCTAAAGAACTAGTTACACTCAAATGACCATAACTTATTCATTTCTAAAATAAATCACACAAATATGGACTCTTTGGAATCATGGATATTTCCTTTACACTCACCAACCAATAAATTAAATATTTTCTAGAGTTTTGGTGGTGAAAATTGCATAAAACAAAACCAGTTTAGAACAATGATTTCCAAGTGGTTGAAAGGGAATTTAATGAGCATGGATAGCCAATTTTCTTCTCACTGCAAGTTAAAAGACAACATGGGATGGATTTTTTTAGGTTTCCCATCATGATTTACATCTACTTATGGTACTTGATACTACTACATCATAGGGATGGCCCGTACACCAGATGGATGTGAAGAGTGCCTTCTTACATGGAGATCTACAAGAGGAAATATACATGGAGCAACCTGTTGGATTTGTTCAAGATTCTTCTCTTGTTTGTAGACTCCAACGGTCTCTCTATGGTCCCAAATATGCCCCTCGGGCTTGGTATGAGAATATGGATTCTTTTAATCTACCTACTAGTTTTTTTGTTGCCACCCTGATCATATAATGTATCTCCAACATTTTGGTGATGATATTGTGATACGTGTCTTCTATGCTTTGATGATCTATTACTTATTGATGCCTCTTCTTCCCACATTAAGACTATTCGTGAGGGATCTTTCTACACAGTTTGGCCTGAAATATCTTGGGTTATTACATTATTTCCTTGGTTTGCAGATTTCTTAAATAGATTTAGGGATTCATTTGAGTCCACTTTAGTGGTTTCACAAGACTTCTGATGCAAATCAAGGTTCTAAATGATGTCTTAGGCATCCAACCCCCGGATGCAAATCAAGTGATTGCACAACATGGAAACCTCTCTCCAAGTGTGGGACTTGTGAAACCGAGAGAGGAATATCCAGATTAGAGGTTGGTTCCTCAAACTCCTCTCGATTTAGATCTATATTTACACAACTACAGAGGTTCGATCCTAATCCTACTCTAAATCAGCAAGGAGACAGGATAGAAATGCAAAAATTGAAACTAACTAAAGATGGTGATGCACCAAAAGGAGTGGTGAATATTTTTGTCATGCAAATAGACACAAACCAAATATTGCAACATAAAACATACACAGGCTGATAAGATATAATTTAGGATCTAAAATGAAGCAAATAATACAAACAAAGGACTGAAACCCATTCACAAAGCTTGCATTATCATTTCCAATGTCAAAACCACTGCATTACAACCTCAGAGAGGTAGAAAACTTGTTACAATATTTGAAGAGGTCTGATTCTTGCAACAATCACTTGCTGGAGGTGAAAGAAGAAGTTTTTATGCCAAAAGTGTTCCCCCTTAAGAAATGAGCCAAATCTGGCTTTTACATTGCATGGGTCGAGCCCAGGAGAGAGAAAATGTACAAAACATGGGAGCCCATTCCTCATTGACTAGCAAATGCATTAAAATGGCATGGGGACCTTACAAACCCATACCCTATCATTTTTGACCGAATTGGAGGAGAATGCGACCCATCCTGCATTAAATTTGGTCGCTGAAAGGTCATTTCTACCCATGGACACGTACCAGAGCCGTTTTTGAATTTTCTCTCTTGAAACTAAACCAAAATTCAAAATTGACCATGAAATCCTGTAGATAATTTCATAAGCTTTCCAATGATATGAAGAACATGCAAATCCGAGCTCTGGATCAAAAGATATGAAGGTCTGAAGTTTTAGGGCAAAACGGCCCAAAAAACGGATGTCGGGCAAAAAATTTTAAATTTTGACCTTTTTGCATTTTGGAATTTTTTTGAAAAATTTCCACACTCCACCGGTCGGATGCCATGTGTCAGGTGCTGGTTCACTGAGAAATTCTCTCTCCTCCACCTTTCCGCGGGCTTTCCTTGAAATTTTGACCTTTTTAACTCTTTGGAAAATTTTCCATTTTTCCCCGTGCCCCGCCACTTGGGACACGTGGCACGCTTTGGTTGGTTGACAGGGGTGCGGGGCATCTTTTACCTTTTAGTTTTTTGGCCAAAACTTTTGCCAAATTCTCCAAGTCCTCCCCAAGCTCCGCACTCCCCTTCTCCTTAGGACACGCGTCCTCTTTTTATTGGCTCGGGCCAACGCTCCAAACTTCACCTTTGGAAACTCGGCAAAACATTAAGTAAAAATCTCACCCTTTCCTCCACCGCTCCAATCCACGAAGACACGTGGCACAGTTCTGATTCATCGATGGCTCTTTCGGCTCCCCGCGTCCGCCGCGTACTTCTGGCCTGGATGTCCCAAACTGTTGGGACAAATTTCTCCGATCCGCCCGATTCGGGCTTCCCTGTCCCTCTTTGAGGCGAAGACACGTGGCACATTTCCATTGGCTCTCGGCTCCTTCAGCTTTTCGTGTCCCTCGCGTCCCTTTGTTCCAACTGTCCCAGACTGTCTGGGACAAATTCTTCCGAACCGCCTGAAATGGGCTGCCTTTGCTCTCGGCCACTTCGCCTTTTCACGTCCTTCGCGTCCTCACGGCCCAGATGTCCCAGCCTTATCTGCACAATAGTTAGTCAATTTTTTCACCTTCGGCCGGTTCACCTTTTCGCGTCCCACGCGCGTCCCCATGGCCCGGATGTCCCTTTGCTGCACGGACCACCTGGCGGCCTTTCGGCCGATTCGCGCCCCGACGTCCCAACTGTCCCAAGGGCTGCGAGGACTAGGACTTAGCCATTTTCATGATTTTTTCTACCCCAAGCTTGTTTTTTACAACTTTTTCACCCTTTTTTAGAACTTGCTCTTTTCTCCTTGGACAGGAGAGTTAGAAAAAAGCCGAGGGGACCCCAGAAACATGATTTTTTTTGAATCAATCTATCTTGCTCGGGACCGAAGAATTTAATGCATGTTATCAAAATTACCCTGGGGGTGAATTTTGGATAACAATTTGGCGACTCAGTGGGGTCATCTACCTGCTAGATGAAGATACCAGTTGCCTGAAGCATCCATTGGGCATGGAGTCATCAAATATTCTGTTTAGAACCCCAACTGACTTAGAATGTGTAAGGAGGAAGATGGAATATCACCTGATGGAAGCAAGGACTGCAAAACATCTCCATGGACAGCAAGTTGTGCCAAAGCACTTAGGGAAAACAAAACTAACCTACAACAAAACAATGTGCACAAGCACTTGGAGGAATGAAAATCTAATCTAATATTTACAAGGTAGTGAATTTCCCTCTAGAAGCAATGCTTGAGATAGATTCCATTTACTAGAATCTGCAGTTCTTCACCATCCAATGGGGCCAATTGGAAAGCATTGTTGTTCTTGCACTTCGTGACCATGTATGGGCCACTCCAAATGGCATCAAATTTTGAATGCCTTCCCGGTTTTTCTCTATCCACATCCCATTTCAACACTAGATCTCCAACCTGAAAAGATCTATCCTTGGCCTTCCTATCAAAGGTCTTTTTGATCAAAGCTTGATCCTTTTCCATTGCTTGGGATGCCTGATTTCTGATCTCTTGCAGCTCCATCAACTCTACATACCTCACCTCCATGGGCTCAAACTCTAGCAACTCCAGCTGCTTCATGAGTTCCAATGTTGGCAACTCAAGTGACATGGGCAAGATTGCCTCTCTTCCATAGACAAGTTTGAATGGAGAGTTACCTGTGGATCTTTTGGGAGTTATCCTATCAGCCCATAAGGCTGATTTCAGTTTGGTATGCCAAGACCTCTGATTCTCATCAAGAGTCCTCCTAATGATCCTCAACAAGTTCTTGTTTGTAGACTCGGCCTGGCCATTACCTTGAGGGTAATAGTTTGATGAAGTGCTTAGGTAGATCCCGTTCTTGACAGCCCACTCAGTCACCTTAGATCCAATGAATGCCAATGCATTATCTGAGATTATTGTAGCAGGTACACCAAATCTGGTTGTTATCCCCTCATAAAGGTCTAAGATGCTAGACTCATTTGCCTCTTTGAGTGCTACTGCGCTCATCCATCTGGTGAAGTAGTCCGTGGTCACAAAATCCATTTGTGCCCTTGGCTTGAATTGGGATTAATGACTCCAATGAAGTCCAAACCCCATTGCATGAATGGCTGGTCAACCGAGATTGATGTAATGGAAGGGCAGCAAGTCTCTCTTTTCCTGTGAAGAATGCACAATTCTTACACCTCTTGATCCATGCATAGCAATCATCAAGATTTTAGGCCAATAATAACCAGCCTTCATGATTTTTAGAGCTATCACTCTTGGTGCAAAATGGCCACCAGCTGGTCCACCATGGAACTCTTCCAACACCCTTTGAATCTGATTTGTGCTAATGCATCTCAGTAGCACTCCATTCACATCTTTCTTGAACAAAACTCCATCAACAATGGCATACGGGACAGCCTGCAATCTGAAGTGTCTCCTTTGGGTCTTGTTCATCTCCGAGGGCATAGGCTTGTGCCTAGGAAGTGTATAATACCTTGGGTCCAGCAAGGAGTGGGGGCAGCATTGTCTTCTTCTTGATTTCCACTTGGCTCATGGCTGTCCTAGACTATCAAAACAGCCTCTTCTTCATTGCATACTTCTTTTGCTTCCCCAAAACCAGCTACTCACACAATCCTTTCCCTCTTACCAGCTTGGTGATCTTGATCTCAATGTCATACTCCATGACACGGGTGATCCAACCTGCCCTTTTCTCATTCAAATCCTTGTTGAGGAGGAAGTCCTTAACCCCAACATGTGAGACCAGCAACTGGACCTTGTTGTTTGAGACTAAATGCTTGAATTTCTTCAAGCTTCTGATTACTGCAAGTACATGCTTCTCAATAAAAGAGTACCTCACCTCATAGTCATCTAGGCTCCGGCTGAAGAAGGAAATTGGCTACTCATCATTATCCTTGTTCTGCTTGTACCAAAATGGCAAAAATAGTGTCATTACCTCCAAATGCATAGAGGATGAAATCCTTGGAGAAGTCCGGGTTGATGAGAGTTGGTGCTTGAGAGATGGCTTCTTTGATTGCTTCAAAACTCTCCTTGCCTTCTGCTGTCCACTTGAAAGCCATGCTCTTCTTTAACATTTTGGTGATGGGCTTGACAAGGGCTGCAAAATCTGGGACAAACCTCCAAACAAAGTTTATCCTTCCCAAGAAACTCTGAAGGGCTTTCTTGTGGCTTGGCAATGGTAGTGCTCTTATGGCTTCAACCCTCTCTGGATCAATTGCTAATCCTTCTTGGAGACAATATGGCCAAGGAGCTTTCCTTCATGTGCAAGAAAGATGCACTTCTTAGGATTCAAAGACACTCCAAATCTCCTGCACCTCGTGAAGACTTGCCTCAAATGAGAGAGGTGGTCTGCTGCATTTTTGAAAAAAAAGTGATATCATCAAGGTAAATCAGCACCACATTGTTAATCAAACCTTTGAATGCCATGTCCATTTCCCTTTGGAAGGTAGCACCAGCGTTGGACAGCCCAAATGGCATTTTCCTGTATGCAAAAGTTCCCCATTTGGTTGTGAAGGCTGTCTTGAACTGGTCCTCTTCCTTCACCATAATTTGATTATAGCCTGAGTAGCCATCAAGTAGTGAAAACCTCTCGAGCTAGCCACAACTTGCAAGATTTGCTCCATGGAAGGGAGTGGGTAATGGTCCTTGAGAGAGGCTCTATTCAAGTCTCTGAAGTCAACACACAATCTGATCTCTCCACTCTTCTTTCTGACTGGAACTAAGTTGGCAACCCAACTAGAATGCTTGATTGGGAATATGATCCTTGACTCAATCAGCTTGTCCAATTCTTTCCTCATGAGAGGCTCCATGTGTGGATTGACTGGTCTTTGTTTCTACCTGACAGGCTTAGTATTTGGATCCAATTCGATGGTATGCTGAGCTAAGTTGGGATTGAAACCTTTCAAGTCTTCATAGCTCCAAGCAAACACGTCAGGGAACTCTTGACACAGCTGTATGAACTCATACCTTTCTTGTTCAGTTGTCATCCTTCCAATTTGCAATGGTTTGTTCTCTTCTACCAAGATGGATACTGAATCCTCTCTCTTGACCTGAATGTTTTCTTTCTCCTTTCTAAACTGATCATTAGGGTTAAAAATGGACTCCAAAGTGATAAGTCCTTTGGGCAGCTTGTTAGTTCTCAGCTGTACCACTTGGTCACCATACTGCTGTTCCAATTTTTCTTGATTCTTGGCTGAGAACTCAGCTTCTTCTTGCAAGAAATGGATGATTTGCTGGTCATTCTCAAACACTTTCCAACTAACATTGTTATCTAGCACTGAAGGCCTCACAATCACATGGATGTTTGGTTGTACCTTGTCTTGTTGAATGCTTTCCACAATGTCAAAGGCTGCCCCTACTGCTGCAAGCCTGTCAGCAGCTTGATTCTCTTTCCTAGGAATGGATTTGATGCCAAAACCCTCAAAATCTTCCATGAGGTCCCACACCCTGTTCTTGTAGCACTTGAGTAGATCATTCTTGGCAGCATGCTGTCCCTTGACCTGATTTACAATCAATTCACTGTCACCAAAGACTTGCAAGTTCTTTATTCCTCTCTTTATTGCCCAATGCATCCCTTGCACCAAGGCTTCATATTCAGCAGTGTTATTGGAGCATGCAAACTGAAATCTAAAAGCTGAATAGTACTTTACTCCTTGAGGTGAAACAAGCATGGCTCCACCTCCTGCACCTTGTCTACTCCTTGATCCATCAAAAACAGCTGCCATACCTCATTGTCATCTTTGTGGTTTGGCTTGGTGATGCTAGGAATAGGCTGATTTTCTTCGTGTATGCAATAGACCCCTAGCTCAGATTCTTCCACTTCTTGATAAGGATCAAATGCATGTACCTTGTTTGCCCATTCATCAAGAGTTAGATCCGGGATGCTTCCAACCTTGGTGTCAGCCTCATCAGTGCTTGGGTGATCTTCTTGATCAAATGCTGAGCAATTGGCATTAATCTGACTTGGAGTGTAAGGCTCAATATGGAAGTTTGCAATAGGTTCTGACCTGATTGTAGCCTTAGTTCCATACCTCATTCTGAACAACATGTGTGACCAATCAGCAGACAAATATCCCCCAATCTTGGCTGTGAAGTCCCTTGACAAGCATAGGGCAAAGAGTGGTGGAAGGTCTATGACTGATACATCTTGTAAAACAACAACATTTGGACATGCATGCAAGGTAAGACTCAAGTTTCTAATCACTCCAACTATTGCTACTGTTGTCCCATCTAGCTACACTACCCCTTTGGATATTGTTTCATACTGGAGCCCTAGCTGATCAGCTATTTGTTTAGGCATTACCGAGCTACTTGCCCCGGAGTCTATCATGCAATTGTGCACTAATTGATTTCCAATGATCAATGAAACATAGAAAGGAGGGGGTTTCAACATTTTACCTTGTTGTCCTCCATGATTTCCCTCAGGCATGCAGCATTTGTAAGTACCTTCTCTTGCCTTTGGACCTGTTGATTTGAAGTGGACCAGTCCTTCATGGCAGCTTGTAGCAGATCTCTTTGGCCTGGGATAGATAGGGATTCCCACATTGATATATTAACATTAGTCTTCTTCATCTGATCAATGATGTTGAATGGGGATGAAGTATCCTTTTGCTGTCCCTTTGCTTGTACATTCACTCCTTGCATGTGGGCAGCAACAACTGGTATTTGAGTTGGCCTAGGGGCTGTTCTTGGCTGCCCTTGTGCATTTGAAATTGGATTTTGTTTGCCAACCACTTGTGGAACCATAGAAGGTCGTGGATTGGTTGGGGCTAATGGCTGTTCTTCACCCAAATTCCTCCTTTTTGACCTTGTGTTGGCTGCAACACCTTGAGAAACTACTTGGTTCATGCCACAAAATCCTCTCTCTTGCCAATTTACCAATGTGGTGTCATTTGGGGCTGATTGCTGTTGGAATGTTTCTTGTTGTTGGCTGTTTTCTTGACTGCTCTCACCCTCCACACCAGTAGTTGTCACCATTAATGCTTGATTCAAAGCACCATTGAAGCACATGGATTGATTATGAGGCTCATTGCATGGAAAACACCAATCATACTCCTGGCAATGTTGTTTTGTGTTGGCACCAATGCCTTAGAGGCAGATATGGCATTTGGATTATAGGGCTGAAATGGTCTATTAGGGCAGGAGGCCTTGTTTGATTTATATTTGCAGCTAGATTAGGTGGCCTTTGTGGTTGGTATGGCTGCCTGTTAGGCTGAGCTTGGGGTTGATAAGAAGGTCTAAAACCTTGGGCTTGCTGCCTTTTGAGAGTAACCAGCTCATTGCCTAGGTTTTGCAATTGCTTCATGACTTCTTGAAGCTCATTTGGGGCACTTGGAGATGAAGTGGAAGCTTCATTTGAACTCTGATTTCTAGGAGTGGGAGAAGGAGCCAAATTAGGTGCTTGATTGGTGTTTGGGCTCTCTAAACTTGGAAACAATGGCATGGGAGGTCTAGGGGCAAGTTTTCCAGCTTGGATCAAACAATTTTCAGCCCTAATGGCAATGCTATAAGCCATAGGGATAGTTATGCCTCCCATGGACTGAATCAACATAGAAATATCAGAATTTAGAGCTTTGAGATAGTAGAGAAAAGCACCTTTTGCTGTTGGCCTGACTGCCACTGGAATTCTCTCCCAAGTCTTTTGAAATCTGAAGTTGAAATCGGTCAGCTGCTCATTGGGAGCTCTCTTGATGGTTGTCAACTGCTCCAAAAGAGACAAGTTGTCTCCCTTTTCTCCAAATTGCTCATGAAGTGCTATACACAACTAATTCCAATTTGTGATAGAACCAGCTCCAAGGCTCCTAAACCATTGCAATGCTTTACCCTTGAATGAAGATGCCAGTAACTTGACAGCCACTTGCATCTCATTGATTTCATGGATTGCACAAAGGTTAGCAATGTCTTTAACATGATCACCTGGAGTAGTCTGATTTTCTCCAGTGAAGTAGGGAATGTTCTTCAAGGCTGCAATAGGAATTGGATGTTGTGCATTGAGGGCAAGTGGGCTGCTACCTATGAAGTTGACATAGGGGTTGTTTTGTGCCATTCTAATTGGTCTTAAAACCCTTGTTGACTGAATGAAAGGCCTACCAGGTGGAGGAGTTGAGAGAGTTCTGTTTGGTGGAGATGGAGACCTTTGAATCCTTCTTCCTCTTTACCTTCTTCTTGGAGATAATTGCAGGTATTCAAACAACACTTCTTCTTCTCCAACTCTTGACCTTGTGGTGACTCTTCTCATGAGTTTTCAGCCTGCACTGCTGAAACCAGTTGATTCTTCCCCTTGGAGTCACCAGATATGCAAATAATAGCTCTTTTCAAGCAAGAAAATTGCAGCAGATGCACATCAACTTTGCTGCAATAAAAATGAGACCTCTAGTGTCCCACCGGCGTGCCAAAACTGTTAGTGCAAAATCACAACACCCCTGGATGCAAATCAAGGTTCTAAATGATGTCTTAGGCATCCAATGTGATTGCACAACATGGAAACCTCTCTCCAAGTGTGGGACTTGTGAAACTGAGAGAGGAATCTCCAGATTAGAGGCTGGTTCCTCAAACTCCTCTGATTTAGATCTATATTTGCACAACTACAGAGGTTCAGATCCTAATCCTACTCTAAATTGCAAGGAGACAGGGATAGAAATGCAAAAATTGAAACTAACTAAAGATGGTGATGCACCAAAAGGAGTGGTGAATATTTTTGTCATGCAAATAGACACAAACCAAAGATTGCAACATAAAACATACACAGACTGATAAGATATAATTTAGGATCTGAAATGAAGCAAATAATACAAACAAAGGACTAAAACCCATTCACAAAGCTTGCATTATCATTTCCAATGTCAAAACCACTGCATTACAACCTCAGAGAGGTAGAAAACCTGTTACAATATTTGAAGAGGTCTGATTCTTGCAACAATCACTTGCTGGAGGTGAAAGAAGAAGTTTTTTTATGCCAAAAAGTGTTCCCCCTTAAGAAATGAGCCAAATCTGGCTTTTACATTGCATGGGTCGAGCCCAGGAGAGAGAAAATGTACAAAACGTGGGAGCCCATTCCTCATTGACTACAAATGCATTAAAATGGCATGGGGGACCTTAAAAACCCATACCCTGTCATTTTTGACCAAATTGGAGGAGAATGCGACCCATCCTGCATTAAATTTGGTCGCTGAAAGGTCATTTCTGCCCATGGACACGTACCAGAGCCATTTTTTGAATTTTCTCTCTTGAAACTGAACCAAAATTCAAAATTGACCATGAAATCCTATAGATAATTTCATAATCTTTCCAATGATATGAAGAACGTGCAAATCCGAGCTCTGGATCAAAAGATATGAAGGTTTGAAGTTTTAGGGCAAAACGGCCCAAAAACGGATGTCGGGCAAAAAATTTTAAATTTTGACCTTTTTGCATTTTGGAAAAAATTTTTGAAAATTTCCACGCTCCACCGGTCGGATGCCACGTGTCAGGTGCTGGTTCACTGAGAAATTCTCTCTCCTCCACCTTTCCGCGGGCTTTCCTTGAAATTTCGACCTTTTTAACTCTTTGGAAAATTTTCCATTTTTTCCCCGTGCCCCGCCACTTGGGACACGTGGCACGCTTTGGTTGGTTGACAGGGGTGTGGGGGCATCTTTTACCTTTTAGTTTTTTGGCCAAAACTTTTGCCAAATTCTCCAAGTCCTCCCCGAGCTCCGCACTCCCCTTCTCCTTAGGACACGCGCATCCTCTTTTTGGCTGGCTTGGGCCAACGCTCTAAACTTCACCTTTGAAAACTCGGCAAAACATTAAGTAAAAATCTCACCCTTTCCTCCACCACTCCATCCACGAAGACACGTGGCACATTCTAATTCATCGACGGCTCTTTCATCTCTTTGCCCGCCCGCGTACTTCTAGCCTGGATGTCCCAAACTGTTTGGGACAAATTTCTCCGATCCACCCGATTCGGGCTTCCCTATCCCTCTTTGAGGTGAAAGACACGTGGCACATTTCCATTGGCTCTCGGCTCCTTCAGCTTTTCACGTCCCTCGCGTCCCTTTGTTCCAACTATCCCGGACTGTCTGGGACAAATTCTTCCAAACTGCCCGAAATGGGCTACCTTTGCTCTCGACCACTTCGCCTTTTCGCGTCCTTCACATCCTCATGGCCCAGATGTCCCAAAATTATCCGCACAATAGTTAGTCAATTTTTTCACCTTCGCCGGTTCACCTTTTCACGTCCCACATCCCCACGGCCCAGATGTCCCTTTGCTGCGCGGACCGCCTGGCGGCTTTTCACCGATTCGCGCCCGACGTCCCAACTGTCCCAAGGGCTGCTGCCGAGGACTAGGACTTAGCCAATTTTCATGATTTTTTCTGCCCAAGCTTGTTTTTTGCAACTTTTTCACCTTTTTTAGAACTTGCTCTTTTCTCCTTGGACAGGAGAGTTAGAAAAAAGCCGAGGGGACCCTAAACATGATTTTTGCCTCAATCAATCTATCTTGCTTTCATTTTCAAAGGAAAAGTACATGGCAGCTATAGTGAGTCAAAGATTCCTTAGCTTTGATAGTTATTGACAGAGTTTGGATTCCCACTAGATTCATTGACTGTACTTTGGTGTGACAACCAAAGTGCAATTCACATTTCTTGTAACCCAATTGAGCACCAGTGGACCAAGCATATTGAGATACACATCCACTTCATTCTTCATCACATTTAGGATGGAGTTATTTTCTTAGAGTCTAATCTGACTCATAAGTAGGTTGTAGACATCTTTACGAAGCCTTTTGCATCACCTCACTACCTTGAGTTGCATGGAATTCTTGGGGTTTCAGAAGTTGTTCTTGAGAGTGTTAGTGAGAACATCTTCCTTCTTCTTTCTCTTTCCTTCTAGCACGATTCTTTTCTTCTTTTATTTTGATATTTCTTCATGGATATATTGTACATGAGTACCACATCATACCTAGTTACCGGGACTCATAATGTGGGCATGCCACTTCTATTTTTGGCCCTAAATTCACTTGTGGGGGTGTTAGAGTAGGTATTTACCTTAGCTCATGTTCACCTAGGTACTTTATTTACCTCTATTGTATTTATCCTCACCCACTTATGTGTGTGGATATTTCTTTTATTTATTTAGATATTAGGAGATATTATCTAGTTGTTAGGTACAGCTTCTTTTCTTGATCTATGATATTGACTAGTTCTTTCCTTGATCTATGGTATTGACTAGATCATTGATGTTTAGTTCTCTCCTAAATCTAAGGTGTTGACTAGTTCTTTCCTTGATTTATGGCTTGATCTCGCAACCTTGACTTGTTCTTAGATTTTTATTCCTTGCCTATATAAGTAAGGCCCATTCTCATTTTATTTCATTGACTTCCATAATAATATAAGATATTCTTTTGCTCATTTGTTTGCAAATGTTTTGGTAAAGTTATTCTAGAAAATTTCTTTCATCTTATTGATCATGGTGTTTGATTAACATCTGATTTCTTGGCTTGGTACAATTTGGGTATAGTTCCTTTTAAGATGCACCCAAGAAAACACATTGCAAATTTTATTGTTTCGTGTAGAATTCTTGGATTTGAGCATGAGGATGTATCAATAAAAATATTTCTTGATACTTTAAAAGATAATTCCATAGAATGGTTCTATCATCTCCCAAATTGGTACCACTAGAAACTGGAATACAATGCGGACTCAATTCAAGATTAGATTTAAGCATGTTGAATATGTCCATGCAATATTGGCTCAATTTTTATAGATGAAGAAAGAAACCTATGAGCCTATGCAGTAATTTTTTTCCAAATTAAAAAAATTGGTTAGTAAGATCACAACTACTACTCATCCCATTAATCAATATCTAAAATTCTTCTTCATTAATTCTCAACTACTTGAGGTGAGTTATGCATTGAGGAGAGCCAATATTGATAATGTTAATTTTGATCAGCAATTTTCCATAAGTGTAGAAGATGACTTGATAATATTGGGAAAGTTGAGAAAGGAACCACCCAAGGCCGAAGCCTCTACTTTAGGTAGAACAAATTCGAGCAGCTTAGTTCAAAAGATGAAAAATGATATGATTCTAATCAAGAAACAAATTTCCAAGAACATGTCATATAAGGACATTCCATGAAGGAATTTTCAACCTAGGAACCATCTTCCTCCTTCTCAACCAAAGCTAGAAATAGAATCTCATCTTGTTAAAGTTCTAGTGAATGTAACCTATGAATTCCATGAGCACTATGATGAGGTAGAAGAAGATGAGATGGAATAATGTGGAGAAGAATACAAGGACATTTAAGAAGAGGAAGAAAGCTCTCAAATCAATTATCTCACCTGCGAAGGAGTGGGAAATGATGATGATAATGATGAAGTAGTTGCAAAACATGAACAACCTATCTTATGATGTCATCACTAGAGAACAATTCAATTAGAAGAAGGAATTTGTGTAGCTTGCAAAGAAAGAGAATTCTATGGAAGCTCGAACACCATTGCGGTAGTCAAAAGAGGAAGAACATCCATCCCAACTATTGCTGCTAAAAAAGTAAGTACGCCCTTCCATCTAATAATTCTTCTTTTACCCATTTACCTAAAGTACCTACACCTTCCACTCCCGTGTCTAAATCACCCTCAACTTACAAAGCTCATAAGCCTAAAACCTCTACTATGTCAAATCGATAAACCTAATCTACCTCTTGGTATTTTGATATCATTGATCATATCAAGAAAACCAAATTTCAGATTTTGAAGCCTAATTTTACCGGACTCACCCTAAATCCTTCACTCAAGTTGTTGAATTTGTCAAATCCAATCCTAACTAGTCACCCACAACTTCTAAAGGCCTTTTTCCGACTCCCAACTCTCCTTCCCACAGATTTTAATGGCTTCTACACCTTCCACTTCAGAGAATATTGAACCATTTTATGTCACACTACTAATAACTGGTCATAAACAAAGTAACTATGTCATTGACTCGGAGCATCAAAAATGTGATGACTGCAAAGGTTACTCATCTTTGTTGGCCTCACCCTCACTTTAACCTTTTGTTCATGCTACTCAATGGAGACTAAATAGGTTCCCCTCATTGGGAGAACAAAATATGTCCAGTATCTTTTGTTGCATTCCCGGAAAAGAGTCAAGGCCACAAACTTGGTTGCAAACATACCTCCTTATTATGGTATGTTGTTAAGTAGAAACTTATATAAAGAATTTGGAGGAGCGATACATATGGATTGGTATCATTCTCTTATCCCATCCAATGGACATATAAAGAAGTTTTTATTGGAGAGGCATGTTGAATATATTGTCCAAAAGACGTATGATCCTAAGAACAAAATTATATACAAAGATATTGGTCATGGAAATTATATGGTGATGTTTGAGAATGAGGATAAAACTCCCAAGATCATTCGGGATGATCCAAATGTAATTTAGATTCTTAAGTTTGATATAAGTTGTTCAACGGCTAGTTCCAGAGTATGAATTTTATTGGTCTCACCTGATGGTAAGCTCCACCCTTTCTCCTATAAGCTACAATTTGCTAACACCAATAATATAACTGAGTATTATTATAAAAAAAATAGACTATGAGGGTGAGTGAATCAGTCCTTATAAAAACATTTAAAATAAACTTCAGATCTGAAACTCAAAATACAATATCTAGATAGCCAAAATAACCGTATATACAACTTTTAATGTGTGCATACCATAAACCATTAACAATGCATGAACTCATGAAGACAAAAGAACACCATGAGAACACAAGATATAAGTGGGAAAACCTCAAGGGGAAGAAAACCCAATGAAACACAATTTTATATTGATATGTTTCAAATTTAGTGATTCACCAACCCCACAAGGAGCACCAACCCCTAGTTTAGTAGAGAACTAACCCTATAAGGAGCACCAACCCCTTATTTTGTGAAGCACAAACTCCACAAAGAGGCTAAAACCCCAAATATGATCAATCACCCACTCAACCACCTTATGATGTGTATATATCTAACTTGTTTCTTCCACAACTGATGGATATCCAATATTCAACTCGTTTTCCTTCACTCAAACCGTAGGTGAAAAATCTTCACAAAACAAGCTCCGCAATCACTCTAAAATTCATCAAACCCTTACTCTCATGTTATCTTATTTTTCTAAAAATTCAACATACTTATTTCATCTCCATTTCATCCTAACAAAAATTCTATAATTCTTCACCTAGGTCACTCCACCTTGCACACACTCCACACATCCATAAAAGCACCCAAAACATGCTTTTTATATGCATTTCATCTCTCAAAATTATGTCCAAAATTTTCCCTCCAATTAGTTCAACCAATACATAAAGGAAATATTTCAAATTTTAAATATAATAGCTAGAGGTTTCTCAATTAGGCCGCCTAGCCAAAAACCTCATTACATGTGCCAAAATGGCTCAAAACCCCATGAGCACATTCTTAAAAATGTCCTAAAATGAGTACCATAATATTTCATGACCTATGAACCCTTATATATGATTAAAATATCATAAAACATTAATACATGGTCTAAATAAATATCAACCAATCAAATTATTTCCTTTATTGGGCCCAGCCTCCCTTTACAATTCTCAAAATAGTTATTTCAACACCACTTAAACTTCATTTGATCACCAAATAACTTATACTCAACATAAAAATTCCATGTCACCACTGATAAGAAATTTCAAGACATTTAGAACACTTATAAATAAGTTATAAGTCATGTAACATCTTTTTCTTCAAACCACAACAAGATTTGACTTCACCAAATCAACTTGCCAAAAAATTATTTTCGAAAGGTTAGCTTATAAAATAAAATGTAAATGAATTCAAGACCTCAAAATGGATTCACGGGATGAAATATGAATCCTTTTTCACATTCCAAGTGATAGGAAGTATCAGCAATCCATCTCATGCTTCAAAAACATCAAACTTACACAAAAAAATAGATCCCGTCATGAAATACCAAAAATCTTATTTCTCAAATAATTCCCTAGAAAACATATCATATAATCTCATCATGAGTAAATAAATATATAAATTTAAATATATCTAAATATTATTTCTAACACCGCTTGCATAATCTAAAAATTCCACCTATAGCTCAAGATATGGCCAAAACATTGAACCCTACTATTTGAGATCCCAAAATAGCCCTTTGACTAGTGAACCTTTTTGGACCTCAAAACCTCCATTTACATTAATAAAATTTCACATTAATCTCATAATGGAAATTTAGTTCATACCTCATTTTCCAACTATCTCCTTAAACTGAAAAACTTCTTAAACTATTGTTTTCAAGTGGGGCCCACTCATCACCATGACCTCAAACTTAAATTTATAGAAATAAATCAGAGTCCTATACAGCATACACTCATCACATTTGATGAAACAATAAAAAATGGATAAAAATTCACCTTCTTTCGTCAACTACTCCTAGCTAGGGATTAATTAGGGTTTTCGAGCTCTTTACGTTCTTAACATTCGTTCATAAAAATAGGAAAATGAACTGACCTGATTATTTTTTTGAAACCTTTTAAACTCACCATAAAAGCATCCATGAAATCCACAAGGTCACATTCAAATCACATTATTCACAATGAGTATTAGAAGTTCAAATTTGAGATTGATTTTCACACGTTCTTGACCTTGTCTCACATAAACTATCATATCTTGCAAAATAATCATCATGGGAACCTAAATTTTTCTAAGAGAATCATCAACCATCCCTCTAACATATCAAATTATCATAATTATTACACCATGGCCAAATATTTCCATCCAATCTCATTTTCATAGCCTTACATTAAGGATTCTACCCATAGCAATTAGGGCCAACTGAAATAATGCAATAACTCATCAAGTAACCTCTGAAAATGACCCAAACATACCTCATATACCATTATATACCTATTTTAATGCTTACATGAACTTGTATAGTTCCAATCCACTATGTCACACCTTCTAGCATACATGTATGTTCCCAATGAGCACTTGTAACAAAGTGAAACACATATTCCTACATTAAGCCGCTAATGTGAGTGCTTAAGCACCCTCACATCATGATATCCATCATGCCAAAATGATTCCCAATCATCCAAGAATCTCACACAGTCATGTTACACCTCCTGGGCACTTGTATGTGCTTGCTAGAGAAATCATGCATCAATGAATCTCCCTATAGCAGTTGCTAGATATTTGAACCATCATGTTAGCACTTCAAACAACATCATAACATCATCCTACACCATCCACTTTTTTGTTAATGTGGTTTTTCATCAATGACAACACATATTAGGCCTACATGCTAACAATCTCCCCCTTTTTACATTAATGATAAAGGCTAACATATGGCTTACCTCATTCACTTGTATTAGATTCACACCTTTATGCTTTGGTTAGAAACATCAACTAAAGGGCTCAATTAACTCTTTCTCTTTATTTTTTTCTTCATAATAGACTTTCAAATAACAAGCTCCCCATGGAATGATCACTACCAATATATGAATATCATCACTAAGCCATTAAAAACATCATCTCACATTGTTTGGGGGAAAATATTCATTTTCCATCTCTTAAGCATGAAAAGAAGATACTTTTCCTCTACATCCCTATTTTGAACATCTTGAGATCATTGTAGCAGCAAATACATGAATCAAATTTCACCATAACCATGCCAACAATGTCAAATCAACCATACTTTACCATTACTTCATCATTCTAGACAAGGATCCATGATTTCTAGGCCTAAATCATGCATATCAAGGCATAATTTTTCTCTTTATACCATTTAAGTCACCAACAACCCTTAATAGACCTTTTAGTGTATTTTAGGCCAATTTCATCATCCACCTACATGACCACAAAGCTATGATTCAAGCTAAAAGTACCCATTTTGGCTTAAAGCCTATATTCTAGCTCCTGAGAACAAATTTGGACAACCAACACTACAATCATGTTTTGAAATCATCATTTCATATTTCACACAGTCTTAAATACCATTTCAGTTTTCCATAGTCATATTTAAGACTGAGTTAAGATTTCAAAATCCCAAAGACAATTCAAATAAGGAGAAAAACCCTCCAACATACCTTTATTTTGTTGGAATCGTTATTTTCACCTTTAAGAGAGATATTCACAAGCTCCCCTTTTCCTTGTAGGTATAAGCAACATGTTTACTAGTCATACCCCTATTCCCGAGTCTTATAACACTATCTCGAGTCTTGTTCGAGGGTCAAGATCAACATGACAGGTCTAAACTTGACTATTTTAGCTCATAAACTCATTACTTCAATCATAGTCATCATGAAAGCTTCATACAAAGGATTTATAAATGCCAATATTACTTCAATCCAATTGTCACTCATGTTAATCATGATTACCTATAGGCCTACAAGTATCAATTGGAAAAGAACATTGTTTTCAAGTCTTTTTAGGCAATAACCACCTCCTCTCAATAACTACAATCTCTTGCAAATTATGAATAGGTGAAGAATCATATTATTTAAAATGATTGGGATCATTAAGACTCATTTCATACATTTGAAACCATGCTCAGCCTCTTCTTATACATGTAGATGTTTATCTCCTTCATGGAGCAACAGATTTCCCTCTAAAGAATAAGACATTATTCCTATAACCACTATTTGTAAACCAAAAAATGAACATACCTTTTAGGTGAAATTGAGCTCTAAAGAACAAAGTACATACCACTGAAACAACTTAACTCTATCATATTGACCATTTTGAAGCTTGTATATTATCATCTTTCAAAATTTGACTCATACAAGTACTCACAAGTTGGGATCATTATCATATAAGTTTTCCAAGCACTGTGAAAACCTAGCACTAGTATGGACACATCAAGAAGCATGCCAAAGATGAGAAAATACATAACTCATACCTCAGACCCAGTTATCTCTACCACTATATTGGAGAATGAATGATTTTTCATGAATTATGATGAACCACTAACAAATTTTCTTGAGAAACAAACAAGAGCATCAGGGAGGTATACTTGATTACTTATTATGCCATCACAACATTTTCAATATCATGTCACAACTTGAGAAGACCAAGAAGTAGTGTTTTGGTAATCAAACCCTCATCACTATGCAATTAAATAAAATCACCAACTCTATCATTAATATTTGGAACTGCATGTTTACCTTGAGCTGCAAATCACCATCATCCTTTAGCCACATGAGTCTTCATGAAAGGTACATAATTTCAATCCAAAATTCTATCATTTGAGAACTCAAACTTGAGTTTTCTTGGATGGGTTGTGCACTTCTAGTCACAGAGCAATGAGGTATCTATTTTTCTTGAATTTATCCCATGTCTTCTTACAACTTACAAAGGCACATTCCAATAACATATTCAACTATGGATAACACCTTCTCAACTTGTAGACACCATGAACCATAAAATTCATATACCTATAGCCATCTCTCCTTTTGTTTGCATCAATGTAATTTTTCACTTTTTTACTGTTAGAGTCAACTTTTTAAAGAGAAACCTAATCAAAATGGAATTTTTCACCTCTGAGCATCTTCAAGAACACCTTTGAGAGACTTCAACTAGTTTTGGATACCTGAGTAACACCATTTAGGAGAACAAGATACTTTCAAAGACTCATACTTAACCACATACCCTTAAGGAATGGTAACACCCTTGATTTGAATTATAGACATATTTTTCAATGCAACTACAAGACTTGTGACCTATTACACATGAAGAACATTAATATGCAACCAAAAGGACCATTTGAGGCTCTTGAAAACTCTAATAAAAATATCTTATGACACATTCATGTAAGAGAATACATTATAGACCAATGATACACCAAGACAAACATATATGCATCCAAATGACATGATTATGAAACCAATACCAATGACACCTTATGGATTTTGAAAGGGACATGTTAGGATGAATCTAGAACATATAGGTCTCACCATATATGAAATACACATCATTAGAGCTCAAGAACAAACCACTTAAGAAACTAACTTCAACTCAAAAATGCAAGACAAAATGTCATGGCAATCACATAAGAACCATCATAATGATCAAAACAAGACTTTGAAGATCATAACATTTACATACCTAGATTCTAAAGTGATGACACACAATAACATAAAATACTCCCCCTCATCTATATGCTTCATTTGTATTGGTACACCTCCATGAAGCATAGTGAAGGCATACATGATCCATAGAGACCTAAAAGAAAGTCTTGAAGATGTCCTAAGATTTCATGGGCACCTATAAAATAATTCCATCTTCCCTTCCTTTCTCTGAGATCTGATATACACTCCTTATTCCACCAATTTTTTCATTTGAGGACACACTATTATCTCTCTTAGGTTCTCACACCCTTATAGGGGAATTGCATTCTATCCCTCTGAACACCAAACATTTGCACTCTAGGACCTAAGTAACCTCTTATTTGACCTTGGGAGGCTTGAAAATAGTTCCTAGCTAGATGACCAATATTATCACAATAATATCATACAACCGAGTTCTTTTTTGTTAACCCTTCATTTTGACTAGGTGTATCATGCAAATGGTACCTAGCAATGTGTCCTTGTTCATTGTAATTATATCATACTATCCTCTTGGAAAACTCACTCCTATTGTCTTTCCAAGGATGATCATCTCTAGGATATCTTCTATGCTCTTTAGATTTATGACCAAAAACATTACAAGTAAAATAATGATCATTGAAAGTTATTTCACACCTTGAAGCTTGGGGTTATCTAATGGACCTTTTTCTTTCATTGTTTTTAATAGGAGTCACGTTCCTTTCCTCTTTCAAAGTGTTTTTTTTATTCCCTACTTTAAATACCAACTTCTAGCTCAACTTATTTTTCCTTAGACTCTTGTTTGAAACCCAAACCAGTCCTATCATTTATAGCCCTTTTTAACTAAGTAGGTTATCTAGATCTTTAGTACTCTTCTAAAATTTTTGCAAGGGCAGAGTATTATTACTAGTTTCTAGAAGTTCATACCTCAAAAAATCTATATCTTGTTCATATTTGGTGCATAAATTATCCTTATCCTATATATTAGAGACAAGAAACTTTACCTTATCGTCTAGCACTTTGTTTACCTCAATTAGCTTTATCGAATCAATGACATACTTCTCATCCATCTTATGAAATTAATTTTCATATTCCTTATTCTACAAGGTCAGTTTTTCCTTCTCTTTTTTAGCTTTTCTCATATTCCCTTTTTATACTTTCAAGATCACCTATGTCCTCTTCACACTCATTATCATAAAACATACCATAACAGAAAATAAAGTCACCTAGAAGAGAAGAACCATCACCTGAACATGTCATATATTGTTTAGTCGTGAACAAAGCTTCATTACCTAGTATTTTGTACTCATTTTCAGATACAAAATCTGACACACCACTACAAGCATCTAAAAATCATCATCTTGATTTGAGTAAAAAATTCTTTTCTCATTTTTGTAATTAGGTTTCTTAATACTTGTCTTGCCTTTTCCAAACTTGTAGTTCTTCTTCTTAGGTTATTCCTCTTGACCTTCATCATCAACATTCTCTTTCTCATGCATATGAGGAAATTTAGTAGAAAAATGACCTACTCCTACACACATGAAACATTTGAAAGAGAGTTTACCTTTATACTTACTAGAACCTTCTTTCATTATTGTGGCTAACATAGAAAAAAGCTCATCATCTTCAATATCTACAGTGGTGTCAACCTTCTTTACTTCCTTGTCATTTGTCTTCATTTTAGATTTGAAAGAAATCTGCTTCTTGTCTGATTTTGAGTCACCTATCGTCATTTCATAAGCATTCGAGTATTACTATGCAACTCATCCAATGTAAAATTGGTTATATATTTAGATTCTTCTATAGTAGACACTTTAGAATAAAACTTAGATGATAAGGACCTTATAACCTTTTGAAATAGAAATTATTACTATAGTTCTTCACCTAAGACTTTCATGTTATTCGCAATTTTTATCAACTCTAATAAGGTATGCAGCAATATCCTCATTATCATTCATTTTTAGACTTTCAAACTAATTTCTGAAAGTTTGAAGTTTTGAAATTTTTACCTTTGAGTAACCTTCATAGATAAATTCAAGATTTTCTCATGCATCCTTTGCATTCTTGCAATGAATTATCTTACCCATTTCTTATTCTCCAAGTCCAATTAATGGGAACTTAAAGCCTTTGAGTTGTTGGTATAATCAGTCTTCTCTTTTTCGGGTTTTGGAGAAGTGGTAGGCTTATAAGCATTTTAAAAAAATTCCCAAACATGAAAACCTTGTGCCAGGATGAAGGTCTTCATTCTAATTTTCCATAATCAATAATTTACTCCATAAAACATAGGTGGCTTCCCAATCACACAACTGCTTGTCATTTTTTGCTTCAGGATCTCCTTTCAAGTTGTCAAACTTCTGCAAAAGGACTAGCTTTGATACCAATTGTTAGAAGAAAAATGGACTAAGAGGCGGGGTTAATTATTATTTATAAAAATTTCAAATTAAAATTCAGATCTGAAACTCAAATTACAATATCCAAATAACCAAAATAACCACTTATACAACTTTTAATGTGTGCATACCATAAACCATCAACAATTCATGAAACCATGAAAACACAAGAACACCATGAGAACACAAGATATAAGTGGGAAACCCTCAAAGGGAATAAAACCCACTAAAACAAAATATTATATTGATATGTTTCAAATTTAATGAGGCATCAACCACAAAAGGAGCACCAAACCATTGTTTAGTAGAGCACCAACCCTACAAGGAGCACCAACCCCTAATTTTGTGAAGCACCAACTCCACAAGGAGGATACAACCCCAAATATGATCAAGAAACCAATCAACCACATTATGATGTGAATATATCTAATTTTTTTCTTCCACAACTGATGGAGATCCAATATTTAGCTTGCTTTCCTTCACTCAAACCCTAGGTGACAAATCTTCACAAAACATGCTCCACAATCACTCTAAAATTCATTAAAACCTTAAGATCATGTTATCTTATTTTTCTCAACCTGAAACACACTTTTTTTAGATCGAATTCATCCTCAAAAACATTATATCATACTTCACCTAGGTCTCTCCACCTTGCACACACTCCACATGTCCCTCAAATCACGAAAAACATGTTTTTATATACATTTCATCTCTCAAACTTAGGCCCAAAATTTTCCCTCCAATTGGTTTGAAAAATACATCAAGAAAACATTTAATTTTAAATATAACAGCTACAAGTGATCCAATTAGGCTGGCCTAACCAAAAACCTCATTACATGTGCCAAAAATGGCTCAAAACCGCATGGGCACATTCTTAAAAATGCTCTAACACGAGCACCATACTTGTTCATGACCCATGAACCCTTATAAATGATTAAAATATCATAAATTTTTTAGAAATGGTCACAATTAATATCAACAAATCAAATTATTTCATTTTTTGGGCCCAATTCCCTTTGCAATTCTCAAAACGGTTGTTTCAAGCAACTTTTAGCACGCTAGAAACTTCATCTGATCATGAAATCACTTATAATGAATATAAAAATGGAATGTGACCACTCAAAATACATTTACTCAACTTTATAGTACATATAAATAATTTTGAATTCGTGAAACGCATTTTTCTTCAAACCCCACCAAGATTTGCCTTCACCAAATCACCCTACCAAAAATGATGTTTTCAAATATTATCTCATAAAATCCAATATACATGCATTAAATACCTAAAAATAGATTCATTGGATGCAAAATTAATCCTTATTAACATTATATGTTATAGGAATCATCACCCAATCCATCTCATGATTCAACCAACATCAAACTTGCACAAAAATAGATCATATCTTGAATTGCCAAAGACCTTCTTACTCAAAGAATGACCTAGAAACCATATAATATTAAATAATCATGAATAAATCCATACAAAAATATAAATACCTATGAATCCTTTTTCCAAAACAACTTGAATAACATCAAAATTCCACATATAACTCAAGATATGCCCAAAACATTGAACCCTACTATTTGAGATCCCAAAACTACGCTTTGACTAGTCAACCTATTTAGACCTCAAAAACTCATGAACATGCATGATCATGTCCTAAAACCTCCATTTAAATTAATAAAAATTCACATTCATCACATAATGGAAATTTAGTAAAACCTTATTTTATAATTATCTCCTCAAACTAAAAAACTACAGCAACTTCTATTTTCAAGTGGGGCCCACTCATCACCATGACCTAAAAATTACATTTCTATAAATATATCAGAGTACTCTACAACATCCAAACATATAATTTTATCAAGCAATCAAAATCGGGTCACAATTCACCTTCTTCTGACAATTGCTCCTAGCTAGGGTTTAACTAGGGTTTTTGACCTCTTTACCTTCTTAATATTTGTTCATAAAAACGTGACAATGAAATGACCTCATTATTTTTGTGAAACCTTATAAAATCACCTTAGAATCATCCCTGAAATCCAAAATTTCCCATGTAAATCACATGATTCACAATTATGTTGAGTATGGAGCTAAATTACTCATGTTTTATCATGCAAATAGAACTTCTTTGAAGTTGTGATAGAACTTGACACCGGTTAGAGTGTGACCGACATTAGTCGTGTAAGTTGGAACCGATGACGGTTGGGAAGAAGCTGACATCGGTTACAATGCAACGATTTTTAAATTAACTCTCGATGTTTATTTCTATTTTTAGAATTGTAATAGATTTAATGAATGTAATTGCATGGCTAAGTGCCCTAAAGTCTTAAACGACTATTTAAAGCATAAAGCTAGGGTTTAGAATGAGAGGATTGATCATAATTACAAGATAATTATGTGAGAGAGAATTCTTGGTGAAGAATCAAAAAGCTTGAAGGAAGAAAGTACTAAACATCTGAGAAGTGTAGAAGATTGTAAATATTCATTGTATATCTTGTCAAAGCTTTGGATAATAGATTGGCTTGTTTCTTGGTGGACGTAGCCCACACTGGGTGAACCACGTTAAATCTGGTGTTGATTTATGTCTCTTGTTTTGTATAATTCTTTTGGTAGAATATCCACTTTTATTTGCATGTATGCTTAGATCTGATATATTATCTGTACAACCGGTGTGCTAACCCCAACAACTAGTATCAGAGCTTTGTTTGAGGGTTTTGTGTGTTGATAAATTTACTCACAAAGGGTTTTCTGATTGAGTGGGAGCTACAACAATGACAAAAGATAATAAATACAAGGTAGAGAAGTTTGACGGCTGAAATTATCAATTATGGAAGATACAGATTGAGGATTATCTGTATCAGAGAGATTTTTACTTACCGTTGGATGAGAAGTCTAGACCTACGAAGATGACTGATGAAGAATGGAAGATTCTTGACAGAAAGGCTTTGGGATTTATAATATTGAGCCTAGCAGCATTCGTGGCTTCCAATATTATAGAAGCGGCTTCTACGGTAGACTTAATGAAATATCTTGATAATTTATATGAAAAACCTAGTGCTTCAAATAAAGTTTATTTGATGAAGAAACTTTTTATTTCTAAGATACATGAAGGTGAATCTACCTCTAGTCATTTAAATGATTTCTAATCTATTGTAAATCAGTTAAAATCGGTTTCAATACCATTTGATGATGAAGTAAAAGCACTTTTATTCTTATGTTCTTTTCCTGATAGTTGGGACAACTTGGTAATGGTTGTTAGTAATACAACATCTACTAATAATATTTTGAAGTTTGATGATGTGGTTAGTATAATCTTGAATGAAGAAATTCGCAGGAAAAGTATAGAGGAAACATCATCTGGAAATGCTTTGAATGTAGAAAGTAGGGGCAGGCAGAAGGAGAGATCCAAGAGTAAGAGTAATGGGAAATCAAAGTCAAGGGATAGTAGATCTAAATACAGAAGTAAGGGAATTATTTTTGGAAATGTGGAAAGAAAGGACATGCAAAGAAATATTGTTGGTCAAAGAATAAAGAGAACCAAAAACCAGACAAAGGTAAAGAGGTGAATCTTGTTGCATCAGAGGTAATGCAAGATGATCTTATTCTTTCTTTAGATAGTAGAATTGAATCATGAGTTTTAGATTCAGGAGCTTCTTTCCATGCAACCCCTAATAAGGGTTATTTCATAAATTATGTCCAGGCAATTTTGGGCATGTCTATTTGGGTGATGATGAACCTTGCAGTATTACTAGTAAAGGGAAGTTCATCTAAAATTGTAGAATAGAAATACATGGGTATTGAAAGATGTGAGGCATGTGCCAAGCCTCAGGAGGAATCTTATTTCTGCAAGGCAACTAGGTGAATCTGGTTGCATGGTTACTTTTACAGGAGACTCTTGGAAAGTCACCAAGGGTGATTTTGTTGTGGCAAGAGGTAAGAAGGTAGGAACGTTATATTTATCTACCTATATTATTGATTCCTTTTCTGTATTATCTACTTTAGATTCAGATGCATGCATGTGGCATAATTGGTTGGGTCATATGAGTCAAAAAGGAATGCATATCTTAAAGGCTAAGGGTAAGTTATCAGATTTGAAAGATTTAGATCTTGATTTCTATGAGCATTGTATCTTTGGAAAGAAAAAGAGAATGAGATTTTTCAAAGTTGGGGCCACTAAGAAGAATTAGAAATTGGAGCTTGTACACTCAGATGTGTGGGGACCAGCTCAGGTAGCTTCTCATGGTGGATCCCAATATTATGTTACTTTCATTGATGATGCTATAAGAAAGGTATGGGTTTACTCTATTAAATGCAAATCTAATGTTTTTAAAACTTTTAAAAGATGGAAAGCCCTTTTGACAATGAATCAAATTCTAAGTCAAAGTGCCTTAGATCTAACAATGGTGGTGAATACTATAGCAAGGATTTTAATGATTATTGTTTAGTGAATGGAATACGTAGAGAAAGAATGGTTCCAAGAACACCATAGGAGAATGGTGTTGCAGAGAGAATGAACAAGAAAATCATGGAACATGCTAGAAGTATGAGGATACATTCTGGATTGCCCTTGCAATTTTGGGTAGAAGCAGTTGATACAACAGGTTTATTTGATTAACCATGGCCCTTCAAGTTCACTAGATGGAGGAATACCAGAGGAAGCATGGAACGGAAAAGAGGTAGATCTTTCTTTTCTTAAATTTTTGGTTCAGAAGCTTTTGTGCATGTTGATAGAGAAAATAGAAAAAAGTTGGATGCAAAATCCAAGAGGTGCACTTTCATTGGTTATGGATCTGGTGATTTCGGTTTTCATTTTTGGGATTTAGAGAATTCTAAAATTGTTAGGAGTCGTGATGTTGAATGGAATGAAAAGAGAATGTATAGGGATCAAATTTTGGTACCCAAGGATGAGAAAATTGAGAAGTTTATTGATGAAAATGAACTCTTAGGTTTTACAGAAACACCTTTATAAATACACAGTAACCGTGGTCGGTTAGAACTTGACTAGCATTGGTCAAATGAACCACCAAAGGTTAGAAAGGAGAAGAACCATCGTCAGTTAGCTGAACCGACATCAATTAGAGGTGACCGGTGTCGATCACTATCAGAAGTTGATACTAATGTCCAGGAGGTCCAAATTGAGCCTCTAGTACCCCAAACTCCTGTGAGAAGGTCATAAAGGGTAAGTAAACTTCCAGAAAGATTTTCACCTTCTCTATTTTATCTATTATTGATTGATAGTGGTGAACCAGAAAGATTTGAAGAAGCAATGTAGGATAAAACTCATGTTCAGTGGGAGCATGACATGGATGAGGAGATGAACTCTTTGGAACAGAACCAAACTTGGGATTTGGTTAAATTGCCAACAGGAAAGAGAACATTGTAGAACAAGTGGGTTTATAAAATTAAGGAAGAAGAGGGTGGACAAAAAAGGTACAAGGCAAGGCTTGTAGTAAAGGGATTTACACAAAAGGTAGGTATTGACTTTGGTGAAATATTTTCTCCTATTGTTAAGATGACTTTTATTCATATTGTATTGAGTTTAGTTGTAGTAGAAGATTTGCATTTAGAGAAACTAGATGTGAAGATGGCTTTTCTTCATGGTGATTTGGATGAAGAGATTTATATGCAGCAACCACTTGGGTATGAATTCAAGGGTAAGGAGAAATTGGTGTGTAGGTTGAAAAATGTCCTATATGGGCTCAAGCAAGATCCAAGGCAATGGTGCATGAGATGTGATAGTTTTATGCATGAGCATGGTTACTTGAGATGTGAATCTGACCATTGTGTTTATTTCAAGAAGCTTGAAAATGAGAACTATATTATTTTGTTATTGTATGTGGATGATATGCTTATTATAGGATCTAGTATACAAGACATTGGTGAGCTTAAGAGAAAGCTATCTCACACATTTGCAATGAAGGATTTGGAAGCTGCAAAAAGAATCCTTGCATGCAAATACATAGAGATAGGAAAAACAAGAAATTGTATTTGTCTCAGGAAGATTATATCTACAAGGTGTTAGAAAGGTTCAATGTGCAGAATGCAAAACTTGTTAGCACACCTATGGCTGGACACTTCAAATTGAGTAGCGATTAGTGCCCTTAATCACAAGAGGAGGTCAAATACATGACATGAGTGCCATATGCTTCAGCATTTATAAGTCTCATGTATGCTATGGTTTGTACAAGACTAGACATTACATAGGCAGTGGGAGTTGTGAGTAGATATATGGCTAATCTAAGTAAAGAGCATTGGAAAGCAGTCCAATGGTTTACTCGTATTTGAAAGGGAAATATATCATAGAGTTATGCTATGGAGGTTCGAGATATTCCATTACGTGGCTATGTTGATTCGGATATGGCTGGAAATCGGATGGTAGGAAGAACGACAATTAGTAGGTTAGCCGTATTTTGAGATTGCAAAAGGTTGTGGCTTTGTCTACTACGAGGTAGCGAGTATGTTGTAGCTACGAGAGGGTAGCAAGGAGATGCTATGGATGAGTAGGTTCATGGAAGAGTTGGGAAAGGATCAAAGTAATTGTAAAATGTTCAGTGATAGTCAGAGTGTAATTCATTTGGCAAAGAACTCAGCATTTCATTTGAGAACAAAACACATTTAGTTGAGATATCACTTCATATGACATGTATTGGAGGATGGAAATTTGAATATGGAAAAGATTCATACAAGCAAGAACCCTGCGGATATGCTAATGAAGCCATTAGCAAAGGAGAAGTTGGAGCTACACTCCACTTCTATTGGTCTTCGAGTTTGAAACTTGAAGAGGAAGAAACAAAGCTTAGGAGGATCCAAGAATGGCGTTGTACAGGTATAGTGTACGTAATTAATCTCCAAGTGGGAGATTGTTGAGTATGGAGCTAAATTACTCATGTTTTAGCATGTAAATAGAACTTGCTGGAAGTTAACGATGCATCGACATCGGTTAGAGTGTGACTGACATCATCATCGAAGTAAGTTGAACCGATGACTATTGGGCAGAACCGACATCGGTTACCTGTGCAACAATTTTTTAATTAACTCTCGGGTTTATTTCTATTTTTAGCATTGGAATAGATTTAATGAATGTAATTGCATGGCTAAGTGCCCTAAAGTCTTAAACGACTATTTAAAGCATAAAGCTAGGGTTTAGAATGAGAGGATTGATCATAATTACAAGATAATTATGTGAGAGAGAATTCTTGGTGAAGAATCAAAAATCTTGAAGGAAGAAAGTATTGAACATCTGAGAAGTGTAGAAGATTGTAAATATTCATTGTATATCTTGTCAAAGCTTTGGATAATATATTAGCTTGTTTTTTGGTGAACCATGTAAAATCTAGTGTTGATTTATGTCTCTTGTTTTGTATAATTCTTCTAGTAGAATATCCAATTTTATTTTCATGTATTCTTAGATCTGATATATTGTCTATACAACCGGTGTGCTAACCCCAACAAATGAGTATCAGAAGCTCAAATTTGAGCTTGATTTTCACCTGTTCTTGACCCTGTCTCATATAAACTATCATATCTTGTAAAATACTCATCATGGGCACATAAAATTTTTAGAGAGCATATTAACTCATCCCTTTAATATATACAATAATCATAATTATTACACCATATCCCAATCTTTCCATCCAATCTCATTTGCATAACCTTACCTTAAGGATTCTACCCATAACAACTAGGGCCAACTTAAGTAGTGCAATAACTCATCAAGTAACCTTTTAAAATGACACAAAAATATCTCATATGCCATGATATACCTTTTTACATGCTTCCATGAGCTCATATAGTTCTAATCCACTCTATCACACCTCCTAGCTAGCATACCTACTCCCAATGAGCACACATAGCCAAGTGAAACACTTGTGCCTGTACTAAGACACTACTGTGAGTGGTCAAGCACTCTAAAATAATTCTATTCATCATTCCAAAATTCTTCCAAATCATCCAAGAATCTCACACTTTGTCAAGTTACACCTCCTAGGTACTGTACGGGCTTGCTTTAGAGCAAGCATGCATTCTTGAATCTCCTTGTAGCGATTCTTGCTAGATATCGAACCATTATGTTAGCACTTCAAACAACATCATAACATCATCATACAATATCCAATTTTTCATTAATGTGTTTTTAATCAATGAAAACACCTATTATGCATACATGCCAACAAGTACAAGGCACTTCTTCTTGACCTAGAAGTAGCAGGAAGATGGGAATTAAGAACATCGATGTGCAAGGTGAGGTAGAGCTTATCGTCAAGAAAGTTTGGGGAGATTTTTAGGTAAAAATCAAAGGCTTAAGCATTATAGAAATCTAGTTTTGGATTTTGTTGAATTATTAGATTATTTTTCAATCAACATTTTACCAAGATATAGTAATGTTATATCGGATCCTTTAGCTTCCTCTCGGGTCCGTGTTCATTCCTCACCCCGATATGAATTAGGATAAATTCATGGTAGAAATGATATTCAGATCTAGTGTTCTTGATAATGCTAAGAATTGGCATGCCTTTATTGAAGATCAAAATTTGATTTCATTTCTTAAAATGAAAGACAACTTGAGCAAAATTTACTTCTAGGAAGTGAGTTCGGTTATTGGGAATCCACCAAATCTTCCATGTATGAGGAAGGATTTGAAGAAGAATCGATCGAATGGTTGTATCAAAATCAAATGGAAACAAATTTCCTAAGGGGCTTGTGAGTTTGGAGGATTTATTTTATACGCGTGATAGATACATCATGGGAAAAATATTGCAAGAGGTTTTCCAATCATCTGAATTTGAAAAGGTTAGTATAGGAAGTGATGAGGAGCTAAAATTTATCAATATTGAAAAATTTTGTTTTGGTGAAGAGAGAAAGAAAATGGTTGAATTGTTGAAGAAGTACATAGATGTTATGGCTTACTCATATGATGATTTAAAAACTTTTAAACTAAGGGAAATGTAGCATTACATTCCCTTGAAGTTAGGTATTCAACCATTTCACCAAAAACAAAGGCAATACAATCAAGATTACAGGCACCATTTATTAGGAGATTCAAAATTACTCAATGTTAGGATAGTTTTCCCTATTCATCATTCAACCTAGATTGACAACAAAGTGTCTTTGATGAGAAAGAAGAGTGGAGAAATATAGATTTGTGTTGATTTCGACATCTAAATGAGGGTTCTCGCAAGGACAATTAGCCACTTCCCGTAATGGATTAGATTTTGCAGAAGTGATTGGCTCAGAGATTTTATCCATGCTCAAAAGATTTTTTAGGTTACAACCAAATTGAGGTGGACATGCATGATCGACATAAAACCACTTTCACTACTCCTGGGGTAAATTTACCTACAAAATAATTATTTTTGATATTATTAATGTAGGTGCAATGTTCCGTAGGGCAATGGACCTAGACTTTGGTGACTTGAAGAATAAATTCATAGTGATCTATCTGGATGATCTTACTATTTTCTCAAAGAAAATAGCTCACTTTCAGCACCTAAAGTCTATACTTCAAAGTTGTAGGGACCATGGAATTTCATTGAATCCAAAAATGTATTTCTTCAATGCTATAGATGGAAATTTGTTTGGGAACATTGTATCTAACGACACTATAAATATTGATCTAGAGTGGGTCCAAGTAATCTAGAAGATATCCTTACCAACAAGCAAGAAGGGTGTTCATTCTTTATTTGGGAAAATTAATTTTCTCAGAAGATTTATTCCTAAATTTGTAGAGATGACTAAGAACATAGCCCATATGATGAAATAAAAACAATCCTTTGATAGACTATTGAAGTGAAGAATGACTTCGAAAACAACAAGAGATCTATTTCCAAAACACCTACTATTTCTTATCCTAAATTTGATAAAGATTTTATAATCTATTATTATACCTCTGAGCACACCTTAGAAGCAATCCTGGTGAAAAATAATTTTCATGGATGTGAAGTGCCTATAACATTTATGAGTTATGTATTGAAGGCCCGTGAGCTGAAGTAATCTCAACTAGAGAAGAATTTATTCGTTGTGGTGAAAGCAGTGAAACAATTTCATTTCTACATCTAGAATTCAAACTCCAATGTGTTTTTACCAAATGTAGTAGTGAATTATTTCCTCACACATCAATAGTTTGGATCGAAACAAGGAAATTGGGTATTAAAATTCCAGAGTACAACCTTAATATCAATCCACCAATCTTGTTCTAGGTAAAGGTTTGTGTTAATTTCTTGCTAATGGTCCGAGGAGTGAATTAATTGAAAAAGATACTGATGATATTCCAATTATAATATTTCTAAGTTCAAATGATGATTAGTAAGCTTATATTTCTCATTTTCTCACCTACGAGAGAATGTCCGACGCATTTGAGTTCCAAAGAGTAATAATCTATTAAAACTAGAGCTACTCAATATGTACTTTAGGATAATTCTTTATTCAAGAGGGGAATTGATGGTCGTTTTCTCATGTGTGTTGATAAGGAGCAATAAAAGATAATACTTAGAGATTTCCTTGATCATGCCTGTGATGGCCATTTTTCTTCCTCAAAGACAACTTATAAGACTCTTCATGTAGGGTATTATTGACCAACTCTATTCAAAGATGCAATAAAATGGGTCTCAAAGTGTGAAGCATGTCAAAATAATTTGGGCAGAACCAAGTTAGCCACCTTGCTTCTCATAATAGTGGTTATTGAAGAGCCTTTTCAGAAATGGGGGATATATTTCATAGGAAATATTAATCCAAAGTACAGGTTACACACATGTTTTGAAATCCAATGATTACTTCATGAAAAGGGGGTGAAGCAATCCAAGTAAAGAGAAACACTTCGAGGTATTCTGTGATTTCATTAAGGAGAATATATTGGTCAGGTTTGAGATTAAAAAAAAATTGTTGTAAACAATTCCCCTAACATCTCTTCCCATGAGATTATTAATTTCTACTATGGGTATGGTATTTATCTTTCACATTCTTCTTATCACTATCCCCAAGGAAACAGGAAGGCCGAATCGACCAACAAGAACCTGGTAAAAATTATTAGGAAACTCGTAGATGAATCATAGAGGAATTGGCATAAGAAGATATATGATGCTCTCTGGGTAGACATGATCATGCAAAAGAGATCCATCGGGATGTCTCCATTTCATTTGATATATGGGATGAAAGTAAAATTTTAAGTAATAATGGAGTTTCCTACATTGCATCTTGCAAAATCTATTGAAGATGAAGAGTTATCTAGTGCCATGGAGAAAAGAGTTTTGTACCTACAAATTTTGGATGTAGAAATGCTATCGGTCATTGAAAATATTACTACACACCAGAAAAAATTCAAGCAAGTTTTTAATAAGAAAGCAAATTCTATGGACCTCCGTGTTGGAGATATTGTCCTACTTTAGGACAAAAGGCGTGAACCATGAGGAAGCCATGGTAAGTTTGATTCACTTTGGCTTGGTCCTTTCAAAATTCAGCATTTTTTTGGTGAAAATTCTTACTATCTAAGATATATGGATGGAAATTCCCTTCCATTTCCATATAGTGGTCAATATATGAAGTTATTCCAGTCATGAATAAATAGGGGTCCTTTGTATATAGTTCTATAAATAGTCTTATACAGTCTTTGCTTTTCATTTGTGTCTTGTGTTGTTTTTTCTATGTGTTTTTTTGTTTGGTATCATCCTATATAAATTTTCCCAATGGATAAAACACTAGTCTTGTAACCATGAGATTATGGGGTTCTTTTCCCTGTCTTGTTTTCACTATGTGTCAAGTCAATTCAATCCCTAGAAAGAGCCAGTTGTTGTCACTTACCAAAAAAATGTGTAATTTTTGAAAAGAATTCTATTGACCCATTTACCTAATTTTTGTGTCTTTTTGAAGTCTTGAGGAATGGAAAAAATCAAAACAATTAGTTATTTTTGCGTGTTTTGGGTCAAGTCCAGGTTTATTGTGTTGAGTTTGGGTTCAGAGGAACTATAGAACAATTCCTTTGGTCCTCCTGCTCCTACATCCCCACTTTAACTGAATTTCTCTCATTTAACTTTGTGTGGAATTTTCTATGTCCCATGGAACTATTCCCAAAGTCATTTGTTTCCCATGCAATTCATTTCATTTTGCAAATTGTTTCTACTATAAGATTTTTGGGAGTTTTAGGAACTCGTGAACCTTGTTTCCTCTAGGTATCCATTCCTCACAATCCTTTGTTCCCCATACTCACCTTCCATACGTAGGCCTAGTTTTTGATGGTTAATTTTAAGTTCTTTATTTCAAGTATTTTAGATAAATCACGCACTCCCGACCCTTGTTCATCTCGACACCTGTTCCTCACTAGTCCACATTTTCTCGCACTTAATGGAATTTGTTTTTTTGTGGGTACTTTGGATTTTTTTCCCTCAATCCCTTTGTTCCCTCAGGCCACTATTTACCCAAAATCCCATCATATCTGCAGTGTATGGGGAAAATGGTTAAAATTTTTCCATTAGCTTCTTTGTTCCTGCATTCCATTGTAACCCTCAAATTGGTCATTTTATCAATTTATTGTTGAACAAGAAGCTATCAAAGGGGTAAAATTGATTTATTATCACCATTTCAAGTCGTGAATATCACTTTGTCTTCTCATTTTCACTCATATGCCCTCAAAGAGGTTTATGGTCGTATATTGCTCAATTTTCATCCGTTTCCAAAATTCAAATTTTAGTGGGGTTGTTATCAAAGTTTCAATATTTCCATAGTAGAGGCAAGTCGTTCTAGGCCCATTTGATTAATTATAGTGGTATTTGATGTTTTTAATTCTCTCATTCAAGTTCTTCCCAAATCCATTATTGAGCTTTGTTTCTCTCGAGTCTTTTCCCCTACCTTTCACCATGAAGTTCCAAATGTAGGCTATGAGCATATTTATTCTCTAGAGACATCTCGTACCAAACATAGGAGATAATGATGTTAGAAACCTAAAATTAGGTGATATTTTGGGCTGAATTATCGATGATTTTCCCAACTTTGTCATGGACCAATTTATTAATAATTGTGGAATTACCTATGGTGTCAATTTTCCCCTCTCTATCCAGGTCTAATGATACTATCCTTTCCTGTGCTTCATGATTTGATCCAATAACTAATAAAATTAAAGATCCCCAAGGCTAGATCATTACCAAACTTGATGTGAACTATATAAAATCATCCCTAGGAATCCGTATGCTTGAAGACTCTAACACACTAACTTAACCCAAACTCATAATCTCATTGATCAAGATAAGGACATATACAAGGAAATGATAGCCAAATCATGACTCAGTGCCCCAAAGAGAGGATTTTCAAAATTTCCTAAGGTTCTATATAGATAAAATTTTAAGGAGGAAATGTTAGACATGATCACTCTTCTTGTAAGATTAATGGGCCTCCCTTTCATAAATGAGTTCCGCTTTTGGGTGTGTGTATACCTTAAAATAATTTGTGAATGGAAGAAAATTTTGAACTAGGGGAGATCATCTGTGAAAATATCACCGAGAAACAAGTGAATTTTTAGTAGAGTCAAACTTTTTATATGACCTCTTATCTAATGTATAAAATTTTAGCTTACGAGAATATGGGTGGGATTGTGAGATCAAGAAGACAAGAAGAATGAGTATGTTTATGAATTTATGGCTTGATCTCGCAACCTTGACTTGTTCTTAGATTTTTATTCCTTGCCTTTATAAGTAAGGCCCATTCTCATTTTATTTCATTGACTTCCATAATAATATAAGATATTACTGCTCATTTGTTTGCAAATGTTTTGGTAAAGTTATTCTAGAAAATTTCTTTCATCTTATTGATCATGGTGTTTGATTAACATCTGATTTCTTGGCTTGGTACAATTTGGGTATAGTTCCTTTTAAGATGCACCCAAGAAAACACATTGCAAATTTTATTGTTTCGTGTAGAATTCTTGGATTTGAGCATGAGGATGTATCAATAAAAATATTTCTTGATACTTTAAAAGATAATTCCATAGAATGGTTCTATCATCTCCCACTGGTACCACTAGAAACCTGGAATACAATGCGGACTCAATTCAAGATTAGATTTAAGCATGTTGAATATGTCCATGCAATATTGGCTCAATTTTTATAGATGAAGAAAGAAACCTATGAGCCTATGCAGTAATTTTTTCCAAATTAAAAAATTGGTTAGTAAGATCACAACTACTACCCATCCCATTAATCAATATCTAAAATTCTTCTTCATTAATTCTCAACTACTTGAGGTGAGTTATGCATTGAGGAGAGCCAATATTGATAATGTTAATTTTGATCAGAAATTTTCCATAAGTGTAGAAGATGACTTGATAATATTGGGAAAGTTGAGAAAGGAACCACCCAAGGCCGAAGCCTCTACTTTAGGTAGAAAAATTCTCGAGCAGCTTAGTTCAAAAGATGAAAAATGATATGATTCTAATCAAGAAACAAATTTCCAAGAACATGTCATATAAGGACATTCCATGAAGGAACTTTCAACCAAGGAAGCATCTTCCTCCTTCTCAATCAAAGCTAGAAATAGAATCTCATCTTGTTAAAGTTCTAGTGAATGTAACCTATGAATTCCATGAGCACTATGATGAGGTAGAAGCGATGAGATGGAATAATGTGGAGAAGAATACAAGGACATTTAAGAAGAGGAAGAAAGCTCTCAAATCAATTATCTCACTGCGAAGGAGTGGGAAATGATGATGATTATGATGATGTAGTTGCAAACATGAACAACCTATCTTATGATGTCATCACTAGAGAACAATTCAATTAGAGACGGAATTTGTGTAGCTTGCAAAGAAAGAGAATTCTATGGAAGCTCAAACACCATTGCAGTAGTCAAAAGAGGAAGAACATCCATCCCAACTATTGCTGCTAAAAAAGTAAGTACTTGCCTTCCATCTAATAATTCTTCTTTTACCCATTTACCTAAAGTACCTACACCTTCCACTCCCGTGTCTAAATCACCCTCAACTTACAAAGCTCATAAGCCTAAAACCTCTACTATGTCAAATCGATAAACCTAATCTACCTCTTGGTATTTTGATATCATTGATCATATCAAGAAGACCAAATTTCAGATTTTGAAGCCTAATTTTACCGACTCACCCTAAATCCTTCACTCAAGTTGTTGAATTTGTCAAATCCAATCCTAACTAGTCACCCACAACTTCTAAAGGCCTTTTTCCTACTCCCAACTCTCCTTCTCCACATAATTTGATGGCTTCCACACCTTCCACTTTGAGAAAATTGAACCATTTTATGTCACACTACTAATAACTGGTCATAAACAAAGTAACTATGTCATTGACTCGAGCATCAAAAATGTGATGACTGCAAAGGTTACTCATGCCGTTGGCCTCACCCTCACTTTAACCTTTTGTTCATGCTACTCAATGGAGACTAAATAGGTTCCCCTCATTGGGAGAACAAAATATGTCCGTATCTTTTGTTGCATTCCCAGAGAAAAGAGTCAAGGCCACAATCTTGGTTGCAAACATACCTCCTTATTATGGTATGTTGTTAAGTAGAAACTTATATAAAGAATTTGGAGGAGCGATACATATGGATTGGTATCATTCTCTTATCCCACCAATGGACATATAAAGAAGTTTTTATTGGAGAGGCATGTTGACTATATTGTCCAAAAGACGTATGATCCTAAGAACAAAATTATATACAAAGATATTGGTCATGGAAATTATATGGTGATGTTTGAGAATGAGGCTAAAACTCCCAAGATCATTCAGGATGATCCAAATGTAATTTAGATTCTTAATTTTGATATAAGTTGTTCAACGGCTAGTTCCAGAGTATGAATTTTATTGGTCTCACTCGATGGTAAGCTCCACCCTTTCTCCTATAAGCTACAATTTGCTAACACCAATAATATAACCGAGTATTATTATAAAAAAATAGACTATGAGGGTGAGTGAATCAGTCCTTATAAAAACATTTAAAATAAACTTCAGATCTGAAACTCAAAATACAATATCTAGATAGCCAAAATAATTAATGTGTGCATACCATAAACCATTAACAATGCATGAACTCATGAAAGACAAAAGAACACCATGAGAACACAAGATATAAGTGGGAAAACCTCAAGGGGAAGAAAACCAATGAAACACAATCTTATATTGATATGTTTCAAATTTAGTGAGGCACCAACCCCACAAGGAGCACCAACCCCTAGTTTAGTAGAGCACTAACCCTACAAGGAGCACCAACCCCTAATTTTGTGAAGCACCAAATCCAAAAGGAGGCTAAAACCCCAAATATGATCAATCACCCACTCAACCACCTTATGATGTGTATATATCTGATTTTTTTCTTCCACAACTTGATGGATATCCAATATTCAGCTCACACTTTTCCTTCACTCAAACCCTAGGTGACAAATCTTCACAAAACAAGCTCTTCAATCACTCTAAAATTCATCAAACCCTTGCTCTCATGTTATCTTATTTTTCTAAAAAAAAACACACTTTTTCATCTCCAATTCATCTTAAAAAAACCTATAAACTTCACCTAGGTCACTCCACCTTGCACACACTCCACTAGTTCATAAAAGCACCCAAAACATGCTTTTTATATGCATTTCATCTTTCAAACTTAGGCCCAAAATTTTCCCTCCATTTGGTTCAACCAATACATCAAGGAAACATTTAAAATTTTAAATATAACATCTACAAGTGACCCAATTAGGTCGCCTAGCCAAAAACCTCATTACATGTGCCAAAAATGGCTCAAAACCCCATGGGCACAATCTTAAAAATGCCCTAACATGAGTACCATAATTTTTCATGACCCATGAACCCTTATACATGATTAAAATATCATAAAACATTCATACATGGTCGAAATTAATATCAACCAATCAAATTATTTCATTTATTGGGCCCAGTTCCCTTTACAATTCTCAAAATAGTTGTTTCCTTCACCCTTCAACACCCTGAAACTTCATAATGCCACAAAATGACTTATACTGAACCAAAAATTCCATGTGACCACTAAAAAAAATTTAAGAACATTTAGAACACTTCTAAGCATGTTATAAGTCATGAAACATCTTTCTCTTCAAACCACAACAATATTTTCCTTCACCAAATCAACTTGCCAAAAACATTTTTCCAAAGGTTAGCTCATAAAATAAAATATACATGAATTCAAGACCTAAAAATGGATTCATTGGATTCCCAATTCATCCCTATTTTCACATTCCAAGTGATAGAAGCATCACCCAATCCATCTCATGCTTCAAAAACATCAAACTTGCACAAAAATAGATCCTGTCCTAAACTACCAAAAACCTTCTTTCTCAAATAATTCCTAGAAACCATGTCATATAACCTCATCATGAGTAAATAAATATATAAATATAAATATATCTAAATATATTTCTAACACAACTTGAATCATCTCAAAATTCCACCTATAGCTCAAGTTATGGCCAAAACATTGAACCCTACTATTTGAGATCCCAAAACTACCCTTTGACTAGTCAACCTGTTTGGACCTCAAAACCTCATGAACCTACATGAAATTGATATGAAACCTCCATGTAAATCTATAAAAACTCACATTCATCACATAATGAAATTTAGTTCATACCTCATTTTCAACTTTCTCCTCAAACTGAAAACTCTTCAGAAACTATTATTTTTAAGTGGGGCCCACTCATCACCATGACCTCAAACTTACATTTATAGAAATAAATCTCAGAGTCCTATACAACATACAATCATCACATTTTTATGAAACAATCAAAAAATGGATCAAATACTTCACCTTCTTTTAAAAACTACTCCTAGCTAGGGTTTAACTAGGGTTTTTGACCTCTTTACCTTCTTAACATTTGTTCATAAAAATGATGAATGAAATGACCTCATTATTTTTTTGAAACCTTATAAACTCACCTTATAAAGCATCCCTGAAATCCACAAGGTCCATTCAAATCACATTATTCACAACGAGCATTAGAAGTTGCACTTTGAGCTTGATTTTCACCTATTTTGACCTTGTCTCACAAAACTATCATATCTTGCAAAATTCACATCATGGGCACCTAAAATTTTTCTAAGAGAATCATCAATCATCCCTCTAACATATCAAATCATCATAATTAATTACATTTCCATGGCTCAATATTCTCATCACTACTAAGACTTACCTATGCTTGCATGTTAGATTCTCATTATAACAACTAGGACCAACTAAAACAATGCAATAACTGAACAAGAAACCTCTGAAAATGACCCAAACATACCTCATATGCCATGATATACCTATTTTCATGATTTACATGAGCTCAAATAGCTCCAATCCACTCTGTCACACCTCCAAGCAAGCATACCTGCTCCCAATGAGCACTGTAACATGGTGAAACACATGTACCTACACTATACCACTATTGTGAGTGCTCAAGCACCCTCAAAAACATGTTATCCATCATGCCAAAATGATTCCCAAGTCATCCAAGAATCTCACACTATCAAGCTACACCTCCTAAGCACTTGTATGGGCTTGCTAGAGAAAGCATGCATCACTGAATCTCCTTGTAGCAACAAACATCTGAACCATCATGTTAGCACTTCAAAACATCATCATGACATCATCCTACAACATCCACTTTTTCATTAATGTGGTTTTTCATCAATGACAACACCTATTAGGCCTACATGCCAACAATCTCCCCTTTTCATTGATGGAAAACACCCTAAACTTCTCCCCCTTTTTACATTAATGAAAAAAGCATACATATAGCTTACCTCATTCACCTACATTAGCTTCATACCTTCATGCTTTGGTTAGAAACATCAACCAAAGGTCTCAATTTACTCAATTTCTTGATTTTTCTCAAAATTTAATTCTTCACCTTCATTTTAGACATGCAAATACACAAGCTCCCCATGGAATGATCACTACCAACATATGAATATCATCAGTAAATCATGAAAAACATCATCTCACCTTGTTTGGGGAAAAATATTCATTTTCCATCTCTTAAGCATGCAAAACAAGATACTTTTCTTCTATCCTTGTTTTGAGCATGTTGAGATCATTGTAGAGATCAAATAATGAAGAGTCATCACCATAACCATGCCAACAATGTAGTAAATCATACCATACTTTACCATTACTTCATCATTATAGACAAGGATCCATCATTTATGGCCTAAATCATGCATATCAAGGCATATTTTATTTTTCTTCATACTATTTACCATGGACCAATAACCCTTAATAGACCTTTAGTAGTGCAATTTTAGGCCAATTTCATCATCCACCTACATGATCACCATGCTATATTCAAGCTTCAAAATACTCCCCTAGGCTTAAAGCCTCTATTCTAGCTCCTAGAACAAATTTGACAACTAACACTACAATCATGTTTTGAAATCATCATTTCATTTTTAAAGGTCTTAAATACCATTTCAGTTTTAAATAGTCATATTTGAGATGAGTTAAGATTTCAAAATACATACCAAAGACAATTCAAATAAGAGTAAACCCATTTTCTCACATACACTATTTTTGTGGAATCATTATTTTCACCTTTAAAATCCCAGAATATTCATTCAAGCTCCCTTTTCTTATAGGTATAAGCACACATGTTTACAACATACCCCTTTCTTCTTCTTATATCAATCATTAACACTTCAAAAACAACAATTGAGGTCAAGATCAACATTCCATGACAGAGTCTAAACTTGACTTTTTAGCTCATAAACTCATTTTCAATCATAGGTCATCATGAAAGATTCATACAAAGGATTTATAAATGCCATTTACTTCAACTCCAATTTCCTTATGTTAATCATCATTCCTTAGATTACCTATAGCTAAACATCTTTGGAACAAGAACATTGTTTTCAAGATAATTTTTTCAAGGCAAATTGAACAACCTCAACCTGTAAACATAATCTCTTCACATACACATTGGTGAAGAATCATATATTTAAAATAAGATTCACATCATTACTCTCATTTCATACATTTGAAACCATGCTCATGAAAATCTTCTTTTATACATGTATGTTTATTTGATTCATGGAGCAACGATTTTCCCTCTAAAGAATAAGACATTATTCCTTAACCAATTTCTCAATGTAAATAATAAAATGAAGTAATACCTTTTAGGTGAAATTGAGCTTTAAAAACACTTTCATACCTAAGATACTTATTGACAACTTAACTATTTCCTAGACCTTTAGATATTCAGTCTATTATCATCTTTCAAAATTTGACTCAACATTACTAAGATAATCTCAAAAGTTGGGATCATTATCATATAAGTTTTCCAAGCAATTTAAAACCTAGCACTAGTATAGGAACATCAAAAAATGCCAAAGATGAGAAAATACATAACTTTCATACCTCAACTCAACTTAACTCTACCACTATATTGAGAATGAATGATTTTTCATGAAAATGATGAACCACTAACAAATTTTCTTGAAAATCATAATCATGACAAGATAATAACATTGTATACTTGATTTCTTATTATATGATATACATCTTCAATATCATGTCAAATCTTGAGAAGACCAAGAATTAGGGTTTTGGTAATCAAACCCTCATCACTATGCAATTAAATAAAATCACCAACTCTATCATTAATAACTTGGAAAAATATGCATACCTTGAGCTCAAATCACCATCATCCTTTAGCCACATGAGTCTTCATGAAAGGTACAAAATTTCAATCCAAAATTCTATCATTTGAGCACTCAAACTTGAGTTTCCATCTATACATCACTTCTGGGTTGTGCACTGTAAACCTAGTTAAAGAGGAGGTGAACTAGCATTTTTGATGTATTTTCTCATTATCTTCTTCAAAATAGTAAAGTATCACATTCTTGAATAACATACTTCAACTATATAACACCTTCTCAATGATATTTCACATGAACATAAAATTCATATACACATAGCCATAGCTCATTTTCTTGCTTTATCAATGTAATTTTTCACTTTTTTCAATTAGAGTCAACTTTTTCATAAAATTGATCAAAATGGAACTTGATCACCTTAAAAATCTTCATTTAATGAACACCTTTGAGAGTACTTCAACTAGTTTTAGGATACTTCCAGTAACACCATTATTAGAGAACAAGATACTTTTATAGACTCATACTCAACCATACATACCCTTAAGGACATGGTAACACACCTTGATTTGAATGCAGACATATTTTTCTAATGCAACTACAAGACTTGTGACCTATTACACATGAAAACATTAATATGACACAACATTTTAGGACCATTTGAGGCTCTTGAAAACTCTAATAAAAATATCTTATGACACATTAGGGTGTAAGAGAATACATTATAGACCAATGATACAACCAACACAAACATATATGCATTCAAATGACATGATTAAGAAACCAATAGAATGACACCTTATATATTTTGAAAGGGACATGTTAACCATGAATCTAGAACATATAGATGAAATCACCATATATGAAATACACATCATTATGCTCATGAACAAGATCATATACCACTTGAAGACTAACTCAAGAACTCAAAAATGCAATGACAAAATGTCATGGCAATGCACATAAGAACCATCATAATGATCAAAAAGACAAGACTTTGAAGGAGATCATATTATTATTATACCTAGCTCTTTAGAGATTGTCAAAAACATCTTTCCCTCACTTAGATGCTTAATATTTACATACCTTGACCATTTAGAGTGATGACACACATGACATAAAATACTCCCCTCACCTAGATGCTTCATTTGTAATGGTATACCTTCAAGAAGCATAGTGAAGGTATACATGATCCATGGAGACCTAAAAGAAGGTCTTGAAGATGTCCCAAGCCTTCTTGGGCACCTATAAAATACTTCCATCTTCCTCTTCTCTTTCTCTAAAGATTGTTTACAACTCTCTTCTTCCAGTGTCAATTGTCTTTGTTGAGACAACATTGTCTTTCTTGGCTCCCATGCTCTTCTAGAGTTAATACCTTGCATTCTAGCACCTTGAACACTTTTTCACTCTAGGACTCTAAGTAATTTCTCTTCTTTGACCTTGAAGGCTTGAAAAAAGTACTCTTGCCACATGACCAATCTCATTACAATAGTAGCAAACAACTGAGTTCTTCCTTTTAAAACCTTCATTTTGACTAGGTCTATCATGCAAAAAATACCTAGCAATGTGTCCTTGTTCATTACAATTATAGCATACAATCCTCTTAGAAAACTCACTCCTATTGTCTCTCCAAGGATGATCATCTCTAGGATATCTTCTACATTCTTTAGATCTATGACCAAAAGCATTACAAGTAAAATAATGACCATTGAAAGTTATTTCATACCTTGAAGCTTGGGGTTGTCTAATGGACCTTGGTCTTTCATTGTTCTTGATAGGAGTCACCTTCCTTTCCTCTTTCATAGTGATTTTTTTGATTCCTTTCTTGAAACACCAACTTCTAGCTCAACTTATTTTTCCTTAGACTCTTGTTTGAAGCCCAAACCAGTCCTATCATTTGTAGCCCTTTGTTTTCTAAGTAGGTCATCTAGATCTTTAGTACTCTTTTCAAAATTTTGCAAGGACATAGTATTCTTACTGATTTCTAGTAGCTCAACCTCAAAAAAATCTATATCTTGCTCATATTTGGTGCAAAATTCTCCTTATCCTATAGATTAGAGACAAGAAACTTTACCTTATCCTCTAGCACTTTGTTTTCCTCAATTAGCTTTATAGACTCAATCACATATTTCTCATCCATCTTATGAAATTGATTTTCATATTCCTTAATCTATAAGGTCAGTTTTTATTCTCTTTTTTCAGCTTTCTCAAGTTCCCTTTTTATACTTTCAAGATCACCTATGTCCTCTTCACACTCATTATCAGAAAATTTACCATAACCAAAAATGAAATCACCTAGAAGAGAAGAACCATCACCTAAAGATCTCATAGCTTCTTTAGTCATGAACAAAGCTTCATTACCTAAGCTTTCATACTCATTTTCAGATTCAAAATCTGATACACCACTACTAGCATCTAAAAATCATCATCTTGATTTGAGTAAAAACTTCTTTTCTCCTTTTTGTAATTAGGCTTCTTAAAACTTTTCTTACCTTTTCCAAACTTGTAGTTCTTCTTCTTGGTTCTTCCTCTTGACCTTCATCATCATCATTTTCTTTCTCATGCCTATGAGGAAACTTAGCAGAAAAATGACCTACTCCTCCACAAGTGAAACATTTGAAAGGGAGTTTACCTTTATACTTACAAAACCTTGTTTCATTCTTCTGGCTAACATAGAAAAAATCATCATCTTCAATATCTAGAGTGGTGTCAACCTTCTTTACCTCCTTGTCCTTTGTCTTCATTTCAGATTTGAAAGAAATCTCCTTCTTGGCTGATTTTGAGTCACCTATCCTCATTTCATAAGCAGTCAAAGTACCATGCAACTCATCCAATGTAAAAGTGGTTAGATCTTTAGCTTCTTCTATAACAAGACACTTTAGAATAAAACTTAGAGGATAAGGACCTTAGAACCTTTTGAACTACAAATTATTCTTTTACTTCTTCACCTAAGCCTTTCATGTTATTCACAATTTTTATCAACTCTAAGAAGGTATGCAACAATATCCTCATTATCATTCATTTTTAGACTTTCAAACTGATTTCTAAAAGTTTGAAGTTTTGCAATTTTTACCTTTGAGTCACCTTCATAGATAACTTCAAGCTTTTCCATGCCTCCTTTGCATTCTTACAATGCATTATCTTACCCATTTCTTATTCTCCAAGTCCACTTAGAATGGCACTGAAAGCCTTTGAGTTGTTGGTATAATCAGCCTTCTCTTTTTCAGTTCTTGGAGAAGTGGCAGGAGGATTATAAGCATTTTCAACTATTTCCCAAACATCAAAACCTTGTGCCATGATGAAGTTCTTCATTCTCATTTTCCATAAGCAATAATTTACTCCATCAAACATAGGTGGATTTCCAATCACACTACTTGCCATTTTTTTGCTTCAAGGATCTCCTTTCAAGTTATCAAACTTCTGCAAAAGGACTAGCTCTGATACCAATTGTTAGAAGCACAATGGACTGGGAGGAGGGGGTGAATCATCCTTATAAAATTTTCAAATAAACTTTCAGATCTGAAACTCAAATTACAATATTCAAACAACCACAATAACCACTTATTCAACTTTTAATGTGTGCATACCATAAACCATCAACAATGCATGAAACCATGAAAACATAAGAACACCATGAGAACACAAGATATAAGTGGGAAACCCTCAAGGGAAGAAAACTCACTGAAACAAAATATTATATTGATATGTTTCAAAATTTAGTGAGGCACCAACCCCACAAGGAGCACCAACCCCTAGTTTAGTAGAGCACCAACCCTACAAGGAGCACCAACCCCTAATTTTGTGAAGCACCAACTCCACAAGGAGGATACAACCCCAAATATGATCAAAACCCATTAAACCACCTTATGATGTGTATATATTTATTTTTTTTCCACAACTGATGGAGATCCAATTTTCAGCTCGCACTTCTTCTTCACTCAAACCCTAGGTGACAAATCTTCACAAAACAAGCTCTCACAATCACTCTAAAATTCATCAAACCCTTTCTCTCATGTTATCTAATTTTTCTCAACCTAAACACACTTGTTTCAGATCAATTCATCCTCAAAAACATATCATACTTCACCTAGGTCACTCCACCTTGCACACACTCCACTAGTCATAAAAGCACCCAAAACATGTTTTTATATGCATTTCATCTTTCAAACTTAGGCCCAAAATTTTCCTCCAATTGGTTTGACCAATACATCAAGAAATATTTAAAATTTTAAATATAACAACTACAAGTGACCAATTAGGCTGGCCTATCTAGCTAAAAACCTCATTACATGTGCCAAAAATGGCTCAAAACCCCATGGGCACAATCTTAAAAATGCCCTAACATGAGTACCATACTTTTTCATGACCCATGAACCCTTATAAATGATTAAAATATCATAAAAATTTCATAAATGGTCACAATTAATATCAACCAATCAAATTATTTCATTTACTTCGGGCCCAATTCCTTTACATTCTCAAAACGGTTGTTTCATTCAACTTTTAACACCTAGAAACTTCATAATCACAAATCACTTATAATGAATATAAAAATGGAATGTGACCACTACAAATAAATTTACTAACCTTTATAACACATATAATCATTTTGAAAGTCATGAAACATCTTTTTCTCTTCAAACCACACAAGATTTGCCTTCACCAAATCAACCTACCAAAAATGATGTTTTCAAAGGTTAGCTCATAAAATCCAATATAAATGCATTAAATACCTAAAATAGATTCATTGGATGAAAAATTCATCCTTATTCACATTACAGTTATAGGAATCATCACCCAATCCATCTCATGCTTCAACCAACATCAAACTTTCACAAAAATAGATCCTATCTTGAATTCCAAAACCTTCTTACTCAAATAATGCCCTAGAAACCATATCATATGAAATCATCATGAATAAATCCATATATCAATATAAATATATCTGAATATAATTTCCAAAACAACTTGAATCACCTCAAAATTCCACCTATAGCTCAAGATATGGCCAAAACACTTGAACCCTACTATTTGAGATCCCAAAACTACGCTTTGACTAATTCAACCTATTTAGACCTCAAAACTCTTATGAAAATGCATGATCATGTCCTAAAACCTCCATTTAAATTAATAAAAAATCACATTCATCACATAATGGAAATTTAGTAAAACCTCATTTTATAATTTCTCCTCAAACTAAAAAATCTTCATAAACTTTTATTTTCAAGTGGGGCCCACTCATCACCATGACCTAAAAATTACATTTCTATAAATATATCAAAGTCCTCTACAACATCCAATCATCACATTTTATGAAGCAATCAAAACTGGGTCACAATTCACCTTCTTCTTACAACTACTCCTAGCTAGGGTTTAACTAGGGTTTTTGACCTCTTTACCTTCTTAACATTCATTCATAAAAACGTGACAATGAAATGACCTCATTATTTTTGTGAAACCTTATAAAATCACCTTAAAATCATCCTTGGAATCCAAAATTTCCCATGTAAATCACATGATTCACAATTATGTTGAGTATGGAGCTAAATTACTCATGTTTTATCATGCATGCATAGAACTTCTTTGGAAGTTGACAAGAATCAAAACATTGGTTAGAGTGTGACTGACATTAGTCAGGGTAAGTTGGAACCGATGACGGTTGGGAAGAAATGACATCGGTTACCTGTGCAACGATTTTTAAATTAACTCTCGATGTTTATTTCTATTTTTACAATTGTAATAGATTTAATGAATGTAATTGCATGGCTAAGAGCCCTAAAGTCTTAAACGACTATTTAAAGCATAAAGCTAGGGTTTAGAATGAGAGGATTGATCATAATTACAAGATAATTATGTGAGAGAGAATTCTTGGTGAAGAATCAAAAAGCTTGAAGGAAGAAAGTACTAAACATCTGAGAAGTGTAGAAGATTGTAAATCTTCATTATATATCTTGTCAAAGCTTTGGATAATAGATTGGCTTGTTTCTTGGTGGACGTAGCCCACACTGGGTGAACCACGTTAAATCTGGTGTTGATTTATGTCTCTTGTTTTGTATAATTTTTTGGTAGAATATCCACTTTTATTTGCATGTATGCTTAGATCTGATATATTATCTGTACAACCGGTGTGCTAACCCCAACAACTAGTATCAGAGCTTTGTTTGAGGGTTTTGTGTGTTGACAAATTTACTCACAAAGGGTTTTTGATTGAGTGGGAGCTACAACAATGACAAAAGATAATAAATACAAGGTAGAGAAGTTTGACGGCTGAAATTATCAATTATGGAAGATGCAGATTGAGGATTATCTATATCGAGAGATTTGTACTTACCGTTGGATGAGAAGTCTAGACCTACGAAGATGACTGATGAAGAATGGAAGATTCTTGACAGAAAGGCTTTGGGATCTATAATATTGAGCCTGGCAGCATTCGTGGCTTCCAATATTATAGAAGCGGCTTCTACGGTAGACTTAATGAAATATCTTGCTAATTTATATGAAAAACCTAGTGCTTCAAATAAAGTTTATTTGATGAAGAAACTTTTTAGTTCTAAGATGCATGAAGGTGAATCTACCTCTAGTCATTTGAATTATTTCTGATCTATTGTAAATCAGTTAAAATCAGTTTCAATACCATTTGATGATGAAGTAAAATCACTTTTATTCTTATGTTCTTTTCCTGATAGTTGGGACAACTTGGTAATGGTTGTTAGTAATACAACATCTCTAATAATATATTTTGAAGTTTTATGATGTGATTAGTATAATCTTGAATGAAGAAATTCGCAGAAAAGTATAGAGGAAACATCATCTGAAATGCTTTGAATGTAGAAAGTAGGGCAGGCGTAGTGAGGAGAGATCCAAGAGTAAGAGTAATGGGAAATCAAAGTCAAGGGATAGGAGATCTAAATCTAGAAGTAAGGGAATTATTTTTGGAAATGTGGAAAGAAAGGACATGCAAAGAAATATTGTTGGTCAAAGAATAAAGAGAACCAAAAACCGACAAAGGTAAAGAGGTGAATCTTGTTGCATCGTAGGTAATGCAAGATGATCTTATTCTTTCTTTGGATAATAGAATTGAATCATGAGTTTTAGATTCAGAGCTTCTTTCCATGCAACCCCTAATAAGGGTTATTTCATAAATTATGTCCAAGGCAATTTTGGGTATGTTTATTTGGGTGATGATGAACCTTGCAATATTACTAGTAAAGGGAAGTTCATCTAAAATTGTAGAATGGAAATACATGGGTATTGAAAGATGTGAGGCATGTGCCAAGCCTCAGGAGGAATCTTATTTCTGCAGGGCAACTAGGTGAATCTGGTTGCATGGTTACTTTTACAGAGACTCTTGGAAAGTCACCAAGGGTGATTTTGTTGTGGCAAGAGGTAAGAAGGTAGGAACATTATATTTATCTACCTATATTATTGATTCCTTTTCTGTATTATCTACTTTAGATTCAGATGCATGCATGTGGCATAATTGGTTGGGTCATATGAGTCAAAAAGGAATGCATATCTTAAAGGCTAAGGGTAAGTTATCAGATTTGAAAGATTTAGATCTTGATTTCTATGAGCATTGTATCTTTGGAAAGAAAAGAGAGTGAGATTTCTCAAAGTTGGGGCAACTAAGAAGGATTAGAAATTGGAGCTTGTACACTCAGATGTGTGGGGACCAACTCAAGTAGCTTCTCATGGTGGATCCCAATATTATGTTACTTTCATTGATGATGCTATAAGAAAGGTATGGGTTTATTGTATTAAATGCAAATCTAATGTTTTTGAAACTTTTAAAAGATGGAAAGCCCTTGTTGAGAATGAATCAAATTCTAAGTTAAAGTGCCTTAGATCTAACAATGGTGGTGAATACTATAGCAAGGATTTTAATGATTATTGTTTAGTGAATGGAATACGTAGAGAAAGAATGGTTCCAAGAACACCATAGGAGAATGGTGTTGCAGAGAGAATGAACAAGAAAATCATGGAACATGCTAGAAGTATGAGGATACATTCTGGATTGCCCTTGCAGTTTTGGGTAGAAGCAGTTGATACAATGGTTTATTTGATTAACCATGGCCCTTCAAGTTCACTAGATGGAGGAATACCAGAGGAAGCATGGACCGGAAAAGAGGTAGATCTTTCTTTTCTTAAATTTTTGGTTTAGAAGCTTTTGTGCATGTTGATAGAGAAAATAGAAAAAGTTGGATGCAAAATCCAAGAGGTGCACTTTCATTGGTTATGGATCTGTGATTTCGGTTTTCATTTTTGGGATTTAGAGAATTCTAAAATTGTTAGGAGTCGTGATGTTGAATGGAATGAAAAGAGAATGTATAGGGATCAAATTTTGGTACCCAAGGATGAGAAAATTGAGAAGTTTATTGATGAAAATGAACTCTTAGGTTTTAAAGAAACACCTTTAGAAATACACAGAATCGTGGTCGGTTAGAACTTGACTAGCATTGGTCAAATGAACCACCGAAGGTTACAAAGGAGAAGAACCATCGTCATCGCTTAGCTGAACCGACGACATCAATTAGAGGTGACCGGTGTCGGTCACTATATCGAAGTTGATACTAATTCCAGAGGTCCAAATTGAGCCTCCGTACCCCAAACTCCTGTGAGAAGGTCATAAAGGGTAAGTAAACTTCCATAAAGATTTTCACCTTCTCTATTTTATCTATTATTGATTGATAGTGGTGAACCAGAAAGATTTGAAGAAGCAATGTAGGATAAAACTCATGTTCAATGGGAGCATGGCATGGATGAGGAGATGAACTCTTTGGAACAGAACCAAACTTGGGATTTGGTTAAATTGCCAACAGAAAGAGAACATTGTAGAACAAGTGGGTTTATAAAATTAAGGAAGAAGAGGGTGGACAAAAAAGGTACAAGGCAAGGCTTGTAGTAAAGGGATTTACACAAAAGGTAGGTATTGACTTTGGTGAAATATTTTCTCCTGTTGTTAAGATGACTTCTATTCATATTGTATTGAGTTTAGTTGTAGTAGAAGATTTGCATTTAGAGAAACTAGATGTGAAGATGGCTTTCCTTCATGGTGATTTGGATGAAGAGATTTATATGCAGCAACCACTTGGGTATGAAGTCAAGGGTAAGGAGAAATTAGTGTGTAGGTTGAAAAATATCCTATATGGGCTCAAGCAAGATCCAAGGCAATGGTACATGAGATTTGATAGTTTTATGCATGAGCATGGTTACTTGAGATGTGAATCTGACCATTGTGTTTATTTCAAGAAGCTTGAAAATGAGAGCTATATTATTTTGTTATTGTATGTGGATGATATGCTTATTATAGGATCTAGTATACAAGACATTGGTGAGCTTAAGAGAAAGCTATCTCACACATTTGCAATGAAGGATTTGGGAGCTGCAAAAAGAATCCTTGGCATGCAAATACATAGAGATAGGAAAAACAAGAAATTGTATTTGTCTCAGGAAGATTATATCTACAAGGTGTTAGAAAGGTTCAACATGCAAAATGCAAAACTTGTTAGCACACCTATGGCTGGACACTTCAAATTGAGTAAAGATTAGTGTCCTTCATCACAAGAGGAGGTCAAATACATGACATGAGTGCCATATGCTTCAGCATTTAGAAGTCTCATGTATGCTATGGTTTGTACAAGACTAGACATTACATAGGCAAAGTGGGAGTTGTGAGTAGATATATGGCTAATCTAAGTAAAGAGCATTGAAAGCAGTCCAATGGATACTCGTATTTGAAAGGGAAATATATCATGAGTTATGCTATGGAGGTTCGATATTTCATTACGTGGCTATGTTGATTCGGATATGGCTGGAGATCTGGATGGTAGGAAGAGCACTACGATATATTTTCACAAGAGGTGTATTTTGAGATTTCAAGATTGCAAAGGTTGTGGCTTTGTCTACTACAGAGGTAGAGTATGTTGTAGCTACAGAGGCTAGCAAGGAGATGATATGGATGAGTAGGTTCATGGAAGAGTTGGGAAAGGAGAAAAGTAATTGTAAACTGTTCAGTGACAGTCAAGTGTAATTCATTTGGCAAAGAACTCAACATTTCATTTGAGAACAAAACACATTCAAATGAGATATCACTTCATATGACATGTATTGAGGATGGAAATTTGAATATGGAAAAGATTCATACAAGCAAGAACCCTACGGATATGCTAACGAAGCCATTAGCAAAGGAGAAGTTGGAGCTACACTCCACTTCTATTGGTCTTCGAGTTTGAAACTTGAAGAGGAAAAAACAAAGCTTAGGAGGATCCAAGAATGGCGTCATAGTATAGTGTACAAGAATTAATCTCTAAGTGGGAGATTGTTGAGTATGGAGCTAGATTACTCATTTTTTAGCATGTAAATAGAACTTGGTGGAAGTTAACAGTAACCGACATCGGTTAGAGTGTGACCGACATCAGTCAGTAAGTTGGAACCGATGACGATTGGGCAGAACCGACATCGGTTACCTGTGCAACAATTTTTTAATTAACTCTCGGGATTTATTTCTATTTTTAGCATTGGAATAGATTTAATGAATGTAATTGCATGGCTAAGTGCCCTAAAGTCTTAAACGACTATTTAAAGCATAAAGCTAGGGTTTAGAATGAGAGGATTGATCATAATTACAAGATAATTATGTGAGAGAGAATTCTTGGTGAAGAATCAAAAATCTTGAAGGAAGAAAGTACTGAACATCTGAGAAGTGTAGAAGATTGTAAATCTTCATTGTATATCTTGTCAAAGCTTTGGATAATAGATTGGCTTGTTTTTGGTGAACCATGTAAAAATCTAGTGTTGATTTATGTCTCTTATTTTGTATAATTCTTCTAGTAGAATATCCAATTTTATTTTCATGTATTCTTAGATCTGATATATTGTCTATACAACCAACCGGTGTGCTAACCCCAACAAATGAGTATCGAAGCTCAAATTTGAGCTTGATTTTCACCTGTTTCTGACCTGTCTCATATAAACTATCATATCTTGTAAAATACTCATCATGGGCACATAAAATTTTTAGAGAGCATATTAACTCATCCCTTTAATATATACAATAATCATAATTATTACACCATATCCCAAACTTTCCATCCAATCTCATTTGCATAACCTTACCTTAAGGATTCTACCCATAACAACTAGGGCCAACTTAAGTAGTGCAATAACTCATCAAGTAACCTTTTAAAATGACACAAAAATATCTCATATGCCATGATATACCTTTTTACATGCTTCCATGAGCTCATATAGTTCTAATCCACTCTATCACACCTCCTAGCTAGCATACCTACTCCCAATGAGCACCTGTAGCCAAGTGAAACACTTGTGCCTGTACTAAGACACTACCGTGAGTGGTCAAGCACTCTAAAATAATTCTATTCATCATTCCAAAATTCTTCCAAATCATCCAAGAATCTCACACTGTCAAGTTACACCTCCTAGTACATGCACGGGCTTGCTAGAGCAAGCATGCATTATCGAATCTCCTTGCAGAGATTCTTGCTAGATATCTCGAACCATTATGTTAGCACTTCAAACAACATCATAACATCATCATACAATATCCAATTTTTCATTAATGTGTTTTTAATCAATGAAAACACCTATTATGCATACATGCCAACAAGTACAAGGCACTTCTTCTTGACCTAGAAGTAGCAAGGAAGATGGGAATTAAGAACATCGATGTGCAAGGTGAGGTAGAGCTTATTGTCAAGAAAGTTTGGGGAGATTTTTAGGTAAAAATCAAAGGCTTAAGCATTATAGAAATCTAGTTTTGGATTTTGTTGAATTATTAGATTATTTTTCAATCAACATTTTACCAAGATATAGTAATGTTATATCGATCCTTTAGCTTCCTCTGGGTCCGTGTTCATTCCTCACCCCGATATGAATTAGGATAAATTCATGGTAGAAATGATATTCGAGATCTAGTGTTCTTGATAATGCTAAGAATTGGCATGCCTTTATTGAAGATCAAAATTTGATTTCATTTCTTAAAATGAAAGACAACTTGAGCCAAATTTACTTCCGGGAAGTGAATTCATTATTGGGAATCCACCAAATCTTCCATGTATGAGGAAGGATTTGAAGAAGAATCGATCAGAATGGTTGTATCAAAATCAAATGGAAACAAATTTCCTAAGGGGCTTGTGAGTTTGGAGGATTTATTTTATACGCGTGATAGATACATCATGGGAAAAATATTGCAAGAGGTTTTCCAATCATCTGAATTTGAAAAGGTTAGTATAAGAAGTGATGAGTAGCAAAAATTTATCAATATTCAAAAATTTTGTTTAGGTGTAGAGAGAAGGAAAATGGTTGAACTATTGAAGAAGTACATAGATGTTCTAGCTTACTCATATGATGATTTAAAGACTTATAAAGTAAGGTAAATTTAGCATTACATTCCCTTGAAGTTGGGTATTCAACCATTTCACCAAAAACAAAGGCAATACAATCTGAAGATTACAGGCACCATTTATTAGGAGATTCAAATTACTCAATGTTAGGATAATTTTCCCTATTCATCATTCAACCTAGATTGACAACATTGTGCTGATGAGAAAGAAGAGTGGAGAAATATAGATTTGTGTTGATTTCGACATCTAAATGAGGGTTCTCGCAAGGACAATTAGCCACTTCCCGTAATGGATTAGATTTTACAGAAGTGATTGGCTCGTAGATTTTATCCATGCTCAAAAGATTTTTTAGGTTACAACCAAATTGAGGTGGACATGCATGATCGACATAAAACCACTTTCACTACTCCTGGGTAAATTTACCTACAAAATAATTATTTTTGATATTATTAATGTAGGTGCAATGTTCCGAGGGCAATGGACCTAGACTTTGGTGACTTGAAGAATAAATTCATAGTGATCTATCTCGGATGATCTTACTATTTTCTCAAAGAAAATAGCTCACTTTCAAAGACCAAAGTCTATACTTCAAAGTTGTAGGGACCATGGAATTTCATTGAATCCAAAAATGTATTTCTTCAATGCTATAGATGGAAAGTTGTTTGGGAACATTGTATCTAACGACACTATAAATATTGATCTAGAGTGGGTCCAAGTAATCTAGAAGATATCCTTACCAACAAGCAAGAAGGGTGTTCATTCTTTATTTGGGAAAATTAATTTTCTCGTAAGATTTATTCCTAAATTTGTAGAGATGACTAAGAACATAGCCCATATGATGAAATAAAAACAATCCTTTGATAGACTATTGAAGTGAAGAATGACTTGAAAACAACAAGAGATCTATTTCCAAAACACCTACTATTTCTTATCCTAAATTTGATAAAGATTTTATAATCTATTATTATACCTCTGAGCACACCTTAGAAGCAATCCTCGTGAAAATAATTTTCATGGATGTGAAGTGCCTATAACATTTATGAGTTATGTATTGAAGGCCCGTGAGTGAAGTAATCTCAACTAGAGAAGAATTTATTCGTTGTGGTGAAAGCAAATGAAACAATTTCATTTCTACATCTAGAATTCAAACTCCAATGTGTTTTTACCAAATGTAGTAGTGAATTATTTCCTCACACATCAATAGTTTGGATCGAAACAAGGAAATTGGGTATTAAAATTCCGTGAGTACAACCTTAATATCAATCCGGCCAATCTTGTTCTAGGTAAAGGTTTGTGTTAATTTCTTGCTAATGGTCCGAGGAGTGAATTAATTGAAAAAGATACTGATGATATTCCAATTATAATATTTCTAAGTTCAAATGATGATTAGTAAGCTTATATTTCTCATTTTCTCACCTACAGAGAATGTCCTGACGCATTTGAGTTCCAAAGAGTAATAATCTATTAAAACTAGAGCTACTCAATATGTACTTTAGGATAATTCATTATTCAAGAGGGGAATTGATGGTCGTTTTCTCGTGTGTGTGTTGATAAGGAGCAATAAAAGATAATACTTAGAGATTTCCTTGATCATGCCTCGTGATGGCCATTTTTCTTCCTCAAAGACAACTTATAAGACTCTTCATGTAGGGTATTATTGACCAACTCTATTCAAAGATGCAATAAAATGGGTCTCAAAGTGTGAAGCATGTCAAAATAATTTGGGCGAACCAAGTTAGCCACCTTGCTTCTCATAATAGTGGTTATTGAAGAGCCTTTTCAGAAATGGGGATATATTTCATAGGAAATATTAATCCAAAGTACAAAGTTACACACATGTTTTGAAATCCAATGATTACTTCATGAAAAGGGGGTGAAGCAATCCAAGTAAAGAGAAACACTTCGAGGTATTCTCAGATTTCATTAAGGAGAATATATTGGTCAGTTTGAGATTAAAAAAATTGTTGTAAACAATTCCCCTAACATCTCTTCCCATGAGATTATTAATTTCTACTATGGGTATGGTATTTATCTTTCACATTCTTCTTATCACTATCCCCAAGGAAACAGGAAGGCCGAATCGACCAACAAGAACTCCGGTAAAAATTATTAGGAAACTCGTAGATGAATCATAGAGGAATTGGCATAAGATATATATGATGCTCTCTGGGTAGACATGATCATGCAAAAGAGATCCATCGAGATGTCTCCATTTCATTTGGTATATGGGATGAAAGTAAAATTTTAAGTAACAAAGGAGTTTCCTCCATTGCATCTTGCAAAATCTATTGAAGATGAAGAGTTATCTAGTGCCATGGAGAAAAGAGTTTTGTACCTACAAATTTTGGATGTAGAAATGCTATCGGTCATTGAAAATATTACTACACACCAGAAAAATTCAAGCAAGTTTTTAATAAGAAAGCAAATTCTATGGACCTCCGTGTTGGAGATATTGTCCTACTCTAGGACAAAAGGCGTGAACCATGAGGAAGCCATGGTAAGTTTGATTCACTCTGGCTTGTTCCTTTCAAAATTCAGCATTTTTCTAGTGAAAATTCTTACTATATAAGATATATGGATGGAAATTCCCTTCCATTTCCATATAGTGGTCAATATATGAAGTTATTCCAGTCATGAATAAATAGGGGTCCTTTGTATATAGTTCTATAAATAGTCTTATACAAATCTTTGCTTTTCATTTGTGTCTTGTGTTGTTTTTTCTATGTGTTGTTTTGTTTGGTATCATCCTATATAAATTTTCCCAATGGATAAGACACTAGTCTTGTAACCATGAGATTATGGGGGTTCTTTTCCTTTCTTGTTTTCACTATGTGTCAAGTCAATTCAATCCCTAGAAAGAGCCGCTTGTTGTCACTTACCAAAAAAATGTTTAATTTTTGAAAAGAATTCTATTGACCCATTTACCTAATTTTTGTGTCTTTTTGAAGTCTTGAGGAATGGAAAAAATCAAAACAATTAGTTATTTTTGCGTGTTTTGGGTCAAGTCCATTTATTGTGTTGAGTTTGGGTTCTAGAGGAACTATAGGAACAATTCCTTTGGTCCTCCCTGTTCCCTACATCCCCACTTTAACTGAATTTATCTCATTTAACTTTGTGTGGAATTTTCTATGTCCCATGGAACTATTCCCAAAGTCATTTGTTTCCCCGCAATTCATTTCTTTTTGCAAATTGTTTCTACTATAAGATTTTTGGGAGTTTTAGGAACTCGTGAACCTTGTTTCCTCTAGGTATCCATTCCTCACAATCCTTTGTTCCCCATACTCACCTTCCATACGTAGGCCTAGTTTTTGATGGTTAATTTTAAGTTCTTTATTTCAAGTATTTTAGATAAATCACGCACTCCCGACCCTTGTTCATCTCGACACCTGTTCTCTCACTAGTCCACATTTTCGCACTTAATGGAATTTGTTTTTTTGTGGGTACTTTGGATTTTTTTCCCCTCAATCCCTTTGTTCCCTCGTGCCACTATTTACCCAAAATCCCATCATATCTACGGCAGTATGGGGAAAATGGTTAAAATTTTTCCATTAGCTTCTTTGTTCCTCGCATTCCATCAGAACCCTCAAATTGGTCATTTTATCAATTTATTGTTGAACAAGAAGCTATCAAAGGGGTAAAATTGATTTATTATCACCATTTCAAGTCGTGAATATCACTTTGTGTTCTCATTTTCACTCATATGCCCTCAAAGAGGTTTATGGTCGTATATTGCTCAATTTTCATCCGTTTCCAAAATTCAAATTTTAGTGGGGTTGTTATCAAAGTTTCAATATTTCCATAGTAGAGGCAAGTCGTTTCTAGGCCCATTTGATTAATTATAGTGGTATTTGATGTTTTTAATTCTCTCATTCAAGTTCTTCCCAAATCCATTATTGAGCTTTGTTTCTCTCGAGTCTTTTCCCCTACCTTTCACCATGAAGTTCCAAAGATGTAGGCTATGAGCATATTTATTCTCTAGAGACATCTGTACTCAAACATAGGAGATAATGATGTTAGAAACCTAAAATTAGGTGATATTTTGGGCTGAATTATCGATGATTTTCCCACTTTCATGGACCAATGTATTAATAATTGTGGAATTACCTATGGTGTCAATTTCCCCCTCTCTATCCAAATCTAATGATACTATCCTTTCCCGTGCTTCATGATTTGATCCAATAACTAATAAAATTAAAGATCCCCAAGGCTAGATCATTACCAAACTTGATGTGAACTATATAAAATCATCCCTAGGAATCTGTATGCTTGAAGACTCTAACACACTAACTTAACCAAACTCATAATCTCATTGATCAAGATAAGGACATATACAAGGAAATGATAGCCAAATCATGACTCAAAGGCCCCAAAGAGAGGAATACTAGCCAAATCATTTTAAGACTTATCAAGGGAATACTACTAAAAGAGTTTCTGTAGAAGATAAACAATCCATTTTAACATATGAAAACCTCTTCATATAATTCAGAAGTTTTCCTATATCAGGATAGCTAGTTTTGAAGGTGTACCCAACAAGTCGCCCATGCACTGCAACGATAATCTAATTTTGGTGGAAATTTGTAGGCAGCTTGATATGCTACATTGGACATGTAAAGACAAGAAGATCACATGCATCAAATTTATTGTTTATTTGGGTAATTATACATGCAAATCTCCCTAGATGCACGTAATGTTGAAAGGAAAATTTTGGACTTAAAAGTTTCATTCATACCAAAGGATATCATCCTTTGATATTAAGGGATTTATTTATAAACATTCGAAAATTTCCTATTACCACCTCCCCTCCATTAAATATTAATGGGCTTACTGTTCTAATGAATATGAAGTTGGGAAGAGATATTTTGGAATACTTTCCTGTAGAAGATCGAGACTTCAAAGTGTACTAGGTTCGATTCCTAAAGATTTAGAGGATGACAATGAAAATTTGTATTCTCTGCAAAGTTTCTCAAGATTATTCAACATATTCCTCTTCCTACTATTAAATGGTCTCGGAAGGAAAAGGATGATCCTATAGACATGAATAATCTAGTTATTGTGAGAACAAGACAATGGTTCAACAAGAGAATGGAGTATAAACAAACATTGAAATAATATTCTTCCCAGAGGCTTCCATCTCTCATAAATAATTCTCTACTCCTCGGAGGTTTCATCTCATCTTCATCCATCTTCCTCACCCTTAGATTCAACTACCAATTCATATACCAGAAATAAATACTTAAGGAGATAGATAAAATTGAATAAACACCGATAAAGAGGTTTATTAGGAGAAGGCTCATGGATCAACCGAAGAAGTCCCTATGCTTGAAAAATATCTCATCCTTCAGAGAAGAAGAGAAGGCTATTGAATAAAAAAATAAAAATGTGAAAAAGAATATGAAGACCATGAGAAGAATGATGAAGAAGAAGAAATTTTTGAGGAAGAATAAAATGAGGAAGATGATGTAGAGATCATAGATCAAACATTACGAAGGTGAGTGCCTCAAGGCCTAAATTTCTAGTTAAAATAAAATCTTACTCTACTATTGAATTACCCATTCTAGAATTATATGTTGCTCAAGATCTTAGCCCTCCCAATGTTCTTGCACCGAATCCTACTTCAGCTCCACCTTCCGTGATTCCTTCACATGGGTTTAGCCCATGATTGACAATAGGAAGAAGAGGAAGATTTATTCACGTATCATTACTCCCGCTTTAGTGCAAAGGATTCTCTACTTAGTACAACTCCAAATCCTCCTCTCAAAAGGCCAAGAAAAATTCTCATTTGGTATCCGATTGTAAGGTAAAATATGTCTTGGAAATTATGAAACCAAAGGAGGATAATTATAATAATGATATCACTATTACATACTTGGAACTAACCAAAATTCCACTTGGAAAATTTACTCCTGAAGGGGAGGTCCAACATCTGAAAGAGAATCTTTCTAAGGTAATTGAAAGAGTGGAGAAAGGTAAGTAGATATAGGAATAATTAGAGGAACAATTTCAAGTTATTTATAATTTCATAAAAAAATTCCTCTCCAAAGTGATAAAGTTCCCGTGAACCCCACTCCACTTTTTTATTACCTCTAGTAACTCTCCTCTATGAGGAGGATATTAGGTAAGTGCACCAAGTTGGGGGACAATTAAGTGGACATCAAATCCTGAATTTTACATTAAAAACAGCAAAACATCAAATTTAGTCTTCCGCGGACTTGAACCATGCCGAAAAGTAAAAACTATGTCATAAAAATGGTACCATTGCATAGGGGAGACTATTAGCTTTGTAGAAATACTGATTTTAAAGTGAATAGAAGAGGATAAATATCATTTTATAATTTTTTACTAATAGTAGGTCTTTAAGACACTTTTTCCCGTGAATGTTTATGTCTACGTTTAAGACTGAAAAATTTGTTTCACTTATCAGAATGTGATAAAACTTATACCATCCCAACCGTGGTGAAATTATATACATGTTCAAAAAAAAATTATTTGATTTCAATATTTTTTGATGAAGTTATGGCGGGCAAACGGAAAGTGCTCTGTTTTCTTTATGTTTTCATACCACTTTCACGGAAAAAATCATAAAAATAAAATATTACTCAAAAAATACAAAATAAAATCCATCCCAAGATAGATAGTGGCATATAACTTCTCACCAAAGGAAAAAAATATATATTAATTTTTGGTCATCCAAATTGTGGGCAAACGGACTATAATCTTATCGGCGTTTTAAAAAAAAAACCAAGTCATTGAATTTTGAGTGTTTAATATAGCTAATCTTGTCCATTTTTATAAAAATTAGTATTTTAGAAACTAGATTCTGGATTCTACAATTCATATTAATATAATTTTGTCTAATTTTGAGTGTATGTATTGATAATAATCCCTACAAGTTGATATTATGTTGTTATTTACAATATGATGTCCACGGATGACCCTATATTTGTCCATCAACTTCCTGCACTTACCCATTAAGGCCATCAAAGAGATTCAAAAACATGCCTCATATGGTAGAGTTTTTGAGGAATTGGTGTAAGGATTGTTAAGATGTGGTCTTAATTTCATTGATGAGGCATACAAATGATATGATAACATCTCTACATCTCAAGATCTATTCAATACAACCATCAAAGAAGATGAGAAAGAGTTTAGGATATGGATGGAAAAAATTCACTATTTGAGGATCATGAGCACCACTGATGAGAAAATTCTCCTTTCTCATAATATTTTTTATGATTTCAAGAAGAACCTGTCTAAGAAATGGGTTTACAGAATTGAATGAAAATTAGATTTTTGAAGAAGCTACTACCGAGTTGAAGAATCTAGCGTAAAAAGGAGACTCATTCAAATCCAAAATATTTGTTGACTTGTAAGCCCTTAGATGCCAATTTTACAAGGAAAATTCTACGAAAAGAAATTAGTGGATGAATTTAAACATAAATTCATTGTAATGATAAAATAGGATCTATTCAAGGCTGAAACATTCAACAAGGAGAAGATGAAGGAGATCACTGAGCTACATAACATTTTTGTGGAAGCCACTAAGGGCTTGTTATAGAATGGAGGTATTGATAAAGAAATGGATTATTCTCTTAGCACTTAGTTTAACACCATGGAAAACACAACCATCCCAAAGGTTATGGAGATTTCTAGTGCCCTGGAAAAATTCAGACTTCATGTGCTCAAAGTGAAAATTCCAGTTGTGCCACTCACCAATGTTCCTTCTTCTAGTCCTTAGTATTTTCTATCTAATTTTTATATTTTGAAGTTATCTTTTATCATTTTGAAATTTGAAATTGTAAATAAAGCTAGCTTATGTAATTAATTAATTAAGTGTTTAACACTTAATTAAAAGATAGTTAGAAAGTTGGTTACAACCACCCCTCAACCTATATAAGGATTCTTTCTCATTGTAAAGGGGTTGGATTTTGGTGTTTTGGAATGTAAAGATATAAAAAAATCAAGATAAATACAAAATAAGTTTTCTCCCTTTCTTATCTATGTTCTTTAGGTTTCTCTTTCCTTAAATTATGAATGTGATTCTTAATATATTTGAATCTTGAAACTGTGTGTTCAATCTATTGATTATAGTGTGAAGAACTTTGTGTTTGTTGCATTTATATTTCATGGATTTTTAGATATATTAATTCATATGTTCTTAAAGTCTCATGCATGCATTATTAGGATATAAATCTGTAGTCTCTATATCTGATTCTGTTGCCTTCTTCACTTCTTTTCATTACAATAGTGAGTAATCTTGCATAACCAAGGAGAATACTTGTGTTCTTGACTAGTGGATTAGATTGAACTTTGTGTCCCTGTTTCACTTGTCTTACTCATATAAGCTATTATTTCCTCCTCTGAAACCCTTCTCCCCTTTTCATCTTCAATATTGAGAACATCAAAATATGGAGGCATTCTTTACACCAAAATCCTCATTCAGAAAGTTAGTTTGTATATTTGTAAATAATTAGATTCCAAAGTTTTTGGTGAATAAGGGAACCTCCCCACAAAGAGGAGGGACTACTGTCCCTTGAACTATTTCTTGCATCTAAAGACAAAATTTCCAACGAACAATGTTAATGGTGATTTGAATTAAAAATTTTAGGTATTGGTGTAAACACTAGGAAAATCGACCCTAAAAGTACTTGAACACATAATATTTAGATGACCTAGTCATAATTCCTACACCTAAAAAAATTTTAAATGTAAATTTTAAAACCTAAAATTCTTGTGAATTAATGACTATTTTCCACTAAAATTTTTAGTGACCACTACTTTCTTCTTCTTCTATGCCTTATACATTAGTTAACAATGCAATTTCAATATAACCGACAAGTTTCTTCTTTTCATTGTTTCCCTTTAAATATTAGATATATATCATAACAAAAATTATTATGTACGTTCCTCATCATTGATTTCAAATACATTGAACAATATTGTTTTTGTTATGTATACACTGGAAAGGATTCACTTTTATTGAGTTTCGTAGAATATTATAATACTTATTAATATTAAAATAATTCAATGAAAGTTATCAAATAAACTTTGCAATATGCTTTTCATTTTGTAGGCAATGGAAAGGATTCATTTTTACTTGTTATTTCATAATGTTAAAATAAAGTTCAATATTAAAATAATTCAATAAAATTTATTAAAATGACAAATAATATAATTAACTATTTATCTATACTTCATTTGTACTATTATCAACTCTTAACGAATGATATAATTAATTTAAACCTTCTTAAATGTTTATAGAGGTATTCAAATAATTGAAAATAAAATTTACAATTTATGTATATATCATTTACAAGGATACTACCACTCACTTATTAAAGTATTTGGAAAGGTATTAAAATGAATATATTTAGTATTCCAAATATGCATGATGAAACTATAGGCAATGTAATATTTTATTCTTTATTTATGCTTCCTATAAGAGTTAAATAAAACATAAACTTAACTCCTTTTTCTATATTTTCCTTATGAGAATGGTTAGAATGGGCATATTCCAATTCTATAAAATGCTAAGGGTTGGGTCGATGTCTTCCCCATGATTATATATTTTTTTGTTTTATTTCTATGAAATCATGAAGGCCTAATGGGTAAGGCTTGAAAATACTTCAAAATTATGAATACAATAAAAATTAAAATATTAAAATTATACCATGAATTCAAAATAAAACTTGGAATATACTTGTACGAGAATGTTTCAAATGGTAATAACACTATTCTCATTCAGTAATATAGAATGAATGAGAAAGATAATTATATGAGAATGATTAGAATGGGTAGATGTTCATTCTCATATAGGAAATAATGAAAAATGTGGAAGATTCTTGTGAAAGAAACATAAAAATAATTAGGAAGATACTTGTATGAGAGTGTTTAGAATGGTATTATGGCTATTATCATAAATTTAATATAGAAAAAATGAGGAATATGATTGTACAAGAATTTTTAAAATAGGTAGGTACCCATTCTCATTAAGAAAATATAACATGAATGAGAAAATAAGTATATGATAATGATTAGAATGGGAAGATATTTATTCTCATATAGGAAATATTGAAAGAATGAGGGAATTATTTTAAAATAAACACATAGAAATAATTAGGAAGATACTTGTATGATAGTGTTTAGAATGGGCGTATCCCCATACTCGTAAATTCAATATAGAAATAATGAGGAAGATACTTGTATGAGAATATTTATATTTGGTAGATGTCCATTATCATACATGAAATATATAATTAATGAGGAATATTCTCAAAAGAAACATATAAGAAGAATGAGGAAGATACATGTATGATAATGTTTAGAATGGGCATATTCTCATTCTATACAAAACTAAAATATATGAGAATTGACATATAGAGGAAGAATGGGCATCTTCCCATTCTGAACATTCTTGTAAAATAAATATATAGAAATAATGAGGAATATACTTGTATGAGAATGTTTAGAATGGGCATATGCCCATTCTCATTTAGGTAATATAGAATGAATGAGAAAGATAATTGTATGAGAATGATTAGAATGAGAAGATGTCCATTCTCATATAGGAAATATTGAAAGAATGAGGAATATTCTCGTAAAAGAAACACATATAAAGGATTAGGAAGATATGTGTTTGAGAGTGTTTAGAATGGCATATTTCAATTCTCATAAATTTAATATAGAAAGAATGAGGAATATTCTTGTAAAAATAATTTATGGAAAGATTAAGGAAGATAATTGTATGAGAATGTTTAGAATGGGAAGATGCCCATTATCATACAGAAATATAAAAAGAATGAGAGAATGTGCTCAGGAAAATAAACATATAGAAAGAATGAGGAATATATTTGTATGAGAATGTTTAGAATGGGCGTATGCCCATTCTATGCAAAACTAAAATATACAAGAATTAACATATAGAGGAAGAATGGGCATCTTCCCATTCTGAAACATTATTATGAAAGTAACATATAGAAAGAATGAGGTAGATAATTGTATGAGAATGTTTAGAATTAAAATATGCCCATTCTCATATAGGAAATATATAAAGAATGAGGAGGATTCTCTTAAAAACAACATATAGAAAGAATGAGGATGATACTTGTTTGAGAATATTTAGAATGGGAATATGAACATTCTATACAAAACTAAAATATATGATAATCGACATATAGAGGAAGAACAGTGTCTGTCGATTCCAAACATTGTCATAAAAGAAACATATAGAAATAATGTTCATGTCTTTAGATTGAATATTGTAAGTGTTATGTCTCACCTAAAAATGTTTGTTTCATAGTGCCATTACAAGTTATGCATTATAGTCCTCACGATCAGTAACTCTCAATGTATTATTTTCTTATTTTTCAGCCCTATCTAGATATCATCTAAATTAGTACTTTTATTACTTAAGTTAGAAAGAGAATGAGAATGTGAGTATGTCCATTCTGAACATTCTCATAACAACAACATATAGGAAGAATGTTTGTAGATTTAGATTGAATATTTTTAGTTCTTTGTCTAGATGAAAAATGTTTAGTTCATAGTTTCCATGTGTTGTACATTACACTCCTCATGACCCTGACTCACAATGTATTATTTTCTTGTGTTTCATCCCTATGTAGATGTCATATAAATTAACTCTTGGATTACTTAAATCATAATACATAAGATAATATATTTCAATATTACTTGTATTTCTTGTATGAAAATATTTAGAATGGGTAGATGCCCATTCTCATACAAAAATATAGAGGATCAATACTATTAGGTAATGTATTCAAGCATATATGTCTTTGCTGGTATTATTTTTTATTTTGATTTCTTTTTATTTGTACTTTGCATGGAATAGAGGTTACATTTTTACTTTGCATAGAATGGGCATATTCCCTTTCTAAATATTCTTAGTAAAGGTCCAATTTAAAGTTTCCATTTGTTGTGTATTACACTCCTTGCAAAACGCGTACCTCATAATGTTTTATTATCATGTGTTTCAGCCCTATGAGAATGTTTAGAATGGGAAAATTCCCATTATCATACATAAAATATAGAGGTTGAATTCTATATGTAATATTCAATCATATTACCCAAGGATAATTTTTAGAATGGGAATATACCCAATCAGTACATAATTCAAATATAAAAGAATTGGCTTATGCCGATTTTCATACCTATGTAACAAATAAATGTTATAATGAAATTAAATGTTATAATTGGATTCTTGTCAATTTTTAATTTAATTACGAGTATTCAAAACTCTAGTGGTTGGGAAAATATGGTTGCATGCCTTTATAGGGAATTGGAATTCCTACTAGAGGAAGTGGTTAATAGTAAAGTTTCTTCTTACCTTCATTCTATGGAACTAAAATTGTAACCTCTATTTTTCCCATATTTTGAAATCAATTGGGTCAATTTTAATCATCATTTGAAATCATTTAGTGATGCGGAGATATAATAATAAAAACCTATATTTAACCTTTCCAAGAGTTTACAAAACACAACTACACCTACTCTAAAAAAGAGGATCCACAACAAGCCTAAAGTAGCTTAACACTTTAAAAATTTAAAATTTATCACCTATAAAAACCTTTTCATAACCACACCCTACAAAATTACTCTTAATTTTAGGCTAAAAACTCCTTCACAATGATTCATAGTCAACAACCTTCACTTACTCAAATTTTCTCTTATCTTTCTCACTAGTATGTAGTCTAAATAATGCAAATTTTTCTTTCCCATCTCCTTATAGATTCTCTACTTCCTATTTCCATTTCTTTCACTCATAAGGGTTTTTAGAAGAATCACTAAATTACACCCAAAGAGACTGAAACCCAAACTCTTACCAACTTGTCTTAACATGCCCTTCCTTGCTCTCGAGAACATGTAGTTTGATAGCACAAGGGTTATGAATCTCTAAAGTGACCCAAAATGAACTACCACCTTCATAAATTGTCTTTAATCAACCCTAATATGCACGTAAATTTTCAAGACCTAACTCCTTGCACAAATTCTTCTATCTCGCTTTTGCATTTTTTCTCTCAAACCCTCAACTAAGTCTTCCCCAACCTTCATCATGTATAGATTACTTTTTATAAAGTTTTAATAAAAATAAGGTCCTTTTCAAGAACCAATTAATCCTTTTTAGAATTTTATATAAAATCCCAAGCTCCATCTCTAAAGGAAAAGAAAAATTTCTTTGTCAACCACCCTTCTAGGCTAGCCTTTGACGATGTTTTAGGACCTATTAGAGGATTGTCAAGAATATCTAAGGATTTTTTGGTTGCTCAAACATGCACCCATGTCTCGAGATCTCGGAAGGGCTGAGGTGTTTGAGACAACAATGGAACCATCCCTAAGTTCGGGATCTTGCGCGCTTGAGATGAATCTCTAGAGAAGGCCGATTCCTCTATCTATTTCTACTACTAATGTTACTCCTAGTGTTGGAAGAGAAAACTAAGCTAATGATGTAAAGAGACCAGAGATAGAACGATAACATGAAAGAAACTACACTAAAAGGTGATAGCACCAGAAAAGAGGGATGAACACTATCTGTTCTAAGAGAGAATGAAAGGAAATGCGTGAAAGGAGGCTAGGCATGAGTAACACATCGAAACACATATTCACCAGATCATTCTCATGGAACACAACTAAATATGGAACTATAGGGACCTGAAATAGCACAACCAGCACACAACACAAAATAAAAGGCATGAAGAAGAAATGCAAACATGTTAGGATAGAGAATAGTCACAAAACAATGCTTCTATTACTTCCAGAAATGCACAGAACTATTACAATGATGAAGGAGGATGATATCCACATGTGAGAGCCATATCTAGAGGTATGTAACTCAAAATACATGAAATATGAAGTCCTTAGTAGAATTCCTAAGGATCTATAGTGTCCCCCTTCCAAATGAGCATAACTCTTACATTTATAAATAGATCTATGGAAGAAGAAGAGAAGAGAGGAGGAAAAGAAGATTTCTAAATACAACAACCAACAAGAGGCATTAAATTCCTAAAATTATTCCTACTAATCTATCGAGATGTGTTTAACTAAGCCTATTTGTCATGTTGAAGAAGGAAGGAGGGAAGATCATATCAAATCAGGTGGTTGGAGCAATTGGATCTACTCATCAATGATCTTAGAGAGATGTTTTCCCATTTCTCACCTACCAGATCCACCAAAAATTTGAATTTTAATATCTAGCACTATAGCCAATGTCGAAAAATTTCGACAAGTCCAAGCATGCATCAATCGGAGCTCAGAGAAGATATGTCTATCATAAGATGTCGATTCATCAGCGCATGAAAGACATGTGGCATGCATGGATTGGCTGAAAAGATTGCCAACTATGCAACTAATTTTTCCTTTTTGCCATGTGTCACCTATAGGTTTGTTGCGAGGATTCAAAGGCCCCTGTTGGCACATCTTTAATGGTTGCACATGACACATTTAAGCATGATAGAAGATGGTCCAGCATAGAAGGGCATGAAGGAAGACCATGCGGAAGAAAACAGAGAGGAAGGTGCAAAGGTGTGTGTGTATGACATGCGTGGGGAAAAGAGGTAAATTGGTGTGCCAAGAATGCATGGTCAAGGCACAACCATTACAAAGAAATGGGCGTAGCGTGTGGTGAATGGAAGAAGCTGATTTTAGAAGAACGTGAATGCATATAAGGTGGGTGCAAGGGGAAAGTGGAAGGAAAGGAAGGAAAGGGGTGCGCAGGGAAACTACGACCAAGGAAATGTGCCAAGAATCTTGAGCATGCGCAACCTTGCAATGAGTGACTGAGAGCCAAAATGTGTATATAAGTTACCCAAATAACTAGGAAAGTTATTTGGATAATAGTTTTGGTGACTTTCAGGGCCATCTACCTACTAGATGAAGAAGATTAGTAGCCTAGAGCATCCATTGGGCATGGATTCTACTTATGTAATCATGAAACTATCCCTGTAGTCATTTGAAGATTATTTCTTGACTCTGTTTTGAATCCTGCAACTGATGATGGAAGTTCTATATTTTGGAAGCAATGGAAGAGTTCACACAAGAAGTGCACGAGAATAAAGAACTATGCACAAACAAATAGTGTGCACATAACGCACTTGGAGGAATTGAAACTACTCTAATATATAAAACATGATGCAGAAACCTAATGGAAGGGTTTGAGATAGATCCCATTTACTGGGATTTATAGCATGCCTCCATCAAGATGAGTTAACTTGAAAGAGTTAGCCTCTTTGTAGGAATTGATGATGTATGGGCCACTCCAAAGTGCATCAAACTTTGAATGGCACCCTGGTTTAGCTCTATTAGCATCCCATTTTAAAACCAAGTCCCCAACTTTGAAAGCTTGAGGCTTGGCCTTTCTATCAAACCATTTCTTTGTTGCTTTTTTATGTTGTTCTAGCTTGATCATGACAGAGTTCCTTGACTCTTCAAGATTAACTAGCTTTGTCATTCTGATTTCTCTTTGGTCCATGCCTTCAAATTCCAACTATTGGGCAAGTGTTAATGAGTTCAAATCTAGTGTTAAAGGAAGGGTAGCCTCCTTACCATATAAAATATTGTAAGGAAAAGTTCCTATTTCCTTTTTTACTATGATTCTATCTACCCATAGTGCGCGTGATACCTTTGTATGCCACTATTTTTGGTTGATGTTCATTATGCACTTCATGATTCTGATTAGGTTCTTGTTTATTGATTCTATCAGATCATTTCCCTGAGGGTAATAGTTGGAAGAATTCTTCAGGTAAATGCCTAAACTTAGAGCCCAATCAGTGATTTTAGTACCAAGGAAGGATTTTACATTATCATAGATAATGGTTTGAGGAACACCAAACCTTGTGACTATACCTTCGAGAAAGTCAAGGATGACTGACTTGGTTGATTCCTTGAGTGTGATAGCTTCTGTCCATCTGGTAAAGTAATTTGTAGCTGTCAACACCCACTTATGTCCAACACTTGAAGGTGGGTTGATCATGCCTATGAATTCGAGACCCCATTGCATAAAAGGATAATACCTAGATTGGTCGAAGGGGAAGCACTACCAATCTTTTCTTTCCTGCAAAGAAAGCACATTCCTTACATTTTGTGACCCACCTATGTGTATATGAAAATAGGGTAGGCCAAAAGATACCTTCCATTATGATTTTCATTGTTGTAGTTTTGGCAGAGAAGTGTCCACCAAAAAATCCATCATGAAATTTTGCTAACACTTTTTCATTTTGTGTGCCATTGATACATCTTAACAACACACCATCAAGATTCCTTTTGAAGATAATTCCATCAATCAACACATAAGGGATAGATTTTAACCTCAGATGTCTTCTCTTTCTTTATTTAAATTAGGAGGGTATGCACCCTTGAAAAGGAATGTGATCATGTCCTTCATCCAGTCATGCACGTCAGGGTCTATATTCTACTCAAATTCTGTACACAGGAGGTCCTCATACATGAATAATAAAGCCTTAGGTTCACTCTGTGCATCCTCAGTAATATTCCTACAAGTGCACTACCTCTTACCAACTTTTTGGCTTTAGTATTCACATCATACTCCATGATTTTTGTCACCCATCATGCTCTTTTCTCACCGATTTTTTCTACCATGATGAATTCTCTGATTGAAGAGTGGGAGACTAACACCTTGATATGATTGGTGGTGAGAATAAATTTTAATTTCTTGAGCATGCACATGATTTCAAAGACCTAATTCTTCATGTTACTATATCTTAATTCATAATACTTCAACATATAGCTAAAGAAAGCAAATGATTGTTCTAGCCCTTGTTTCTTTTCTTGTGTTAGGATAACAACAACACTTGCATTAGTGTCATAAGCATAAAGGAGGAAATCCTTTGAGTAGTCCGAGTTGATGAGCGTCGGCACAAAATTAATTACTTGCTTGATTTTTTTGAAGCTTTCTTTTCCTTCTATTGTTAATTTGAAGGCTATGTCCTTCTCAAGCATTAAGGTGATGGGCTATGTTTCACCCGATTCTAGATCATTTCTTCGAATGGTTACAAAAGAGATAAGGGTAAAGGGCTAGGAGGAATACTTGTTAAGATGTTGGTTATAGGTTGTTGCATGTGTATTACTTATGGATCCACACTTATCGTGACAACTTCCTTTTTCTTGGAGGAACTACCCGAAATGGAAAACAAGACCACCAAATGAAAGTTAAACAATATATGCGATGGACTACATAGCGTATTGTAGATCCGAGGAGAGTGATACTTCCTAGATGACTGTCAATCCACTATTTAAAACAACTTAATGCTAATAATAAAGGAAATCCTACTATAGTTAAAATGATTTAGGTATTTCATTCGTCTACAATAAGCAAATTCGTTCACAATAGGCTAAGCTATGACAAATTTGAAGGTCAAGGTCTTGGTCAGGGTACTGGTACTTGGTCAGGGTGAGGTTTTGGGTGGTTTTGGGTATTTGGTGGAGGTTTTAAGCTTTGTTCTTGGTTTCTGGTCAAAACACAAAGACCGACATCGGTCTAGTATGACCGATGTCGGTTTAGGTTAACCGACATTGGTACTGGTATGGTTAGGGTACAGGAAACTCAATAAGAACTTGAGGTGAGGATAGATATGAGGCTAGATGAAAGTGAAAGGGAAATGGAAAGGTTTGTGTGGGTCTTAGGTATGCACAGGAATGATTAAAATCTAGATATGGGTAGTTCAAGGGTGTGGGTGAAGGGATGGTCAAGTTTTCATGGAGGAAAAATGGTGGGGGAATGGAAAGGGGAGCAGAAACTAATAACAGAAGTAAAGAGTCTGCTTAAATGATAATGAACTAGTGCTGGTTAACAAAAACTTACCATTCATATGAGCTTGATGTCTGTTAGAAATGGTGGGTGATCAAATGGATGAAACTTGGTGTGGTACTGGTGCTTCCCGGATGCTCCCATGAAGGAAAATGGCTCTATGGTTGCTTTAGGTGTTGGCTATGGATGCTTTGATGTGTGTACTAATGCTAGTTCTACTTGCATGTAGCTCTGGTTTTGTCACTTGTTCTCAGAAGATGTACCAACCTCTAAACAATGTGCCAACCTCGAAATAAGGTTGTTTTGAGGGTTAAATGGTAACCGAATATGGTTCCTAGTTGATCGGTGGTGGTTTAGGGTAATCAGCATCGGTTAGGGTAGGATTTCTTAGGTTTTATAAAATGGGAAGATCCCTTTGATTTTCTTCGATCTCACTCGCTTTTCTCTGTGGATTAGAATGGAAGCTTCCTTCTAACATACGAGAATGTGGTTAGAGGGAATATAGGTTTTGATTTTTAGGGTTTGGGTAGGTCTTAGTTAGTTATGGCAACATACTAAGAATAGGTCTTAAGGTGAGGTGGCTAGATGAGGTGTCTAGGTGAGGTGGATATGTGGGCATTATCCCAATTAGGATATTTAAATAATAAATATTGTGAGGATAATGAATTAATTTAATTTAATTAATTAAATTAATATTAGAGTGAGATGAAAGGGGCCATGGTTAGGTGAATGTGTTCAAGGTGTTTGTTTGATGAGGGACCAAGGGGAGTGTGACCCAATTTTGGTGTCTACATTTTGCCCCTTTTTGTTGCATAGCTTGTATTGGTAAGCGATGCTGACAAAAATAAGATGTGGTTGCCCCATGTGTGGGTGAAGGTGATCCCCCTCAAACCAGGAACTGATGAGGTAGAAGGAAGAATCGGTGAGTGGTTTGATAAAAGGTGAATGTGATGAAGATGAAGGTGGGAAACGGGGTAAAAAGGGAAAAAGGTCCACTCGTGTAATTTAGGTAATGGGTCAGGGTCAAATGTAGTAACAGTCAAATGCACGCACACATATAAACTGCAGCACGGTACCAAGTTGAAGAGCAAGAAAACTCTACATTGTCTAAGGTCGATAGGTTTATCCAAACAAGGTTGAGGTGATTCCGGTATCCAAGGTATAGGATATGGTGAGGAAACATGATGTAGGTCGGTGTAGGGATGTTTAGATATGTTTTGGTATACCAAAGGTTGGGTCAGGATAAGCGGTCATGGTAAGAGGCAAGGTAAGGTCATTAGGTCAATCAACACATGTAATAGTGCCGTAAGGTATAGTAAACACATGAGGGAAAATGTCACTAGCGATGTTCTAGGTCTAAGAATATAGGTCACAAAGACGGGTAAGGCCGAGGTATGGGAAAAATAATGAGGCCCCTGAATGAGGATGAGGTGAGGGGGTAAATGATAAGGTCAAGAGGATATAGTGAAGTGTCCAAGTGAGGTGTGGGTGGGGTAAGAAAAGATTTGAATCAAAATTTAGTGGTAGGGGTAGGAAAAATATTAAGCAGGATGACTAATGATAGTTTAAAGAAATTGATGCTGGTCACGATGGACCGACCCTAGTAAGCTAGGGCACAGGACCGATGTCGGTTAAGGTAAAACCATTGTCGGTCAAGTCGGGTAGGTTATAAAAAGAACAAGTGCCATATTTTTCAAATCATTTATCTTGTATCAAATAGGGAAAATAACGAGAGAGAGAGAGAGAGGAAAAGGTGGAAAGTAATAGAGTGAGACTGAGGACTGAGTTGGTGAGCCACGTGGCTGGCGATAGTTTGTCAATAGGTGGATCCACAAGTGAGGTTGGATTGATTGGATTTTATTGATTGGTTGGAGAGCGAGAGGTTATTTGGTGATGGAAAAGGTAGGAGAGGGATTGGGGGACCACCAGTGTAGTGGCCAGAGGTGCCACCATGCAAATAGAAGCACAATGAGGTAGGACTCAATCCGACTGGTTGTTTTGTGTATTAGATTGAATTAGTGGGTGAAAAGGGTTTTTTGTTTTTGGGGGGAAAAGGAATTTGGAATTGTGGGAGGGAAAATCAATTAAATTAGGAATGGGAAGGGAGGTGATTTGGTGAAGAAGGGGTGGGAAGGGTGTAGGAGGGATTTGGGTAGGATTGAGTGGGTAGAAGGGAGCAAAAGGGGAATTGAAGGAAAAATGGGGGTTTGGACATCATGTTTTTTTGATGCGGCGATGGCCGGTGTCGGGTTATTTAGCCGATGTTTGTGTTAGTGCACCGGTATCGGTCACGAAGTAGGTGACCGATGCCAGTTGAAGGGGGACCGGGGTCGGTTAGGGGTAACCGGTACCGGTCGTAACTAGAGGAAAAAGGGGCTAAAAGGTGTCCGAGGTTGGGTGGGTAAGAGAAGTGGTGTGATTGAGTGAAAATTCTATCATAGGTAAGGGGTAAAAATAGGTAAGGGTGGAGTTGTTAGGGAAAAATGTATAGATATGTGGGAAAATAGGTAAGGTCGAGGAGTGGGTCAAAATGGAAGTATGTGAGGGGTCGGGGTGCATGTAAATAGGTAAGGTGATATTGGGTTTGGTAGGGCTAGGGTAGGTAGGTCAAGTAGGTTGGGGTTGGATTGGGTAAGTAGGTAGGTGCGGGTTGGTTTGGGGTGGAGGGTAGGCCATGGGATAAACGGGTAAGTAGTGAAGTAAAAGAGGTAGGGTAATGGGAATGGGTATGGGTGAATGTAGATATGGTTGAGTTTTAATAATGTGATTGTTGTGTTGGATGCAGGTGAGAGATCAGCTGCAGATGTGAGATAGGGTGCCACCCCTACTCGTGATGCTTCATGGGGCATGTGATATAGGAGTGGAGTCATGTCGTGGATGTTGGTTTGATCGAGATTCAGACACTACCGACATGTAGTTTGGTAGTTGAGCTTGATGGTTGCCCTCATCAATAGATGGGACTCAATGACCAACACGTTCCACTTACCGACGGGTGAGATGATAGTCACCCTAGAGGACGTGTACAGGATCTTGCAGTTACCCATATTAGAGATGCAAGTATATTTGATATCCTCAAAGATATCTGAGGAGTTGATGCTAACAGTGTTTGGTGAGGGACTAGTGGAGATGACATTCCACAGTGTCAGCATGAGCTATGGCAAGATGTACGAGGCCCATCCAGAGGACACGCGGCTAGCAGTATTACTAATGGAGGTAGTATGTTGTTTTGCACTGCCAAATGCGAAGGGTGGGTGGTTCCCACGATCACTGATGGGAGTGTTACATGACATGGTGATGGACCAGACCTACTTTACATGGGTGCTAGCATTCCTAGTGTAGCTATACAGAGAGCTATGGGCGTATGGGCAGCTCTGCAGGTTCAACCTATGTTGTACATTTATTCTTCACCATTGGGCATACAAGCACATTATTTGTGTTGGTATGATTGGTATGCCCTGTAGATTCTTTTGAACCAGGTTTTATTCGGGTGGGGTATAAGTGATGGGTGCCTGTGATTAGAGAGTGTTGAGCAGACCGAGCTATTCATGATGTAGTATATTATCGGTGGTTATTAGAGGGATTTTCTAGTGTAGACATTATCTGGAGATTGTATGTGGGGTATCTATCTTACCGAGGGATGGTAGAGGAGCTGGAAGGATTGTAGATTTACTAGGTGGATTGAGGGGCATCATGTAGGGGAGCATGAGATGATTCGAGTAGACAAGTTCTGACAGCAATTTGGATTACTATATGATATACCACCACCCTTCCCACAGTACTGGAGAGATGATGTGGAGAGACCACTACCACTTCCATAGCCTAAAGTACCTACCGGGTAGGAGGAGTTTATTGTAGAGACCGGTGAATTGATGATGCCAAAGTGATAGATAGGTATAGATAGTGGTGGGCAGCCCATCTACAAGTAGTACCTCCTAGGCCGAGGCAGCCAGATTTAGCCACTATCACTGTGCAAAGAGACACCCTATAGGGGCAGGTGGTGACCTTGATTACATAGTTGGGGATGGTACAGGGGAAGCTAGCAGTATCAAAGGTAGAGGTGGCCACATTGCATGTGTAGGTGACCATTCTATATGTCCAGATGGCCCGAGGTGGAAATGAAGAGGGTGACATTGAGCGGAGTAGCCACCCTACGAGGCACAAGTTATAGGTTTGCTGGGGCTAGTTGACCACTACACAGCACGATTCAAGCATTATATGCATATTTATAGACACACAGGGGGTGTGGGGCTGATGACACCTCCACGGGAATTGGGATAGGGTCCTAGTTCACAAGTAGGGGTAGGACATGGTCGCACAGATAGGTATAGGCACAGTGCCGAGGTTGATGGGGCCACCATAGATAGTGCCCCTATCCTAGTTACGGGATGCCTTAGGTGAGGCCAGATATTACTAGGATCAGTTGATAGTGGCCAAGATAGATTTTCTATCCTATGGAGAGTACAGGCACAACAGGCCTCAAGTGAGAGGACGAGATACCAAACCTGATAGCATGGAGAGAATAGGGGGGCCATCGAGCTTCGAGATAGGATCGGGAGAGGCTACTGCAGCTCATGGATGCCAACTCTAGGTGATGTACCAGTAGGGGCCCGACTATGACCTATGGCGGGTGGTGAGAGGTTATCAGGCTGTCCTAGGAGCCGAGGAGGAGACAGTGAGACTGATATGGAGGATGTCCGGTAGGATGATGCCTAATGCACATCCCTTTATTTTGATGTATTTGATTCATTTTTGATATATACTGGGGTGTGTGCCAAGGAGAGTGAGGATATACGAGAGTTTTCATATTTTTGATCATATACCGTCTTGCATGCCAAAGATGGTGAGGCTGTATATGAGATTTTTGAGAGTTTTGATTATATGTACCAGCCTACATGCTGAAGATATTTGAGATTATGTATATGGAGACACATGTTTGGATATTTTTATTTATAGAGGTGATGATGATGATGATTATGGTCATTATGTGTATACATGGTTGTGGTTATCTTGCTATTTTGATGTGTATATGTTATGGAAATTAAGTAGTGTAGGCATGATAGAGTCAGGTCATAGGCATGGATCAAGTTAGGTTGTAGGCATGGTTGAGTTAGGTTGTGGTCTAGGCATGGATTGAGTCAGGTTTTAGGCATGGTGGAGTTAGGTTGTAGGCATGGTTGAGTCAGGTTGTGGTCTAGGCATGGATTGAGTTAGGTTTTAGGCATGGTGGAGTTAGGTTGTAATTCATTAATTTGTGTAATGAATGATGATATGGGTCATGGTTAAGATGTTTTATAGTGGTAAGGAAATGGTAGACATAATGGATGTATGTTTGATGATGATAAAGGGGGAAAGCAAATTTTTTTGATGGGTTTAATTTCCATTTATTGATATAAAAGGAAACTAAATAGGGTAGAATGTGGTTTAGGAAAATAAAAGATGAATTGGTTAGGGTAAAGAGTGGCGAGCTAACCTCCAAGGGCCCCATGCCCTTGGAGTGCTGCCTACATAGTCCCAAAAAGGGACCTCAGGACGATGTAGTTCTCCCATAAGCTAGGGAAGAATGTGAGGAGGTATGAGTATGGGTGGGTATGTTATAGGCATGATTGAGTCTAGGTTTGTTAGGTATGGGTGAATTGTGGGCACATTGGTATAGGTGATTTTGAGTTGATTATGGGGAAAGAGGAGAAAATTACCCAAAAATAAGTGTCAAGGATCAAGTCTTGTATAAGGTAATCAATACGTAATGAAGAAGGTTTAAAATATAAGAGGTGGCAAGAAAGCGACCTGATTGGTAAGGATCATAATGGGTAGATCAAACCTTAGATGGGCTGATGAACGTAAGACCCTAAAATCATTGCATGATTGATTATTCTAAAGGTGAAAAAGTAGTCACATGATCACCAAATGTCATGGTCCAATAGGTCCCTTGAGGTGGTAGGAAATGAAAGTGTGAATGGTGAAAGGGTGAAAAGTGGTTAGTTTTTATATGGTACTAGGTAGCATGCCTTTTCAAGGAAGAGATCCAAGGTCACAATGGGAAAGTCCATGACTAAAAGGATTTTTGTTTTGACTGATATTTGAGATAGACTGATCGATGTGGGAAGCTTTAGATTCTCTCTCTCTTTATGCTTCTTGTTCATTTTTTTTTAAAGAGCTTTATATAACCTGTCCTTCAAGGAGTAATTTATTTATAGTAGCAATGTAGAGAGAAAGATGTCCTTTTGAGGGAGTCATATTTTATTGAAAGTTTGACTCAAGGAGTTGGATCCCATGTGAGGGCTTTGAAGTCATGGATGAGACTCGAGGTGAAGAATAGGATTATTGTTCATAAAGCATGGTGAAATGACCATGAGATCTCATCTAAAGGAAGAAAAAAAAGTATCCATGAGAATAATTCTATGTGTTTGCGTCGTGGTACACATATTTAAGAGAAGATAAAAAATGGCGGGTACACACATGACTCTTGTTTAATCATTGGTGAGGTGTAGGAAGTGGATAGTACTCAAGGGATGAGCATAGAAAGAGGAAGAAGGTGAGGTAGGAATAAGAGTCAACAAAGAATGGTCTAAGATGCAAGGCATTAAGGGGCTCAGGTTCGAGTTTAATTTTTAGTGAGGATAAATGATAAACACCTGATCCATAAGTATGAGTCATGATGTATAGTCCAAGCCAATTAGGAGAAAATTTTCCTGTTTACTTTTACGCTTTGGTTACATGTTTATTTTCCTTCAGAAAAGGTCACCAACTTGGAAGATTCACTCATGGACACATTTTTCATTGCACGTTTGATACGTTTTTAGTAAACTTGAAGATGATCAAGAGCATTAAAACAACGTTCATCTAATAACTCAAGTTGTGCTAAATGGTCCTGATGAAAGTCATACTCATTAAGCATTTCATGGAGAGAAATGCAGAGTGAGGGAATCTGGACTTCGAGGGGTAGAACAACTTCTATACCATAGACTAGAGAAAATAGTGTGGTGGTAGTGGAAGTGTGAATACTAGTGCGGTATGCCTACAGGGCAAAAGGAATGTGAGTATGTTAGTCCTTCCCATTATCATTAACCACTTTCATGAGAATTTTGTTCAGGGTTTTGTTAGTGGATTTGGCTTGGCCATTGGTTTGTGGGTAATAAGGTGACGAGAAACTTAGTTGAATGTCAAAGGCGTCGCAAAGTTTTCACAAGGTTTTATTTTTGAATTGTTTTCTGTTATTAGTGATGACGAAATGTGGGACACCAAAGCAAAAAATGATGTGATGATTGATGAACTCACATATTTTCTCATCTTTTATGGAGATGAGACGTATAAATTCAACCCATTTTGTGTATAATTCGGTGGCGGTGATGATCCATTGATGTCATTGGGAAGAATGGGGATTGATCTCTCTGACAAGATCCAAACCCCATTGAGAAAAGGGCTAAAGGTCACATGTGACCTATAAGGCATGACTGGGTGTATGATGAAGGTTTACATGTTATTGAATTTTACCTAATGCATGCTTAACATAGTCACAAAAACCATGGTTAAGGGTCACCAAGTAATAGCCTAGGTGAATAATATACTTAGCAACTGTGAGACCACTAAAGTGACCTCCACATATGCCACCATGAACTTCCTTAATGGTATAAGGAATTTCATAACTCGTAAGGAACCGTAAGAGAATTCCATTGAAGCCGTGTTTATAGAGAAGGAAACCCATGATGACATAATGAGATACCTTTTTAAGAAAGGTCCATTATTCATTATGAGTGAGGTTGGGAGGCAAGATTTAATAGGAAAGATAGTCCGAGTATTGTTTATAACAAAGGTCACTTGGGTCAAGGGCGTGGTTCTAATAGAGTAAACTTCATGAGGTAAATAAGAAGGTGATTGGATTCTTTTACGGTGTCAAATATTTTAGAATTGGTGGGCGAAGCGGGTATTTGAGAGGCCAAGCAGGCCATGGTATCTACAAATTTGTTGGTTGAACGTGGGACAGTTTGAAGGGCGTAGCGGTTAAATGTGGTAAAAAGTATGTCTACATGATGTTTATACTTTTGAAGTGTCTCCTTATGACATTGGTATATACCATTGACTTGGTTTATGACCAATTCAGAATCACCAAATATATTGATCAACTTAACATCTAAGGCATAGGAAACTTGGAGACCTAATACGAGCACTTCGTATTCAGCAATATTGTTGGTACAATCAAAATCAAGTTTGAAAGATAAAGGAATGGGTTCCCCATCAAGAAAAATGAGGACAAAACTTGCCCCACCTCCATGCTAACACTTGGAACCATCGAAGAAGAGTGTCATTTGGTAAGCGGGTTCGTCTAGGGAAAGGGTGGCAATTGACTCATCTAGAAAGTCAAAATTAGAGGGTTGATCCCCAAAAATAGGTGCGTCGGCCAATTGGTCAGCGATAGCTTGGCCCTTGATGGAATTTTTGTGGATAAATTTGAGGTCAAGGTCAGCCAAAAGCATGAGCCAGCATGTGACACATTGATTTTGGTAAGGTTTGGCATACATGAAGTGTAAAGGGTCGGTGTTGGTCACAACATAAGTTTTGTGGTTGAGTAGGTAATGGAGAAGTTTTGTGGCAACAAAAATAAAGCTAAGAAATTTTTATCAGCATGGGTATTCATGTTTTGTAGTCTAAAAGAGTACAACTTATGTAATAAACTACCCGCTCCCCCGTGTTGTTCATAACGATGAGCAAGCATGGCCCCAGGGAATGATTGGTAGCTAAGTTGTATAGGTAGAATGGTTCATCGTATTTAGGTGGAATGAGTACGGGTGGGTGGAGAAGGTTTTATTTTAAGGCCTCAAAATATTTTTGGAATTCATCATCCCATTTAAAGGAGACATCCTTCTTGAGCAGAGATAATGAAATGGTTGACACCGATCGACAATTATGAAATGAAGCTTTGGATAGACCGCAACTTACCTTGTAGGCTAAGGAGTTGTATAAGGTTAGTGGGTGGAGGCATTTCTATAATGGCCTTGAATTTATTAGGGTAAACTTCTATACCATGTAGGGAAACAATAAATCCCAGGAGCTTTCTTGAGAGAACCGTGAAGACACACTTCTTAGGTCAAGGTGAACACAATATTTAATAAAGCGGTCAAAGATGGTTTTTAGGATGGTAAGGTGCTCAGAGAAGTGTTTGGATTTGGAAAGTAGGTCATCCACATAATCTTCTAATATACGATGCATGATGTCATGGAATATGTAGTTCATAGCCTTTGCTTGATATGTGGCACCAGTGTTTTGAAGGCCAAAAGGCATGACTCGATAGAAGAATGTACCCCAAGAGGTGATGAATGCGGTTTTATGTTGATCCTCTGGGGCAAGTAAGATTTGGTTATAACCTGAGAAGCCATCCATGAGTGATAACATCTCATGACCAGTGATAAGGTCAACCAGCTGGTCAATACTAGGTAAGGGAAAGTCATCTTTTGGGTAAGCTAGATTGAGGTCATGGAAATACATGTAAATGCAGATTCCCCCTGTCGCCTTAGTGATAGGGACAATGTTAGAAATCCAACGAGGATAATCAATGGGTAAGATGAAGGAAACTGAAAGGAGGTGTTGAAGTTCTTCTTTGACCAGAAGAGCAATGCGAGGGTGCATTTTCCTCGATTTTGTTTCACGGGTTTGGCATTGGGAATGGTGATGATATTGTGGACCACTATAGTGGGGTCAATACCGAGCATGTCTATGTAAGAACAAGTGAAAGCGTGGTTATGGTTTTTGAGAAAAGAAGTGATGGCTTCTTGTTTGAACATCTAAAGATCGACCAATCTTTAGAATGTGCAGTTGTCTCCTAGTATGATTGTTGATTTTGATAGTCGATTCATTCAACATGGTTTGCATCTCAGATGGTAATGACCGATGAATATATGAGTCTTCAGCACCAAGGTAGGTGAGTATAGATTCATCATCCTGACATTGAATGACGTTAATCAAAGGTGTATTGTCATTTATCATTTCAGGATATAGGATGGGAAGAGAAGAGGGAGCCTCGTCCTTACATTGATAATTCAAAGGCCCCAAGGAAATGGTGTTTATGAAAAAAAAGTTAGGAGGAATGGATTATGGATTCATCGACTCATCGGCGAAGGTGGTGATGGTGGTGAAGAAGGTGGAGTGGGTGAAGAAAGTGGAGAGGGGGTAATGTCCTCAATGAGTTCAATGTGGGCCTTCTTGGTAGGTGGTTCAAAAAAGTCGATACCACTATGGTTGTTATGTTTGTGGGTAGTACATGGAATAATAGTATGGCGGCATTGCTCATAAAATCCAAAACCAAAACCCTTCCATGCACATCAATGCAGGAAGGTGCGGGTGAAATGGTGATTGGTGAGTGACTGGAAGTCAACACAAAATGGGTGGGCTTATTATATTGGTTCAGGTGTGTAAGTGGTAGTATCAAGTCCCCCATAGGTGAGATTGGTACGAAGGTGGGGAGGACCATAAAGGAGGCACTCTCTTATACGGTGATCATAGTGAGGGTGTTGGTGAAGACTTCCATACTCTTGTGGAGTAAGGAATGTGTTGACACTATATAGGTGATACTCCCCTAGAGTGAGGCATTGAAAAATTCCTTCCAAGGGATTAGTGGTTGGTATGTGGGTAGCTGGAATGGATGATGTGTCGAGGTTAGCTCAGAGGTGGGGCTAACAAAGTGGGAGGCTAACGGTTTGGTCGTGGAGGTTGTGGCAATGGTAGGAATGGAGGATGCAGGTGCGGTTGAGGTAGCAGCGGCATTGGTGAGTGGAGGTGTAGGTGAAGAGGTAGTGGTTATGGAGGTAGATGCTCTAATCGGTAAAGCATGTTGTAAGTTTTGAAAGGTGATGGGTTAGACGGAATAGTATAGGTGTGTCCTTCATGCTCAAAATTTACACAACGATGCAAAGTAGAAGGAACACAACCCATAACAAAAATCTAGGGTCTACCAAGCAATAGGTTATATTAAAATTCCCCCCAAGATGTAAATAAACTCCGAGAACTATGCGGGGCCCATGCAAACATGGAGGATGATAGTGCCAAGTGTAAAGGTGATAGCATCATTGAATGAACTTAACATGACGGGATGTTTATGGATGTAATTGTCGGTATGTGCATTTGAGCGAATGCATGGGTGGAAATGATATTAATGCTAGTACCCCATCGATCATAACACGACGTACATGTATATCATTGATGTGGAGAGAGATGAAGAGATATGGATCTAGGTCATTTTGGTGTGGTGTGATCTCTTCATCTGAGAAGCTAAGGGAGGCTACTTGGTGAGTAGGTGGAGATGCAAATGAAGGTGGTAATTTGGTGAGAGAGGCTATATGATGGGGTGTGATAATGGATTCCATGGGTGTAGGGTCATTGGTTGAGACCTCAATAGATTGAAGAACCTCCATGAGAGCTTGATGATGGGATTTTGAGGTTTGGATGAGGTCATATAGGGACATCTTGAGGGGGGATTGGTGTAATTGTTTGAGCATCGCGTGGTGTGTAACCCCATTGGAAATAGGATATGTGGGGCCATGGATAGTGATTTTAGGTGTGGGTGCAGAAGGTATATTGGTTATAGGATTGGTTTGTGGGCCACTTCCCTTTTCCTTGCCTTTTTTTTTCTAAGCACGGGCAGCAATTTGGATCATGTTGATATAAGGTGGGGAGGTAGGCGAGGTAGGTGAGCCATGAAAAGTATAGCGGTAAGAGGGGAAAAAGCCAAGTGGTAGGAAGGAACCTTGTTAGATGAATTGAGCACACCAACATTTGGGTGGAGGTTTGGTGAGTTCTCTGATGTGAACCATGTTAATTTCAAATCTTGGGGTGGCTCTAAGAGTTGTGGAGGTGGAGGTCTTGGTCATTGAGTAGGAAATGAGGGAAGCACTGTGGGAATGGGTGATGGTGAAATGGGGTCCTCATCGAGAAGGTCATCATTGTCAAAGTTTTCTTCAAGAGGACACAACTAGATAAGAATGGTTTTCAAAGCCTTGCAGCTCTCCACATCATGCCCTGGCACATGATGGTAGGCACAAATTTTGGTATCGTCAAACCCCTTTGGTTTGGGTTTGAGTGGGTCATAAGGTCTAAGACATGGTAATGTGATGACAAAAGTTTCAAGGAGGTTGGTTAAGATTTTGGCATAGGATCCCGCTAGTGGATCACAATGGGAAGTGAAAGTGGGTTTGGGTGTAGGCGCGGCTGACTATAGAGGAACGGTCTTTGCATGAGGGGAAGTGGATCGAGCCACGGTTTTAGGTGCTGGTGTGGTCTTGGGTGTTGGTCGTGTTTTCTTGGGTAGGGGTATGGTAGATGAACTAGCAAGAGAATGTGTAGTTGGTTTGACTACCTTATTGGAGGGTAGTGGATTTTTGTTTTTAGGTTGGACCTTCTTGGGTAAAGGTGATATGGGCACATGAGATCTAGAGGAAAAGCGGATGGTGGAAGAGGATGAGTTACCCAAGGGGATAACTGAGGTGTTGTGAAGGTAGATGGTGCAGGTTGTGCTAGAGGTGTGAGGGAAAGAGACTGAAGTGTCATGGGTAGTGAAGGAGTGATCGATGGTATTGGAGGTATGGGTGGTAAAGATGTTGTAGGTGTGGGTGGAAGTCGTGTCGGGTGCTTGGGTATGTTAGAGGTTTGTGAGGGCGGAATGGGTTGCTGCGTTTTTAGTTTACCGGTGGGTGGAGGTTTCTTAACCATGTTGGAGGGTGAGATCCTAAGACGAGACGAAGGGGTGAAGGTGATGAAGGTGTAATCAGCGGTGTTGGGGTATGAGATCTATGGGATTGGTTCTTCTATTTGGGCACCGGATTAAGCTTGGTGTCAGCTTTGGAGGATGTAGCTAAATCTAATTTGATGGGTGGATGAGTAAGGTGGCGGTTGGGATGACCCCTAAGGTAGTAATAGGTTTAGGAAAGGAAGATGATGTAGGTGTGGGTTTGGATTTAGATGCATGTTGGGTTATGGGTAGGGGTGTGAGTTGAGCCATGAGTGGTATCGTGGTGAATTTGTGATAGTTGTGGTTGTGTTTGGTTCGATTGGCTGAAATATTTTTGGGTAGATAGTGGAAGTGTCAGCAAGTGACATCTGCATTTGTGTTGAGACAGGAAGTAGAAGATGCCCCCAAAGTAAGGTTCTATCCACATAATCTAGGCGATCGGCTAGGCATGAAAAAGGAACTATTGTAGGTAAGGTTGATGAGGATCTAATGGAAATTCCTATAAAATGTGTCTTAGAGATAGGGAATTTTCTAGCTTCGGCTTCCGTGGGTAAGAGAGCCAAAAGTAAGTCCACAAGATCTTGGGTAGCTAATGGAGAATGGTCACCTAGAGGAAAAGGTATTTCTACTAGATCCTCAATAGGTGGAGGAGAAAATGGGTGCTCCTCTATGGGTGGAGGAGATAATGGGTGCTCCTCTATGGGTCAGAGATGTATTGCGGGTGACAGATCTCTAGGTGGAGAAGCCAAAGGTGAAATGGTCTCGATGTTAACAGGAGTCTCCTTTATGGGTGAAGGAAGAGATGAAGAGTGCCCCTCTGTGGGTGGAGGAGTAGGTGAAGTGGGTTCAAGTGTAGGTGGAGGACTTCGGGATAGGATTTCCTTGATGGAAGGAATATGAGGTAATTGGGAAGCAATGGGTGCATCATTGAAAATAGCATAGACCTCGTAGGTATAACTATCATGCATTGAGGTCTCTTCAGATTTGATTAGAAAAAGGGAATGATTAGGAAATGGGTTCTTGAAGATGTGTAAGTTTTTATTGGTAGGTGTGTTAGGATTATCCAAGGTTAACTAACCTTTCTCAAGCATTTCTTGGACAATATTTTTAAAAGTGATGCAATTGTTGTCACTATGACCCTTTACTTGATGATAGTTATAGAAGTCGTGCTCTTTATACCATGTGGGTGTGGGGCGAGTAAGATCAAAACTAGTGTGTGGTTTCATGGGAGGAAGGGTGATGGCCCCATCTTTAATGAGATTTTATAAGATAGAAGAATAAGGCTCCCCAATTGGGGTGTATTTCTATTATTCCCATCTAAATTGAAAAGTCTAGATAGGAGAAAGATTAGATGAGGGGCTAGCCTGATTTGATGGATGAGTGGGCCGGCCTTGAGTACCATTGCGTTAGTGGTTCTCTTGGATTTCAAATAATTGTTCTATGGTTTAATATAATAAGAGGTATCATTCGGCTTGAATGCTTAGTTTTTATTGCGTAGTTGGATTTTCTTTTCTTTGATGGTGTGAATCTCTAGCTTTCATACCATGGTTAATGCTTTTTCAAATGTTCGAAATCTTGGACCTACGGGGTCGGTGAGACATGTCTAGCACAAGCTTGCATGAAGAGATCTATGAGTTTGGTTTCTAGTAGTTGAAATGTGAGTTGATTGATCAGGCTACACCAATGAGCAACAAAATCATGATAAGTTCATTGTCATATTGACGCGTAGAGTAGAGGTCAGTCATGGTAACCTTCTTAACAACGTTAATGGAGAAGTGATTTAAGAAGGCTTGAACTAATTTATTAAATGAGAAGATAGAGTGTCTAGGTAACCCACTATACCAATCTAATGCAGGCCCAGTCAGAGACATGGGAAAGGTCCTCGAAAAAAGCATCATCATGGGTGATCAGATAACACCCATGTTTGAAAGACCACAAATGTTATTGTGGGTCTTCTTTGCTATTGAAGCGGTTAAATTTAGGCATTTCCCAATGCATGGGATATGGGTGGATAGGAATGGATGGGTGGATAGGCTCATTACAAATCTCATCGTAGGTGAGAGTGTTGTGGGAGCTAGAAATTGATGCTTCTAATATCTACATCTTGCCATCATTAACTTGATTAGGTCGTTGGTAGGTTGTGATGGTTGGGTGACTCCTGTAGTGTAAGAGGGTTGGTGTTGGGCATATGACGGGGTGGCATTCCAAGTATATGGCACTACCGTATAGGTATATTGAGGAGGGAATGAAATAGGGGGTACGTACCCAGAATGAATGATAGATGAAATGGGAGGATGCTTTGATAGTATGTATATGGAGGTGGAAGGGTCATGGTGACCCTAGTGGAAATGGGGGCTAAGGATTGTGGAATAGAAAGAACAACATTTTGAAAAGGGGTAGGGGTCACCAACACTAGGGGTGGTTGTGTAGCTATGGGTATATGTGAAACAATAGGCACGGATGAGGTTATGTTCTGGGTGGTTGGTGAAGGTATAGTGGATGTGGTGGGTGCAACAGATGTGGCAGACATGGCGGTCATAGTAGGTATGGGGCCTAGTTGTGAAATGACTGGGGGTAAAGTAGGTGCGGGTAGTGTGGAGCCAAATGAGGTTAGAATGTAAGTAGGAGTGATATCGAGTGGATGAGTGGGAAAGATAAAACTATAAGGCGGTAGGGTTCTAGTCAAGGAGTTGTGTGAACTCCTTGTCTCCTGTGGCGATAGTGATAGGTTGGGTATGATCCATGGGTGATAAAATAGAAGGTGGTGAAGGACTAGGTGGGAGTGGTTGACGAATGACCTGGAATATGAGGGCATTTTCTTTGCTTCAGGTTAGCAGCATGTGAACAAGCACCGATGTGGTAGGAATACTTTCGTAAATGACAAAACAATACAATAAAGATAGGATAAATATGTGTTGGTAGGTGAATTATGGTTAAAATGTCAAATTGGAAAAATTACATAGGCTAACTAATGTCGGTTAGGTTAAATTGGTGCCGGTCATAGGTAACATGATCGATCACTATCCAACACGAAAGGTGAAGCAGGTGTCCTTTTGGGTAGGTTGACCAAAAGAATAGTAAACCGATGCCATGGTTAGGTAAAACTGATGATGGTTAGAAGGTAACCGATGATGGTTGTTGGACCGACACCGATTACTGTGAAATTGAATCGAGATGAAGAAAATGTGGTTGTGAGTTAAAATTAGATGTGGAATCAAACCCAGAATTCTAAGAATGATGAGAATATGGTCCAAGCACACTCAGATGAAGCTGGAATACACCAACTATGATGAGGAGTGTACAAGGGGAAATGAGAAAAATGAAGAATGAAATCCTCTCACCTCAAAATGTAAGCCAAGCAAAAATTCTAAGAAAAATACGATCCTAAGAGTGTTTTTTCTGTTATGTTTTTTTAGCTTATTATATTTAAGGAATGACTCATGAACTTTAGAATATAATTTTTTGTGAGAATGGCTTCCTACAAATAAGGATATCTACAAGGAGAAGTTTCGGGTTATGTTATGGTGAGGGCAGGTCGTCCTTTGATGGGGTACTAGACAAAGATAACTAGCGGGGTGTCCACTATACCGTGATCGTGTGATCACCTACAACTTCTTCTGGTGAGATGTTGTTTAAGAATGTGTATATATTTTTAATTTTGTGATGTTTGGTAAGAATCAGAGAGAGAAAGAGAAAGGAAGTGCTTTTCTATGATTCATTTGTCAACCATCAATTGGGCATGACTTCCAATGATATAGGTTGCCCTCAATTAATGTGAGCTAATGCAGAGAAGTAGAATGAAATGAAATAATTTTTAAACCCAAATTGAAATGTTGAATTCAATGCCACAAATAGATGAACAGGAGAAGGGATGCTCTTTCACTAATGTGATACTAATGAAAGGGAAGAAGTGTTCTTTTTAAAGCACCAAAATATAATTTCCTTTAGACAATAGAAGGAGAGAAGGTTCCAGGGGAGAAATTTTAATGTAAGAACCTTTTAGAAAGGAAAAAAACATGCAAATTTTTACCTAGAAATGAAAGAATGCAAAGAACCCTGAATGGGTCCCACCGGTGTGCCAAAATGTTTCACCTGATTCTAGATCATTTCTTCAAATGTTGACGAAACAGATAAGGGTAAAGGGCTAGGAGGAATACCTTTTAAGATGAAGGTTATAGGTTGTTGTGTAGGTATGACTTCTAGATCCACATTGATCGTGAGAGATTCCTTTTTGCTTGGAGGAACTACCTAAAATGGAAAACAAGACCACCAAATGAAATTTAAACAATATATGCAGTGGACTTCCTAGTGTGTGCTAGATCCAGGAAGAGTGATACTTCCTAGACGATTGTCAATCCACTGTTTAAAACAACTTAATGCTAATAATAAAGGAAATCCTATTGTAGTTAAAATGATTTAGGTATCTCATTCATCTACAATAAGAAAATTCATTCACAATAGGCTAAGCTATGACTAAATCTGAAGGTCAAGGTCTTGGTCAGGGTACTGGTACTGGTCAGGGTGAGGTTCTGGGTGGTTTTGGGTATTTGGTGGAGGTTTTAAGCTTTGTTCTTGGTTTCTAGTCAAAACACAGAGACCGACGTCGGTCTGGTATGACTAATGTCGGTTTAGGTTAACCGGCGGTGGTTGTGGTTAACCAGCATTGGTATGGTCGAGGTATAGGAAACTCAATAAGAACTTGAGGTGAGGATAGATCTGAGGCTAGATGAAAGTGAAAGGGAAATGGCAAGGTTCATGTGGGTCTTAGTACGCACATGAATGATTAAAATATAGATATGGGTAGTTCAAGGGTGTGGGTGAAGGGATGGTCAAGTTTTCATGGGAAAAATGGTGAGGGAATGGAAAGGGGAGCAGAAACTAATAACATAAGTAAAGAGTCTACTTAAATGATAATGAACTAGTGTTGGTTAACAAAAACTTACCGTTCATACGAGCTTGATGTCTGGTTGGCAATGGTGGGTGATCAAATGGACAGAACTTGGTGTGGTACTGGCGCTTCCTGGATGCTCCCGTGAAGGAAAATGGCTCTATGGTTGCTTCAGGTGCTAGCTATGGATGCTTTGATGCGTGTACTAATGTTGGTTCTGCTTGCATGCAACTTTGGTTTCATCACTTGTTCTCAAAAGATGTACCAACCTCTAAACAATGTGTCAACCTTGAAATAAGGTTGTTTTGGGGATTAAATGGTAGCCAACCACAATTCCTATTTGATCGGTGGTGGTTTAGGGTAATCAACATCGGTTAGGGTAGGATTTCCTAGGTTTTCTAAAATGGGAAGATCCCTTTGATTTTCTTCGATCTCACTCACTTTTCTCTATGGATTAGAATGGAAGCTTCCTTCTAACAGATGGAAATGTGGTCAGAGGGAATATAGACTTTGATTTTTAGGGTTTGGGTAGGTCTTAGTTAGTTATGGAAACATACTAAGAATAGGTCTTAAGGTGAGGTGGATATGTGGGCATTATCCCAATTAGGATATTTAAATAATAAATATTGTGAGGATAATGAATTAATTAAATTAAATTAATTAAATTAATATTAGAGTGAGATGAAAGGTGCAATGGTTAGGTGAATGTGTTCAAGGTGTTTGTTTAATGAGGGACTGAGGGAGTGTGACCCAATTTTGGTGTCTACAGGCCGAACCAATCCCACAAAGTTAGGGATAAAATGCCTAACAAAATTGATCTTGCCAAGGAAGGATTATAGGGCCTTTTTGTGCGCTAGTAGGGAAAGAGCTAGGATGGCTGAAATGTGCTCAAGATCAATTGTAATTCCATCCTTTGAAACCACATGGCCCAAGAGCTTGCCCTGTGCCACCACAAAATTACACTTCTTAGGGTTAAGAGACACCCCAAATTCTCTACATATCTCAAAGACCTTCTCTAGATGTACCATATGATCTATGATCTACTTTGAGAAGACAGTTATATCATCATGGTAAACCAAGATGAACTCATTAATGTATCCTTTGAACGTAATATCCATGGCATGCTGAAATGTGGAACCCATGTTTGATAGACCAAAGGGAATTTTTTCATATACATATGTTTCGCACTTGGTTGTAAATGCCATTTTGAATTGATCATCTTCCTTGAACAGGATTTGAATGAAACCTAAATATCTATCTAGCATGGAGAATCTCTGTGTGCTAGCCACAGTCTGTAAAATCTGCTCCATTGAAGGCAAACGATAATGATCCTTTAGAGATTCCTTATTCAAATCTCTGAAATCAACACAGAGTCTGATTTCACCATTCTTCTTGCACTTGGAACTAAATTTGCAACCCGGTAGAGTACTTGATAGGAATTTTTTTCCTCAATAAGTTTTGATAATTCCTTTCTCATGGGGGCTCTATCTTTGGATTGACTAGTCATTGGCTTTGTCGAGATGGGCTTGATACTAGGATCAAGGTCAATGGAGTGTTGAGAAAACTTGGATCAAAACCTTTGAGGTCTTCATACTTCCATGATAATATATCATTTTATTGTTGAAAGAGAGAGATGAAGGCTTGTTATTCTTCATTCGCACAAGTCCTACTTTTGAGAAAAACTCTTTCCCACACACAATAGTAATCGAGGAGTAGTCTTCTTGCATGGTGCGCATGTGATTTTCCTCACCCTTGAACTCATCATCAAGGCTAAAATTTTTCTCTAAGGTTACCATCCCTTTAGGTAACTTGTTTTTATTTAGTCATTGTATCACTTGGTTACCATATTTTCATGCAATTCATCTTGCATGCTTAGTGAGAACTCAACTTCATTATGGAAAAGCTGAATGATTTACGCATCACTCAAAAAATTTGACAACTGGTATTTTTGTTTGGAATGGATGGTTTGATCACCATCTTGATGTATTGAGTGCTTCCTTTGAAAAATCCCTCTGTAGGAGAGAATTTTGAACCGAGAATGGCCATTTGATCAGCTTCTTTATTCATTTTGCAAGGCACCACTTGTAGATTTAGAGCATCAAATCTCTCAAGGAGGTCCCAAAATCTATGACTATAAGCTTTGAGAACCTTATTATTTTTCTATAATTTGTTGGTAACCTGGTGAATAACCAATTTTGTATCCCCAAAGATCCACAATGCCTTAATTTTATTTTTTTCAGCAATCAATAGACCATGCACCAGTGCCTCATATTCTACCACATTGTTGGAACACCTGAATTGCAGCCTATGTGTGAAGAATAATTTCTCATCCCTAGGTGAAATGAGAACCACTCATCATCCTGTGACGTTTCTGCTTATGGATCCATCAAATTATAGCTTCCACAAACTAGGTTCAATTTTTGTTTCTTAAGCACACATGGTAGCATAGCTTCTTCTTCAAGAATGCAATAAGTACCAAGCCTAGTTTCATAAGCTTCTAGTTCTTCATTATATGGATCAAATTTATGGTGTATCTCCACCCAATTATCAATTACTAGGTCCCCAAACAGTAGGTGGAAAATATTACTCTTCGAAATTGAAGCTTGTTCTTCTTGGATTAAACAATTGGCTTGGAAAGGGGATGGGACATATGACTCTACATGATAGGAAAATATAGGCTTAGCTTGTATGGTAAACCAAGTACCATACCTTGTCTTGAGTAACATATGATACCAATTAGAAGACAAGTAACCACCCACTTTAGCAGTAAAGTCTCTTGATAGACATAGGGCAAACAAAGGAGGTAGGTCAATGATTGACACATCTTGAGTAATGGTTAGGCTTGGACATGCATGGAGGGTTAAATCAAGATCCTTGATGACTCCTAAGGTGGTGACAGTTGAACCATCAAGTTATAGGACTCCTTTGGACAAAGGGTTATATTTCAGACCTAAGACATCGGTTATTTTCTTAGGCATAACAGAAGTACTAGCACCTGAGTCAATCATGCAATTATGCACGAGATGTTTGCCTATGATCAAGGAAATATAAAAGGATGGGGTTTAAAAAAAATTACTTCCTTGTTTCTCCTCTTCTTGACAGACATTGATTGAAGCACGTGGCTTCCACATAGCTGGATCAACATGTGGGATTTGTGCCAGAGCTTCATGTAATAGATCCTACTAAGATGGAATGGTTAGGGCATCCCACATTGTGAAATTTATGTTTGTTCTCTTCATCTGGTCAACAATGCTAAATGGAAGGCTCCCTATCTTATGCATTTGGGGAACAACATCCCTTCTTGATTTTTCAGGTGCAAAAGCTTGGACTTTAGCTAGAGTAGAGGTTTGACCTACCAAAGGAGGGGTGTGGGCTACTTTAGAAGAATATTTTTGTGGGGCCTCCTATATAGGGACTTTAGTGCTTTTACTACAAGATGCCTTATCTACATCTTTCTACTTATGAGGATTTTCTTGCGTTGCTAGGAGTGGGACCTATGCGCTTGATTCTAACATTCTTTTCTTATATCTTGTGTTATCTAACTTGGGCGCATGGTCTATTTGTATCTTCTATAGCTTAGTTGGTTACACAAAAGTCAGCCATGCCAAAGAACATCAGATTTGCCTCTAGAGGAGCTTCTAGGTCATCTTCTTCATGGGCACTTGTTAAAGGCTCTTAGGTGGAAGCATTCTAGATCATAAAGGCTTATGCATGTGTAGCGTTAGCACAGTGATATTGAATATGTGGTATGTTGTATGGAAAGCACCATTATGACTCTTGCACCAAATTGTTCTTTGTAGGAACAAGTGCCCAACTCACACTTTGGGTGCTAGTAGAGTAAGCGTGGGAGGAATAACTTACAAGGGTAGATGTGTATTTTGCTTGTCTTCTATCATTTCTACTGGTTGGGTGCGTATCTTTGATTTCCATACTTATTTTTCCAAGGCTGATTACTTTGGCCATGAACCTAATTAGAATTGCTTATATAGGCTTGTGCCTATTGCTTTTCTAGTGATATGAATTTGTTTGATAAATTTATAATCAGGGCCTTCAATTCTTCATCTTCCTTCTACTACGTCAGAGAGTAGGATGTTGAGGCAACTAGTTGTACACTTTTCGTAAGAATAGAAATAGGGGCCACGAAGGTGGGGTGTTTGTGACATTTTGGGAACAAGGGAATATGTGGCCTTAGAGCTATCTATCCCGCTTGAATAAGAATATTTTTTTCGCTTACTACAAGAATATAAGTAGGTGGTAGATTCCTACCTCCCATGGATTGGATCATAACTAAAATATCACTATTGAGTGCCTTCAGATAATATAGGAAAGCATGCTGGGCTATAGGTCTTACCACAAGAGGGATTTTGTCCCAAGTCTTCTGAAATCTGATGTTGAAATCAGTCATCTACTCATTGGGTGCCCTCCTTATTGTTGTCAGTTGTTCCACTAGAGATAGGTGATCTGACTTATCTTCAAATTAATTACAAATATTTGTTCTAAGCTCATCCTAGGTGGTGATAGATCCAAGTCTCAAGCCTTAGTACCATTGAAGCACTTTACCTTTGAAAGAGGCTGCAAGTAACTTGACTGCTACATCATCATGTGTGATTAAATAGAGTGAACACACATTTGCTATATCCTAGATATGCTCCTAAGGGGTGACTTGATTCTCACCAGTAAAGTATGGAATACTCTTGAGTGTACCATTTGGAATATCATGTTGCACATCCAGCAACAAGGGAATCCCTCCAATAAATTTTGTAGAGTTCCTCATTGGAGGAGGTTATCGATGATGTGTCATTGCGGGGTGCGCGGTTGTATATTTTGAGGAGTTGAGTGGGAGTGATGCGCGGAAGATAGAGATGCACACGTAGACTTTCTAGAACAAACTCTTCTTGGAGATAGCTAGAGGTACTCAAAGGAAACTTCAGCTATTGCACTTTTTCTTGTGTGCACTCTTCTCATGAAAGGCAATGAGGACTGCTAAAAGCATAGATTTTAAAATGCTTTGGGAGCCACCAAATGTGTTGAAATTAGACTCAAAAGGATGAAATACTAAGTTCACACACTAGAAATTAGAGATATTAAATTTTAGATTTCAATGCTTATCCCACTGGGTGTGCTAGAAACTTTTGGTTGCTCAAATATGCACCCACATCTCAGATATCGGAAGGGCCAAGGTGTTTAAGACCACAATGGAACCACCCCCAAGTTGTGGGACCTTGTGCATTTGGGATGGATATCCTGAGAATGTCGGTTCCTCTATCTATTTCTATTGATATTGTTACTCCTAGTGTTAGAAGGAAAAACTAAGATAATGATGCCAAGGGACCAGAGATAGAAGGATAACATGAAAGAAACTAAACTAAAAGGTGATAGCACTAGAAAATAGGGATGAACACTATCTGTTCTAAGTGAGAATGAAAGGAAATACATGAAAGGAGGCTAGGAACGAGTAGTACAATGAAACACATATTCACCAAATCATTCTCATGGAACACAACTAAATATGGAACTTTAGGGACCTAAAATAGCACAACTAGTACACAACGCAAAATAAAAGACAAGAAGAATAAATGCAAACACATAAGGACAAAGAATAGTTACACAAAAATGCTTCTATTACTTCCAAAAATGTAGAGGACTATTACAATGATGGAGGCCGATATCCACATGCGAGAGACAGATCTAGAGGTATACAACTCAAAATACAAAAAATATGAAGTCCTTAGCAGAATACGTAAGGATCCAGAGTGTCCTCCCTTCCAAATGAGCATAGCTCTTACATTTATAAATAGATCTATGGAGGAAGAACAAGAGAGGAGGGAAAATCTGATTTTGAAATACAACCACCAACAAGAGGCATTCAATGCCTGCAAATCCACCTGCTAATCTATGAGATGCACTTCCCCAAGCCTATTTGGCATGTTGAAGAAGGAAGGAGGGAAGATCATATTAAATCAGGTGGTTAGAGCAATCAGATCTACTCATCAATTCTCAGAGAGCGTTTTCCCATTTCTCACCTACCAGATCCACCAAAAATTGAATTTGAATATCTAGCACTATAGCTGATGTGAGTAGCTCTTTGAAAAGTCTAGGCACACATCAATCGGAGCTATGTAGTAGAAGATATGTTTGTCAAAATATTTCGAGTCTTCAGCACATGAAAGACACGTGGTACGTACGGATTGGCTGAAATGATGGCCAACTATGTAACTACTTTTTCCTTTTTTCCACGTGTCATCTATTGGTTTGTTGCAAGGATTTGGTGCCCTGTTGGCGCATCTTGAATGGTTTTGTGTGGCACACTTATGCATGACAGAAGATGGTCAGCACGAGAAGGGCATGAAGGAAGAGCACATGAAAGAAAATAGAGGAAGGTGTAGAGGTATGTGTGTATGATGTGTGTGGGGAAAAGAGGCATTTTGGTGTGCAAATAATGCATGGTCAAGGCACAACCATTACAAATAAATAAGCATGATACGTGGTGAATGGAAGAATTAGATTTAGGAATAAGGTGAATGCGCGGTAGGTGGGTGCAAGGGGAAAGTGGAAGAAGAGGAAGGAAAGGGGCATGCGGGAAAATTCCTCCAGGAAATGTGCCGGTAATCTTGAGCATGCGTAACCTTGCAATGAGTGACTGAGAGCCAAAATGTGTATATAAGTTACCTGAATAACTAGGAAAGTTATTTGGATGACAGATTCCACTAGTGAAAATTCAAAATTATTATTTATTTAGTTAAATGACACGCTCAACACCGTGTCTTGAAATTTTGGATCAAAACTCATTGATTTGGTACCTCAATTTCCAAACCTTAGAACTATTATAGTGTAAACCCCCTTATGAACTCGGGAAAGAACATTTACCAAAAAGTCATTGTAACACATCCCACGACCTCAAATTATTGACTAGAAGATAGATTAAAAACATGATGGTTCTTATGCCAAGATTCTCTTGCATCATACTACCAAGGTTGAGAAAAAGTGTTCCCACACTTTTTTTTCTTACACATGTCTTTATCTTCATAGCTTGTCCTTGATCTACTCTCCTACTCCCAATGTCATTAGCTTCTCATATCCACCTAGGTCCCACATAGTAGTATTTGGTCTTCTATTTTCTTTGACATCACTCTCTTGTTTCTTGATCTTCATTCTTTCTTTCATCATCTTCATGCCATCTCTCTTGATACCTGTACACACAAACACAAAAATAACAAAAATACATTGTTCTTCTCTCCTTATGTTGCTTCTCATCCATATACAGTCCATGTAGTCATCATTTCCTTTGTCAAAAAATTCATGTTCTTTCTTATCCACCTGCTCATTCTCATCCTTCATCACTTCAAGCTTCCTTAACTCTACATTTTCATCCTCATTGTGTTCATTTTGACCATTATATGCCCATGAAATCACTACATTCTTAGTCATATCTGCACTTTTCACCTTCTCATCCATCTCATCTAGTAAAATTTGCAAAATAACATTCATATCATCTACAAAAACTCTATTTTCATCATGACCATCACCTTCAAATGCACAATTAAAATCATTTTATACAATTTCAAGGAATTCACTCACTCCATCTTCAATATCAATCAACAAGGAATCAACTTTACTTACATTACATTCACCTTTGACTTTCTTGTCTTCTTTAACCTCTAAAATTTACTTTTTCTCATGAGTTCATCCTCTTGATTCTACATTTCATCTTCATTATTCTTCTTGTCAACCTTATCTTCCTTCTTTGATTCTTTTCTTAGCTTCTTTTCTTCATTCTTGATCATCCTCTTCAATTTCAACTTCTGATTTCTCCTAACAATATGCATCAAAAACATTGTACCTTCTTCTTTATGAAAAAATCAAGTCCATAACTTGGTTGCTCCATCTTTATCTCAGTCAACCTCCCTATATATCCTCTCAACTTCTTCATTTCTACTTCCATCCATTCTTCATGCTTCCTTTTCTTCTCTTTCTTTACTTCTTCTTCTCTAACTCTTCTTTTCTTCTCTTATGGCTAATCAATTTCCACAACTCTCTTATTGCTTCTTCTTGATCCATCTCTCTATGCAAAGTCTATTTCACCTTTCCTCTTCTCTTCCACACCTTACCTTGGCCTCACCAGGTCTTTTTGTGTCTTCACTTTCTTCTCAAATTCACAATTTTCTTCACTTCATTCACCACACACACTATTTGTAAAAAAGCATGCATTCAATCTTCAAAACAAAACAACAACAAAATAAAGGCTATCATACCAAATGATGAAGAGAAAATTTATAACAAGCCTATATTCAACCTTTCCAAGAGTTTACAAAACACAACTTCACTCAATCTCTACAAAAGAGGATCCAAAACAAGCCTAAAGTTGCTTAACACTTACAAAATTGAAAATTTATCACCTATAAGACCCTTTTCATCTACACACTCTATAAACCAAATCTTAATTTTAGGCTAATAACTCCTTCACAAAGTGAATCATAGTCAAGAATCTTCACTTACTCAAATTTTCTCTTATCCTTCTCCCTAGTCTCTGATCTAAATCATGCAACTTTTTCTTTCACATCTCTTTTTAACTTCTCCACTGCATATTTCTCTATCTTTCACTCATATCACTATTATAAGCATCAATAAATTACACCAAAAGAGACCCAAACCCAAACTATTTCCAACTTGTCTTAACCTTCCCTTCCTTGCTCTTGAGAACATTTAGTTTTCTAGCACAAGGGTTATGAGTTTTTAAAGTCACACACAATGAATTGTAACATTCCTAAGTTTTCTTTCATCACCCGATATGCACATAAGTTCTCTCGGGACCTAACTCCTTACACAACTCCTATCTCACTTTTTGCATTTTTGCTCTCAAACCCTCAACTAGGTTTGCCCCAACATTTTGTCATGCATAGATTCCTTTTAAATAATTTTTAATAAAAATAAGGGCATTTTCAAGCACCCATTAATCCTTTCTAGAGCTGTGTAAAATCCCAAGCTTCATCTCTAAAGGAAAAGACAACTTTCTTTGGAAACCACTCCTCTAGGCTAGCATTTGGGCTATGTTTCACGACTAATTGAAGGACTCTCATGGATATATAATGATTCCACTAGTGGAAATTTAAAATTATTCTTTATTTAGTTAAAGGACATGCTCAATATTGTTTTTTTAATTTCTAGATAAAAACTCATTGATTTGGCACCTCAACTTCCAAACCCTACTATTATAGTGGAAACCCCCTTATGAACCTGGGAAATGAAATTTAGCAATAACTCATTGTAATCAATTATTCAAGCCTTAAATTATTTCAAAAATATTTACCTCAGGGATGTACATGAGGTGACCTTACTAGTAGGATACTATTCCTTCTCAATTTTTTTCTTTAACAAGCTGGATTGTGCATGCTCGTGTAGGTAGGGGATTTAAGTAAAAAAAAAACATTCATGTTTGAACTTTAATGTAAGAATATCATCATGAATTAATCTTCTTCAGTGAGTGGTAAACCATTTATCATGAATCTCATCTCCTTTTAAGAGCATTCTAAGACCAACTATGAAAGAATACAATACAAAAAAATCACTTCAAGTGTTACTTCCTCTTAGTCTAAGATACTTAAATAACTCATTTTTATCCATGAAAGAGAAAATTGTGCTTTAAAATTAAATACCACATAGATCATACTTCATAATACATGATTCAACTTTCAACCACTTCAAGGAATGTCCGACAAACGTTCATCACGGTCATGTTCATTCTTCGATCTAAAATACGAGTCCGAATTCCTACCTATAACAAGGTCTAGAAGAAAGTAAACAACAAAAATACCATCACTTACCATGAGTATAACATTCATGATAGTTTTAATAGTAATAATATAAGGTTAATTCACAAGAAAAATCATATGTGTGTGTGTGTGTGTGTGTGTGTGTGTGTGTGTGCATATGCGCGCGCTTAAATAGAGTTTTCATAACCAATGTTATGCATTTACTTCAATATTTTACATGTTCATCCTTCATTCTACTTCCTCCTTCCATGAGTAATGAATTTCAAAAATCCTAACTATTCTCCTATACTCAAATTCCTTGCATGTACCTATTACACGATGCTTCAAAACTGTCACATTGTGAGCTTTAGACTTCCATTTAGCTTTTTCAAGCATAACCACCACTATTATACTAACTTAATCATTTTAATGGCTCAATTCCCTTCGATGACTTATCAAAATTGTCCAAGACACCTAATACTCTCCTTAAAACCCTTTAATCCCCTTACAAGCTTAATTCTCCATTTCCACCCTTTACAATTTCAAACCTCATTTTGGAGGGAAAATTTCTTACTAATGAAATTTAAATTTTTGACTCTTTTCCCCTCTTAAAAGACTCATTCAAACCTCATATGCACTCTAACACATCCCAAAACCTCAAATTAATGACTAGAAGATATATTAACAACATGATGGTTCTTATGCCAATATGCCACTACATCATTTAGAGTACATGCTAGAAGTATGAATAATCTAGAGCTCAAAGTATGAATGGTCCTGAACTATAAGCATAAATTATCTATAGCTGGAAGTATAATTGGTCTAGATATAAAAGTATATATGATTCGAGTGGAAGTATAAATGATCTAGAGCTTTATCTAAAATCATTAGCAAATTACAAAAAAATCACCAAAATTTGCATGAAATATGATTTCATGGATTGATTTTGACATTATGCCTTTTCCCAATTTTTAATTAATTTTTAAAAATTGTAAATGCTATGTAAATCTGAGAAAAACTAGAATAAAATAGAGAAATATGAGACACACTATTGATAATAGAGTTTGGCGTTAAAGCCTACATCTTCGGGTCCATATAAATGCGACCAATCTATTAAAAATGCCTTAATACACTTATAATTCTTCAAAAAAGAAAAATCAAACCTTCTCCAATTGCCATAATATTTCTCCAGCAAAATAATGCCTGGTATCTTTTGGAAAATTTCTCCAATTTTTGTCGTAGATCTCACAATAAGCATTTTTCAATAGATAGTTTGCTTCCCAATAGAAAACTATACAATGTAACCCCTTTATATAACGTTTCACACTACGGGGCATTGGCAGCCCCTTATCATTTTACCACACCTACTTGTTTTCGAGCATCCTTAAGCCCTTAAATATTTCTATGTTAGGGATTTATTCCCACATGTGTGGAGGTATAGATGAGGCGATTGTTTACATTTTGGTTGTGATTGAGTTAAAATCAGTAAATAGACCACTTTTTCCAATGACACATTGTGTGGTGGTTGATAAATGGGCTATGTTTGGTGTGAGGATGTCCTAGCGCCAAGTTGGAGGTTGGTTGGGTGGATGTGCTAAGGTGGGAGTGAAAATTTGGCAAGGAGGTTGGAAGAGATAAGGTGAGTTAGAGGGTAAGGCGGACTTGTGCGGCAGAGATAAGAGGTGAGCTAAAAGATAGGCGCTAAGGATAGTGAGGCGGGTAGGTCGAATTGGTCGGTGAGCTAGGTTAGCTTGACTCACTGGGTCAAGTTGTCCACCAAGCCGTATAATGCATAATGTTTATAATTACATAGAAAATTATCCCACATTCATCCTTTTAATACAAGAATGAGCATATATATACATAAGTTCAATCATGGGGATATGAAGATCGGAGGAAAAGGCACCCCTCTATAAAAAGAGTGTGTTAACCTTGGTTAAGCACTCCCAACAAGAAAATAGCAATTCTCACCCATTCATAAACAAGTGTCAAATATTGGTGTCACAAAAGCTAATTTTTATTCATACCACTAGTCCCACTTGTCGTAATTTTGTTGTTCTACTTGGCATATGTGCACATGTCCATATCACCTACACATAGTCCATTATTTTTTCCATTTAACCATAAATTTTTGTGGGCTATATCTTCTGCATATGGGCTTAGTTTTTAGTAAATAAGATACCACCAGCAAACTCTCAATTTTCTCTATGCAACATAAATACCTATGAATTATTTTGAGAAGATCATAGATCAATGTTTTTCAATGATGATCATTTGGATTATTCCTCTCCATTGAGAAACTTTTAGACCTCCAAATTTTATTTTAATTAGTATATAGGTGAGGGTACTTCTCCCCCACATTTCTAGTTTCCATCCAATTCACCTTGTTTGGATGTATTCCTTTTAAACCCACACGAATATATTCAACATATTCCATTTGTGAGGTTATAACCTTCCTCTCTATAATGATATCTTCTTGCAGCTCATCTAGATACTCAGGTGAAAAATCATCAACAAAAGGTACAACATTAGCATCATGATCAATAATCATAGGTGGTTCATACAATTTCATATTTTCAACATTTACAATTGAATAAATTTGCATGTATGGAGGTAAATCCAACTAGAAAGCGTTATTACCAATTTTATCCAAAATTTGGAGTGGACCATACTATTTTTATATTTTTACCTTCACATGTCAGCCTTTATTTGTTGAAGTGAAGCCAAACAGAATCACCCACTTGAAATTTGTGATCAATTCTATGTTTGTCAATCCTAGCTTTATATTTTTCTTGAATTTTCTCCTACTATTCTTAGATAAATTGATGGACTGTTATATTCTCAAAGCACAAACTTCTTAGATTTTTCAGTATCACTAAGTCCACTAACAACATTTTCTTATCTAAAAGAGAAATCTAATGGAGATTTAGGTAGATAACCAAAACAATTCTCAAAATGAGACTCTATAGTAGAAGAATGTAGTGCACAATTATAACCATTCTACACATAATATAAATGTTAATGCCACATTTTAGGATGTTTACCACAATAACCACTAAGCAGATGTACCATTGTGTGGTTCACAACCTTTGTTTGACCATCAATTTGTGGATGGAAAGTAGTATTTTCTTCAACTTGGTGTCCATCAAACCCCACAAAGTTGACCAAAATTTCCCAAGAAATATATAATCCTGATATTAAACAATAGAAGTGGGAAAACCAAAATTAACCCATACAAAATGAAATAATAAATGTGCAGTAACTTCACCAGTTATTTGTTTAGTACAAGGAATCAACACACACATTTTGATAAACATGTCCACAACCACACATAAATAGTCATGTTTCCTTCGCAACATGGTTAAACCTCCTACAAAATCCATGTAAAAACTTTCCCATAGACATGTAGAGACAAGAAGCGGGTTTTAAAGTCCTAACTTCATGTTGTTAGGCTTTCTGGTGGCACAAAGTACACATGATTTTATATACCTTGTTATATGTTCCTACATTCTAGGCCAATAACAATACATCTGTAAATGTGTAAATGTTTTACACACACCAAAAATTTTAGATATAAGAGAAGTAGAGATTACCTAATCATATGAACTCTTTTATTTTTCAGAATAATGATACAAGATTCCATCATGCACATGATAATCCAATTCTCCTACTTGTTTTCCACTCATTAAATCTTCATACACTTCTTTAAAATCAACATCATAAACATATTGTTCTTTATAACTATCATGAGCTAAAGAAATATGTTGTAAAAGAATAGATGTAACAACTAGAGGTCTAGATAGCATATCAACAACCTTGTTTTGTATACCTTTATTATAATTCACCAGGAGGTGAAAATACTACAAGAATCCCATCCAAAGGAAATGTCTAAATTGTTGTAGTTTGGTTATTGTTTTTAAGCACTGGAGGGGTTGATGATATTTATGAATTACTATTTCCTTTCCCATCAAGTAATATTTCCATTTCTTTACATTTTTAACTAATTCATACAACTCATTATTATAGGTTGGATAATTTCTTACCCCATTTGTGAAGGTCTCAAAATGGTAACAAACAAGATTTTTTTCATCATCAAGACTTCCCCCATTTCATATTCACTGGCATCCATTTCAATCCCAAATGAATTTTTAATATGGAAGTGATAAGACAAGATTGGTACTAATTTTCTCTTTCAGTGTATCAAAATAGCTATAATGTGCCTCTTAATTGAAAAAACTATTTAATACTAGTCAAATAATGCAAAGGAGATGCAATAAACGAGAAGTTAGCAATAAATTTTCTCCAATATTTTACTACACCAAGAAATATTCTAACTTCTACATTATTAGGTCTAGGCTAGTTAACAATGACCTCAAATTTTGCAAGATCTATTTTCAATTCACCATGTCCCACAACATAACCCAAATAAACCAAAGATGTTTTCCCAAATTCACATTTAGACATCTTCAGATATAATTTCTCCTTTCTTAAATCATCTAAGACTTTTTGAATATGAATGACATGATCATCCCATGATTTACTAAAAATCATAATATCATCTAAGTAGACTATGAAAAAATCATCAATGAATGGCCTAAAAACATCATTCATCACATGCATGAATGTAGCTAGTGCATTACACAATCCAAAAGGCATAACAAGCCATTCAAATAAACTTTGTTGTTTTAAAATTAGTTTTCCAAATATCACCTTCACTAATTCTTACTTGATGATATCCACTTCTTAAGTCTAACTTAGTGAAATAAATAATATTTTTTAATTGATCTAGTAAATAATCAATACAAGGAAGAGGGTAACGATTTTTCATCATGATTTTGTTCAAGGCACAAAAATCAACACACATCCACCATGTGTCATCTTTCTTAGGCACCAAAATGATTGGCAAACCACAAGGAAATGAATTTGGACGGATAATTCATTTTTCAAAAATTTCTATCACCTATTTCTTGATTTCCTCATTTTCAACCATGGAAAATATATATGTACCAATATTAGGAAGAGGGGCATCGTACAACAACTATATCTCATGTTGAACCCCTCTTTTAAGAGGTAGACCTTGTGGATCCTAAAAAACATCATCATAGTTAGAAACAATTTTAACCAATTCATTACAATGTTTAGGATCAAATTCCTTTTCATGATCTTTCTCTTTTTCTTTAATCACCATGAGTACAAAATTATTTCTTGAATTTACAAGCCTTTTCATCTTCCCTACAGTAACTAAAGAAATACTTGTTTTCACATGATGAGCTCTAATAATATATTCAATCCCATATTTAATAAGCAAGTATTTATTCTCTTCCTTGTAGAATATTTCTTTACAATCATATAGATAAGGACTTCCCAAAACCACACCAAAAATGTCTAAAGGAACAACATCCAAATCAACCTCATTAATAAACTTGTCTGTAATGGAAAATATGAATCTATAAGTTTTGTTAGTACTGTAATTTTACATCATCACAAACCCAACCCAAAGGATAAGGCTTAGGATGTGGCTTGGTTTTGAGTCCTAATTTCTTCACAACCTCCTATGAAATCATATTATCTTGAGATCCACTATCAAATAGAGTGTTTGTTTTTGTGTGTTTATAAATAAGTATAATGGGAAAGCTCATTTATTTATTTTTCATCATGCATAGATTTTTGTTTAGAAGAAGATGTAATATTTTATGAGCTAGTGTTAAAATAAGAGGAAGAATTACAACCTTAAAAACTCATGGTCATGATCTTGGTTTCATCTCCTGAATCAAACCCAAGATCATGTACCATAATATTTATTTTCTTCTCTTTTCCCTTCTTATTATTCATCCACTTAGGCTTAATTTTAGGATGTAATTTCCAACACTTAGATTCATCATGATTATTTTTAAAATGATTGAAAAATGGTTTTCATCTTCTTTCTTAATAATAGAATTAGTATTTTTCTTACCCTTTCCTTTACCTTGTTCTTTCGAACCTTTTTCCTTTCCTTGATTGTTTGTTCTTGTGTTTTGAGGAGGAATAATCCTTATTCATTTTCCCTCTTGCTTCCAAATGTGTATCTTGACACACACACCACATCAAGATTAGTAGGATTAAGAATGAGAATCATATGTCTCAAGATAACTATGTAATCCACCAATATATTTAAGCAGTGTTTCTTGTGTATGGAGAGAAATACCAAGAATAAGAGCCCTTTTCCTAAAATCTTGTGTATAATCCTAAAAAATTTGTCCCTTAGTTTGTCTCAAAGTTTTCCAATCCATCATAACTTGTTACATATAACCCAAAGGATAAAATTGTTGTCTTAGATCAGAAACAAAATCATACCAGGAAGAGATTTCTTTACCTTTTTCTCATCTACTTCCTGAAGCTTACTCTCCCACCATATGAGTGTTGTGCCACCCATTTGAAGAGTTTCCAAATGAATTTTTTCTTCATCATCAACAATTTTTTGAACCCTATAATATACCTCAATATGCTTGATCCAGTTATCCAAATTCTCTACATTAAGCTCCCCATTATACATTGGAAATTCAAACTTGATATCTAGTTTTAATGAAGGAAGAAAATTATATTTTTTTGTTTCACCTTTAGGAAAATCATATTTTTATTTCTCACCTTTAGGAGAATCAAAATCAGATGAAGAGCCATCTTTCTTTTTACCTTTTTTGGCTTCCTTTTCCATCTATCTTCTCTTATCTCGGTACAATTCCTCCACCATTTTTTCATCTGAAGGAATGATTAACAAAAATCTTCTTTACGATCCTCGAGATGTCACTAGATTTTATGATCTTCTTAAACCAATTTTTGGATCAACACCTACTAGTTCTCCTTCACCCTTTCTATAATGGGACCTTGTTAACATTCAACACAACTTGCAATCCAAACACTGTTAAACTAATCATAGACCATCTTTGATACCAAATGATCCAAAATCATAAGAAAATTGTAAAATATTCACCAAAATTTTCTTTAAAATATGATTTCGTGGATTGATTTCAATATTACATATTTTCCCAATTTTTAATTAATTTTTAAAAATTTCAAATATTTTGTAAATTAGAGAAAACCATACTAAAATAAGGAAATATGAGACACACAATTTATAACAGAATTTGGCATTAAATCCTATGTCTCTAGGTCCATATAAATGCGACCGATCTATTAAAGTTTCCATAATACACTTATAATGCTTCAAAAAAGGAAAAATCAAAGCTTTTTCAATTGCCCCAATATTCCTCTAGCAAATTGATGCCTAATCTCTTTTCACAATTTTCTCTAACTTTCATCTTAGCTCTCATAATAAGCCTTTTTCAATACAAAGTATGTTGCCCAATAGTCTTCAAATACAAATTAACCCCTTTATATAAATTTTCACACTATGGGTGCATTGGCAAGCCCTTCTCATTTTACCACACCCACCCAGTTTTGAGCCTCCTTAATCACTTCAAATTTTCTATGTTAGGGACTTAGTACCACATGCACAAAGGTATAAATGTGGAAGGTGTTTAAATTTAGGTAGTGATTGAGTTAAAAATCAGTCTATAGATCATTTTCCCCATGAAATGTTGTGTGTTGGTTGGTAAATGAGCTATTTTTAGCATGAGGTTGGTTTAGTGCCAAGTTGGAGGATGGTTGGGCGATGTGCTAAGGTGAGTGTTCAAAAATATTCCTACTCCTTCAACTTGAATTAACTATGCAAGAAAATATAAATATACTAACCTTGAAAGATGCGGGGTTTAGTGATACCCATAGATGTTGATTGATGATGCTTGATGTTATGTTCCATGAAATACGTGTATAATTTTCTTTCCTGTAAAAAAATTTGCACTAAAAAACACTTAGAGAAATATAGGATTATATAGATTTACGGAAAATTTCCTTGAAAAGACCAGTCCACGGAATTCAATAAACTTCCTTGCAGGATATAAATCAACATTGAAGAAAATAATTTGATTCGATAATGTAAAAGTATAAAACAAACAATACAACCAAAAATTCAAGGTAAAGGGACTGATGTGTTCTAGGGCTATATGTTAGTCTTATGGGAATACATGATGTAAATGGAGTCTAGGAATCACAATACGGCTAAAAAAATCAATGTTGTGGATATGTGCTCACAAAGGAAAGCGAGAATGATAGGTTTACTCTAAATACATGATAAAATAATGGAGATGGCTTAAAAGATCTTGATGGGACTTGATGGAAACTTGCAAAGGAAGAGTGTTAGTCAAGATTGAGTTCGGTTATCAAAAAGGTATGATGCGGTGCTAAATTATCTCGATAGATAGGAATCATCGGTGATTGACTAAATCATTGGCGATTGGGGGCGATTGTAGACGATTAGGAAATCACCGCAATTGCTATAGAATGTATGTAGTTTGGTAAAGACTGAGATAAAATTAATAAATACTAATATCGATGAATTATTAAGACAATAATATGGAAATGATGTACATACTTGATTCTAGTTGATAGACAAGAGGTGAGAAGAGGATAATACCTAGAGAAGAAGAATGAAGATGCCAAAAGATCGAACTTGATTACTAGATGTTTGAATGCCTTGGGAGGAAGAATATGGTTAATACCAGAGGACTTTTGAGCCGACTCCTATAAAATTGGATGGCCTCTTAATACTGAGTAGGAATTATTGATGTCTTGAAATATCACGTACCGAGATATTGAAGAAAAGACAAACACCGAGAAGGGAGGGATACAAGTTCAAGATATTTTATGCTACAGAAGATAGTGATTGAATATCATTTTGATGAATATAGATCACCACATATATTCCTTGAGAAATTTTTATTACAAGACAAGTTCGAATGACTGTGAGATAACTTTGGATTCAAGACCTAAAACTCATGAATTGAATTTGAGGATCCCCATGAGAAGATGGAAAACTAATTTATATAATCACTTTGGCGATTACCTGAATCATTGGTGATTTTGGATTATTTGATTTTTATTTGGAAAATAGTTGAAAAAAATTCTAAAACAAATCTATTTTGTTTGGTTTTTCGGGAATTAATTTGTTAGGTTGTTGGAAATGTATTGAGTTTGTTAAGGGGGTGAAAAAATATGCTAGATTTTGACTTGATTTTGTTTTGGATTTATCTAATTTAGGTTTGCAGATGGTTTTGATATGTGGGTGAATGATAGTGATAAGTTGTTTTGTCGAGCTAAGGAAGTTATAAATAGGTTAAAAATGGTTTTAGATGGATTTTAGGAAATAAATAGATTTAGGTTTATTTGGGTGGTTTAAAAAATGGTTAAGTTAATATAGGTGGTTAGGTCTTATTTAGGATAGGGGAAAAATAGGATTTTACATGTGTAAAAGTCATGTTATAAGAGATTTGCATGAAGGTACAAAATCATTGAATATTATACTTAGGATAAATTATTTTGAAAAATAATTTGGTGTGATTGAATGGTTTGTATTATTTTCATAAGAATGATGTGGTGAGTTTATGGATTTTAGTATAGCAAAGAAATAAGTGTGTGAATTTTGAGAGTTTACATTTTACCCCTTTGTTGAGTGGTTTTAGACAAGCCATGAGACAAAAATGAGATGTGATGGAAGTGAAGGATGTAGAATTATGTGATGAGGTGCTTCCCCCTCAAACTAGGGATTGATGACCTAAAAGGGAATCGATCACTAGTTTAGAAGAGAAATATGAAAATATACAAGGATGAGGAGTGATGAGGGATGATGGAATAATTCCCCAAGACGAGGTAGAGAAATAAGATAAATGTTGTCGTAAAATAAAGTGATATGGGAACCAAAGGGTTTGTGTCCTATAGACATATGAAATAATGATGAAAATGAATGTTTTGATGAGGTCAATGGATGGATGAATTATATTTCCACAAAGGTGGACTTACAAGATCGGGAAGTCAAGTGATAGGGGAACCAAAGGGTTTGTTTCCTATAAACATATGACTTTAACAATGCAAGAGATGATGGATTCAAAGGACCGGTGATTGATGTTACCACAAAGGTGTGTTTAGAAAACCAGAAATTCAAGTGATAAGGGAACTAAAGTGTTTGTGTCCTATAGACATAGGAATTTAATGACAAAAGGTTATGGTTTGATGAGGTCAAGGACCAAAATTTGATGTTGCCACAAGGGTGGACTTTCAAGGACTAGATGGAGGTCCTAAAGGTGGCAAGGGAAGTAATGCACTTGAGGAGGAAGCCAATTGAAAAATTCAATTATACGAGTAGATGTAGTGTTTTGATGTATAATTTTGATACAAAAGGTTTTGAGATTCGATATGATTGATTTATGATTATTAAGTGTATGGTGATGATATATATTGAGATGTGATTATGATTTTTGGATGTTAATTTTTTGTCGATGTGATGTGTTAGTGATTTTAAAGTGACTTAATTTTTATCAAAATTTCCTTAATCATGGATAAGAATAAGACGTGGAATGATTTCTTTATGTTGGGTTTGATACATATGTTATGAGAAACAACAGAGTGAAATATCTTGCACTTTTTGGCGTTTATAAAAAATGTTAACAGATGACTAACAGTGAGTAGTCACACGTAGGATCTTGGATATAAATGGAAGTGAAATGTATACCTTCCTAAAACATGAAAAGGGTTGATATATGTAGGTTATGCGGGAGAGTCGGTTCTCCTTTTGATAGTTTCATAGAGAAATGCCCCAGCTATACATTTTTGACAGAAATTGATTGATGCGGGAAGTTTTCTTTGATGAGAAAGATGATCAATGCAAGAAGATTTCCCGAGAATGCTTTGATATTTTATTTTTTAAGGTTGATCGATACAGAATTCTTTTTACATAAGTATCCATCCTTCGAGGGTATGATCTACATTTTTATTTCGACTTTACAAGATAGCTATCCTTTGAGGATTAGTCTATGATTTTGAATGATAAATATCCTTCGAGGGATCATTATACTTTTATTTTTGATAATACGATTTTGATATTCTGAAATAAAATTCCTTCAAGGATCGAGTCTATTATTTATAAGGTTCATCCATAGATATTTTTGACTTTTAATTTGATCTTAGGGAAAGACCCTAATGGATTGTTTTTAAGGAGGGAGAAAAATGGTGTACACATAAAACACATGTGTGCCCCAATACATGTATTTCATTGGTACATAAGGTATATGGATGTAATGATTGTGGGCTTCCTACTAAGGAGGAACATGTCCATGTGAAAGATGCAATGATAAGCAGAGACATGGTTCTCATGTTTAAGGGTTTTGAGGATAGTGACAGAATACCACATGTTTTCAAATTACTATAATGATAAAAATGACTGGTTGATGGTGGGATTAGAACTTTGATGTGATTTCATGATGGTTGATGTGTTAACAGTAAAAAGGCGGTGCGAGGCATTCAAGGGTTGACCCATATTATATGGACCAATCCATTTAGGGTAAAACTTTCCACGTTTACTCCTTTCCAGAGTAATGACATTCTAATTAGATTGATAGGACAGGTTTGGTGAATATGCACTAGAAGGGAGGTGTGTAAGGTAAGACTTTTGAATTATTAGTAGAGAGGAGTCCCTCTAGCATGACCTTGTGGATAGAGATGGTATGTGCTGAAAGGGATGAATTTTTTTATTAGGATGATGGAAGTTTTGATGTTGATTGATTGAGTATATGGTAAATAAAGGAGCCCTTGAAAAAGGAGCCATTGAAAATTTGGATGAGATATGAGAGGATGATTGATGAGGAGGGGTAGATGACGAAGCTTTGATTTTATCTTTTCTTTGTGTGTGATGATTTTTGTTCATATATGTGGGTGAACTATACTGATTTGAGATGAGGGACCTTCATTAGGAGGTGATGAGAAGCTGCATGAGAAAGGTTTTTTGAGATCTGATTGAGGATGATCCCCTTGTTTTGTAGATGTCGGTGAGGACACTGTCAGTGAATTAGGTGTAGATGTTGATGAGGAAGGTGTAGAAATTGACAAGATTGAGAGACCTTAAATGGAAGATCTTGAAGTCATGTCTATTAAAGGTTTGGTAATATGATATTGAGGATGGCCCCCACCCTAAAGATGTTGATGAGGACACTAACAAGTGTGGAGATGTTGATGATATCGATGATGGATTAGGATGGTACTCTTCTAGGAGAATATTATTAATGAGCAATATTTTTGGATTATGGCTTTAAGTTCTTTACAACTCTTTGTGCTATGTCCTAGGCTTCTATGATAAACACATGTTTTGTTTTGATCGTACCATGCAAGTTTTCGAATATGTGGATTGGGTGTTTTGATTGGTGGTAATGTGATAAGAGAATATTGTATGTACCTCTTGAAGATGTCAAAGTAAGTTCCTTTTAGAAGGTTTGGATTAATGGATTTTGATTTTGACTTATGAGAAAACTTAATAGGACGTGTCTTATTTTTGGGTAGGGGTGGATTTATAAATTTCATATGGTATTGAAACAACATAGGGTCATTATGAGATTGATAAGAGAGATGATAAGATGTGGAATTTATATAATTAAATGATGGATGAGGTCTTAAAATGGATGAGGAGGGATAAATTATGGATAAGATAGACTATGAATGTGTGACATGATATTGAGATAAAGTACGGGGTCCCAATAGTGATGGTAAGGGTGGAACCGTATATTTGATAGATTTGGATTGTGACAAAGGATGAGGTTGTAAAATGGATGGAAAGGTTGAGACCTTAGATAATGTGTGTTTTGATTTTTTAATGTTGATTTTAGGTAAAGGAGGGGTTTTTTTAAAAGATGATGAGGATGAGGATGAAGATGTGATGGTGTTTGATTGTGTAGTGTTTGATTCAGGATAGGGTTCTAGAATAGACAGTAAGTAAGTATTTGTGGAATGATCCGGTCTGATTTAGATGAGGGGGTGTTTTTTTAGACATGAATTAAGTGGATTATGTGATATTTCTAATTCTTTGATTAGTTTAAAAGTGAGTTGGTATAGATATATTTTATTATGAATGCCTTCTTAGTAACAGTTCTCCAAAATGGAGTCTAAGGGTTGTAAGGAGGTAATGGATGATTGGAAAATGGACATAGGTGATATTGACATGTGAGGATCATCGAAAAGAGGATTCATGGGTTCTAAATTTTTAAGGGGAAGCATTGGTGATGAATGGGTCTCCTCATAGGGAAGATCACATGTAATATTCTTGATGATGTAACTTGAGGGATGCACAATAATTATATTGATTGAATCTATTGAAGGTGTTGGGATAGGAAGATAAGTAATGGCATCACGCGTGGTATTTTTTTCGGGCTCATAAGAATACCTAGGGGAATCAAATAGGACATGTGGAGATTGAGGATCGAGATGACCATCTTAGAGGGCTTGGATTTATAATTTCTTGGCCATGGTGAAGGATTCATCAAAGGTCTAGAATGTGTGAATCTGGAGAGTGGATGAAATTTGATGAGAACATGATCGAGTAAACAAGCTGAATCAGTTCTAATTGTGGCAACAAGAAGGTCAATTGATTAATAATGCTTTTCCACCGGAAAAAAATTGACAAAGGATTCATTTTTGGATTGTTTTATGGTAGAAAGGTCGAGATAGAGATTTTAAAAGTAACTTTTATAGTGAAATTATTGAGGAATAATAGGGCTATCTCGAGTGAAACAGAGTAAATATTGTCGAGGGAGGGAGTTATATGAGTCCAAGTCACATCCTGCTAGTGACATAGGAAAATTTCTAAGCATGAGATTTTGATCATGGATGATGTGATAATACGAGTGTCTGAAATATAGTATGTGTTGTTGAGGGTCCTCTGTACCATGAAACATAGTAAACTCGGGTAATTCCCAATGCGAGAGGGTATAATTTATACGGTGCGATGGGTGGATGGGGTCATTACAAACTTAATCATAAGTGAAGGTGTTTATGGCTCCCTTGGTAGCGGCTTCCAAATTTTCTAATCTATTTAAAAAATCTTGCAAGGGATATTTCATAGGATTATATCCAAAGGAATTAACATGTGATTGATTTTATTGATAAAATTGTGGAGTACGATGGTTTTTTTGTGGATGGGTTTTATGTGGAGTTTGATAAGGAATAGATTGAGAGGATATTGTCTCGTAAATCAGGTTGTGATAAAGGGATGTGGGATATTGCGGAAAAATGTTGAATATGTTGTTGTTATTGGATGAGAGGGTTTGATTGGACTGAGTAGGTATGTTTGTATAGGTTTGGGATATTTGTGGTAGAGAGAGGTATTGAAGTTGAGATAGGTTGATTGGATAAAATATGAGGGATGTTAAGATTCTGCTAAGTTTTTATGAAGGAAGGGATGTGGAAATGACCACTTGATGGGATGCACTTGACATGGGTTGAGGAGTGATAGTTTGGAAGTAACTTGGTTGTGAAGAATAATTATAGAGTTGTTGGATGGGGTTGTTATAGAAGTGTATGATTATTTGAAATCTAGAAACTCCATAAGGAAAAAGGGATGGTGTAGATGGCTCAGGGAGAATACCAAAACTAAACGGAGCTGAGTGGGTCATGATAGGATAATAAGATTGGGAAGGATTAGATTCTGTGGAGGGATGTTTTGAAAATAATTGGGGTAAAAAAATGTAGAGATAGTGGATGAAGCAATCAAATATGGTTGTAAAAATGAATCATAAGGGAAAAAATAATATACTAATGCATAGGATTTCTCCATATTAAATGATAATCAATTGAAAATGATACAACAAAGTCCTAAGAGAGCTACAAATGTAACAAAAAGTCAAGAATAAGAATTTTAATTATCTTGATTAGAATTTAGATGTGGAGGAAGAGGATCAATGGAACCTAATGATATGGTTGTTCTAAGGCTAGTTTCAAGTGATGTTTAAGGCCGAGTCCTTGATATGCCTGAAGGTACGTGAGGCCCAAATATATGATTTTTCTGGTATGAGGCTTGGTATTGGGGCCTACCCCCTCACTTCACGGTCCCACAACAATAAGGAGTTGGGTGCTTGGCCAATATACTTGATAGACACTTGTTTATACTTAGCGAGAACACTAAGTTAGTCTCCTTATTGGGAGATGAAATAAAAATAGTCTTCACCTAGGAATAATTGTTTAAATGTGTGTTTGATGTTTTGAGTGATTTAGTTATGTGTGGGTCAAAGACAAAGTGAATGCAATCAATTAACTTTCCTAATTAAAACTATACAAGTAAGAAGTATGTAATTGTTTGTTTTTAATCCCAAAATGAAATATTGATTTTGATGAGAGTAGGACAAGAAAAAATTTAGTACAGAAAACAAAAATAAGGATCAGGACTCACCTCTAATAAATCTTTCTTTTTTAATTTTGTTTTTCAATTTTTAGTTTTTAGCGATAACCAATCCACCAAGCAAGGCCTCTCGAAGACATCAACTTGCAAAACTAGGTTAGCAAAAATAGTAATTAGAAGGAAAACTATAAAGTAATCAAAAGTATTTAGAAAAATCATTGGTGATTGATTGAATCATAGGCAATTCACCCGACCATTGGCGATTGACCAAATTGCTAGAGATTACTGAACAAAAAACTAGATTTGAAAAATATCATATTTTGAATGGATGAAACAATTAAATAAGGGACTTAGTCCCACTGGGCATGCTAGAATGTTCAGAAATATTCCTACTCCTTCAAATTGAATTAACTAAGAAATAAAATAGAAATATATTGAACTCGAAAGACACTTGGTTTAACAATACCCATAGATTTTTATTGGTGATTCTCGATGTAACACTCCATGAAAGATGTGTACAAGATCCTTTCTTGAAAAGAAACCTAAGGTCAAAGAAATTAAGAGAAATACATGATTAGAGAGATATATGGTGGATTTCCTAGAAAAGGCCAATCCCCTAAAGTTAGTGGACTTCCTTGTAAGGATGTCAATCGCGTTCAAGAAATTAATCGATAATGATAATGTAAAATGATAAAACAGACGATATAACAAAAATTCAAGGGAAAAGGGGATTATGTGGTCCAAGGATATATGTTGGTTTGATGGTGATACCTGATCCAAAGGGAGTCTAGGAATCACAATACCGCTCAATGAAGAAATGATGTGGATATGAGCTCATAAAGGAAAGTAGAATGATAGGTTTACTCTAGATAATGAAAAGACCACTCAAGGTCGGAGCAAGAAAATACAGAAGGAGAGGAGAGCTGAATACATCAAATAATAATAATTCTTCACTATACATATATTAAAACCACACTGCATAAAAATCATCCGGGATATTACAAATATATATAGGAGTACATTTTCCTATTATCTAGGAAACCTCCTATAACTTCTCCAACTATTATTGATGAGTTGTTAATACAACTCTCAACATACTCCTAGATTAGTGTTATTGTTACTCACGTAACAATACACACTCTAAACAATAATATCATAAATATTAATGGAGCACTAAATAAATATTTCCTAACATTCCCCCCCTTAGTGCGAACATGGTAGAAAAAACATCCACACTCTCAACTGCAGTATGCTCACCCTTGTGGCATGTCCAACTCTGTGACTCATGACCTTGATCCAAAAGAAAGGCTCACTCCTTCCATGGTTTTAAACAGGCTTACCACAAACCTTGACGTGACAGGAACCTCATCAACTGTCGACCTCGTGTGGTTTTCTGGATCCTCCCACAAACCCTTTCAAGATCCATGAACTGACTTACTCTGGTGCTATTGTTCACCACTATGCTTATACATCAGGGAATTATGTAGGAAACACAACATGCATATCTCAAAACTGCACAATAGAAGATATATTGAAAAAATTTCACATTACTTCCTATAAGAATCATAATGTTCTTAATCGTAGTCTCTATCATTGATCGCTGCCACTCGATCTCGAACAACATAGAAAACTGCCACTACCACTGGAAGCTTTCCTTGACTAAGTCGTTTTGGGTGCAGAATGGGAATGGAACATTGGTATGTATTCCCCCCCACAATGTGAAATTCCACTCATATAGATACTGAGAAGCAAAATGCATCAAATAACATACTCCTGAATGGATCTTGCTAGTTAGGTCTTGCTGCACATGGTCACTAATGCTAGTGAACATATTCTTCTAGCTGACCATCTTCCAATGAAGTACGGCAGTCAGAGGACCAAGTTAGTCAGAGGATCACTGACAGTCATCTGTGCTCCAACACAACTTTCTTTCCAACATCCATCAAATACCACACAAAACAGGAACTCTGAAAAAGAATCATACTGAGAAAATGGAAACCACACTGAAAATCATATACTCACACCATACATATGCCACCACAGCTTCTGCACGGCCCCGTCGTTGGTGACTGATGAGAGGTCGTTGTTCGACCTCCTTCCTCCGATGCCTCCTTCCTCCATCATATGGGTGCTTAACTCAGCTGGATCTGAACATGAGACTACATGGTTTCCACATTGTATTTATTTAAGCTTCTCCCCTCAATGTGAAACCTTTTATTTCAGGATGTCGGGTACAACCGATAATGCGTCCACAAGATGGCCAAAATAGAGGGTAATTTTCAATTTTTTTATTTTCTCCCAAAATTAGAACCACTAGGACGGGAATAAAAAATATACACTTTTGAAAAAAATGGCGCTCGATTTCGAGTTACCATGCAAAAGTTATTGAAGTTACAATTTCCCGTAAAATGGCTGAATTTAATAAAAATTGACACAATGATTAAAATTTTCCTCAAAATAGAGAGAAAACTTATCATGTGACCAGTCGTTAGAATTGGGAGAAAATTAAGATTCCAAAAAAATCAATTTCCCCAAGAACTGGCGCCAAAAATAATTAATTCAGCCAAAAAAGTAATAATTGCCCTCTAAATACAATTATTAAATAAAAACTATAGGAAAAATTAATTTTTCAAAACTATAGTCTTTATGAAAAATTAAAATAATTGGACAGAGTTGGATATGCAAAAAAATCAGGTGAATCTGTCATTCAGATCTTTCTTGTATAATATTCACTTATCTCTGCGCCTTTCTCCTTTATATCCAATGCACACTGGTATGCAAGAAGCTGGGAAATCAAATCTGCACCTTATTTGTGGCTTTAACATTCCAATACTATGAATTTATTTTGCCTCAAATTATAATCATATTTCTACAATTCTCCAATTCTAACACCACTTGGTGACTAACTGCACGAATACTTGGCCGCATGCAGATCCAAACTAATGTGTAAAATAGATTCTCAGCTATATTACTTCTGTCACTAAAAAATCATCTATTTTCTGATGTAAACAACTTTTAATCTATAAATCAATATCTAAAACCATTTCTGGGTTTTGTTCTACCTGAAGTTATCTTTCCATAACATTTTGAATCGCCCAATTTCATTAAGAAACGCAAAAGATATCGTCATTTCAATAAACCTGTGTCAAGCTTCAACCAACAAACTTTCTATATGCCTTTATCTGCAAAATTTCCATTTCTTCCTGAAATCCCCATCCACCTTTCTGGAAAAACCACGCTCTGATATCACATGAAAAGACCGCTCAAGGTCGGAGCAAGAAAATACAGAAGGAGAGGAGAGCTGAATACATCAAATAATAATAATTCTTCACTATACATATATTAAAACCACACTGCATAAAAATCATCCGGGATATTACAAATATATATAGGAGTACATTTTCCTTTTATCTAGAAACCTCCTATAACTTCTCTAGCTATTATTGATGAGTTGTTAATACAACTCTCAACATACTCCTAGATTAGTGTTATTGTTACTCACGTAACAATACACACTCTAAACAATAATATCATAAATATTAATGGAGCACTAAATAAATATTTCCTAATAGATAAAAGATAAATTTCTACAAATGGCTCAAAAGAGATTGATGGGACTTAGTACACACTTGAGCAAGGAATATTTTTGGTCAAGATTGAGTTTTGGATATAAAAATGCAAGTTGTAGTGATAAATAATCGAAAGATAAGAATCGCCATGATTGACTAAATCATCGAGGATTGAGGACCGATCCTCTTTAATTGAAGAAATCACCGATGATTACTACATAATGCATGTATTTTGGTAAAGGTCGGGATAGAATTGATAAATACTAATAAGCGATGAATGATTAAGAAAATAATGTATAAATGAGGTACTTACCCGATTCTAGTTGGTAGACAAAGTTGAGAAGAGGATAATACCCAAAGAGGAAGGTTGAAGATGTCAGAAGATCGGACTTGATTATTGGATGTTTAAATGCCTTGGGAGGAATAATATGGTTGATACAATAGGATTCCTAAACTAACTCTTGGAAATTTGAATGACCTTCGAAGACCGAGTAGGAATTCTTGATGTCTTGAAAGCTCACATACACTGGGAGATTGAAGAAAAGACAAAAACCTAAGAGGGGAGAGATAAAAGTTCTAGAGATTTGATGTTGCGAGAGATAGTGATTGAATTTCACTGTGATTAAGAGAGATCACCATGTATATTACTTGAGAAAAGTTTTTTTACAAGACATGTACAGAGATGATTATGATTTAATCTAGATTGAAGACACGAAACTTGTGAATTGAAGTTTAGGATCCCCATGAGAAGCTATAAAAATAATTTATATAATCACTGGAAATTGCCTAAATCATCAACAATTTTGGGTTGTTTGAGTTTTATTTGGAAAATAGTTGAAACAATGTCTAAATCAAGGCTATTGTTTTTGAGTTTGAGCACCTAATTTGTTAGGTTGTTGGGGACATGTTGATTTTGTTAAGCGGGTGATAAAATAGGCTATATTTTGACTTGATTTTGTTTTGGATTTATCTAATTTAGGTTTGTATATGGTTTTTATATGTGGGTGAATGATAATGATAAATTTTTTTGTCAAGGTAAGGGAGTTAGAAATAAGCTAAAGATGGATTTTAGGATATAAATAGATTTAGGTTGATTTAGGTGGTTAAAAAATGGTTAAGTTAATCTAGGTGGTTTGGTCGTATTTATGATAGGGAACAATAGGATTTTACATGTGTAAAAGTGATGTGATAAGGGATTTACATGAAGGTAAAATATCATGGAATATTAGACTTAGGATAAATGATTTTGATAAATAATTTGGTTTGATTAAATGTTGTGTGTGATTTTCGTAAGAATGATGTGGTGATTGAATGTATTTTAGTATAGAAAATAAATGAGTGTGAGAATTTTGAGTGTCTACAATGGAAGTGAGGATTTTGCGAGGAGATTGGAGGGTAAGGTAGACCCATGTGGAAGATAATAGGTGAGTTGGTATATAGGTGGTGAGGATAGTGAGGTGGGTAGGGTGACTCAGTTGGCTGAGTTGGGTAAGCTTGACTCATCGGTTCGGGATTTCCACCAAGCCAATACAATGCATAATGTTTACAATTACATAGAAAATTATCCCACATTCATCCTATTAATACAATAATGACCATATATATACATAAGTTTAATAATGGTGATATGAATATCAGAAGCAAAGGCACCCCTTTGCAAAAAGAGTATGTTAACACGGCCGAGGACCCCACCAACAAATCGTAGAACCCACCCTTATGTAAATGATTGTCAAAGATCGGTGTCATAAAACCAAGTTTTTATCCATACCATTAGTGCCACTTGTCATAATTTTCTTGGTCTACTCTCTGATTTATACTTGTGCATGTCACTGCGTGTAGTCCATTATTTTTTTGAGTTGGCCAAAAATTTAGCGAGCTATAAACTTTTCATACGGGATTAGTTTTCAGTAGACAAGATACCAATAGAAATATTTTAATTTTCTCTACGCAATCAAATTCTTGTGACTAACTTTGAGAATATAATAGATCATAATTTCTCAATGGGGATCCTATAGATCGAGATAGAAGTGAAAACAATTTTTTGTACACCTATTTTGATCTAAAAATATAATCATGGCGGGATACAAACCCGATCCCTTATCATTGTAGAGTTTAATCATCTTTTGGAATCCAGTAGGTCAATTTTGATAATAATTTGGAATCCATGTTATAATTGGATTATTTTCAATTTATATTTTATTTGTGAGGATTTGAAACCTTAGTTGTTGGCGAAAAGCTAGAAACATGAATGTGTGTTGTCCTTAAAATTTTAGTGCATGTCATTACAAGGAGAAGGGATATAGATAGAAATAATGTTTCATCATCATTTGAAATATTATTCTATACGAAATAAATATATATGAGAATCAATATATAGAGGAATAATGGGCATCTTCCCATTCTTAACATTCTTGTAAAAGTAGCATATAGAAAGGATGAGGAATATCCTTATATGATAATGTTTAGAATGGGAATATGCTCATTTTGATATAGCCAATATAGAGGTTAAATATTATATAAACATTAATTCTATATTACCATATAATTTTTAGAATGTGCATGCCTATGTTATAAAAAATCAAAATATATGAGAATGGGCATCTGTCCATTCCGTCCATAATTTGTTTTCCCGACATTAGGTACTTAATCCTCAATTGCAATATTTATCTAGGAATATATATTTATACAAATTTTTAAAAATAAATCCATTTATTTGTTCCTAATAAATTATTGGTGAAATAATTTTCTATAGGAAAAATTAGTGGTTTTCATCAACACTTCTTGGACTAGATACCTCACCTTAGGAATGGGGAGGATCCCATTTATTGAATATAGGAAATAATTAATTTTTGTGTGGCCATTAGGCCAGGGATCACACATAATTAATCCACTAAACCATTGGAAAATTTACTATAGGGAATTCAAGGAAGGAATTTGTTTTGAAATAGGTAAAGGACAGATAAGAAAATAAGGAGAGGGTTAAGTTTGTGAGTATGCACTTGAAAATTTCAAAAAAATTAACCACAGTAGAGGTCCACATTTAGTAAGAAGAGAAAAATGTGTAAGAAACAATAGGATTAAAAAATCAAAGACACAAATTTATTTTTGGTTGTGTAAGATTACAAAGCTTGCATGGTTGGAAAGTAAGAAGTAAAATAACATAGGCAAGGAAAAGAAGAAGAAAATATCTTCTTGATTGTAGTAATAGGAGAATAAAAGATAAAACACGCCTTGTAATAGAGAATCCATCCCAATATATATCCTTATAAAATATCCCTTCAATTCCTCCCAAGTGTCTTTTCCTATTCCTGCCACTTTTGACATTTCATATTCCCATATGAATAAAAATAGGTTCTTTTCTTATTTACGAAAAAAAAATGTTACAATACAAAATTAAAAGGTCATTCAAAGTGATTAAGACAAAATAGCTAGAAATTACATTCCCAATGAAGAGTTATAATGTAGAGAGAGAAGAAAAGAGAGAGAGAGAGAGAAGAAGAGAGAATTGATCAATCTAAAGATGAAAAATCTTTTGATGATGAAGATATTTCTCTTGATGGACTTTGTGGAAATTCTCCAAGGATGAAATCCTCTCCCTTGACCTCTTTGTTCAATCAAGATGTTGTGAGGGTAACTTCATTATCTTATCTCGATACATACATACCCCAAAGAACTGATCCAAGTATCAGGAATACCACTAAGGGATTTACATTTTGTGAACCATACTTTACGATCTCCTACAATATTAGAGATGGAACCTCTAATATTTGTGAGGGATTCTAATGTATCCTCGTTGAAGGAGAAAGGGTATCTTGTCTCTTTTTGGACCAATTCTTGGAAGAAATTTAGGAGTCCCTCCAAGGATGAATGTTCACTAAATGAAGGGGATCAAATATTTTTACACTTTTACGGATTTACTCAAAGATGTTTGGTTCTTGTTCCTCACAAGAATCAAGTTCTAAAATTACATTATTTATCATTTCACACTTGGCATTCATTGTGCATGACCAAAAAGGAGACAAATTATCAATGGAAGATGTGAACACATTCTTTCTCACCAAGGAGTTAGAATTGATGCCACTCATCTCATATATAAATTATAAAATAACATCCGAATGGGATCTTTCTTTCTCAATCTTAACCTTTTTCATATTCACCTTGGAAACGATGATAAGAGAAAATTGTATAGAGAGAGGATCTCAAGAAATAGTTCCTTCCCCTTTTCGATGATCTTCTCCACCCATTTATCATTGGCTCTCCCCTGCATAGTGTTCCCTTGAGCTTTCTTGATCACTTAGGAAACAATGATAGTGATAGAGAGATATATTCTACTAGAGAAAGTGATCTGTTACATTGGGATCTAAGAATGAATACACATAAAAAATCAAGGTTCTCACATGCTCTTCATGTTTTTCCATAGTGTGGTTATTATATTCATTTATCATGATTAATTGAGATGTAGGATCTTTGAATAAATGCACATATCCTTCATGTGTGGCATACCCTAAGGAAATCCTAGTCATCTCATAATCATCTGATGTCATCTCTCCCATGGGTTTGATCACTTTATGACGTGTAACTTCCACATAATGAGATCCAGAAGCCTCAGTGAAGAATCAAGAAGTTGTTTGAGATTTCTTGGTACGCTTGGTTTTTATATACTTTGAGATGGCCTCAAAGTTAGGTGTCATTTCTTGTTGCACCATTCTTGATTCTCCTCCAAGTAGCTCTTGCACCCATGGGAAATTATCATCTAGTGTAGACACAAAATTGGGCATGAAGGAACGCTCGGTGCTTGATATGAAACTAAATATTTTTCAAGATGGGATGACTCAACTAACTCCAAGGAAACACCTAGAGCTTGAAAATGATTAGGAGATTGAGATTGATCAATTTCTTCCACCTTAAGAGGTTCAATAGGATTTATTCTCACTTTTTATTTTGTATGAATCCTATTAGGAAAATAACCTCATTGAAATCTATCTCTACATTTTTAAAGAAAACCTTGATGAATGGGAATAATTAGTGACATTATTGAGATCCTTGAGAGAAGAAGTGAGTGAAACATATTTTGATGTACCTAATAGACCACATGATTCAATGAAGGAGGCCATATTCTGCTTGAACCAATCCTTTGATCTTTTAATCACCACCATGGTTCTTTCTTTGATATCTCTAGATTCTCGGATGTTCCATAGAGTGGGAGGAAGGGAAGATGATTGAACTACTTGATACTCAGGATAAAATATATATGATCCATCATCGTTCATCCCTTCTACAAACCATTCAAACTTGAAATCCCTCATTTTATTTATAGTCATCCTCATGTAGTCATGAATTAGAACCTCAAAATCATTAATGCAGTTCTCCAAATAGTCATCAATATTTGGAATGTGTTATAAACCTAGAAAATGGAAAGTATTGGGATTATTCCTACTATGAAATTCTTGCCGGGATATGTTAGAATATAGGTTGAAGGATGAAAAATATGGTTCAATATTTACTACATCCATTACACTCTTGCATGAATAGATCCCCAGGGAGATAGGGAAAGATACACCCTTCTTCTTCACACTTTTACACCTAGTGTGAATGTGAGACAATTGCCTACACAACTCAATCATGATGATCTTGTCACCTAGGTACCTTGGTAACCTACGAGGTGTGAGATAAAATCCTCTAACTATGATATAGGTGAATGTGGGGAATTGGATGAAGTAACTTCCATATCTTTCAATCAACCCAGCTCCTTGAGGTGAAATTCTAATCTTATGATTACCTTCGAGTAACCTTATGACATACATGGTGAATGCATCATTCACCCTCGAGAAGTGAGAGTTACTCTCCTGATATGTAATATGGGGATATTTCTCATATGATGGATACTTTTATGTAACATTTTGTGTAGAAGAGAGACATACGAAAGGCCTCATGTATGCGAGTATACACTATATAAGAAGTAATTGTGAACTTTTTAGAGGTAGGAAACTAACAATTGTTGGTGAATGTTGTTACTTATAATTTTTCCCTAATAAATCATTTGATCTCCTTTTGTGACCACTAGGATGAATTTAGCCATCAAATATTAGAATTATTTTGTAGTCTCTTCTCCCATCACCCTATTTAGTAAGACTATTGCATCTGAGTATACCTCATGGAATTCACTTCAAGACCAAGTTTTGGGAATCCATGAGGGATTCTTTCCCTATTTCAGCCATGATCTAAGTAACAAATATTGTAAATATAAATCTATTATTTCCCATTCATGAGAGGAAAATTATCAAGTGATGATCACCATATTTTTACCAATGGGAATTTGCATACACTAATACATACCCTTTAGAGTGGTAATTGCAGGTAGTGAGTTGTCATCACTGAATTTTCCTCAAATCCGAGTCAAATTGTTGGGCACAAACCAATACAAGTTTTGTGCTTTTAAGAGACAATTTATTCCCTCTAACTTTGAATAGGCCACTTGAGAATATATTTTCCTCCACAACTTCATGGGGTTTCTCTCAACATCCTTATTTTTAGGTCCTCTAGATCCATGTTTTTCACGTCATTGTCACCCACATTAGGATACTTATTGTTTAATGTGGAAATTAGCTCTAAACCTAAGTATTTAAACTTCATGGTGATGAAAGTTGGTGAAATGGATGGGAGATGGATGGGTATGAACAATTTGACCAAAATCCCAACACTTACTATTTTTAGCATGTCCTACCCCAGATGTCTATTTTAGAAAGTTTCTCAAATTGGAACTTTTGAGTGATCTTGACATGAAAGGGGTGATGGTGACTTAAAAAGTGACTGGTTTTAAAAATTTACTATTTTTAGAATGTGAGTACCTCATAAATCTTAAACTATTTTTAACAACTTTCCTTTCGGATGTCGAATGAGATAAGAGTAGTCTCAAAAGTTATTTTTCACTTTGGAATGCTTTGCTCCAAATTTTATAGGTTTTCGGTTACCATATATTTATAGATCTGAAAAGGAAATTTTATGGCTATATTTTTGTGTTGGCCATGAAAAAATATCCAAAACATCAATTGAGGAAATGTTAGTATCAAAACAAGGGCATTTTGTGCAAGGAAGGGGTTGTCCAAATTTAATGAGATTTTAATGTGGGTTTTTTGAGTTATGAGTAAAACTCCATTTTCAGAAATGGGGAATTGTGAAAACAATTCGTAGCATAAAAACAAGATTTTGGTGTCTGTGAAGGAAAAGTATCACATTTAAATGCACAAAAATGGCTAAGTGTTAGATTATAACCCTTTCTCCTCATTAGTATCTAACTCACCACTAACCCAACATGGGTCGACATGGGTTATTTGGGGATTAGAGGTTGATTTACACCCATAAAAATAGGGGATATTATAGGTGAGGGAGCAATGGGAAAACTAATGTGTACTTTTCATGAGATTATGATAAGTGTCACCATGTGAGAGCAAGAAAAGAATTGCAGGGTTGGAGATAAGCTCCAGGGGAGATAAGATGAGGTCCTTCATGTGTCCAGGATAGTTGGGTACATTATTTTTTCCCAACTATCCCCTTAGATATTGGAACAAAGGGATAACATAATAAAATCATGAAAAAAATTCTCGTGTAGATTTTATCATGAGAGGCCAAATGGAGTCGACACATCTTTTTACATGTTGTTATGACAACTTGGGTTGTCACTTAAGTGAAAAAAATATTATTCCACAAGGGGGCATAATTTTGTGTCCCCACTATCCCATTGCACCAAGGGATAGGGGAAAAATGACATCGATGTTGAAAAATGCCACATGGATTATGGGTGTCATGTTTGCAAGTTTTGTACACTCCTAAGACACAAGTGAGGTACTTTAAGTGATGCAAAAACATATCAATAAAGAGGGAAATATTTTATCTCCATTTTCCCCTTCTACCAAAGGAAAAGGGAAAAGGGATGGTTGAGGTGAAAAATCCCTCCACTTACTTAAATCAAGTGTTGATTTCATTATGTTAGTGTAAAATTAGAACATGGCAATGTCATTTCCTCCTGTGAGAAAAAGTGGAGTTTCAAGGTAAAACCTTATATATTTTTACTCCAAAACACCAAATTATTCCATCCAAACCATTATAAATGATATATTCTTATTTCATTTTTATCTTTAGTCTAAGTCCTCTTTTTGGAATAAAGAACCAACAATAATGACTCAAACTACCACAAAGAGAAGTGATGCTCAATATTAAAAGTAATGTATTTAACATGGAGAGGACTATAATATTATTTTGTTGACTTTTTTAGCTCATAAATACTCCCAAAACTCATAGAACCTTCACAAAAACATCACTTTCTCTCTTGAGGCTTATATCTCATACACCCGCAAAGTGACTGGTCTTGCTCGGATGTAGCCGAACCCCATATGTCTCAACATATTTCTATGAAACTTTAATGGATCTCTTCATCACTGCCTTGGAAAATATTAAGATGTGTAAAACCTTGCATATAGCCTCCGAAGGATGTTGTCTTGTTGCAATATGGCCAAAATAACTTGATCTAGTGCTTTTAGGAGCACTTTTCCAACTCATAGTTTAGTAGTTTCATGATCGTTACTTGAATAAACTTCCTTGCACATGAAACACACTTGAAATCCTTGTTATAATGTTCCTCTAATATAAAATGATGATGAAACAGACTCAAAGGATATGTATGAGTTGATAGGTTGGCTAGAGGAAGGGTTCACAATGAATGGGAAAGGGGATTTCAAGTGGTGGGACTTGTTGTCACGGCCAAAATTTTAAATTCCGCATGCCAAAAATTTAGCATGAAAATAATTAGATTTATCTTGGGAAATAGACCACTAGGGATAATGAAGAACCTTATACATCTCATGGAGGAGAATACATGTGCCTTATCCATTGGAAAATAAAATCACCATCAACAACTAACACAAGTGAAAAATAAAACCAAGGGAAAAAAACACAAAAAAATTACGTAAAAGGGGGAAATAGAAAGGGAAACATGTAACTCAAAGGGAAACTATGGTACATAATTGGGAAAAACTTGTTAGTGTGAGTTATCCTATGTGTCCTCCTCTCATGTTGGAGGGTCATCTCACATGGGTTAGGTTTAGGGTTAGGTTTAGGGTTTCACGTGTGTCATGCACTAGGGTTACTTAGCACCCTATATGTACCCCTTTTCTATTCATTTACAAGCATCCCAAGGCACTCTGCTATCTTTCCTCTATCTGACTTTGTTTCTGTTGAGCAAGTTCTTCCATTACTGATCAATTATTTCTTGTAATTGTTGGAGCTATCACGATTCCATTGGAGTGCAACTACTTCATGGTGCCTCATTTCCAATTCGATTCTCACAAAATATTTTCATGGTTTCGAGCTGAGATCGGGTAAATGTGCACTCGTTAATTTTTAATTGTGATTACTCTCTCTTGGTTTCGTTCTTTTACTCTACATGGAAGTTTTTCAATCACTATTTTTGGAATTTTTGCTAATCTCTCTAATAAGCCTTCTCGGAAAGTTGTGTTGGTTTTGTGCCTTTTTTTGTACATGTGCAGGCATCTCCTTGAGCTATCAGGGATTTTACAGCTAGTTTTAGCTAGTTGCAGCTATATTTAGCAGATCAGCTAAAATAGAGGTTTATTTTCTAGTTTTTTAATATTTTATTAAACTCAAATTTTTTAGTAGATCTCTATTTTTTTGCTCTCTGTGTTTTCATGGTTTCTGCAGATCTTCAGGTTAGAAATTGCAGGTTTTAAGTTTGGTGTTTTAGTGCACTTCTTTGCACAGGGCTCCTCCTCTCCAACCCGAGCTCCTCAACTCGAAGCTTGTGTTCTCCCTACGTTTTTCACCGTGGTCGTGAGTTCTGACCTGCCCTGAGCTCGTGTTTGTAAGCGCATGCAACTCACTTGGGATCTCCTACAACACGACTACATTTTTTTTAGGATCTCTGTTTGTGGTTCACATTTTTTGCACAGCGTGGTGGCGTTTTCTGCTCTGGTTTGCGTGGACTATTTTTTTGTTTACTCCCAAGGTTTACAAAACTCGTGACCTATTTTTGTGGGTGTGGACTATTTTTTGTGGACTATGGAATGTTTTTGTGGATCATGTGGACAATTTGCAAAACTCACGCCTGCCACACAAAAATATGGCTGCTCACCTCCACGGACTCAATAGCAAACAACTTCAAACCCTGCGCACTGACAACAACAAAAACCTTTTTCACGTTGGTAAGTGTAAACTGGTAAGTCATTTTTCCTTGGTACATTTTTTTGGTAAGTTCCAACCCAAACCGTGCTTCTTCATTGCAGACGGTGGTTTTTACTTTGGTAAGTTTTTAAAAAACCACTTTTTTAAAATCTATGCATTTTAAAACCAAAAATATCACTTCCTTCCACATTTTCAAATACTTTTTTTTATCAAAAATCAACCAAAAAGATTTTACAATTCGGGCTTCCTTTGGTAAGTATTAAGTTTTAAAAATGTGGTAAGTTTAAAATACTTTCCATTTTTAATTTCTTTTTTCAAAACTCATGCTTTTTTAAAAAACGTGGTAAGTTTAAATTCTTTAGTAAGTTTTTTACTTTCTAAATTTTTCCAAACTCATGTTTTTAAATTGATTTCTTTCTAATTTAAACACAAAGTTTTAAAATTAGAATAGTTCATTTTTTTTAGATTTCTTTCTTTTAATTTAAATTATTTTTTTAAACCAAAAGAAGGAAAGTACCTTTTTATTTAATTTAATTAGGATTTAGATCTTAATTAGTTTTTGTAATTAATTAGATTTAATTTGCTTAAATCTATTTTTTATTAATTACAAAATAACCTATCTCTTTTTCGATTTATATTAAAAATTGTCTTTCAAATAACCTATTTATCATTTAAAAAAAAAAAAACTCCAATAGCTCTCAAAATAGTAAAATTGGGCGTTTCCAAACGGTAAAATTTAGGGTTATTGTCGATTTTTTCACTAATTGTGCGCTCAAGTGTGCAGTGACACTTTGTGCACCTCTTTGCCTTCTCGAGCTCTTTTCTGGCATTTTGAAGATTATCAAAACTCCTTGAGTTCCCAAACCTTGTATTTCACCCTTATTATTGCTTGTGACTAGTGAGCACGTCTGCCACAGTTTGTAGCAATGGGGTTTCCTTTTCCAACATGAGACATTTTTCTCACACCGGGGTTGGCTTTTGCCTCCTTTCTTTTTTTGCTTGTGCTTGTTTACGGTGTTCTTTTTGTTGCACTCCACGAAACACTGTTGTGGTCTCCTCTCTTACGTGTTATTACGCTAATTGTAAGACGAGTTACCAAGTGTTTCAAACCACATGCATGGACCCAATTGTAATCAACGCACTAAACTATAAAGTGCTAAAAGCAGGGGGGTTGTTATTGTCCTGGGTGGTTGTGTTTCTTTTCTGCATTTCTTTCTCTCTCTCTCACTATGGATGCACTTTCAATTCCTTTGCTTACGTTGTTCAAATTTTTCGAATGGAGATCAAAAATAATAATGAAACTAAGGGGTAAAGGGTTATTCTGCATCACCATAGGAACTGAGACTAAACCAGATGACGAACCTAAAAATCTAAGTGGTTAAACTGTAATGATGAAGCTTTAGGTCTTCTTTGCATGTTCGTTTCTCTTGACTTTCTCTTCCACATTGAGGCATCCAAAACACCTAAATCTACGTGGAAAATGTTGGATGCGATGTTTGGACAACTAGATGACATGAGAGCGCATGAGTTGGAAAACGAACTACTAGGGTTAAATCCTAGTGACTTTGAAAAACTACAAGCTTTCTTCTCAAAATTTGTCCACATTAGATTATTGTTAAAAGAATGTCAAGTAGAAAAGAAATATTCTCAACTGATATTTTTGATTCTCTCTAAGCTAGGTCCCAAATATTATGTCTTCATGTCAACTTTCTATGTTACAAAAGTTGTTTTGGGTGATACTTGGACTATGCCCTCCTTTGACTATTTTTCGTCCCAACTCATTTGAGAACAGGACAAACTCATTCAAATGGGGTCTCTCAAGTCCAAGTCACATGCCCTTGTAGTAAGTACTAGCAAGGGAAAGAAGACTTGAACAAAGGATCAACCTAAGAAAGAAACGAAGACCAAACTTAAAAATGACACAAACACTTCGACTTCTTAGCCTAAGGCACATAAAAACAAGTATTTGTGTTCCTATTGCAAGAAGTCTAATCAGGACAAGCAACACTATTTTAAGAAACATATTGATCACTTATCTCATTTACTTGAGAAGAAAAAAATAAGTTTTCCTGAATCCATAAAACAAAGTGCTCCGAAGGCCGAGTCTTTTGCTGCAAAAGGTGCTAAAAATGATAAGAAGAAAGGAAAATTCCTTGTAGCCAAAGTTGCTCCTTCATTGACATGGATTATAGATTTCGGTGCCTCGCACCACATGGGTTCTTCACATGTTGAGTTTTCCAGCATCGAACCTTTTGGAATGTCCCAAACCATGATGGGTAATGACATAATAGTGTCAATTTCTGGTAGTGGATCGATAGAGATGGATGGGGGAACATTTAACCAAGTGTTGAGTGTTCTTGATCTCTCTACCAATCTCCTATCAGTTTACCAAATTACTCACCTTGGTGAAGGAATGCGAGTGGAATTTTGTCCTAACTCAATGATTATTCGTGAGCTTAACAATGACACTACAGTGGCTGAGGGAAAGGAAAATCACCATTCATAGTTGTACACCTTCTCCCACTTTACTTCTGATTTTATGCACACTACCTTTCTCACTCATGCAAATGAGGTTAGTAAGCTATGGCATGAGTGTTTCGAGACATCTAAATTATTGATACCTTGAACAATTGAGTCAAAATAAAATGGGCAATGGGTTACCTCACGTCAAGTTTTCTATGGGTCTTTGTGAGGGTTGTACCCTTAGAAAGCATCCTGAAAAGAACTTTGACTTGAAGGAAAATCCTAGAGAGTCACTCATCCTTTAGATCTTGTTCACAAGCGATGTTTTTGGTCCATTTCCTTCTCCTTCGTTTACTAGAGCTCTTTATGTGCTAACCTTCATTGATGACTATTTGTGATATACTTGGGTATATTTTCTTAAGCTTAAGTCTAAAGTCTTTGAACATTTTCAGGACTTTAAGGCTCTTGCTAAGAAACAGGCGGAATGGTCTATCAAGGTTCTTCAAACCGAAAATGGAGGTGAATATGTAAACAATAGGTTCATGGATTTCTATACTTCTAAAGGGATCTCTTTGCAGCATATAGTTGCTTATAGCCCTTCATAGAATGGAGTCATAGAAAGAAAGAAGCTGTACTCGAAAGAGATGGCTACTTGTATGATTCACTCAAATTCTCTTCCTCCGTATTATTGGGCCAAAGCGTGAATTTTTCAAATTACATTAGGAACCATGTTCCACACAAGACAGTAAGAGGGATGACACCCTTTGAATCTTGGTTTGGATGTAAGCCTGATGTTGAGCACTTTCAAGTCTTCGGATCCAAGGCTATGGCTCAGATTCCCAAGAAGAAACGCAAGGCCTTGGAACCAAAATCTAAACCTTGTATATTTTTAGGGTATCCTGATGGCATGAAGGGATATTGACTGATGAATCCTACTTCTCATGAGCTATATATTGAGAGAAGTGTTAAGTTCAATGAGTCTTCTTCGACTTCTACTTCTCCACCTATTGAGGTTCTTCAACTCACTGACTCGATTATGACTCATCAGATGATGATATTGTTGAGTGTGCTCCTCTTCCGAATCCTCCCAACCATTAGACCTTTGAGTCTTCTGATTCTAACAGTAGTGATGATGAGGACTATGTCCCTTCTCACGCAAGTGAAGAATCTTCCGACTCTGAGCCTGATCCTTCTGGTCCCCTTTGGGCCAAGAAAAATTTACAAAGTGCTGGAGATTTAGATGGAGATACTTTGGATATGAGACATACTCACTTATATTTCATTGAACCCCACTCTTTCTTCACCTCCGATTCTGACCCACGAGTCTTTCCGGGAGGATTCTCGGTATTCTGAGTGGGATTCTACCATGGATGAGGAGTATTAATGTTACATAATGGTATGCCAACAAAACCAACTTTATTACTTGTAGGGTTTCAAATGTGTCCCACTATGAAGTAATTCCAATGGATTTCCATCAAGATGTTCAAGGAAGTATGTGTTTTAACCACAAAAATTCATAATATTGAAGGGACCAAGCCGAGAGAGATTTGAATTTGTCATGCCTTTTTCAAGTTCTCATCTATTATCCCAAAGTAAGACAAGAATTCTAATATAAAATTTTTTATCATATACCTTTTGATAAAAAAAACTTCTTCACTTTCAATTGGTGTCTCCGAGAACATCCACTACTAATTTTGTGTCTTTAATTAATTTTTCTAAGTAACATATTTTGTTAAGGGCATCAATATAATCTCCATCCCCTACTTCCTTCACCGGTTGCAATACATGAATTTATAATGAAATATGAATTTGCACCTCAATTCCATATACTATTGAAATAGATAAATTCCAGTGGCTTTCTTAGGTGTTATATGATTATCCCATAGAGCATCATACAAATTTTTATGTTAATTCCTTTTATTAGCATCCACCAATTTCCAAATAATATAAATAAAATTACATTTACTAGATTCTTCTTGACCATTACCTTGTAGGTAGTAGTTAGTAGAATGATAGTGAAATTCCATTAGTATAAAAATTCAATTAGCTAAGTGGAAGAGAAAAAATTATAATTATCAATTATTATCTTATTTGGAACTCTAAACTAGACAACGCTATTATTTTACATTAATTCACACACCATCTCCAAATTGGCATACTTGACTTGATTAGACTCCACCCATTTTGTAAAGTAGTTAGTGGTAGTAAGGACATACATATGACCCATATTGGAATGAGGATTCAATACACCCACAAAGTATAAACCAAACTGCTATAATGGTTCTTCTATGAGCATGAGATGAATTGGCATGACATATATTATTTTCTTTCCTAAATTTGTTGGCATGGTTCACATTTCTCTACCCATTTATAAGTATCCCTAAAAAGAGTATACCAATAATATCTAACTCTCAAGATATTATGTGTAGTTACAAATGCTTTGAAGTTCCCTCTACATTCCAAATAAAGATATGATTTCTAAATTTATTTATGTTTTCTTCTTCAATGCACCTTAGAAAAGTGTCATCCAATCCTCTCTTGTATAACACATTCTCCCAAATGACATACTTTTTTGCCTTCATTCAAAGAGTACGTCTCTACGTATAATCGATACATGAGGGTAAATCATCGTAAGTTAGGAAGTATGAAATATATGAATATCATGGATTAGTAGTACTCATAAAGAGGATAAGAGGGAGGTCTTTGGTCAAACATACATAACAACTGGAAAACTCTTCCCACTCCTCCTTAGCAATAAGTTCACATAAACCATTACCTCACACCAATTTGGAGGGCCTAATGTCAAGGTCATATTATTGAATATTTGATACCCAATTACCTCTTCTTTCACCTAGATAATGTTACATCGGAAAGACTTCATATCTCGGTAGGAACCATAACAATGGTGTGTGAGTTCAAGAGATAGAACCTAAAAATTTCAAACCTTTTACAACCACGTACATGCATGTCATGTTGAAAATAATTTATTTTTGTACTTTTAATGGTGCACTCATGAATGCAATAGGTGATTGAACATTTTCATCATTATCCTAGACTAGGAGAGTTGATATGGTATGCTAAGAAGCATTAAAGTAAATAATAAATTGTTTGTTTAAATTTAGATGAACTAAGATAGATGCATTTGTGATAGAACCTTTGATTGTTTCAAAATATTATTTCCCCTTTTTGTACACTTGAAGGAATCCTTATGATTCATCATGTTAACTATTTATTTAGTGGGTTCGAGTAACATCAGAATGAACCTTCTTAAAGAAATTTACCATACCAAAGAATCAATGCATAATAGGATTTCTTGTTGGCAAAGATAACCGTTGAATGGATTCAACTCTTCATGATCAGTTTTTGTGCCTTCCCTTCTTACAATATGTGTAGACACCTAAATTCGGTATCTATACCCTTGATCTCTCGCGTGTGCATATTTATTCATCCCCTTCATCTAATTAAATACCCATCTAATCCCCATTAATTAATTAAGCCACATTAATTAATTAATCATTTAAATATCTTACATGCCCAATTATCCCATCCATATTAATCCTTATTCTTATTAATTAATTAATCCCTATTAATTAATTAATACCCTTCATCTTGCCCTAACCAACCTACTATTTAGGATGCTTTTATCCTAAATTCATCCCTTTGCTTTTCTAATATTTTCTCCCATCTATTTTTATGCCCTAACTACCTTAAATTCATCCCCAAGCAATCCAATCCCACCTACATGCTTTAAAGCATTCGACCAATCCTTAAAAACATAAAAATCACACCAAAATAAAAAAATATTTCCCATTGGGGAAACTTACCTTATGTAATCAGCATGACCTAGCTTGGTCACCACATCGATCCTATAATGTTATTATTCTCGTACCAAAAATCATCGATGCATGTAACCTTGAGCATTCTTGTGACTTGATCACCCTTTCTCACACATGAGCATTCTTATATACATGCATAATAAATTGACTTATTATATCATCCTTATAGCTATTTTTTCTCTTAAATATGTTAATTAATGCATGGGGGATGTTCTAGATAGTTGTATCCAAAGTAAGATTGATGCATTTCTCCTTATCTTGTCTCATGTGAACCTAATGACCATAGGAATTCCCACTAACTAATCCTTTTAGAGTGATGTGATGACATGTGTGCAGATTGATAAAGCGCATTTTCTACCAATTTTGATCAAGTCACAGTCAAGGAGAACAAGTCCTTTTCCATTATGCCATTCTAAAGGATTTTCTCATAAAACCTACAAACAAGGACCTTGTTTTTAGATATATTACAAGATTTCATTGAGCTTTATGAGGTTGTTATTAGTTAAATCCATTTCCTACAATTTTAGCACGTTCTATAATTGATGTGTCTATAAGACACCTCTCTTGAAATTGTTTCATAGTTAGTAGTTTTCAATACAGATTTTATATATTAGTTGATAGTTATTTTCAGTCTCATGATGGAGTATGTTTTGAACTCATTTGGATCAATATAATCTATGTTGTTTTGAGTATCTATTGGTGTTAAGTACCTCAATCCCAAAGGAGAGAAGGGCCCACTCAACTGAGGAGATTGGAGGATTGGTGTTTGTGCATAATCTTTATTCCTAATAAGTTAAAGTTTCAGTATCTTGATTTGAATGATTATTTGAATGCAGTATTATATTTCCTTGCTTTAGTATATTTCCTTACTATCATTTATTTCATGTGATAATTTTCAATTCAGTTAAGCATTTCCTTTGAAATAATTTTATTACAACAACATTGTTTTAGTAGATTAAATGCATTTCTTGAATTATGTCTTTCATTTCAGTAGCTTAGAATTGTATTTACTTTCCGTAGTGTAGAGAGAAACAAGAGAACAATACCAATGAAACCCCCAAGGATAACTACCACAACAACTGTGTTGCATACAACTTCTTTTCATATATCCTTAGACATACCCTGGTTTATAATGACATCAACATTTAAACAATTTGATTAAATGATTGGAAGTTACAATGACCCATCATTTTTGGCATCGTTTCCAGGGACACCATAAGAAAAACATGTCATTCTATTCACATTACATGCTATGGGTGTTAGTGAAGTTGAGCTATGCAACCAGTAAGAATCCTAATCCTTTCTTATACAAGAAATATTGATGCACAGGCCACGAGACACTCAAGGGATATTTATACCTCACAATATTCAAATAATATCTCCAAATTGGAAAATGTAGTAGTAAACTGAGAGTGACACTAATCTAATAAAACCCCAGAGTGATACTTGGATTAAACAAGTTTGCATCATCTTATTTAGAACTTGAACAAACTTTTAAAATGGGAGACAATGGAAATGATGATGATAGACCCTTGGGTAGAACCTTTACTTACCCATTGTCTTAAACAAGGATGAGGAAACACCTATGAAAAACATTTCCCCATCCATTCTCCCTATCTTTTGAGGAATGTCCACAAATATCCATAGACCAATTCTTGTTTGAATTCAAAGTCCTTTACCAAACATATGACTACAAAAAGATAACTAGAAACTCAAAAATTTCCTTCCACCCTCAAAGACTCTTCCATGAGGTGGTTTATGGGATTTCCCTCTAACTTCCATTCATTCATGGGAATAAATGGAGACTTCATTTTTGGACAAATACCAAGACTACTACAGGGGAAGAGATATGAGGGAATAGTTCTTTTAGATGAAAAAAAAAGAAGATGAAAATATAGAAGATTATTTGGACAAATTTCTTTTTGTCCATAGGAGAAGTGGTTATGAGTTGAATGCAAAAATAACTAAGACAAATTTTCCTTAAAGGACTTGATGATGAAACCAAATAATCCCTCCATCTCATGGGAGGAGGTGATGTACACAAAATCTCCATGGCACAGATTATTGAGTTATGTAGGAGTTACTCTAGAATGAGGGGAAGCCTTAGATGAAGGAAAACATAAAAATGCCCTATGTACCTCAGAACTTCTAGAGGAAATGGCCAACATGAAAACAAACATCTTGTCACAATTAACTTCAACCATAGATGGGTGAAAGCTAAGAAAATAATGTTGCAAAAGAACCTTTAGACATATACTGTCCTAGATGTAGGAAAATACATCCTTTGAAAGAATGTCCTTTGGATATCACAAAAATGTGCTTGATCTGTGATGTCCTAACCATGATACCAACCATTTTACTCTCCTACCTCAGCTCAAAAAAAATATTAAATTCCATAACTCAAGAAAATGCAGAGGTAAAATTTGTTCAAAGATCAAATAATCAATCTGTTTATGCCCTAGACCTTCTCATAACCCCTAGATAATGTTGCCATGGCCCAATCAAGACTCCTCCACCAACTTGGGGACAACCTGATTGACACCACCAAACTGGATGGTTTACCCACAACCACCACCATGGATGCCTCCATACAATCAACAAGTTTGGGCACCACCAGCCAATGCACATCCATGGCCAAACCAACAATGGGCACCCCAAACAGAATTCTAATCAGCCAAGGAGGTTTACACAACAACAACAAGATTTAATGCCTCCACCAAAAAAATTACCAAAAAAGGAAAGCAACACAAACTCAACTTCCATCCTATCTTGTCTCAAACCCCAAAAATCAAAAAAACTTCAATTAATGAAGAAATACAAAGGGTGAGACAATGTAGGTTAATGTCATTAATAACTTGTAACTAAGATCTTGAAAAATAGTGAACAATCCTCCTATAGTTATCACTGAAATACCTAAGAAAGTGAGAGATACCTAAGGAAATGTGAGAGGGTACCCAAGGAAAGTGAGGAAACTGGACATGTTCCACAAACACGAGACACTAGGAATAACCAGGAGAAAGATAAGAATGTGCATATCGAGCTCCTTTCCCATAAAGACTAAAAGAAATATAGAATGAGGAAGAAACAACACTAGTTTAGGAGTTGAAAAGATGAACATTGAGGTCCCACTTCTAGAGAAATAAGGGACATTCCCAAATTAAACTATACCATTAGAAACCATTGCATAAAGACACCAGGAAGGAAGAAAATACCCAAAAATAATCAAAGTAGAAGGAAATCTAGCTGACCTTGTAGCTGGAAAACTTCTTTCACCAAAATATGGGGATCCTAGGAGTCCATTCATTACTATTTTTGTGAATGGTCAGTCAATATCTAATGTTTTGGTGGATCTTGGTGTTGCCATCAATGTCATAACAACAGACACATTCAATTTGTTTTCCTTGATAGGATTATAACCAACCAATATTGTCCTCCAATTGGTAGATCAATCTATTGTGTACCTGATGGAGTAATTGAGGATGTTATGGTCATGTTGAATCTTGGGAGTATCTTATAGATTTTATGGTCTTACATCCTAAAGCTCAAAGTTAGGATACCCATTATCTTAGGAAGACCATAGTTAGCTAGTTTTTTTACTACATACATTGACTGTAGGTTAGGAAAAATGACTATTTCAAATGGGAAAAAGAAAATAATATTTCTCTTTATCCTCCTACCCAACCATATGTGGATGTTTGTGAATGTGTGTGGGTAGATTTTTTAGATACTAACAACATGAGTTCTTCTTATCTGGCCACCATTGCAGTGAAAAATCATATGGAAGAAATTGTTGAGCCATACCCAATGTTTGATGAAGATGATATTGTGGCTACGAAAACTAGAACTATGGCTATGGAAATCCAAACCATGGCTACGAAATGACTATTTTGAACTCAAAAGAAAACATCACCTTGGTAAGTGAAATTCTATTGAATATTGTGAAGAGAACCTATGATTACCATGGAAATACAACCACTGATTTTCATTTCCTTTAGCCAAGGTTGTATCCCTTGAAAACATGACTATTCTTCACATGCTTACAACCTCATGCTTGTCCCTTGAACTCTTTGATTGTTGAAACAAAACTTTCCATTTTGAAAGACACTAAACAAGTAACTATTGAGATAGGAAAATAACTGACCATTGGTAATAATTTAGAAGATAACTAAGAGACTAGGGTTCTTAGATATCTTGAGGAATCATTCAAAATATTTTCTTGGACTATACTGACATGAAAGGGATTCATCCAAGCATCTACACTCATCATATTTACATGAAGATGTTAAACCAGTTAGACAACCACAACATAGGATTAATCCAGCACTTAGAGACATTTTCAAGAATGAAATAGAAAAATTGTTGAGGGTAGGATTTATCTATCCAATATCTGATAGTCAGTGGGTATCACCACTCATTATAGTTCCCAAGAAAAATGGTAAGTGGAGAATCTGTATAGATTATAGGGAGCTTAATAAATCCACCAAGAAAGATTACTTTCCCTACCCTTTATCGACCAAGTTTTGGACAATTTGGTAGGTAAGAAATACTTCTCCTTCTTGGATGGGTTCAATGGATATAACCAAATCAATATAACACCTTCGATCAAGATAAGACCACCTTCACTTGTCCCTGGGGTACATTTGCATACAAATTCTACCATTTGGAATTTTTAACACACCTGCACCTTTCAAAGAGTAGTTTTTTTAGCTATTTTTGTAGACCTCACCAATGATATGTGTTGAAGTTTATATGGATGATTTTACTGTCCATGGGTCTACTTTTGAAGAATCTTTGAGTAATCTTGAAAAGTGTTAACTAGATGTGAGCAACACCAACTCTCCTTAAGTCATGAAAAATGTTTGATAATGGTTGATCAGGGAGTTATCTTGGGTCATCATATTTCTGCTAAGGGTATCCAAGTTGATCCTAAAAGATAGAAGTCATTACTAAATTTCCTACACCAACAAATCAAACTGATATCAAAAGTTTCCTTGGACATGTAGGATATTATAGATGGTTCATCAAATATTTTAGTAAGATTTTTACACCCATGTTCTCTTTGCTGGAAAAATATGTTTTTAATGGTCTCCTCAATGTCAACAAGATTTTGAAATTATAAAGGAGAAATTGACCACTGCCCGGTTTGAGAGGACCCAATGGGGATAGCCTTTTCATATTCACACTGATGCTTCTAACACAAAAATGGGAGTTGTTCTTGGAAAAAGGATGAGGAAGACCAAATGTATGCCATCTATTTCATTAGCAAAAATCTTGACCCCCACAGAGAAAACTACACCACTACGGAAAAGGAATTTCTAGTTGTTGTTTACTCTCTGAATAAATTCAGACACTACATTACTTGGATATAAAATATTTGTGTATACTGACCATTCAACCATAAGATATTTGATGAACAAACCAGTAGTAGGGGGAATTATTAGGTGGTTACTTATTTTGCAAGAATTTAACTTGACTATTATTGATAAGCTTGGAAAGGCCAATGTTGTTTTGACTTCCTTTTGAGATTGAATGTTTTAGGAGAAGAGGAGGCAATTCAAGATCACTTTCCAGATGAGCACTTGTTTGCAATATCAACACATCCTCCATGGTTTTTGATCTTTCCAACTATCTAACTACAAGGAAGTTTCCATCTTACTTTACTAGTAAAGAACATAAAATTAGTCAAAAATAGTGCTACATATAAATGGTGCAATGGAATTTTGTTTAAATGTTGTCTTGACATGATTCTTCATAGGTGTGTTTGAGAAGATGAAGTGTATGACATATTAGAGCTTTTCATGATGAACCTAGAGGAGGACATTACTCAGTGAAAAGGAAAATTCATAAGGTCCTTGGAGTTGGTATTACTTGGCCCTCTCTCTCAAAAATTTGTCAAGAAATATGTATGGCAATGTGATGCATGTCATAGAAATGGGGAATCCTACATTATCTACTGAAATTCCCCTCAATCCTCAGTTGGTCTTAGGCCATTTGAGAAGTGGGGAATTGATTTTGTTGGGCCTTTTGACCCCCATCCTATTGAAAAAGAGTACATGTTGGTGTGCACGACTATGTTACAAAATGGGCTAAGGTTCAAGCACTAGCATCTTCCAATGAGGATGTTGTAGCTGAATTTTTTACAACAAGAATTATGCTAAGATTTAGAGCTCCTAGAGCCATTATATCTAATCAAGGACCTCATTCATGTCCAACATGATTGAATCCTTCCTGAAGATCTACCAAATCAAGCATAGGAAATCATCACCATACCACCCCAATCCAATGGGTAGGTGGAGGTCACAAATAGAGAATTGGAAAACATTTTTGACTAAGGTTTTCAATGCAGATAGGAAAAATTGGGTGCCAAGACTACCTGAAGTTGTTTGGGCATACAATACCACCTGGAAAACCACCACTGGTTTTTCCCCATATGAACTAGTATATGGGAAGAAGTCCATTGCTCCCTATGAATTTGAGTTACAAACTTGGAGGACAACATTGAAGATTGGAATTGAGTTGGATGAAGCTCAACATGAGAGAGTGATGCAGTGAATGAACTTGATGAAATGTGGATGGAGGCACAAAACAAACTAAAATCCTTCAACATCAAAGAAAATCCTTTGCATGATGCTCATATCAAGAACAAAAAGGTTCAATGAAGGAGATTGGTCTTATTGTTTGACTCAAAGTATCAACAATTCAAAGGAAAATTGAGAACAAGATGGTTGGGACCCTATCAAATTGAAAAGGTTTATGATAATGGATTTGTGAGACTATTTCCAATTGATGGTGACATGAGAAATTTGTTGGTGAATGGCCATAGAATGAGGATGTATCAACATCCCCAGGATAAGGAAAATTTCACTAAGGACATGTTTTTTGTGTGAATAATTTGATTCAGTGGAAGACTCAGCTCTTCCCACCATGAATAGTTTTTTTGGAAATTCAAATAAAGGGAGAAGATCATAGTTTCGATCCTCTTCCCCCTATATCATAAAAATACAAAAATATGTTTTATTTCATGCATTCAATAAAGGTTAGAGATGTCAATTATTAGAATGTGCATTAATCACAATTACTCTTCAAATGCAAGAGGTGGAGCACCAATGGTCAATAGAAAGTTGAAAGGTGAAGTGTACTCATCCCTTGCTACTGGATATTAACTTTTTAGAACTCCCCAATGCATTTATTTAATATGTAAAATCAAAATCCCATTCCCAATGCATTTATTAAGGATGTAAAATCAAATATCATGGAGTAAAGTGGGGATAAGGAGTAATAATGGATGAGTAAATGACATGTGTCACCTTTCTCTGAGAAGGAAAAGTGGCATGAGCAGTCATGATGATAGGATGGGAACCATGTGGAGAATTGAAATATTTCCATCCCAATTAAGTACCATCAATCTTTTTGCTGTCATTTTTGTTGACTCAATGCCATTATAAACTCAAAATATAGTTCAAACTTCCACTACTGACATTTCATGCAATTTATTTGTTTCTCTCACATAAACCTTCACCATTTTTTTGTAACTCCACCTAGACCAAGTATGAGCTATGGGGAAAAAGAAGAAATCAGAACTAGAGTCTGTGGAGCCTCTCCTACAAAATGTTTTCATCTCCCAAGTCTTCCATGATGCAGGTTGGTTGGAATTTATTCACAAATTTGAGGGTTTTGATGAATATTTAGTTGATGAATTTTGTTGAATTTTGAGGCAACATGCTCTCGAATAGGAGGCAAGATAATTGAAATAGATACCACATTGTTGCTACAATATCCGACCTCCCAGATTTTGGGCTTAAGGTTGTAACTAACTCCCCACTTAAGGATTTGATACCCTAGTTTCATGATGAAGGGGAATCTCTTCCCAAAATAATCCTCAATCCCCATGGAATTCAAAAAGGTATTAAGAGGGAGAGTTTTTTCAAGTCATTGGAAGGAAATTTACTACTTGGGTGAATAGGTATCTTATCTGTGATGGGAAACCATCGTGCTAGGGGGTGACACATTGAAAATTCTCACTCATTTGAAGAAGGGCCGAAAAAACCTTGAGCTTAAGGTTAATCTTCTAGAGTACCTTGCAGAGGTTGTCATTAAGGTGGGTCAAAAATACAAAAATGGAGGTGGTAAAGCTTCCCTAAAACACCCAAGGCTTATCCAGTTAATTTGTGCACATCAGGATTTTTGTAGGCCCAAGAGGAAGGTAGAGAAAAAACTATAGGGGAGAGTTCTAAATAGAAGAAAATCAAAAGGGCTCCTACACTAGTTTCTTCATAACCGCCTCCCAGTTCTCAACCTAAGCTTGAATCGACTCCTCGGCCTTCCAGTGTGGTTATAGAAGAATATGCAAGTGAGGATGATCAACCCTCTATGCCTCAAGATTCCAAGGAAAATATTACCCTACCAGCCCCTGTTTTATTTCATTGAGACCAAGAAGGTCTTGTTCCTTCAAGGAAACTATATTTTTTCAGCTGCATTATCTAATGAGGGTTCAGCCCCAATTTTGGAAGAGATTGTTGAAGTTGGTACTTCTTCTAATCCTAGTGAATAATTGAAATGATTATGAGTTTATGAAAACCATTCCCAAATAATAGTGCCATGATAATGATATGTTAGACATTGTTGAAGCTCCAAAAATTGTGTCTGCAGCTCTCTAAAATACCCGTAGCTAAAACCCAGATGGAGCTCCAGAAACTACTACAAGGGAGATTGGTCATCTGGAATCACACAAAGATGAAGTCCTAAAGTAGTATCAAGATGAAATTTCCACTCTAAGGGAGAAATTAAAAGGTATGGAAGAAACCCATTTGTCTATGCAAAATGAATTTTTCAGCAAACTATGGAGAAAGTTAAAGAAATAATTATCTTAAAAGTAGAAGTTGATAGTTTAAAGAGGAAAAATAATATTGGTTTGCAAGCATGGAATGATTTTTCCTCTCATTGTGACCAATTATCTCTTCAAAATAAATATTTGGTCCAGAAAATAAGAAAATTAAAGAAGAGGTTGAGTCAAGTTCAAATGCTAAGAAGAAATTGGAATCAATTGTTGAATTTGTTTGTCCTCTGGCTTGCAAACTTCTAGCTTGTAGAATCCCCTCTTCAGTTTATATTTTGTTTCTTCAAAAAATTTTATGCATGGAAATTACAAAGGATATGTTATGGAGAGCCCCATGAGGCTCTAGATGGGAAATTTTTTAGAAATTTATCAAGGAGTACTCTAGAAATACAAAATTTGTTATGTGAATTCTACCTTCACAACATATTGGTTTCCAATGTCCCTAATTTCTTTATCAATTTTTCTATGGGGGAGTTCCAATTGAAATATTTTCAATCATTGGTTAGGAACCAGATTATGTGGGGTCAAAAATGGATATTTTTAATCAAGCATCCCAAACTATTGGTTTCTATATTAGGCCTACCCACCATAATGATGTCTCCATGAAAAAGGATTTCAGGTCCCTATATTATCAAGCTGGAATTGGAAGGAATACTTCAGAAATATTAGCCAAATGTGTTCAAGACTTTGAGATTTATTTCCAAAAAACTTTGGTGAATCTCTGACAGCTTGTGATAGGAGGTGGGATACTCTAAGTTTTCCATTGAAAAGAAGGGATTCATTTCCCCTCAAAACCTCAGTTGGAGTATGTGAAGAGGGGATGCAATTGTAGAAATCATTCGAAAAATTGAAAAGGGTAAATAAAATACAATAATGAATGGGTTGCATGCAAGTAAGACCTCCCCTTGTCCTCAATCCCATGACCACTTGGTATAATAATAATGCTTCCCAATCTCATGATAGTTTCAAAGCATGGGAAGATGTTATCTTGGAAACCCGGGGTGCAAAAGGAACAAAGAAGCAATATGTAGACCAGTTTGAGGAGTATGACATGGCCAAAAACTTGAGAAAAGAGTCAATTTTGAAAATAGTTTACATGAGGACATGAAAAAGGTAAAGTGCGGGGAAATGATGAGTGCATAAATTGACTTATTATATCATCCCTATAGCTATATATTTTTCTCCTAAATACGTTAATTAATGCATGGGGATGTTCTAGATAGTTGTATCCAAAGTAAGATTGATGCATTTCTCCTTATCTTGTCTCATGTGAACTAATGACCATAGGAATTCCCACTAACTACCTTTGTGAGTGATGTGATGACATGTGTAGGTTGATAAAGTGCATTTTCTACCAATTTTGATCAAGTCACAGTCAAGGAGACCGAGTCCTTTGCCACTATGCCATTCTGAAGGATTTTCTCATAACAACCTACAAACGAGGACCCTATTTTTAGCTATATTACAGGATGTCATTGAGACTTTATGAGGTTGTTATTAGTTAAATTTGTTTCCTACAATTGTGGCATGTTCTGTAACTAATTGTGTCTATAAGACACCTCCTTGAAATTGTTTCATAGTTAGTAGTTTTTAATACAATTTTATATATCAGTTGATAGTTATTTTCAATCTCATGATGGAGTATGTTTTAAAATCATTTGGATAAATATAATCTATGTTGTTTTTGAGTATCTATTTGTGTTAAGTACCTCAATCCTAAAGGAGAGAAAGGGCCCACTCAACTGAGGAGATTGGAGGATTGGTGTTTCATGCATAATATTTATTCTTGATAAGTTAAAGTTTTAGTATCTTGATTCGAATGATTATTTGAATGTAGTATTATATTTCCTTGCTTTAGTATATTTCCTTACTATCATTTCTTTCGTGTGAGCATTTCAATTCAGTTAAGTATTTCCTTTTAAAATCTTTTTATTATAGAAACACTTGTTTCGTAGATTAATGTATTTCCTGAATTCTCTCTTTCATTTCATTAGCTTAGAATTGTATTTAATTTCCATAGTGTAGAGAGAAATAAGAGAAAATACCAACTAAAACCCCCAAGGAGAACAACCATTTAAATGAGTTGCATACCCTTCTCTGCATACATCCTTGGACATAGCCGTGGTTTATAATGACATCAATGTTTGAACAAGTTGATTAAATGATTGGTGGATACAATGACCCATCAACACGCCCTATATAAATTTTTGATACTTATTTCTTCGCTATTGTTTTCATTTGTTTCTTGGATTTTTCTACCCCTGGTCCTTCCTTACAAACAACTCAACGCATAGACATATCCCTAACATCCTGCAATTGGAATTTAGACTCTTTAAGTCTGCATATTTATCCTACGGTCAAATATTCCTTCCCAAGTCTTTATTGACCTACTTGTACAAAGTTTGGGTCATTGTTGACCGAGACCAAGTAATAGTAAATTTACATTTATTGCAATCTAATAAGATTTAAATTAGTTTTAATCATTTTCATAGATTCATTGTTGTTGTTTTTTCTACATGTTATCTACAGTAATTTCTTTATTTCATTGTTTATAAGAAATCGGGGTTGACATCTGCGAAAGGAATCCAAAAGATTCTTGGAGCTGACCTCATCTAGGAAACGCCCACATAAATCCATCTAATCAATATCATTTTCAGTCTTATCTACAAGTTTGATCTGATTTGTAGTAGTGGGATCCATCATCATCTTACCCGTGTATCATCGTATCTCGAGATAACATAAACCCTTCAACATTTATGAGTTTTCTATTTTCTTTAGTATCTAGTGCATTAGCCCTCATTGAGATCAAGAAACTTGGTAAACATTCATGGTACACACATTGGGAAACCATTTAGGTGATCTCTTGCACCTATTGCTTTTTTCTTTTCTTTTCTTTTCTTACACTAACATTGTAGTGTGAGGCTCCTCTTTATTGCTTTCTCATATTGGGTTTTTGGCCTATGTTTTCATTTCTCAAAAGTGGTAATAAATAGGAAAATCATTGTCTCATTCCTTTCTATATCATAATTGAATATCACACCTCGTTTTGGGTTTAAAAGGAATGTTCTTTTTGCATCATGCTTGTGTATATAGCTTAAGTAGGGGTCCAACTTACTGCATATCACATCTTATCACACATGACCTGAAAATCACAAATCAAATCACACATCAAAACACTCCCTTTCCTAGTATAATGATTGGGATTTGATCACCCAACAAGAATCCACCTCAGACATTCCCTAGCCACAACTTACCCGAAACTAGACATAGTTCACCTTCTTCTAGGTCCTTTGTTATCCATCCCCCTTTTATTTTTCACATTCTTAATCAAAACATAAAAGGAATTGTTTTTGACTTGTCTATTTAAAATGGAACAAAAAATTTCCTTAAAAAGTTATCAATATTCCATCATGACCCCATCTAAACCCTTGGTTGTTTCTAGACCTTCTTCTAGTCCCATCTATGACTACCCGCACTGTAGAACCTCTACCTCCTGATCACATCGAATAGTGGACCCTGTTCCACCTCATTCATCTCATATCATCCATTCTTCATTTGATATCACCATGCCTAGCCATTGTACTAACCTTTCTTTCTCTCCCACATCTGATCTTTCCATCCAACCCCCTCCATATTATTATGATCACGCTTCTCTCCATCATATATCTCCCCAACCAATCCAATCTTCACCACATGATATCTTTAGACAATCATTCCCCAATCCACCACCAGCAAACTCATCCTCACCTCCTACATCATATCAATTCAACCCCTTTTCAATCAACACCATACATCAGACATCTTCCCCCACATCTATTTTACCATCTTCATCATCTACCCCTATCTTAGATATTGTTCCTACTGCCCCTTCAAGGGCTATCCTCACATCCACTATACCCACAATCTCATTACCTACCACCTTAACCTCCACTTATTCTCTTTCATCTATAACTAGTCCTACTCTTACCACATCCACATTAGTCTTATCTTCACCTACATCCTTATCCGCACCTATCATACCTAGACCATTATCTACATCTCTCCCACACACACCTGTCACTACAATTATTTCTTCCACATCCAAAAATCCATCCAAGTATACCTTGACATCACTATCACATATTTCTTTACCCATTCCCACATCATCTAGTCCTCCAACATCTACCATTCCTGCATCTACACCCCCATCACATCTTCTTGATTTACATCTACATCCACAATTCCTCTTGAGACAAACACAAAAGGAATTCATACTTATCCCACACAACCCCTCATTTCTACACCTATTCATCCACAACCTACATCATCCCCCTCTCACATAGACATCATTAACCACATAATCCAAACACCCCTTTCTATTTCCATATCCACACCTACTCCTGCCATTGATTCCACACCTGAATCTACTCCATCCACTACATCGGACCATGTTAGCACATCCACATCTCTTCCACCTTTTCTCGATCGTGCCATCATCGTAACCCATATCCACTCCCCTTTACGTGCTTCTACCCACACCTACTGCATCAACCATAATGACTACATCCCCATTATCTCCTTCTTCATCCACACCACCTACATCATTTTAGTAATATTGGAAAGCACTTCAACTTGTAGCCACCATAGGTGATCCTCTTGTCTCATCCACACGACAAGACATTCCCACATTGAACCAATCCCCATCCTCCTTAGAAAACATCATGAAAAAAATAATTCTGCCATCCACCACAAAACCTTCTAATCCACTTGTTGAAATAATTGTCATTCCTACTAAAGGAACTCCTCAAAAATCCAAATAAAAATCCATGGCATCCTTCCATAGCAGTAGCTTGAGCATCCTCATAAGAATATTGAAGTTCCTCCTATCAAGACTAGATATACATCCTCCATCCTGGGGCCACATCCCTCTGTCTTAAGACCCCCTTCTTCATCAAGGCCAATGAATAAATCCAAATAAAAATATTCTAATTCCCTTATAGGAAAAGTTCCCTCATAAAAAAAACTCCCACATTTCCATCCATGCTATCCTAAATCATCCACCTTTGCTTCCTCTTCTAGACCCTCTAGGTTTCGACACAATCCACCTTCATCATCACCATCTCACATGACCTTTCCTGGTGCCTACATTCAATAATATGTGGAGGTCCTCCAAAATCTACCACATGCTTCTTCCATCACACTCCCGCCTATCAATGCATTTGACCTAAACCATTTGAAGCCCTCATGGATTGATCCCTATTGCATCTTTGCATATCATCGTACTCCAAGTCATGACATGGAGCATTGTAAGGCCCATAGAACTATCATCCATTATCTTATTGAGTGATAAGACATCCTTAAAAAGTCCCCTTCTCCATCTATTTCTTCATCCATATCCCACATGAATCCTATTACCGCATCTCCATCTACTCATTTTCCTAGGTCTCTTCACCCATCTACATCATCTCCTATCACTCTTCTTGATGAGGTCCCTCCCTTATTCATCAATATTGTTTACATTGTTAAAAATATCCTCCTGACATCCATTTCGTATCCTTTTACATCCACTATCTTATCCACATCCCTTCCACTAGGGGAACATCTCCCCTTGCCCCATTATTGATCTTTTAACATCCTTCTTCTCGTCTTCATTGATTCATCCTCCCGCACTAGGGGGACTTCTTTCTAGGACTTGTCAGTTCATAGATTAGTTCCTCTCCACATTTGATATCATATTATCTTAACCATCTCAAGACACTAAAATTAGGTCACACTCCCCTTTGGTCCCTTGACAAATAAACACCCTTCATCACATTAACCTAGCCATGACCCCTTCACTCCACTAATATTAATTTAATTAATCTAATTAAATTAATTCATTATTCTCACCATATTTATTATTTAAATATATTAATTTAGATAATATCCCAACACCCATGAATGTCTATAACTCGATGGGTTGAGACTCTCAGTGCGATTGCATAACATGGAGCTTTTCCAAAGTGTGGGACCTTGTGAATCGGGAAAGCTCTCTGGATGAAGGCCGGTTCCTATTCCTCTGTTCAGATGCACACATAAAAATGTAGAGGATTTACTCAAAAACCTAATCTAACTTGCCAAGGAGACAGGGTAAGAAGATGCATAAAATAAAACCTAAACTACAAAGGTGATGCACCAAGGAATGAAGAACATCTGTCTTGCCAATAAACACAAACCATAAAAATGCAATGCAAGATCATGCACAGATAACTATATTTGCAGTGAAAGATCAAGAGGATGCAAATGAACACAGAGAGGGTTGAGAATCATCCACAGACATGCATTATTTGCTCCAAATATTGATACAACACACTACAAAATTCCAAGAGGAAAAGTTGCATTACAGTTTTAAATGGGAGGTTTGAACTCCACAAATTCACTCTCGCTAAAGAGAAGAAGGGAGGGGTAAAACAAGAATTTCCAACATTTAGAAAGAATCCCCTCCTTACAATTTATAGGAATAATGAGAGAGAAAAGAGAGAGGAATTCCAAATCTACCCCAACCACCTCTAGGTTGCATTTAATTCATCTCATTATGGTGGTAGGTGAGAACCCTAGCAAACCCAAAAAGTGGCAAACTGTATTTTTCATTTTTAAGAATTTTTTTCACCTAATTAAAGATATCTAGTTGTAGTTAGATAGAGGACCTCGTAATCTTTCCGAAAAGTCCAACCTTGCATGAATCCGAGCTCCCATGAAAAGTTATGGCCATCTGAATATCTGCGCCAGGGTCTGCTTCCTGTCAGCGCTCAAAATGTTGTGCCTCCTAAAGGTGCGCCATAGGCGCATCCATGTTTGTGTCGACACTCTTTACCTATGCCAAAGGTGCATCCATTTCTCGTGTCGACACTCTCATACCTATGCCAAAGGCGTGTCCATGTTTGTGTTGACACTCTCTTACTTGCGCCAAAGGCGCATCCATATTTGTGTTGACACTCTCTTACCTGCGCAAAGGCGTGTCCATGTTTGTCTCGACACTCTCTTACTTGCACTAAAGGAACATCCATATTTGTGTCGACACTCTCTTACCCGTGCCAAATGTGCATCCATGTTTGTGTCGAAACTCCGTGTTGTGCACCACTTACCTGTGCCTTGGGCGCGAATTTTCCCTTGTCAACACTCCGTGTTATGCGCCCCTTACCTACGCCTTGGGCACAAATTTTCACTTGTCGACACTCCATGTTGTGCACCACTTACCTAATAAACATCGGGCTTTGAGTTTCTTTGATTTCCATATTCTTCTACTTGTCTATATACAACAATTTGGTGACTCAACGGGATCACCTGCCTGCTAGGTAGAAGATCAGTGGCCTTTTAGCAATCCATTGGGCATGGAGTCATAAGCAATAACTGAAACCAACCTGATATCTGATCCCGAGCCTGATACCGCAACTTCTTCTCTCGATGAAGACTAAAATCTGTATAAAATCAACCTAAAAGCAGAAAAACTTGTGCCAAAGAACTTAGGGAAATTGAAACCTAACTACAACAAGACAATGTGCATATGCACTTAGAGGAATTTGAAAAATAGGCTAATATTTACAAGGGTAAACCTTTTCCTTTTAGTAGCAATGTTTAAGGTAGATTCCATTGACTGGAATTGGGATTTCTTCTCCATCCAATGTAGACAATTGGAAGGCATTACTACTTTTGCATCCTGTGACCATGTAGGGGCCACTCTAAATGGCATCAAACTTGGAATGCTTTCCTGGTTTTCCCGATCTAGATCCCATTTTCGAACTAGGTCCCCTTCCTGGAAGGTCCTTGCTCTTTCCTTCTTATCAAACCATCTTTTTACTAAGGCCTGATCCTTTTCAATCATCTGAACTGCATGTTCTCTTATTTCTTCTAATTCCATCAACTCTGCATACTTGGCCTCCATTGGTTCGAACTCAAACAACTCCAACTGCTTCATGAACTCCAATGCAGGGAGTTCTAATGATATAGGAAATACTGCCTCTTTCCCATAGACCAACTTGTAAGGAGAATTACTAGTATACCTCTTTTGCATTATTCTCAACCCATAATGCTGATTTTAGCTTGGTATGCCATGTCCTTTGGTTTTCATCCAGAGTCCTTCTGATGATTCTTAACAAATTCTTGTTCGTGGACTCTACCTGTCCATTACCCTGCGGGTAATAATTTGAAGAGGTGCTCAAATAGATTCCATTCTTGACAGCCCATTCTGTAATCTTGGAACCTATGAATGCCAATGCATTGTCTGATATGATAGTGGCCAACACCGAACCTGGTCACTATTCCTTCATAAAAGTCTAGTATGTTAGACTCATTTGCCTCTTTGAGCGCTACTGCTTCGGTCCACTTGGTGAAATAGTCCATTGCCATGAGAATCCACTTGTGGCCTTGGCTTGAGTTTGGGTTGATGACCCCGATGAAGTCCAATCCCCATTGCATAAATGGTTGGTCAACCAAAATTGGGTGCAATGGAAGCGCTAGTCTTTCTTTGCCTGTGAAGAGTGCACATTTCTTACACTTTCTTATCCATGTGTAGCAGTCGCTAAACACTGTGGGCCAATAATACCCTACCTTCATTATCTTGAGAGTTGTTACTCGTGGGACAAAATGTCCTCCGGAATCTCCATCATGAAAATCTCATAACACCCTCTCAATTTGACCTGTCCCAATGCACCTCAATAGAAATCCATTGATGTCTTTCTTAAACAAAACACCATCAACAAGCACATATGGAATGGCTTGTAATCTGAAGTATCTCCTCTTTTCTTTGCTCATTTCTAGAGGGCATAGGCTTGTCTGTAGGAAGTGTATCATATTCTGAGTCCAACAAGGAGTGGGCACACCATCATCTTCTTGTTTCTTGACCATCCTGTAGTGCCAAGACAGCTCTCTTTTTCATCACACTCGCTTCAACTTTTCGACTCAAAGCTAGATGTTCACATAGTCCTTTTCCACGTACTTAGCTTAGTGACTTTAATCTCGATGTCATATTCCATGACACGGGTTATCCATCCCGCACGTTTCTCCTGCCGAAATCCTTGTTTAGAAGGAAGTCCTTGACTCCCGCATGAGAGACCAACAGCTTGGATCTTGTTGTTTGAGACTAGGTGCTTGAATTTCTTTAAGCTCCCGATCACTACGAGGACATGCTTTTCAATAAAGAGTACCTATTTTCATATTCCTCCAAGACTTGATCAAGAAAGCAACTCGGTTGTTCTAATCCTTCCTTGTTTTGTTGTATCAAGATTGCAAAAATGGTGTCTCCACCACCGAAGGCATATAACATGAAATCCTTGGAGAATTTTGGATTGACGAGAGTCGGAGCTTGAGATATAGCCTCTTTTATTGCCTCAAAACTTGCCTTGCCTTCAGATGTCCACTTAAATTTCATGCTCTTTTTCAACATCAGCGTCATTGGCCTTACGAGAGCTGCAAAGTTTGGAACAAACCTGTGGATAAAATTGATCCTTCCCAAGAAGCTTTGAAGAGACTTCTTATGACTTGGCAATGGCAATGCTTGAATTGCTTCAACTCTTTCTGGGTCAATCGTCAATCCCTCCTTTGAAACAATATGGCCTAGAAGTTTTCCTTCGTGAGCCAAGAATATGCATTTTTTGGGATTCAATGATACCCCAAATCTTCTACACCTCTAAAATACTTGCCTCAAATGAAAGAGGTGATCCGCTGCATTTTTGGAGAATACAGTGATGTCGTCAAGATATATTAGAACTATTTTATTGATCAACCCTTGAATGCCATATCCATTGCCCTTTGGAAAGTGGCTCCAACATTTGATAGCCCAAATGGCATCTTCTTGTAGGCATAGGTGCCCCATTTGGTGGTGAAATCCATCTTGAACTGGTCATCTTCTTTCACCATTACTTGATTATACCCTGAGTAGCCATCTAGGAGAGAGAATCTCTCCGAACCGGATACCACTTGCAATATTTGTTCCATTGAAGGAAGTGGGTAATGGTCTTTGAGAGATGCCCTGTTGAGGTCTCGGAAGTCCACACACAACCTGATTTCTCCACTCTTCTTCCTGACCGAACCAATTTTGCAACCTAGCTTGAGTGCTTGATCGGGAATATAATGCTTGCCTCTATTAGCTTGTTTAACTCTTTCTTCATTAGAGGCTCAATGTGAGGGTTGACTGGTCTTTGCTTCTGCTTGATGGGCTTAGCATCTGGATCCAATTCTATGGTATGTTGTGCCAACTTCAGATTGAATCCTCTCAAGTCTTCATAGCTCCAAGTAAAGACATGGAAATTCTTGGTAAAGCTGTATGAAATCTGTTTTCTCCTTTCAAAGGCCACTTTACCAATTTGAAGTGTTTTGCCTTCCCCACCCAAAATTGGCTCAAATCTTCTCTCTTGACTCAGTATGTTAGCCTTTTCCTTACGGAATTGGTCATTAGGGTTGAGATAGACTCCAATGTTACTAAACCCTTAGGAAGCTTATTTGTCCACAATACTGCACTACTTGATCCCCGTCTTTGCTGCTCTAGTCTATCTTGATTCCTAGCCGAGAATTCAGCCTCTTCTTGTAATAAATTGACGATCTTATTGATCATTCTCAAACACCGCCACTTGTGTTATTATCTAGAACTACTTGGCCTCACAAGCACATGGACATGTGGTTGTGTTTTTTCCCTTTTGATGTTGTTAACCACATTAAACATTGCTCCAATTGCTGCGATCCTATCCATTTTTCATTTTTCTTCCTATGTATGGACACAATGTTGAAAGCTTCAAATCCTCAATGAGGTCCCATACCCTGTTCTTGTAGTTCTTCGCAGAGGTCATTCTTTGTAGCGTGTTGTCCCTTGACTTGGTTGACGATTAGCTTGCTATCCCCGAACACCCGCAAGTTCTTTATGCCCCTTTTCCGCCCAATGAAGTCCATGAATCAAGGCCTCATATTCACCGTGTGTTGTTTGAACAGAAAATTGGAAACGGAAAGTGAATAATATTTGATGCCTTGAGGTGAAATAAGCATGACTCCTCCTCCGCACCCTACCTACTCCTTGATCCATCAAAAATAACGCCATACCTCATTGTCATCCTTATGGTCTGGTTTGGTGATGCTAGAATAGGTAGTTTTCTTCATGTATGTAATAGACTCCTAGCTCAGATTCTTCTACTTCTTGGTAGGGATCAAAATCATGTACCTTGCTTTCCCATTCATCAAGAGTCAAATATGGGATGCTTCCAACTTTGGTGTCAGCTTCATCTGTGCTTGGATAATCTTCTTGATCAAATGTTGAATAGTTGGCATTGATTTGGCTTGGAGTATGAGGCTCAATATGAAAGTTTGCAATTGGTTCGGATCTAATTGTGACCTTAGTACCATATCTTGTTCTAAACAACATGTGTGACCAGTCAGCAGATAAGTAGCCTCCAATTCTAGCTGTGAAATCCCTTGATAAGCATAGGGCAAAGAGTGGTGGCAAATCTATCACTGACACATCTTGCAAAATGGTAACGTTGGGGCATGCATGCAAGGTAAGATTCAAACCTTTAATCACTCCCACCATTTCTATTGTTGTCCCATCCAATTGCACTACCCCTCTAGATATGACTTCATATTGGAGACCCAATTGATCAACTATTTACTTGGGCATGACAGAACTACTTGCCCCATAATCAATCATGCAATTGTGTACTAGTTTATTGCCAATGATTAATGAAACATAGAATGGAGGGGGCTTCAAAACTCTACCTCCTTGTCCTCCATGGTTCCTTCTGCCGAGAGCAACATTTGTGAGGACCTTCTCTTGCATATGGACCTGCTGGTTCAAAGTTGACCAATTCTTCATGGCAGCTTGTAGAAGATCTCTTTGTCCTGGGATGGATAAAGATTCCCACATTGAAATGTTCACATGTGTCTTCTTCATTTGATCAATGATGCTAAATGGGGATGAAACATCTCTTTGTTGTCCTTTAGTTTGTGCATTCCTTTCTTGTGCATGGGCAGAAACAACTGGCATTTGAGTTGGTTTAGAAGGTGGTTTGGGCTGTCCTTGCATGTTTGGAGCTTTATTTTGCTTACTGACACCTTGTGGAGTGATGGAAGGTCAGTAGATCACTTGGAGCCAATGACTACCCTTCACTAATATTCCTCTTCTTTGATCTTGTGTTAGCTGCCACATTTTGAGAAATTGTTTGATTCATGCCACAAAAATCCTCAGCTTGCCAATTTGCAAGTGCGGTATCATTTGGAGCTGTGTTTTGCTGAGATGTCCCTTGTTGCTGATTTTCTTCTTGACTCACTTCACCCTCAACGCCAGTAGTTGTCACCATCAAGGCTTGGTTTAAAGCACCATTAAAGCACATAGATTGGTTATGAGGTTCATTGCATGGGAAACACCAATCATACTCTTGAGCTATATTCTTTTGAATGGAACTAATGCTTTAGAAGCAGATGCAACATCAAGGGTTATAGGGCTGAAATGGTCTATTAGCAGGAGGCCTTACTTGGCTTTGATTTGCAGCTAGATTGGGTGGCCTATTGGGCTAGTATGGTGGCCTAGCTCCTGCACAAGCGCTTGAGGCGATACGGTCTAGCACTTTGAGCTTGTTGTCTTTTGATAGTCACCAGCTCATTTCCAAGGTTCTGCAATTGTTTCATAACCTCTTGGAGTTCATTTGAAGCACTAGAGGATGAAGTAGAAGTTTCATTTGAACTTTGATTTCTAGGAGTGGGAATAGGAGCCAAAGTGGGTGCTTGACTAGCACTTGGATTTTCTAAGTTTGGATACAAGGGCATGGGAGGCTCAGGAGCCACCACCACTTGAATAAGACAATTTTCAGACCTAATGGCAATGCTATAAGCAGCAGGTAAGGTTGTACCTCCCATAGATTGAATTAACATAGAAATATCAGAATTCAAAGCCTTAAGATAGTATAGAAAAGCACCTTCAACTGTTGGCCTAACGACCACTAGAATTCTATCCCAAGACCTTTGAAATCTGAAGTTGAAGTCACAACTTCTCATGGGGAGCTCTCTTGATAGTTGTCAATTGTTCCAGAAAGACAAATTATCTCCTTTTCTCCAAACTGCTCATGGAGAACTATGCATAATCGATTCCAATTTTGATAGAACCAGCTACAAGGCTCCTAAACCATTCTGCAATTCCTTCCCTTTGAATGAAGATGCCAACAATTTGATAAAGAACATCCATTTCATTTATCTCATGGATTGCACAAACATTAGCAATGTCTTGGACATGGTCACCGTGAGTGGTATGATTTTCTCTAGTGAAAATGGAATGTTCTTCAATGCTGTAATTGAACTGGATTTTGCGCATTGAGGGCAAGTGGGCATTTCTAGTGAAATTGACAAAGGGATTCGGTGGTAGATGTGCCATTATGATTGGCCTAAGAACTCGGTTGATGTGAGAAAAGGTCTACCGGGTGGAGGTGTGAGACAAAGTTTAGTTAGGTGGAGATGGTGATCTTCATGGTCCTCTTCCTCTCCTTCGTCTGCCTTTTGGTGATAGGCTGCAAGTGGGCAAATAGCCCCTCTTCTCGAGTATAAGACCTGGTTTGAATTCTTCTCATGTACCAGGAAAATTGTGCTGCTATAACACTAAATTTTATCCCTTCAAGTCACCGGATACGTTAGAAAGTTAGCCTTAAAAGCTAGATTCTGCCAAGTTACACACCAAACCTAACAATATTAAAAAATAATTTAAAACTTTGAAGGACCCGAAAGATACAGTTCTTCAATTCGGTTATCGGGTATTGTTGTGTAGTTACTAATCCCCAAAAGGTACAGGAAAAACTCAGGTCATGCAAGGTAACTTACAAAACCTGAAATACACTGTGTCAGAACTTGGGACATGCTCAATACCTGGAAAACCGAAATACTAAAAACCATGAAATTTTGAAAGTCAAAATCTCAAAAATCTAAGAATACCCTTTTGAAGATTACCCCCGATCTATCAACTGGTGAAATTTTGACTTATTTCGAGCAAGTTAAGTCCTTGAAAATCAATTTCAAAGTTCAGCTTGGAAGGTGAAAAATCTGAAATTGTAAAACCTACAATTTTTAGTCCAATTTTCTTCAAAATTCCTTCAAATCTTGTGGAATGACCTCTTGGTCCCACTGGGCATGCCAAAACTATTGATGGTGAATCACAGCACCCCTGAATGTCTACAACTCGATGGGTTGAGACTCTCAGTGCGATTGCATAACATGGAGCTTTTCCAAAGTGTGGGACCTTGTGAATCGGGAAAGCTCTCCGGATGAAGGCCGGTTCCTATTCCTCTGTTCAAATGCACACATAAAAATGTAGAGGATTTACTCAAAAAACCTAATCTAACTTGCCAAGGAGACAGGGTAAGAAGATGCATAAAATAAAACCTAAACTACAAAGGTGATGCACCGAGGAATGAAGAACATCTGTCTTGCCAATAAACACAAACCATAAAAATGCAATGCAAGATCATGCATAGATAACTAGATTTACGGTGAAATATCAAGAGGATGCAAGTGAACATAGAGAGGTTTGAGAATCATCCACAGACATGCATTATTTGCTACAAATATTGATACAACACACTACAAAATGCCAAGAGGAAAAGTTGCATTACAGTTTTAAATGGGAGGTTTGAACTCCACAAATTCACCTGCCAAAGAGAAGAAGGGAGGGGCAAAACAAGAATTTCCAACCTTTAGAAAGAATCCCCTCCTTACAATTTATAGGAAGAATGAGAGAGAAAAGAGAGAGGAATTCTAAATCTACCCCAACCACCTCTAGGTTGCATTTAATTCATCTCATTATGGTGGTAGGTGAGAACCCTAGCAAACCCAAAAAGTGGCGAACTGTATTTTGCATTTTTAAGAATTTTTTCTCACCTAATTAAAGATATCCAATCGTATTTGGAATTAGGACCTCGTAAGATTTCTGAAAAGTCCAACCTTGTATGAATCTGAGCTCCCTGTGAAAAGTTATGGCCATCGAATATCATGCCGTGGTCTCTTCCTATCGGCGCTCAAAATGTTACACCTTGTGAAGGTGCGCCATAGGCACATCCATGTTTGTGTTGACACTCTCTTACCTATGCCAAAGGCGCATCCATGTTTGTGTCAACACTCTCTTACCTACGCCAAAGGCACATCCATGTTTGTGTCGACACTCTCTTACCTGCGCCAAAGGCGCATCCATATTTGTGTTGACACTCTCTTACCTGCGCCAAAGGTGCATCCATGTTTGTGTCGACACTCTCTTACCTGTGCCAAAGGCCCATCCATATTTGTGCCGACACTCTCTTACCTGTGCCAAAGGCACGTCCATGTTTGTGTCGACACTCCATGTTGTGTGCCACTTACCTGCGCCTTGGGCACGAATTTTCCCTTATCGACACTCTGTGTTGTGCGCCACTTACCTGTGCCTTGGGCACAAATTTTCCCTTGTCGACACTCCGTGTTGTGTGCCACTTACCTAATAAACATCGGGATTTGAGTTTCTTTTATTTCCATATTCTTCTGCTTGTCTATATCTACCCGGAAAGATATATACAACAATACTCACCCCTCCATATCTACATTAAAACGTCACTAAATCCCACCCAAACCACCTAATACCTCATTCGACCAACCAAATTCTTTTGTGTAATCACAAAGGAGATCCAAAACTCATTTTGTGGCATTCCCAAAGTCCACAGAATGCGGCATCGGTTATAGCCAACCATCATCGGTCACCCTTAACTAGCATTGGTCTCTGTATGTGCCCATACAACCTAGAACAGTGGCCTATCCGCCTAATTCCACATCACACTGTGATCTACTTGACACCTCTGTCAAACTGTAGAGACCAGAACCGGTTGTTTGACCTTTGGATCTTATTTTAACCTAGCTTGTTAGATTTGATCTTTCTTATTATGTTTCAAGTGAGATACCTAAATCATTTGAAATTACAATAGGATTTATTTTACTACTCGTATTAATTTTTTTAAATAGTGGATGACATCCATCTAGGAAGTATCACACTTCCCAGATGTAGCACACACTAGGCAGTTCACTACACATATTATTTAACTCTTTTTAGTGGTATTGCTTTCCATTACATGTAGTTCATCCTAGCCAAAAGGAAGCTCTCACAATCAGCTTTGGATTTAGAAGTCATACGCACGCAATAACCCATCAACCAACATTTCAACAAGTATTCCTCCTACACCCGTTACCCTATCTGTTTCGTCAATATTTCAAATAAATGTCTAAGAATCAGGGGAAACATTTTGGCACGCCCGTGGGACCCATCTGGGTTCCTTGCATTTTATTCATTCCTAGGAAAATTTGTGTGTTTTTTTTCCTTCTGAAAAGCATCACATTAATTTTCTTCCTTGGTAACCTACCTTTTCTTTCTATTTGCTCTAAAAGAAACCTTTCTTTTGGTGTAATTAAAAAGAACCATTTCTTCTCGTTTCTTGCATTTTAGTGAAAGAGCATCCCTCTTCCTCTTCATCCATTTGTGTCATCAAACTTCACATTTCAATTTGGGCTTAAAATAAGTGCATTACATTCTAATTTATCACATTAGCTCACATTAATTGAGGGCAACCTATACGCTAGAAGTCATTCCTAGCTGATGGTTGACAAATGAATCATAGAAAGCACATCTCTCTCTCTCTCTCTCTCTCTCTCTCTCTCTACGAGTCTTGCAACATTACACAAAATTCAAAACAAATACATATTCTTAAACAACATCTTTCTTGGGAATTCCTGTCAATGATCACACTAATATAAGGATTGGCAGGTACTCCCGACTGCTTACTCTGTTGAGTCATACTTCAGAGTGAAGCCCCCCACCATAACATACTTGAAACCTCACCTTTTAGATCTCCTTCTTTGTAGGAAGCCATCCTCACCAAAAAAATCTATTCTACAGTTCATGAGTCAGTCCTTAAATAACATAAGCTAAACAAACATAATAGAAAAGGCACTCTTAGGGTCGCATTTTTAATTGTTTTTTCTTGGCTTACATTTTGAGGTGCGAGGTTACGCTCTTCATTTATTTTTTGTTTTTCCTCGCATGCTCCTCATCATAGTTGGTGTATTCTGACTCTTCTGAGTGTGCCTAGACCATATTCTCATCATTCTTAGAATTCTGGGCTTGATTCCCCATCAAATTTTAATTCATAACCACTTTTATTTCATCATCTGTTTCAATTCCATAGTGACCGGTGTCGGTTCAGCAACCATCGTCGGTTACCCTCTGACCGTCGTCGGTTATACCCAACCGGTGTCGGTTCCAGGTCCCTTTTGTTAACCTACCCAAAAGGAAATCTATTCATTTTCTTCCACTTTTCACAGTCCCTGTCACTGCTATCATTCCCATTGACGTTATAAAACTCATCAGATTTGGCATACCTATCAAATTTGGCCTTATACCCTTGTTCTTGACTCACTGTCCATTTTCTCAAGGTGACCGAAAAACGATTACTGTGATCGAAATCAGTTTACTCTAACCGAATCGATTAGCTTTGTGTCACTTTCCAGCAAACATTTTATACCTAATCCACTTTTTACCACCTATTTCACCTATCCCTATGGTTTTTCTGTGTCATTTACAGAGAACTCGCTTGACTTGACGATAAGTCTTGGCTCATATTGTGTTAACCCGAAGACAAGCAAGTGCACTCGTATTCCACACTAGTTGTCAACCACTCCCACCTAGTCCTTCACCACCATCCATTTTATCACCCACCATGGATCACATCCAACCTATCATGATCGGTACCAAAGATGAGGAGTTTGCACGACTCCTTGACCAAAACCCTGTCGCCTTGCATTTTTATATTTCCCACTCATCCACTCGAGATGCCTCAGGTCAGTTGATATACGACATGCCCATATCTATACCCCGAATCTTGTTCCCACTCTCTGTGTCAACCTCATCTCGGCTCCCTACTACCTGCCTCCACCTTACCCCCAGGTCATTTCACAAACTAGGTCCTATACCCGCTATGATTGTCATATCTATTTCCTCCATTTCTCCCACCACATCGACATACCTTCAACAACTACCCAAAACGCAACCTCATCCACCATTAATTTCTCGCATATACCCGTAGCTACATTACCACCTCTGGTGTCGGTGACCCCTACCCCTTTTCAGAACATGGTCCTTTCCATTCCACAATCGTTGGCCCCCATTGCCACTAGGGTTACCATGACCCTTCCACCTCTATATACGTACTATTAGAAGCCTCCCATTTCATCTATTATTCACTTTGGGTACGTACCCCTATTTCACTGCCTTCTTCTCAATCAACCTACACGGCAACACCATATACTAGAGTGCCACCCCGTTATATTCCGAAAACCAATACTCTCACACTATAAGAGGAATTCAATCATCACAACCTACCAACAACCTAATCAAATTAATGATGGACAAGATGTAGACATTGGAGGCATTGGTTTCAGCTCCCATAACACTCTCACCTATGACGAGATTTACAATGAACCCATCCACCCATCCATTCCTATTCGTCCATACCCTATGCATTGGGAGATGCCTAAATTCAATCATTTCAAAAGCAAGGAAGACCCGCAGAAACAATTGTGGTCATTCAAACACAAATGCTACTCGATCGCTCACGATGATGCTTTGCTCCTGAGAACCTTTCCCATGTCTATGACTAGACCTGTATTAGATTGGTATAGTGGGTTACCTAGACACTCTATATTCTCATTCAATCAGGTATCCCAAGCCTTCTTGGATCAATTCTCCATCAATATTGTCAAGAAGGTTACCATGACTGACCTATACTCCATGCATCAGTATGAGGACAAATCTATCACAGATTTTGTCACTCACTAGTGTAGCCTAATCAATCAACTCACCTTCCAATTGCCACAAATAGAACACATCAAACTCTTTACACAAGCTTGTGCTAGACATATCTCACCGACCTGTAGGTCAAAACCTTCCGAACATTCAACGATCGTTCACCATAGCACAAAAGTTATAGATTCGAGCCATTAAAGAGAAGAAAATCCAATTACACAATAATAATTCAACATTCAAGTTGAATGATACCTCTTCTTCTTCCAAACCACAAAAAAATTATTCAAAAGCTAAGGGCACTACTAACGCAATGGTACTCAAGGCCAGCCCAACTCATCCATCAAATTAGGCTACCCCCTCATCTAATCTCTCACCCGTCCAGACTTTTCAATTCGGACAAAAACCAGTGGAAATACACCCCAATTGGGGAACCTTACTCTTCTATCTTAGAAAAGCTTATCAAATCTAGAGCCATCACCCTTCCACCTATAAAACCACACACTAGTTTTGATCCTGCTCACCCCATGCCCGCATGGTATAAAGAACATGAATTTTGTAACTATCATCGAGTAAAGGGTCCTGGTGATGGAAATTGCATCACTTTCAAAAACATTGTCCAAGAAATGCTCGAGAAAGGTGAGTTAACCATGGATAATACTAATGTACCTACTAACCAAAACCTACACATCTTCAACAAACCATTTGCTAATCATGCCCCTTCATCTGATCAAACTGGTGAGGCCTCAACTCATGATACCCATACCCGCGAGGTCCATGCTATTTTTAGTGGCGCACCTGTTGCTTCCCATATTCCATCCATAGAGGAGATTCTAGCCCGTAATCCTCCTTCCACATCAGAACCAACCTCCCATGTTCCTTCACCCATAGAGGAACACCTTTCACCTCCTTCCTCACCTATGGAGGATTCTTCCACTAACATCAAGACCATTTCACCTTCGGATTCTCCACCTAGAGAACCGATACCCACAATATTTATTTAGTCCATGGAGGATACTTATTTACCTCCTCCACCCACAGAGGAGCAACCATCATCTCCTCCCCTATCACCCATCAGCTACCCAAGATCCCACGAGACCTACTTTTAGCTCTCTTATCCACGAATCTTAAGCTAGCCAATCCCTCGTCTCTAATACTAATTTTACAGGAATTTCCATTAGGTCCTCTTCAACTCCACCGTGGGCGTGTCATTCTCACATTTGTTCGATCACTTAGATTATGTGGATAGGGCCTTACTTTGGGGGCACCTGCTTCTGTCTTAATACAAATGCAGCTCTCACTTCTTTGATACTTCCACTATATACCTAAAAATATTTCAACTAATCGAATCGAACACAACCACCTCCATCACAACTTCTTCCACAACACCTATCATAGCTCAACAAACACCCTTACCTATAACTCAATCTACATCTAAACCCAAACCCACACCTACATCATCTTCCTCAAATAAACATGTTACCACCTTAGGGGTCACCCCAACCGCCATCCTTGCTCATCCACCTATCAAATTGGATTTAGCCACATCCTCCAAAGTCAACGACACACCTACTCCAAAACCCAAATAGAAGAACCAAACCCATAGATCTCACGAGCCAACTATGCTGATCACACCTACACATGTTCCATCCGTCATGGGACCTCAATCCCCCAACACAATTAAGAAACCTCTACCCATCATTAAAGCAAAAACACAACAGCCCACTCCTTCCTCACAAACCTCTAACCTACCTAGGTTCCTAACATGACTTACACCCACACCTATAGTGTCTTTATAACCCATACCTCCAATATTTCTCGTAACTTCTTCACTACCCACTACACTTCAGTATTTGTCTCTCTCAAACCCCGCATGACCCACATCATCTACCTTCACAACACCTCTGTTATCCCCCTGGGTAACTCATCCTCTTCCCCATCTTTCCTTCTAGACCTCATACACCCATATCACCTTTACCCAAGAAGGTTTAACCCAAAGAAAAAACTCTACTACCTCCCAATAAGGTATTCAAAATAACCACACACCCTCCTACTCATTCATCTACCATACCCTTATCCAAACAAACACGACCAACACCCAATACTACTCCACCACCCAAAAATCATGGCTCAACCCACTCCCCCTTCTTCCAGGACTGTTCCTCAACAATCAGTCATACCTAGACCCAAACCCACTTTCACCTCTCATTGTGACCCACTAGTGGGGTCCTATGCTAAAATTTTAACCTACCTCCTTGAGACTTATGTTATCACATTACCGCTACTCAGACCTTACGACCCCCTCAAACCCAAGCCAAAAGGGTTTGATGACACTAAAATTTGTGCCTACCATCATGTGCCAGGGCACGATGTGGAGAACTGCAAGGCCTTGAAAACCGTCCTTATCCAGTTGTGTCCTCTGAAAGCCAAATTTGACGACAATGACCTTCTCGATGAGGACCCTACCTCACCGACACCCATTCCCACACTACCCACTCAACAACCACAACCTCCTTTGCCAAAAATCCTACAACCACCTCTAAGATTTGAAATTAAAATGGTTCAAATTAGAGAACTTGCCATGCCACCACCCCAATTTCATTGTGCCCAGCTCACCTCACAGGGTTTTTCTCCTCCGGTAGATTTTTCCCATTGTCTCGTTATACTAATCACCCTACACCTTCTCCATTTTCCAACTCCCCTCAGATCAACATGATCCATGTTACTACCCATGCTCAGAAGGATAAAGGTAAAGAAAAGGCAACTGACCCACTAACCAATCCTATACCCAACATACCATCTGCACCCATACCTAAAATCACTATTCACGGCCTCACATACCCCATTTCTAATGGAGTCACACATCGCACCATGCTCAAAACATTACACCAATCTCCCCTCAAAATGTCCTTATATGACCTCATCCAAACCTCGGAATCCCATCGTTAGGATCTTATGGAGGTTCTTCAATCTTTGAGGTTTTACCCAATGAACCTACACTCGTAGCCTCCATTATCACACCCCATCATGTAGCCTCTCTCACCAAATTACCACCTTTATCCACACTTTGCACTCTACTCACCAAGTAGCCTCCCTTAGCTCCTTAGAGGAAGAGAATGTGCCACACCAAAATATGACCGGGCCTAGCTCTCTTTACCTTTATCCACATCGATGACATATGAGTACAATGTGTGATGATTGATGGGGGCACTAGCATTAACATCATTTCATCCCATGCATTCGTTCAAATGTGCATACTTGATAATTGCATACATAAACACCTGTCAATTTGGGTTAATTCAATGACACTATCACCTCCACATTAGGCACTTTTCATTCTCCACATTCGTGTGGGCCCCCACATTGTCCCAGAATTATTCTACGTCTTGGAGGGGGAGTTTCAATATAACTTGTTTCTTGGCAGACCCTGGATTCATGTCATGGGGTGCGTTCCTTCCACTTTGCATCATTGTGTAAAGTTTGAGCATGAAGGACATACCTATACTATCCCAGCTGATCCATCACCTTTTAAAACATGCAACATGTTTTACCAACCCAATGATGTGCTCATACCCGTTAAGGCATCTACCTCCGTGACCACCACCACTTCACCTACACCTCTACTTACCAAGATCTGGTCGCTACCTTAACCGCACATACCTCTTCCACTCTTACCGATTCCACAACCTCCATGGCTGACCCATCACTTCCCAATCTGTTAATGCCACCTCCGCATTTACCTGACACATCATCTATTTCACCTACCCACATACCAACAACTAATCACTTAGAAGAAATTTTTCAATGCCTCACTCTGGGGAGTACCACCTATATAGCGTCAACATATTTATTACTCCACAAGAGTACTGAAGTCTTCACCAACACCCTCACTATGATCACCACATAAGAGAACGCCTCCTTTATGGTCCTCCTCACCTTCGTACCAATCTCACCTATGGGGGACTTGATACTACCACTTACACACCCGAACCACCATCACAAACCCACCAATTTTCCTTTGACTTCCAGTCTCTCACCAATCACCATTTTTCCCACACCTTCCTACACCGATATGCGTGGAAGGGTTTTGGTTTTGGATTTTACAAATAAGACCACCATACTGTCATTCCATGTACCACCCTCAAACATAACGATCATAGTGGTATCAGATTTTCTGAACCACCTACCAAATAGGCCAGCATTGAACCCATCGAGGTCATTAGCCCTTCTCCGCTTTCTTCACCCACTCTACCCTCATCACCACCTTCACCAATGGAGTCAATGGATCCTAAATCTGTCCATCCTAAAAAAAAAATTCATAAACACCATTTCATTAGGGCCTTTGACTTATCAATGTGAGGGCGAGGCCCCTTCCTCTCTTCCCTTCCTGTATCCTGAAATGATCGATGACGATACACCTTCAATTAATGTTGTTCAATGTCAGAATGATGAATCTATACTCACCTACCTTGGTGTAAAAGACTCATGTATTCATCAATCATTACCCTCTGAAACGTAAACCATGTTGAATGAATCAACTATCAAGATCAACATTCACACTCAGGATGACCCGCACATCCTAAAGATCGGTCAATCTTTAGATGCTTCTGAACAAGAAGCCATCACTTCTTTTCTCAAAGATCATAACCATGATTTCACTTGGTCTTATAGACATGCCCGGTATTGACCCCACCATAGTGGTCCACAATATTGTCATTGTTCTCGATGCCAAACCCATCAAATAAAAGCTGAGGAAAATGTACCCTCATATTGCCCTTCTCGTCAAAGAAGAGATTCAGCGCCTTCTATCTATTTCCTTCATATTACACATTGATTATCCTCATTGGATTTCTAAGATTGTCCCTATCACTAAGGTGGCGGGGGGACTCCGCATTTACACATACTTCCATGAACTCAACCTAGCATGCCCGAAAAATATGATTTTCCCTTACCCAGTATTGATCAACTAGTTGACCTTACCACTGGTCACAAGATGCTATCACTCATGGATGGCTTCTTGAGTTATAACCAAATCTTTCTTGCCCCAGAAGATCAACAAAAGACCTCATTCATCACCCCTTAGGGGACCTTCTACTATCGAGTCATGCCTTTTGGCCTTAAAAATGTTGGTGCCACATATCAGTGGGCTATGACTTACATCTTCCATGACATCATGCATCGCATATTGGAAGATTACGTGGATGACCTTCTCACCAAATATAAATGCCTCTTGAACACCTTTCCATTCTCAAAACCATTTTTGACCACCTCATTAAATATTGTGTTCACCTTCAGCCAAAGAAGTGTGTCTAAGTAGATCTCTCAAGAAATCTCTTAGGATTTATTGTTTCCTTACGTGGTATAGAAGTTTACCCTGCTAAAGTCAAGGCAATTCTAGAAATGCCTCCACCCACTAACCTTAAACAACTCCATAGCCTGCAAGGTAAATTACAGTCTATTCACCATTTCATTTCACAATTATCTAATCGGTGCCAACCATTTCATCATCTGCTCAAGAAGGATGTCTCCTTTAAATGGGATGATGACTATCATAAAGATTTTGAGGCCCTCAAATAGTACCTTCTCACACCACCCATACTCATTCCGCCTAAAGCGATTAACCTTTTACCTATACATCTCAACTACCATTCACTCCTTAGGAGCCATGCTCACTCATCGATGAAAACACAAGGAGTAGGTGGTTTATTACATAATTCATACTCTTTTGGACTATGAAACCCGATACGCCCATCCTGAAAAACTTTTCTTATCCTTAGTTTTTGTTGCCACTAAACTTTGCCATTACCTACTCAACCATAAAACCTATGTTATGACCAACACCGACCCCTTACACTTCATGTATGCCAAACCTTATCAAAATCGATTGTGTCGCTTGATGGTTTATGCTTTTAGTGGACCTTTACCTTGAATTCATTCATCAAAGTCCATCAAGGGTCAAGCTATTGCAACCAATTGGCCGACGCACCTATTTCTGGGGTTCAACCCTCTAATTTTGGCTTTCTAGATGAGTCAATTGCTACCCTTTCCTTGGATGAACCCACTTACCAAATGGAACTCTTCTTTCATGGTTCCAAGTGTCGAGCGTGGGGGTGGGGTTGGTATTATTTTCATTCCCCTTGATGGTGATCCCATGCCTTTGTCTTTAAAACTTGATTTTGATTGTACAAAAGAATATTACGAATACGAAGCACTCATACTAGGTATCTCAAGCCACCTATGCCCTAGATGTCAAATCAATCAACATATTTGGTGATTCTCAATTGGTTGTAAACCAAGTCAATGGTATATACCAATGTCGTAATGAGCTACTTCAAAAGTATAAACATCATGTAGATATAGTTTTGACCACCTTTGACTATTATACCCTTCAAACTATCCCACATTCAACCAATAAATTTGCAGATTACCATGGCCTACTTGCCTTCCCAAATACCTACTTCGCCCACCGATTCTAAAATATTTTTCACCATACAACAACTCCAATCACCTTCTTATTTGCCACATGATGTTTACTCTATCGAACCTTTACCCCAAACCCGAGTGACCTTTAGTATAAACAATACTCTGACTATCTTTCTCTCTCCATCTTACCTCCTAATCTCACCCATAATGGACAACACACCTTCCTTAAAAAGGTCTCTTGTTACATCATCATGGGGGCCTCCTCTATAAGTGTAGCTTTGATGGTATTCTCTTACGATGCCTCACAAGTTCTAAAATCCCTTATACCTTTAAGGAGGTCCATGATGGCATATGTGGAGGTCACTTCAGTGCCCTTGCTGTTGCTAAATGTATTCTTCACCTAGGCTATTACTGGGCTGACCCTTAACTATGATTGTTGCGACTACATCAAATGTTGTGTAAAATCCAACAACATGCCAATCTTCATCATACACCCAGTCATGCCTTACAGGTCTCCCATGACCTTTGGCCCTTCTCTCAATGGGGTTTGGATCTTGTCGGAGAGATCAACCCCATTCTTCCCAATGACATCAATGGATCATCACTGCTACCGAATACTATACAAAATGGGTGGAAGGCATACCACTCATCTCCACGAAAGTCGATAAAATATGTGAGTTCATCAATCATCACATCATTTTCTATTTTGGTATTCCTCATCACCTCATCATTGATAATGGAAAACAATTAAAAAAAAAACATTACAAAAACTTTGCGATGCCTTCGACATTCAGCTAAGTTTCTCATCACCTTATTACCCACAGACCAACAGCCAAGATGAATCCACTAACAAAACCTTAAACAAAATTCTCATGAAAGTGGTTAATGATACTAGGAATGGATTTGGCATATGCACATTCCTTTTTCCCTATGGGCATACCACACTAGTATTCACACTTCCACTGCTGCCACACCATTTTCTCTGGTCTATGGTACAGAGGCTATTCTACCTCTCGAAGTCTAGATTCCCTCACTCCACATTTCTCTCCATGACATGCTTAATGATGACAACTTTCATCAGGACCGTTTAGCACAACTGGAGTTATTAGATGAATGTCATCTTAACGCTCTTGACCACCTTCAAGTTTACCAAAAACGTATCAAACGTGCCTATGAAAAACGTGTCCATGAATGAACCTTCCAAGTTGGTGATCTTGTCCTGAAAGAAAATCAACATGTAACCAAAGTAGAAAAAAGTAAATGGGAAAAATTTGCTCCTAATTGGTTTGGACAATACATCGTGACTCATACTTATAGATCAGGTGCTTATCATTTACCTTCACTTGATGGTAAACCCGAACCTGAGCCCCTTAACGCCTTGCATCTTTGACCATTCTATTGTTTCCTTTTAGTCCTACATCACTTTTTGTCTCTTTCCATGCTTGTCCCTTGAGTGCTATCCACTTCATACACCTCACCAAAAATTAAACAAGAATTATGTGAGTACCTAGCACTTGTTATCTTCTCTTGAAAATGTGTACCACGGCGCTACACATAGCATGATTCTCATGGTTTCTTTTTGTCTACCTTTAGATGAGATCCCATGGTCATGTCACCCTACTTTTTGAACAAGAATCTTATGCTTCACCTTGGTAATTTCCATGACTTCAAATCCCTCACATGGGACCCAACTCCTTGAGGCAAACTTCTAATATCAAATATGACTCCCTCAAAAGGAAATCTTCCTCTCAACAATTGCTGCTATAAATAGATTGCTCCCTCGAAGGATAGCTATGTAAAGCCCTTAAAAAAAACAAGTGAGAGAATTAGAATCTTCCCGCATCAATCAGCTTCATGAAGACCTCAAGGAGTTAAATTCCTCATCCCATATAGACTTCCCGCGTCGATTAATATATCTCAAATACAAGTCAATACAAAAAAAAAATTAGTCATGGAATTGCCCATTGTGACCTTGGATCTCTTGCCCGAAGAGCATGCTACCTCATGCCACATAAAAAATTAACCACCTTTCACCCTTCTCACCATTCACATTTTCATTTCCTACCACCTCAAGGGACCTCTTGGAAACCAAGACATTTGGTGATCATGTGACTACTTTTCACCATAGAACAATCAATCATGCAATGTCTTTAGGGTCTTACGTTCATCACCTCCTCCAAGGTATGATCTACTTGGTATGATCCTAACCAATCAGGTGGCTTTATTTCCCCCTCTTATCTTTTAACCGTCTTTATTATGTTTTGATTACCTTATACAGGATTTGGTCCTCGACACTTACCTTTGGGGTATTCTTCTTCTTTCACCACAATCGACATTACCTATATCACTTTACCTTTAACCTACCCACACCTAACAGACCTAAACCCACACCATGCCTACAACCTACCAACTCATTTTCATACCTCCTCATATTCTTCCCTAGCTTATGGGAGAACTACATCATCCTAAGGTCCATTTTCACCGAGACTATGTAGGCAACACTCTGAGGGCATGGGGCCCTTTGAGGTTAGCTCGACCACTCTCTACCCTAAACAATTCATCTTTCATCCTCCTCACATTACATCATACCCCACTAGTTTCATCTTTATATCAACAATTGAAAATTAAACCACATACATAATGCATTGCTTCATATTTTAATCCTCATCACAACATACATTTATTGTGCCTACCATTTTGATATCATAATTATGCATAGATTATACTACATATCACATATGTCCCATATTATCATTCATTACACAAAATAATAAATCACAACTTCACCTACTTTGAACACAACCATGCCTAAAAAACCTGACTCAACCATGCCTAAAACCTGACTCAACCATGCCTAAAACCTGACTCGATCCATGCCTAAAACCTGACTCGATCCATGCCTAAAACCTGACTTGATCCATGCCTAAATTCAACTCGACTCCATCCATGCCTAAATCTGACTTGATTCCATCATGCCTAACTCACCTAATTTCTGGCTCATCAAAACATCAACAAATCAAGAATTTCATGTATCTCATCATATAAATAAATGTGTATCTCAATACAACATACATGGATGTCCCATCATGTCCATCATCTCAAAATCATCGGCATGTAGGCTAATACTCAATACAAAATGTCATCGGCATGCAGGCCAGTCTCATATACAATAAAATAATGAAACAATATAAAATCTCTTGATCATGTCCATCACAGGGATGGTATATGCTTAAAATATACAAAACCTCTCATAAAGCCTCGCTATATTTGGCACATAATGCTGGTATGTGATAAAAAATGTAACTATCTCTCGACACCAGGGTTGGTATGTGATAAAAAATACAACTATCTCTCGGCATGCAAAGGCTAGTATATATCACAAAAATGACTATCATAAATCAAATATCAAAAGCCCATATCAGGCATCTCGAAAGATATCCTCCATCTCTGTATTACCTGTACCCTCATCCTCCTTGGCCCCTGTCTAGTGACTCTGCTAGCATCTCCCCACCCATCATAGGTGGTGGCTGAGTCCATGTCCGCACTCTCACCGAGTTGGTCTTTATGCACTAGTGGCCTCTCCTGATCTAGCCTTAGATCTCGATGGCCCCTGTTCTCTCTATGCTCTAGTGTAGGATTTAGTCCTCTCACTCGATGCCTTTTTTTGCTCGGTACTCTCCATAGGATAGGAAGTATATCCCGGCTGCCATTAGTTGGTCTGGTAGATCTAGCCTCACCTAGGGTGTCCCGTAACCTAGATATAGGCATAGTCTATGGTGGTCCCATAGGTATCGGCCCCTGTACCTATCCTACGGGACCATGTCTTGCTCTTATCTGTGAACTGGGACCCGGTCCCGGTGCCTATGGTGGTGCCCCTACCCCTGTGCTTGTATCTGGGCCTATAAGGCCCCAATCTATGTCTGGGTTGTGGCCAAATGGCCCTGTAAACCTACCACATATTCTGTAAGGCCGTTACCTGACCATCATCCCCCTCTCCATCTCCATCCCACCAATGGTAATTTGGGCCTGCAGAATGCCACCTATACATGTAGCTCTACTACCTCTACCTCTGAGCTCGCCATTATGTATGTACCATACCCAACTGGATAATCAAAGTAGCCACCTGCCCCTTTAGGGCATCTCTCTACACCGTGATGGTGGCTAGATCTAGCTACCCTGGTCTAGGTGGTATGGCTCATAAATGTGCTGCCCACCACTGCTCGTGCACTGTCTCGTGACCCTGACATCATCTATCCTCTGGTCCACTACCTACTCTCCTCTCCTGCCGTCATGGCATTGTAGGCCATGGTAGAGGTAAGGTCCTCTCGACGTCATCTCTCTTATATTGTGGGAAGGGCGGATGGTATGTCTGTAATAGCTTTGAACTTCCACCGGACTCTATCCACTAAGATAATCTCATGTTCCCGACATGGTGACCCTGTATCCATCTCAAAATTTAGAGCTTAGCTAGCTCCTCATGCATATTCCTATATGAGGGGAATCCCACATATGGCCTCCATATAATTTCCACTCGAAGACCCTCCAATAACCACTGAAATAGGCCACATCATGTGTGGGCCTGTCAGATCTCTGCTCTCTAATAGCAGGAACCCATCGCCTGTACCCCACCCACACAAATCTTGGTGCGAATGCATCCACTCAGGGCATCCCTACTAGCCACACATAAGCTCATAAGCCCAATAGTGTAGTAAGAAGGTATAACATAGGTTGAACCTGCGTAGCCACCCATATGCCCATAACTCTCTATACAACTGCACCAGGAATGTTGGCACCCAGGAAAAGTGGGTCTCCTCTATCATCATGTCATGGAGTACCCCCATCAATGATAGGGGAAAACGTCCACCCTTTGCATTAGGTAGTGCAAAGCAACACACTGCCTCCATCAAAAGAATCACTAGCCTTGTCTCCTCCAGATGAGCTAGGTACATCTCTCCATATCAAATGCTTGGCACTATGGAATGTCAGCTCGGCCATCCCCTCGCCAAACACCATCAACATCAGCTCCTCCAGGCCTCGGAGGAGATAGAGTAGACCTGCGTACCCAATATGGGTAGTTGTAGAATCCTAAACATGTCCTCCAGGGTGACAGTGATCTCACCCATCGGTAAGTGGAATGTGTTGGTTGCGGAATCCCATCTATCGATGAGCACGACCATCAAACTAGGCTACCGGACTACATGTCGATAGCATCGAACTCCACTCAAGCCCACCACCTCCACATGTTGCAGCTCCTCAAGGGTCGTTGCACCACACACTATCACAAGTAGGGGTGGAACCATGTCCGAATGTGTAGCTGATCTCTCCCTACATCCAATACAAACAATACATTAATCTACATTTATCACACCCATACTTTCCCCTATCGTTTCCCAACAACTTATTTTACCCCTACCCATCTTAATCACCCAACTTGTGGCACTTTTGGCCCCTTATCCCCCAAAACCTGACCGATGTTAGTTCCCTTTCACCGACCCCAACCACCCCTTAACCGACATCGGTCACTTGTTTCATGACCCGGTACCACTTACCTATTACATGACACCGGCCAAACTTAACGACTTAACCGATGTCACCTTTATGTGGTAAAACCTGCATTCCCAAAACCCCCTTTCTCACAAAACTTCCCCCTTGCCCCTGTTTACCCACCTAAAATTACCTAAACCTCCCTTACACCTCATCCCATCCCCTCCTCGCCCATTTATTTCCCTCCCCATTCCTATTTTACCCATTGTTCCCCCCATTTCCCAAATTTAATTTTTTCCCCCACCCAAAATAAAAACCACAAAACAATTTACAAATCCTATAATCTATCTAATCGAATACACCTAAAGCTAGATGTTTACCTCATCGTGATGTCGTCATCTCGGTGGCACATCTATCCACTACATCGGTGGCCCACCCGATCCCTCTCTGGCCTCTGCCATCACTAAATCTCCACCCGTGTCTCCAACCAATCGAATCACACATGCCGATCCTATGGACCCGCCTCTCACCAACCAATCACCTGCAATTCACACCACCAACTCAACACTCCATTCCATCTGGACACTTTTCCCTCTCTTCTCTCTCTTTTTTTGTTTTCTCAAATTGCAATATGACAAATGAATAACAAAAAACATGGATTTTTTTTTTTTATAACAAACCCGACCTAACCGAGCGTCGGTTTAACCTTCACCGGCATCGGTCTCATGCCCTACCTTACCATGGTTGGTTTCCCTATACCGGTGTCGGTTACCCTTGACCGGCATCGGTCACCCTATCTTGCACAAAACCCACCATTTTACCCTATTACCCTACCTATCCCTCCTTTTTTTCCACACCTACCCTTTACCCTACTCATTTACCCCACCTCACCTTTACCCAACCCATTTACCTCACCTTCCCTGACCTCATCATTTACTACCTCCCTTTTTCCTCCTTTGGGGACTCTTTATTTTCCTCATTCCTTGGCCTTACCTATGCCATGACCTAGATTTTTGGCCCTGGACCATCGCTAGTGACCTTTGACCTCATGTGTTCGCTATACCTTGTGGCATTACTGTGTTGTTGACCTAATGACCTTACCTAGCCTATTATCATGACCGTTTATCCTAACCCTACCTTTGGTGTATCAAACATACCTAAACGTTCCTGCACCTACCCTACATCGGGTTTCCTAACCTTATCCTATACATGGGATACCGAGAATCAGTTCAACCTTGTTTGGATAAACCTATCGACCTTAGACAATGTAGAGTTTGACTTCTCTTCAACTCAGTAGCGTGCTACAGTTTATACGTGTGTGTGTGTGTTTGATCTGTTACTACCTTTGACCCTAACCCATAACCTAGATTACCCAGGTAGACCTTTTAACCCCTTTTCCCCCATTCCCCACCTTCCCCTTTCTCACATTTACCTTTTATCAAACCACTCATTGATTCCTCCTTCTACCTTTTCAGTTCTGGTTTGAGGGGGATGACCTTCACCCACACATGGGGCAACCACATCTTATTTTTGTTAGCATCGCTTACCAATAAAAGCTATGCAACAAAAAGGGGAAAAATGTAGACACTAAAATTAGGTCACACTCCCCTTTGGTCCCTTGACAAATAAACACCCTTCATCACATTAACCTAGACATGGCCCCCTTCACTACACTAATATTAATTTAATTAATCTAATTAAATTAATTCATTATCCTCACCATATTTATTATTTAAATATCTTAATTTAGATAATATCCACACATGCACCTCACCTAGACACCTCATCAAGCCAACTCACCCTAAGACCTATTCTTAGTAAGTTGTCATAGCTAACTAAGTCTTACCCAAACCCTAAAAATCAATGCCTACATCCCCTCTAACCACATTCCCACATGTTTACAAGATATTCTAGTCTAATCCATGGGTTGATGACATGAGATCGAGAAAATTAGGGGGATCTGCCTAATTTAGTAAACCTAGGAAATCCCACCTTGACCGATGCCAGTTACCCCTAACCATCACCGGTTAAGTCAGAACCATCGTCGGTTACCTTTTAATCCCCAAAAAAACTTATTTTCAAGGTTGGAAAACATTTGGAACATTCTGAGAGATATCACATCTTTTGAGAACAAATTTCAGCAAGAACACACATGCATGCGAGGAAGGAGATCAAGCATTTCCTCATGTAAAGGCATCCAAAGAATCATCCACCATTCAACCCGACATATTTGATCCAACCAAGCAAAAGAGAATGCACATGCAGCCCATTCAAGAGATTTCCATTGTTTGGTGATCCTCAACAGCATTCAACCCCTTTCCAGTACCTTCATCCATCACTCACAAGCGTCCAAGACTAGAATCCAAGTAAGTGGAACGTTGTATTCCTCTGGTTCATTTAATTTCGTCATTATATTGTCATCCTTTTTTTCTCTTAGCCACCCAAATACCTCCATTAATACTCACCCCTCCATATCCCCATTAAAACCTTGCCAAATCCCACCCAAACCACCTAATACCTCATTCTGACCAACCAAGTCCTTTGTGCAATCACAAAGGAGACCCAAAACTCATTCTATGGAATTCCTAGAATTCCATAGTAATCGGCACTAGTTACACCCAACCTGCGTCGTCGATCACCCTTATCGGCATTAGTCTCTATGTGTTCCCATACAACCAAGAACAAAGGGCCTATCCACCTAATTCCACATCACCCTTATTCACCTGTGATCTACTTGAGACCTCTGTCAGACCTGTAGAGACCTAGAACTAGTTGTTTGACCTTCGGATCTTATTTTAACCTAGCCTATTAGATTAGATATTTCTTATTGTGTTTCAAGTGAGATACCTAAATCATTTCAAATTACAATAGGATTTATTTTACTACTCACATTAAATTGTTTTAAATAGTGGACTGATAGTCGTCTAGGAAGTATCACACTTCCCGGATCTAGCACATGCTAGGTAGTTCACTACACATATTGTTTAACTCTTTTTGGTGTTCTTTCTTTCCATTATAGGTAGTTCCTCCTAGCCAAAAGGAAGCTCTCACAATCAGCTTTGGATTCAGAAGTCATACGCACGCAACAACCCATCAACTAGCATTTCAATAGGTATTCCTCCTACGCCCGTTACCCTATCTATTTCATCAATATTTCAAAGAAATGTCTAAGAATCAGTGAACTACCATCTCAGGTTCACCTAGTTGTATTTCATCTTATCTTCCTATGACCAATTTTGTGGCCATATTTGTGCTTCCCTTCGAAAGCATCACAACCTTATCTAAAATCCACCATTTAAGACACATGTTTCATGATCTTTATCTCATCTCGGTCATGGTTTATCTTGTCTCTCTCTACGGGGGCCATTTATTGGCCTTGAACACATATCTCTGTAGCCTTTATCCTTATTTTTTATTGTTTATCTCATCCCATATTTCCAACATGGTGCTAATGTTAGTGGCCTCATAACTTTATCATAATTTCACTACTCTAGAAAGGAGCCAAGGTGGAAAGTTTTTACCTAATTGGATTGGATTAGAAGTATAAGTATGGGTTGGGAGTCTATCGTATGGACTCCCTTGATTGTAAACCAGAAGTGGAACTACTTAATACATTGCACTTGCAACCATCCTATTATTAGAAAATATACCAATGTGCCCTCAGTCATATCCTTGGATCATTCCTCCATCTTAGCCTCTTTCATATCTCATCATGATGATTTGGAACTATGTGGTCTTCAGTCACTACCTAGATATGACCTTAAATATGGGCACCAAAACACTTCCCATATCATATTCCTTATGGATAGGTTTTCCCCTTTGGTGAGAACTTTGTAATCATTACATTCATAACCCTCTTATTCACCTATTAGAACCATGTAAAGGATCTAGGGGTGTCTCGTGTACATTCTTTATCCCCTCCTGAGTGGTTTACTTAGCTAGTCCCATCTCTCCCCAATGTAAAATAAAAAAAAAAGCATCATGGGTGCTCTCATCAAAAATCAAATTTATCAAAAATAGATTGATCCCTTGAAGGATAGTTGTTCATGCAAAAAGCATGTGAATCAAAATCAAAGTAAAAATCAAATAGAAAGAAATATATCAAACCCTCGAAGGACGATATCATATATCATTCTTACCATCTCTACATTATGTAAATTAGACCATACCCTTGAAGGATGGCTACTCCTTATGAAATTTTACGTATTCCTACATTGATCATCCTTCCATTTTTATTAGCATCGTCAAAAATCTTCCCACATTGATCGGTTTCTTTTTCCCTTTCCCAGAGTTGGGGCATAGTTTTAGGGAACACAAATTTTGGATAACCCTCTTCCTAGCACATCTCAAAATCCTTTTTCATGACAACATTTGGTGTATGAGTTCATCTCATCCATTCTTTCCTTATGATCTTTGATATAACTAACTATCATTGGTTATTTGCTAGCATCATTTTTGGTCATATATGCCTTGGATCACTGGACCCTTTTTTTTTACATCCAATGGAGTTGAGGTACATTTTCCTTGTACATTCCTCATCATAACATAGTGTTGTTCACACCTATAGGTTACCACTATTGTGAGGAATGTTTACCCTAATCCTATCGCATATGTCTTTCATCACATATTTCTTCATGTTATCTATTTATCTTATAAATCATCTATTCTTAGTTACATCCATCATTAATCACATTAATTTATTTTTTTCATCACATCTTACCCATATACATTCTAATCATCATGATCAAATTTAAAAACAAAACATATAGTCCTAATCCTCATTAGCACATCACACATTTATATCAATACACATCCAAATTAACCATCTACTCATACATTTATTTCATCATCATCAAATATAAAACAAACATATAATCTAAAATCATTATCACATCTAATCTAAAAGCCATCATCATGACATATAATATAAAATCATCATCACATCAAATTAAAATTCATCACATCACATAATGAACACATGATAATCCATGACAAAACCATATATCATATATCAAAAAGTGTATCAATACATCATGACCCTCTAGGGGGATCCCTCAAAGTAGAAATGCTATCAAAATATGTGAAGTGAATATCTGAGGCTCTCAAGTCCTCATCTCCTAGGGCAGGCACAACACCTGATCCCTACGCATCTCCACCACCCTCATGGCCTCCCTCTACTTTTTTTGGTTGTGCCACACTCACCATGCTCTTAAGCATCCTTGATCCTCCCGATGTTTTCATCGGTAAGTGTTCCCCAATAGTGTAATTTCTTTGACAACTTCTCAAACAAGATCTCCTCATAATATCTAACCTTTCCAACTACTTCTCTATATTCATCCATAGAAATCATGTTGGGAGGTTCTACCTATAATGACCCCTATGGAGCTTCCTAGGAACCTCTAACTGACTTCATCCCAAAAATAGTAGTCAAATCAACAAAATGGGCCCTCTAGGCCTCCCTCTATCGTCGGTAGTGGTTCCTCTCCCCGAGTGACCATATCCCACTTCAGTAGAGTTGTGTCTCTCTATCCTCATTTTCTCTAACTTGGAACACAAGTGTACCACTCTCTCTGCAGACTCTCTGCTCCACCATCTCCACCTCCTCCTACCCATCTCCTCTCTCCATAGTAACCCTAACTTCCTAGATAGCAGCCATCTAATCACCAAAACCAGCCCTGACTCCAACATCATCATCCTCATCCCATGGCACTACCTCCTCCTCCACTGGATTAGTCATGATGGGAAATGATAGCTCCTTCATGCAACACCTCCCTCTTATACATGATGGAACCATCTGTATGGCTGTCTGACCCCAAAGTTCATCACACTTGATTGAACTAAACGACCTCAATCATCTCTGGCCATCTCCCCTACACCCATCTCATCCTCCTCATCCCCACTAACTCCACGTCTATGTTAGGACATGTAGGGAAATATGATATGGCTACAACATAATAAGCTCAACATCCAACTCTAAAATTTTATCCACATACCAAGCCACCCTCCTCTCACTTCATCCTTGAAGGCACGATTGGCCCTCCATCTCATAAATACCACTTCTAACTAAATGTGGTCTCTTGTAACCCATGATGCCTTATAGGTTGAATCATTGTTATATGCTCATATGCCCAATAGTGCAATAAGAAACCCACATCTAATCTTGACCTCTTACTGTTCTATACATGGAAAGCTCATGGTAAACTGAACCAATAAAGTGGTTCCAAACGAAAACATTATCAGGTGGTCCATAATGTATACCACCACACTAGCTAATGCCCATGGAAATCCAAATGCTTCAGAGTCTTCCAAATCATAACACAACATGGCCATCATCACGATGTAGATCAAGCGGCTGAGCGTTACCATAAGCTCATATCTCATCTCATATACAAAATCCCCTTAAGAAAAACGCAGATATGGGCCGCATTGGCTCCAAACAGCCACGTCAATCTTGCTAATCTCTCCTCATTATTAATGGGAACTACTTGTTCCCCTATATTAGAAATCTATGAATCGATACACATCCTCTAGAGTGAGTAACATCTCCATTATCCTAAACAAAAAGTCCTGTCTGTTGATCCCATCTCTCCACCAAAGTAATCATAAGCCCCACATCCCATGGGATCCTCTGATAATATCTAAATCCACCTAATCCCATTGCATCCAAGTGATCCCACTCGACATCTGTGACATCTCCTTTGATCTTCTCATATAGAGAAGACACTTTGTCCCTCATATACAAGGTCTCTCTCGCCTACAAATACAAATAAAACATATATATATATATATATATATATTATATTGACCATAAAAATATGACCATAATCAATTAAAATTCTTGAAGATTCAAAATTTTATCCTAATCCATTAATTTTCATCCTAAATCCAATCTAAACCCTAATCTATCCAATCTAACCTGGTCTATGCCAACCCTAGTCGGGTTGATTTATTTTATGGGTCAATCGACATGCCTTAGGATTGGGTTGACATCAACCCACTCGGGTCACCACCAACTGCAGTTAGGCGTCATCCATTGTTTGCCAAAAAATGAAAAAATAAATAAATAAATAATTCAATTCAATTAAAAACCAGTGTGGGTTTTCGTTACTTACCATTCTTTGCACCCTTTGGTGCTTCTTCATAGCTCCTATTGGCTTCTATCTCTCAATTTTCTTTAATCACTCTTCTCTTTCTCGTTAACTCCTTAAGTGAAAATGAGCATTTTCAGCTGACCTTCGAGCTTATATAGCCACCAAATTCATGGTCATTTTTACCCCATTGGGTCTCTGTTGATTGGCTCCGGTTGCCATCGACTCCCCTTAACAGTTTATTTTGGGATTTTTTCCCCTTGCCTTATATCCTTTCCTAGGGCATCATCTATTTTTTACCTTTAAGTCCACATTTGTGGCCATAATCATTTTTCCTCTGGCCATTTTGATCTAAACTATTCTTCCTTCGGGAATACTTACTTTCTAAGTCCACATCCATGGCCGTATCTTTTTCCTTTGGGAATTTTAATCCTATCACACCCCCTAAGTCCACCTTTTGTGGCCATGATCAATCCTCTTTAGGGATTTTTTTAATCCATAATCATATCTAATCCACATAAAAATTCCTCCTTTGAGGCCATACTAATCTTCCCCTTTTGGGCACCATATTCATCATATCAAGTCCACCTTTGTGGCAAAACTTTCCCCACTTGGGGCATATCTTATTTCCTTTTATTACTTCACACCATACCTTTCTCACTTGCGTAGTATTTTTTTCTTCTTTTACCTTCATGCCATACCTTTCCCCACTTGGGGCATATTTTATTTTCACCTTCTCAACCATATTTTCCATTTGGGACATATTATTTCATCATTCATCTTTTTCATTTTTCCTTCTCATCCATTTTCATGTCCTATTGGGCACCATATCATTCATCCTTGTCCCTTATGGACACATACCTTTTCATTTGATTCCTCGTATACGAAGGATTTCACATACCTTTCGCATATAGTTGTGCATATTTTGATGACTTTCCTATGACCCATTGGTCATCCCAGCTTGCATCCATGTTGTAGTTATCTTCACCCACTCACTTGTCCGTAGAATGTTGTAGCCCGTCTCTGTTGAGACCACAAGTTTCTTCTACCAATGTGATATTGGAGTCACCCTTATAGTTTTTATTCATTTTTTAATCCTTTTTTCTTGGGGCATCTTTCCTTGGTACTCATTTTACCCATTTTTAGTTACCCGCCCGCCCTTTATCATTTACCTTTTCAAACGCGTCATTCATTTCCCTTGACTTAATAAATCTTCCGTTTGTGGGGGAGTTTATCATCAATCCTTATCCAACTCTTATCATTTTTTTCTCATGGCTTGCTAATCCAAACCACTCAAACAAAGGGGGTAAAATGCAAACACCTAAATTCGATATTTGTACCCTTGATCGCTGCGTATGTACATATTTATTCACCCCCTTCATTTAATTAAACATTCATCCAATCCCCATTAAATAATTAAGCCACATTAATTAATTAATCATTTAATATATTACATGCCCAATTATCCCATCCATATTAATCCTTATTCTTATTAATTAATTAATCACTATTAATTAATTAATACCCTTTATCCTTATTCTTATTAATTAATTAGTTAATCCATATTAATTAATTAATACCCTTCATCTTGCCCTAACCAACCTACTATTTAGGATGTTTTTATCCTAAATTCATCCCTTTGCTTTTCTAATATTTTCTCCCATCTATTTTTATGCCCTAACTACCTTAAATTTATCCCTAAGAAATCCAATCCACTTTCACATGCTTTAAAGTATTTAGCCAATCCTTAAAAACATAAAATCATGCTAATCAAAAAGATTTCCCATTGGGTTAACTTACCCCGTAATCAGTGGCAACCCATCTAAGTCATTGTCGACCCTATAAATCTATTCTTCTCTCACCAAAAAAATCAGCAGACGCATCTGACCCGTTGGTTTCCATTTTGATGCTCTATGCTTTTTCCCTAATTTTCCTTTCACTCTGCACTTCCTAAAACGTTTTCTACAATTTTAATGGGTGAAATGAAGTTCTGTCTCATTTCCCATGTCTTAATTCATTTAAAAATCATTTTCCATGCCTCATTTTTGAAGAAACACCCATGCATGCCTTGTATGTGCCCTAATTTTTCCAAATCTAGGCTATGTCGTGTTTTCCCTCTTGTCTGATCATGAAAAATTAAATTTTTTCGTTTCATGCATATACGCCTTCAAAAACCCTTCCCCATGGTCGAAACTTGCATAAAATCAACTTCCCCTTGTTTTTGAGAAAAAAATCCTTCACCCACAAAGAAAAAAATCAATTTTAGAGGTCACTGGCAAACTCTGTGTTTTTTTACGGTCGTACGGGTGTCATTTGACTCTCAAAATTAAGCTCAAAATTCTCCTCATACATGGTCACTTCTGGTTGGACAAGGATCGGCGGGTTTCTCTAAAAACTTAGTTATTTTTGGGCTTTGGGAAAAATTCAAAATTCCCCTGTAGCTTCGCGAGAGGATGATGTGTGTCATGTTCTTAGGCATTTTTACCTTTTTGGTGAAGGGGAAAAAGATGAGGAAAATCCCGCGGGTCTGAATTAAAGCAAGAGGTGGACACGTGGTGGTACGGTGGCAAAGCGAGGTAGTGCGGGCCATGGAAGGAAAAGGGAACTTTTTCCCTTTTGGTCAAAAAGGCCTAAGGTGAAATTTTGAAGCACAGCCCCATGGCCAATCTCAAGTGGACGCATGTCCACAAAAAGGTTAGAGCGAAGTGCGGGATGTAGAAGAAAAATCAAATTTTTTCCAAATCTGTGGGCTATTCCATGTTTTCCCTCTTGCCTAATCATGAAAAATCAAATTTTTTTGTTTCATGCATATATGCCTTCAAAAACCCTTCCCCATGGTTGAAACTTGCATAAAATCAACTTCCCCTTGTTTTTTGAGCAAAAAATCCTTCACCCACAAAGAAAAAATCAATTTTAGAGGTCACTGGCAAACTCTGTGTTTTTTTACGGTCATACGGGTGTCATTTGACCATCAAAATTAAGCTCAAAATTCTCCTCATACGTGGCCACTTCTGGTTGGACAAGGATCGGCGGGTTTCTCTAAAAAACTTAGTTATTTTTGGGCTTTGGGAAAAAATTCAAAATTCCCCTTGCGCTTTGCGAGAGGATGTGTGTCATGTTCTTAGACATTTTTACCTTTTTGGTGAAGGGGAAAAAAGATGAGGAAAAGCCCACGGGTTTGAATTAAAGTAGGAGGTGGACACGTGGTGGCATGGTGGCAAAGTGAGGAAGTGCGGGCCGTGGAAGGAAAAGGGAAATTTTTCCCTTTTGGTCAAAAAGGCCTAAGGTGAAATTTTGAAGCACAGCCCCGTGGCCAATCTCAAGTGGACGCGTGTCCAAAAAAAGGTTAGAGGGAAGTGCGGGATGCGGAAGAAAAAAGGGAAATTTTCCTTTTTGGCAAAAAGAGTTAAGACAAAGAATTAAGTCGCGGGCCCACAAATGAGCCATAGGGAGACACGTGGCGGGCAGAGTGGGTCGGCAGGCTCGGTGGAAGAAAAAGGGAAAAATTTCCTTTGGCTAAAAAAGGGAGTTAAAATGAGAATTGAGCCCGCAGATTTTAGTGATAGAGAAAGTGACACGTGGCAAGGGAGAAATTAGAGGCACGGGCCCGCGGAAGGAAAATTGAAAATTTTCCCTTGCAAAAAAGGGGTCAAAACATGAAATAAGCCCATAGAATTTCAGCGATAGGGAGCATGACACATGTCAAGGACAAAGGCGGAGATGCGGGCCTGCGGGGAAAAAGGGGAATTTTTCTAATTTTCCAAAAAAGGTCAAAATGCGTAGAATTGAAGTACGATCCCAATGGGACCCACCATGTGCCACGTGTCATCACCAAAACTCAAGGGCGGAGGGGCGGAGAAAAAAGTCAAAATTTTTGTTTTTTCCAAAAAATGTGAAAGTCAAAAATGATCCCCTTTTCATTCCCAATTGTAGTTTGACATGTGGAGGGCCCATATTGAAGGAAAAAGAGCAGATCAAGGGCAACTATACACTTTCATTTTTGGCCGCCATTTTTTCTCCAGGAAGCTTGGAGATGTGAATTTTGCATCTTTTTCATCAAATTTTTGGTGAATTCAGGTCATTTTTGCCTTCTAGGATCATTAGAATCTATTTCAAGACTCAATTTTACTCAGGCTCATGTAAAACGTGAAATATCAAATTATAAAGTTACATAATCAAATTGGAAAAGGATAAGATGAAAGGATGAAAGGATGAGGGGCTGCATGCCTTGCGGATTAAAAGTGTGCCTCCACAAAGAATAATGATCTGAATATTTGTAATGATTTAGTGTTTTTAAACACCTAGCAACTCTCGTTGTAAATTTGTTAAATATCATTTTCAGTGAATCATGAGAAATTTTTGTAACAAACTTGATCCCTTGGCATATTTTTTCTTGGGAAAGAAGTCTTCAATGTGGCTAGAGGTATATAATGCATTTTTTGAGAAATGTAAAAGTCGGGGAAGTTGAAAATCATGCGAAAATTTTGAGAGAAAGCTCATTTTCTAAGAAACCCACCAAAGAAGTAGGTTAATCTCTTACGTGTTGGATCTTCATGTATGTGATTTGGTTACAAGTGTATAACCATCACACACTCTCCTGAGATTTTTCATGAAACTCTCCTGCCGATAAATCTAACAAGCTTTTGAGTTCATCTATGTTTTTCTAGGTAATATGATGTCACTTATCATTTTTAAATGCCTGCAAATAGTTTTCATAGTTCTTGTAGCAATCTTGCATTGAAATTCTTTAGAAATCACATAGAATCTCCATTTCTTGTTGATAGTTTAGTGGAATTTTCAATCTCATATTCAGAAGATCCTTCATCTGATAAAGAGATAAACAAATTTAAAATCACTTTACCTTCCTTGACTGTAGAGGTTGCTTGTAAGCCTTTGGGGGTACCTTAGGCATGATTTGATCAAGGATTTTTGTGTTTAATTGGGTTCTTTACTTCAAGATTTTGTGGTGAGTTCTCAAAGATTGTGTGAAGAGTGCAACCTGGGCTTCCATTTATGCATCTTCTGGTTGAAAGAATATCTTGATTATTTGAAGCATTTTATCTGATAGTTGTTCAAGTATTGTAGAGGTTGTCAAAAATCTGATATATCCAAGTTTGTCTTGTCAATGCCCCACCAAAAAATCATCTCAATAACTAATCCTACCCATACTACCCCTTCATTGCATTGTGTGCCAACAAAATAATCTAACCCATCTACAAAAATGCACAAAGAAAATTAGGATGATACAATGTCTCCAACAACCTCAGCCTTGTCTTGAAAGCATTTCCATCATTTAGTAGTGAAAAATTTGTTGAGTTTGAATAATGGAAAATTGATCATGTTTTCCCAATGCCATCTCCATATAATATGCACAATATAAGGATATCTCCACCTCCTTCACAAAACAAAGGCTGCAATATAGGTTCTCTTACCTTAGTTGAAAAGGCACAACCTAAAATAGTGAGGGTTAGATCAAATCCTTTCAAAGTGTTATCCATCTCTCCATAAATTTGAGTGCTAGTTAGATCACATCCCCAGCTACAAAATGACATATATCAAGATCTATCTGCCTTCAAGCTTCATGCCATATTTATGATGCTACTTAGACTGAAAAGGAGAACAAATTTGGGTACCAACACAACCTCGAGACTTCTTGCAACCTGAGCACCCTTCCTCATGCATGAGCATTATTAAGACATTTATAGGCACTCTGCATATTCCATTGGTATACTTGCATTGCTCACAATCTTATTTTGTGAGACTTATTGGTATCTCTGTATATCTTTATTGAGATTTTTATTAAATTATCTCTATATTACTCATATTTAATCATTTATAGGTATAAATCAGTTTGAAGCACTCATAGCTTCTTAAACAATCTCCTTTTTAGCATTTTTCTTACAGGTTTTCCTTCTCATCCATTCATCCTCGGTATTATCTAATTCTTCTACGGTATTCACCGACCTGTCGAGATCACAATCAAATTAGGCCTCGTTTGTCAAACAAACATTTTTTTTTGTTGTTTCTTGTTGTTTCCTAAAGTTTTCTTCCCCTGGTCCTTCCTTTCGACCACTCACAACATATACTGATCTCTAACATCCTCCAATCGGTATTGATTCTCCAATTATGCATATTTATCCTACAATCTAGATCTACCTTCCCGTGTCACCTTCGACTGCATGTACACATTTTGGGTCATCGTTAACCCAAGCCAGTAACATTAAATTTATAGTTATTGCAATATAATCGATGTTAAATCCATTTTAATCATTTTCTATATTCAATTTGTTGTTATTTCTATATGTTATCTATAGTACTTTCTTTATTTCATCCTTTCTAAAAAATGGGGTTGTGATCTGGGAAAAAATTCAAAATATTCTTGGAACTGACATCATCGAGAAACCCCACATAAATCCATCTAAGAAATATTTTTTCCAGGCTTATTTGTAGGTTTGATGTGATTTTCAGCATTGGGATCCATCATCATCTTACACCCGTATCACATCGTATCCAAGGTAACATAAACCCTCTAACATTTTTGAGTGTTCTAGTTTCTTTAGTAGCTACTACATTAACCATCACTAAGAATGAGAAACTTGGTAAACACTATGTCCACAGATATTTCCTTTCGTCACCCCAAAATTAACTTCTTGATTAAGAGATATATGATGTTTCTTATAGAAAATCAATACCCTGCTCCCGATGATCCAAATGTTCTTCTCTCTTCTTCAAATACATGGTCACATCATCAAATTACACAACTATACATTTTCCTTTAAAATATTAGAATACTAAATCCATTACTCTCTCGAAAGTGGCACTTGCATTAATTAATTCAAAGGGAATACGATGGTATATAAAAGTACCCCAAGGGGTGGTGAAAGTAGTTTTGAATTGATCTTATTTGGCCACTTTAATTTGGTTATACCTTGAGAATATGTCGAGCATAAACATCATCTCTAACCCATTAATGGATTTCAAAACGTGTCCAATGAATGGTAAGAGATAATTATATTTTAGTAAAGTTGTATTCAAATATTGAAAATCCACAAAAATGTGCATCTCACCCTTCTTCTTTATCACCGACAACTTTGTAACACCCTTGACAATTGTTATTATCCTCCTTTACATTTCAAGTGTTGACATGTGATTTTCCTTATAAAGATATGTTCTTTTGAATTTTGGAGATCATGCTTGATATGGATAAATCATCTTCTGTTCTTAAGATCCTTTGACTGAATTGGGATGGCTTCCTTGAATCCATTTTTCATTTCTTGTGGGTGGGTTACAATCTAGTTAAGAATTGTAAACTTATCTACTAATCTAACTCATCCTTGGATCAATTTCAGTGATCCAAGGAATGTTTTAAAATCTACTCTGTTGAATGAATGGTAAATCGACATTCCAGAATTAATAGACATATGACTGAAATTTGTTGGTTACAAGTTCTTTGATTGTTGTGCTTGGATCTTTTCAGTTTGAATGTGGTAGGACAATGTTGACACAAACTAACTATAGCCTGTTCATGGCATAGGAAAAGATCTAGGATCCTAAAAAGGACTATCCAATGGAATCCTAAGCTAGGTAAAAATATTTACTACCTAAACTATGTTACGTAACAGAATTCCTATTCTAACCTAAAGCTTCCTATTCTACTTTGATTGGTTGATTGGAATCCTAACCTAAGCTCGGTGCTAAAGGATTTGGAAAGGTTTCTAGGCTATTAAAACTTACCTAGAACCTAATACTATAAGGTTATATTATGATCTAACTTAATGCCTAAAACTATAGTGTTGTGAATTAATCTAACCTATGTGGAAACTACCTAAGGCTATGTGCTTAAACCTTTTATGGTAAATGTTGTTTGGGTTATAACCTAAGGTATATATTACAATCTACCTAAGGTCTAACCTAAGAAATATGATCTATCCTAAACTAATGGGTTTGAATGGGGAATTAGGTGGTCACATACATTGTAGGTAACGGTTCCAAGGCATTAAATTTGTTGATAAGGTTTTAAATGCTACAAGGTACTGCCAGCTTTGACAGGGGTTAGTGAACTTGGCGGAGGCTTAGGTGGAGACTTCACTAAAATGGAATTCCTTATTAAAATTGATTTGGCAATCACTAAACATGAAAGGTAGTGGCAAGGGAAGATAGGTGGGAAACTCAGAATTAATGGAATTAATTGTTTTGGTTTTTATGCTCAAACTGCCTTGGAAGGCATGCAAATGGTTTGGAATGTGGTTGTTTCACTTTGCATACTTCACGATTTTTTCTCTGCATGCTTTCTAGTTTTTCAAACCAACAGATTGAACTACACTTGATGGCTATTTTGAGGTTTTAAACCTATTTTCAGTTCGTGGAATATATAAGAGGCATTGTGGGAAGAGAACATGGTTATTTGATTTTTCGTGGAGAAGAGGAGAAGTTTTGAGCTCGGCTGGAGGTTCTTTTTGATTTCACAGAAGTGCTATCAGGCATGATAGGCTCTAAACTTTAAGATCTCTTGCTTTCTTATAAATGTCTCATTAAAACAAGTCTACTCTTTTGAGATTCTTGGATTTTTATTTTATCTGTAGTTAATGGCTTGTTGGGTTTATTAAATCTTATTATATTGGTTTTGAATCCTTGGTAAATGATGTTCTATTGGGAAACTTACCATATATAGTTCTTTCAAAACAAAAATCATGCAAATGTTTTTTTGTTCTCAACTTTTCGTTTGGAACTGGAAATGGAAGTGGTCTATTAAGATAACCATCATTTCTTTTATTATGGTTAAGTGTTTTGGGGAAACTTGAATCCTATTGGAACTTCAGATGAGCTCATTTGGCATGGACTAGAGCCTGTATACGGGTTTGTTTTTAGCTTGTGTTGAGCTCGTGTTTTGTTGAACCTTTATTTTGAGCTCGTCCTTGAATTGGAACTTTGTTATGGATTTGTGTTTGTTGAGAACTGATTCTTATTGTTCTGAATTGTGTTGGAATCTTGTGTATCTTTGGACTATTGTCAAAGCCCATATAAAGCTCGGTGTTTATATTTTAGTTCCTTGTGATAATTTGAACAGTTACTATCAGTTCATAAAGTACATGGTATTTGGATGTTATTACTCATTTTGGGCTCAAACTTTGGGTGAAACTTGAGTCCCGTTGAGAGATAATATTGGACTCTGTACCGTGTTTTATATTCTTTTGAGAAATTTGGAACTATTTTGTAGATTAGTAACTACAAAGCACTCATATTTTGTTACTTGTGTGGACTCTGTACTCTATGGGAACTCCTAGTTCCACTTGAGCTAGTAATTTGGTTTGCATTTGATATGAATCGTGTTGGAGTCACTATTGTGCTTGAACCAGTGTTGGTATCTTGGGTAACTAGGAACTGTTATTGAAGATGTACGTGGCTCTGTACTCATGCCTTACTCTGTGGAAATTTGAGTTGTTAACTGAAGTTCATAATTTCACCACACTCTTATCTTATTATTTGTTCGATTCTGAACTCTCTCTTTGGAAATTCATGTTTCGTTGTATAAGGGAAATAGGACTCCTTGTTTTGAATATGGACTATTTTTGGTTATATGTATCTCTTATTGTCTCATACTAAGACATTGTGCACACTGAGCTCATGATGAGTTTTTGTAATTCGATATTGTACATGAAATTTAGTACTTAGTGCTTGGAAATAAGTGATAGAATTGATGTGTAGGTTATGTTCTAGTATGATGAGTTTCCTTATTATGGGTATATCTTAGGTGGGAAAGTTTTTTTCCCCTGAACCCATGAATATTTACGTGGGTAGTCTTGTACCTATGTGAGAAGCTTATGATCGGTATCATGCTTGGAATTTGTACCGTTGAGCTCTGAGTTGTTAGTATTTTCAACAAGTTTGATTTGGTTTTGGTATTTGATTGGGATTTAACTTCGTAAGAGTTAAAAGCTAAGAACTCATCTAACTAAACTACTTAGTCAAGGAAATCTGAAAGAGTAGATTAATTAGAGATGTTTGAATATTCTTGGTATTTAAATGGAAACATTTTACAAGGATAATGGGATTTCATTGTATAAGGAAAATAGAACTCCTTGTTTTGAATGTGGACTATTTTTGGTTATATGTATCTCTTACTGTCTCATACTAAGACACTGTGCACATCTGAGCTCATGATGAATTTTTGTAATTTGATACTGTACATGAAATTTAGTACTTAGTGCTTGGAAATAAGTGACAGAATCGATGTGTAGGTTCTGTTCTAGTATGATGAGTTTTCTTGTTATGGATATAACTTAGGTGGGAAATTGTTGTTCCCTTGAACCCGTGAATATTTACATGGGTAGTCTTGTACCTGTGTGAGAAGCTTATGATTGGTATCGTGCTTGGAATTTGTACCGTTGAGCTCGAGCTATTAGTATTTTCGACAAGTTTGATTTGGTTTTGGTATTTGATTGGGATTTAACTTTGTAATAGTTAAAAGCTAAGAACTCGTCTAATTGAGGAAATCCAAAAGAGTAGATTAATTAGAGTTGTTTGAATATTCTTGGTATTTAAATGGAAACATTTTACAAGGATAATGGGATTTCGTTGTATAAGGTAAATAGGACTCCTTGTTTTGAATGTGGACTATTTTTGGCTATATGTATCTCTTACTTGTCTCATACTAAGACACTTTGTGCACACCATAGCTCATGATGAATTTTTGTAATTCGATCATCAGTACATGAAATTTAGTACTTAGTGCTTTTAAATAAGTGACAGGATCGATGTGTAGGTTTTTTTATTATGATGAGTTTCCTTGGTATGGGTATAACTTAGGTGGTAAATTGTTGTTCCCCTGAACCCGTGAATATTTACGTCTGTAGTCTATTACCTGTGTAAGAAGCTTATGATCAGTATCATGCTTGGAATTTGTACTGTTGAGCTCTGAGATGTTAGTATTTTTGACAAGTTTGATTTGGTTTTGGTATTTGATTGGGATTTAACTTCGTAAGAGTTAAAAGCTAAGAACTCGTCTAATGAACTACTTAGTCAAGGAAATCCAAAAGAGTAGATTAATTAGAGCTGTTTGAATATTCTTGGTATTTAAATGGAAACATTTTACAAGGATAATGGGATTTCAGTCATTAATATTTGTTGATGCTTTTGATCCTGCTTGGCTTTCTGAATGGTTATTTTTCTATTCCTTCTTGGATTTAAGTGGACACCTTATGTCTTTATAAAAGAAAGGAATTTGGTTCCTTTAAAACAGATTGTGTTTTAAGACTGCTAATTGTATTTCATTATGTTTTGATGAATATCCTAATTGTTAAATTTTAAGGTAGTTGTCTTTAGAAAGAAACAATTAAATCATGTTTGGAACCTGTTCTGTTTCTTGGATGTGTTGTGTTAGGCATGAGTTGTAATGGTTCTTCTTCTTCCTTTGTTTAGGAGATAGATGAGTCATCTTAATATGAACCATGCTCTAAAATTTTCTTTAGCTTGAAGCAAAGATAAATGTTGATTTCTTTTATGACAGATTGGGAACAATGAGATGTTATAAAATGTTGTTTGTCTAAGGATAATTGATGGGATCAATTAGACTCTATTTGTAAGGCTGAAATGGTAGATTATATTCTATCCTTTTCTTGGAAGTGAAATCAATTGTTTAAAATGTACTTATTTTTTGTTGCTTTTGATATATTGATTATTTGTTGTAATAATTGTCTCATTAAAGCAGAGTTGTTTTAATGGAACAATTATTGGAATGCACTTCTTTTAAGGTTTAGTGCTTATCATGCTCGGTTCATTGAATTGACCCATGTTAGAAATTTTTGTAGATGGACTTTGTAAGAGATAAAGAAGGTAAAACTTATGTGATGCATTGGCTGATTTAAGTCTAATTCTTGTGAAGAACTCTAATTCATTATTGAGATTGTATTGGAAAAGAAAAGTAGTATTATTTTATAATTAAGACGGTTGTTATGCGGTATAATTAAATGCATAAGTCTTTTAAATGAAATGGTTATAATTAGGCATGAGTTTTAATGGTTCTTCTTCTTCCTTTTCTAGGAGATAGATGAGTCATCTTAATATGAACCATCCTCTAAACTTTTCTTTAGCTTGAAGCAAAGATAAATGTTGATTTCTTTTATGATAGATTGGGAACAATGAGATGTTATAAAATGTTGTTTGTCTAAGGATAATTGATGGGATGAATTAGACTCTATTTGTAAGGCTGAAATGGTAGATTATATTCTATCCTTTTCTTGGAAGTGAAATCAATTGTTTAAAATGTACTTATTTTTGTTAATTTTGATATATTGATTAATGTGTTGTAATAATTGTCTCATTAAAGAAGAGTTGTTTTAATGGAACAATTATTGGAATGCACTTCTTTTTAAGGTTTAGTGCTTATCATGCTCAGTTCATTGAACTGACCCATGTTAGAAATTCTTGCATATGGACTTTGTAAGTGATAAAGAAGGTAAACCTTATGTGATGCATTGGCTGATTTAAGTCTAATTCTTGTGAAGAACTCTAATTCATTATTGAGATTGTATTGGAAAAGAAAAGTAGTATTATTTTATAATTAGGACGGTTGTTATGTAGTATAATTAAATGCATAAGTATTTTAAATGAAATGGTTATAATTAGGCAAGATTTTTAATGGTTCTTCTTCTTCCTTTGTCTAGGAGATAGATGAGTCATCTTAATATGAACCATCCTCTAAACTTTTCTTTAGCTTGAAGAAAAGATAAATGTTGATTTCTTTTATGAAATATCGGGAACAATGAGATGTTATTAAATTTTGTTTGTCTAAGGATAATTTATAGGATGAATTAGACTCTATTTTTAATGTTGAAATGGTAGATTATATTCTATCCTTTTCTTTGAAGTGAAATCAATTGTTTAAAATATACTTATTTTTGTTACTTTTGATATATTGATTATGTGTTGTAATAATTTTCTCATTAAAAAGAGTTGTTTTAATGGAACAATTATTGGAATGCACTTCTTTTTAAAGTTTAGTGCTTATCATGCTCAGTTCACTGAACTGACCCATGTTAGAAATTTTTGCAGATGGACTTTGTAAGTGATAAAGAAGGTAAAACTTATATGATGCATTGGCTGATTTAAGTCTAATTCTTTTGAAGAACTCTAATTCATTATTGAGATTGTATTGGAAAATAAAAGTAGTATTATTTTATAATTAAGACGGTTGTTATGCAGTATAATTAAATGAATAAGTCTTTTAAATGAAATGGTTATAATTAGGCATGAGTTTTAATGGTTCTTCTTCCTCCTTTGTCTAGGAGATAGATGAGTCATCTTAATATGAACCATCCTCTAAACTTTTCATTAGCTTGAAGAAAAGATAAATGTTGATTTCTTTTATGAAATATTGGGAACAATGAGATGTTATTAAATTTTGTTTGTCTAAGGATAATTTATAGGATGAATTATACTCTATTTGTAAGGCTGAAATGGTAGATTATATTCTATCCTTTTCTTGGAAGTGAAATTAATTGTTTAAAATGTACTTATTTTTATTACTTTTGATATATTGATTATGTGTTGTAATAATTGTCTCATTAAAGAAGAGTTGTTTTAATGGAACAATTATTGGAATGCACTTACTTTTAAGGTTTAGTGCTTATCATGCTCAGTTCAATGAGCCCGACCCATGTTAGAAATTTTGGAGATGGACTTTGTAAGAGATAAAGAAGGTAAAACTTATGTGATGCATTGGCTGATTTAAGTCTAATCTTGTGAAGAACTCTAATTCATTATTGAGATTGTATTGGGAAAGAAAAGTAATAGTATTTTATAATTAAGACGGTTGTTATGCAAAGTATAATTAAATGCATAAGTATTTTAAATGAAATGGTTATAATTAGGCATGAGTTTTAATGGTTCTTCTTCTTCATTTTTCTAGGAGATAGATGAGTCATCTTAATATGAACCATGCTCTAAACTTTTCTTTAGCTTGAAGCAAAGATAAATGTTGATTTCTTTTATGAAAGATTGGGAAGAATGAGATGTTATTAAATTTTGTTTGTCTAAGGATTATTTATAGGATGAATTAGACTCTATTTGTAAGGCTGAAATGGTAGATTATATTCTGTCCTTTTCTTGGAAGTGAAATCAATTGTTTAAAATGTACTTATTTTTCGTTACTTTTGATATATTGATTATGTGTTGTAATAATTGTCTCATTAAAGAAGAGTTGTTTTAATGGAACAATTATTGGAATGCACTTCTTTTTAAGGTTTAGTGCTTATCATGCTCAGTTCATTGAACTGACCCATGTTAGAAATTTTTGCATATGGACTTTGTAAGTGATAAAGAAGGCAAAACTTATATGATGCATTGGCTGATTTAAGTCTAATTCTTGTGAAGAACTCTAATTCATTATTGAGATTGTATTGGAAAAGAAAAGTAGTATTATTTTATAATTAAGACGGTTGTTATGCAGTATAATTAAATGCATAAGTCTTTTAAATGAAATGGTTATAATTAGGCATGAGTTTTAATGGTTCTTCTTCTTCCTTTGTCTAGGAGATAGATGAGTCATCTTAATATGAACCATCCTCTAAAATTTTCTTTAGCTTGAAGAAAAGATAAATGTTGATTTCTTTTATGAAATATTGGGAACAATGAGATGTTATTAAATTTTGTTTGTCTAAGGATAATTTATAGGATGAATTAGACTCTATTTGTAAGGCTGAAATGGTAGATTATATTCTATCCTTTTCTTCGAAATGAAATCAATTGTTTAAAATGTACTTATTTTTGTTACTTTTGATATATTGATAATGTGTTGTAATAATTGTCTCATTAAAGAAGAGTTGTTTTAATGGAACAATTATTGGAATGCACTTCTTTTAAGGTTTAGTGCTTATCATGCTCAGTTACATTGAACTGACCCATGTTAGAAATTTTTGCAGATGGACTTTGTAAGTGATAAAGAAGGAAAAACTTATGTGATGCATTGGCTGATTTAAGTTTAATTCTTGTGAAGAACTCTAATTCATTATTGAGATTGTATTGGAAAAGAAAAGTAGTATTATTTTATAATTAAGACGGTTGTTATGCAAAGATAATTAAATGCATAAGTCTTTTAAATGAAATGGTTATAATTAGGCATGATTTTTAATGGTTCTTCTTATTCCTTTGTCTAGGAGATAGATGAGTCATCTTAATATGAACCATGCTCTAAACTTTTCTTTAGCTTGAAGCAAAGATAAATGTTGATTTCTTTTATGGAAAATTGGGAACAATGAGATGTTATAAAATGTTGTTTGTCTAAGGATAATTTATGGGATCAATTAGACTCTATTTGTAAGGCTGAAATGGTAGATTCTATTCTATCCTTTTCTCGGAAGTGAAATCAATTGTTTATAATGTACTTATTTTTCGTTACTTTTGATATATTGATTATTTGTTGTAATAATTGTCTCATTAAAGTAGAGTTGTTTTAATGGAACAATTATTGGAATGCACTTCTTTTTAAGGTTTAGTGCTTATCATGCTCATTTCATTGAATGACCCATGTTAGAAATTTTTACACATGCACTTTGTAAGTGATAAAGAAGGTAAAACTTATGTGATGCATTGAATGATTTAATTCTAATTCTTGTGAAGAACTCTAATTCATTATAGATTGTATTGGAAAAGAAAAGTATTATTTTATAATTAAAATGGTTGTTATGCAGTATAATTAAATGCATAAGTCTTTTAAATGAAATGGTTATAATTAGGCATGAGTTTTAATGGTTCTTCTTCTTCCTTTGTCTAGGAGATAGATGAGTCATCTTAATATGAACCATGATCTAAAATATTATTTTGCTTGAAGCAAAGATAAATGTTGATTTCTTTTATGACAAATTGGGAACAATGAGATGTTATAAAATGTTGTTTGTCTAAGGATAATTGATGGGATGAATTAGACTCTATTTGTAAGGCTGAAATGGTAGATTATATTCTATCCTTTTCTTGAAATGAAATCAATTGTTTAAAATGTACTTATTTTTGTTACTTTTGATATATTGATAATGTGTTGTAATAATTGTCTCATTAAAGAAGAGTTGTTTTAATGGAACAATTATTGGAATGCACTTCTTTTTAAGGTTTAGTGCTTATCATGCTCAGTACATTGAACTGACCCATGTTAGAAATTTTTGCAGATGGACTTTGTAAGTGATAAAGAAGGTAAAAATTATGTGATGCATTGGCTGATTTAGGTCTAATTCTTGTGAAGAACTCTAATTCATTATTGAGATTGTATTGGAAAAGAAAAGTAGTATTATTTTATAATTAAGATGGTTGTTATACAATATAATTAAATGCATAAGTATTTTAAATGAAATGGTTATAACTAGGCATGAGTTTTAATGGTTCTTCTTCTTCTTTTGTCTAGGAGATAGATGAGTCATCTTAATATGAACCATCCTCTAAACTTTTCTTTAGCTTGAAGAAAAGATAAATGGTGATTTCTTTTATGAAATATTGGGAACAATGAGATGTTATTAAATTTTGTTTGTCTAAGGATAATTTATAGGATGAATTAGACTCTATTTGTAAGGCTGAAATGGTAGATTATATTCTATCCTTTTCTTGGAAGTGAAATCAATTGTTTAAAATGTACTTATTTTTTATTACTTTTGATATATTGATTATGTGTTGTAATAATTGTCTCATTAAAGAAGAGTTGTTTTAATGGAACAATTATTGGAATGCACTTCTTTTTAAGGCTTAGTGCTTATCATGCTCAGTTCATTGAACTGACCCATGTTAGAAATTCTTGCAGATGGACTTTTTAAGTGATAAACAAGGTAAAACTTATGTGATGCGTTGGCTGATTTAAGTCTAATTCTTGTGAAGAACTCTAATTCATTATTGAGATTGTATTGGAAAAGAAAAGTAGTATTATTTTATAATTAAGACGGTTGTTATGCAAAGTATAATTAAATGCATAAGTCTTTTAAATGAAATGGTTATAATTAGGCATGAGTTTTAATGGTTCTTCTTCTTCCTTTGTTTAGGAGATAGATGAGTCATCTTAATATGAACCATGCTCTAAACTTTTCTTTAGCTTGAAGCAAAGATAAATGTTGATTTCTTTTATGAAATATTGGGAACAATGAGATGTTATTAAATTTTGTTTGTCTAACGAGAATTTATACGATGAATTAGACTCTATTTGTAAGGCTGAAATGGTAGATTATATTCTATCCTTTTCTTGGAAGTGAAATCAATTGTTTAAAATGTACTTATTTTTTGTTACTTTTGATATATTGATTATGTGTTGTAATAATTGTCTCATTAAAGAAGAGTTGTTTTAATGGAACAATTATTGGAATGCACTTATTTTTAAGGTTTAGTGCTTATCATGCTCAGTTCATTGAATGACCCATGTTAGAAATGTTTGAGATGGACTTTGTAAGTGATAAACAAGGTAAAACTTATGTGATGTATTGGCTGATTTAAGTCTAATTCTTGTGAAGAACTCTAATTCATTATTGAGATTCTATTGGAAAAGAAAAGTAGTATTATTTTATAATTAAGACGGTTGTTATGCAAGTATAATTAAATGCATAAGTCTTTTAAATGAAATGGTTATAATTAGGCATGAGTTTTAATGGTTCTTCTTCTTCCTTTGTCTAGGTGATAGATGAGTCATCTTAATATGAACCATCCTCTAAACTTTTCTTTAGCTTGAAGAAAAGATAAATGTTGATTTCTTTTATGAAATATTGGGAACAATGAGATGTTATTAAATTTTGTTTGTCTAACGATAATTTATAGGATGAATTAGACTCTATTTGTAAGGCTGAAATGGTAGATTATATTCTATCCTTTTCTTGGAAGTGAAATCAATTGTTTAAAATGTACTTATTTTTCGTTACTTTTGATATATTGATTATTTGTTGTAATAATTGTCTCATTAAAGAAGAGTTGTTTTAATGGAACAATTATTGGAATGCACTTCTTTTTAAGGTTTAGTGCTTATCATGCTCAGTTCATTGAACTGACCCATGTTAGAAATTTTTGTAGATGGAGTTTGTAAGTGATAAAGAAGGCAAAACTTATGTGATGCATTGGCTAATTTAAGTCTAATTCTTGTGAAGAACTCTAATTCATTATTGAGATTGTATTGGAAAAGAAAAGTAGTATTATTTTATAATTAAGACGGTTGTTATGTAGTATAATTAAATGCATAAGTCTTTTAAATGAAATGGTTATAATTAGGCATGAGTTTTAATGGTTCTTCTTCTTCCTTTGTCTAGGAAATAGATGAGTCATCTTAATATGAACCATCCTCTAAACTTTTCTTTAGCTTGAAGAAAAGATAAATGTTGATTTCTTTTATGAAATATTGGGAACAATGAGATGTTATTAAATTTTGTTTGTCTAAGGATAATTTATAGGATGAATTAGACTCTATTTGTAAGGCTGAAATGGTAGATTATATTCTATCTTTTTCTTGGAAGTGAAATCAATTGTTTAAAATGTACTTGTTTTTGTTACTTTTGATATATTGATTATGTGTTGTAATAATTGTCTCATTAAAGAAGAGTTGTTTTAATGGAACAATTATTGGAATGCACTTATTTTTAAGGTTTAGTGCTTATCATGCTCAGTTCATTGAACTGACCCATGTTAGAAATGTTTACAGATGGAATTTGTAAGTGATAAAGAAGGTAAAACTTATGTGATGCATTGGCTGATTTAAGTCTAATTCTTGTGAAGAACTCTAATTCATTATTGAGATTGTATTGGAAAAGAAAAGTAGTATTATTTTATAATTAAGACGGTTGTTATGCAGTATAATTAAATGCATAAGTCTTTTAAATGAAATGGTTATAATTAGGCATGAGTTTTAATGGTTCTTCTTCTTCCTTTGTCTAGGAGATAGATGAGTCATCTTAATATGAACCATCCTCTAAACTTTTCTTTAGCTTGAAGAAAAGATAAATGTTGATTTCTTTTATGAAATATTGGGAACAATGAGATGTTATAATATTTTGTTTGTCTAAGGATAATTTATGGGATCAATTAGACTCTATTTGTAAGGATGAAATGGTAGATTATATTCTATCCTTTTTTTTGGAAGTGAAATCAATTGTTTATAATGTACTTCTTTTTTTTACTTTTGATATATTGATTATGTGTTGTAATAATTGTCTCATTAAAGAAGAGTTGTTTTAATGGAACAATTATTGGAATGCACTTATTTTTAAGGCTTAGTGCTTATCATGCTCAGTTCATTGAACTGACCCATGTTAGAAATTTTTACAGATGGACTTTGTAAGTGATAAAGAAGGTAAAACTTATGTGATGCATTTCCTGATTTAAGTCTAATTCTTGTGAAGAACTCTAATTCATTATTGAGATTGTATTGGAAAAGAAAAGTAGTATTATTTTATAATTAAGACGGTTGTTATGCAGTATAATTAAATGCATAAGTCTTTTAAATGAAATGGTTATAATTAGGCATGAGTTTTAATGGTTCTTCTTCTTCCTTTGTCTAGGAGATAGATGAGTCATCTTAATATGAACCATGCTCTAAACTTTTCTTTTGCTTGAAGAAAAGATAAATGTTGATTTCTTTTATGGCAGATTGGGAACAATGAGATGTTATAATATGTTGTTTGTCTAAGGATAATTGATGGGATCAATTAGACTCTATTTGTAGGGTTGAAATGGTAGATTATATTCTATCTTTTTCTTGGAAGTGAAATCAATTGTTTAAAATGTACTTATTTTTTGTTACTTTTGATATATTGATTATGTGTTGTAATAATTGTCTCATTAAAGAAGAGTTGTTTTAATGGAACAATTATTGGAATGCACTTATTTTTAAGGTTTAGTTCTTATCATGCTCAGTTCATTGAACTGACCCATGTTAGAAATTCTTGCAGATGCACTTTGTAAGTGATAAAGAAGATAAAACTACTGTGATGCATTGGTTTATTTAAGTCTAATTCTTGTGAAGAACTCTAATTCATTATTGAGATTGTATTGGAAAAGAAAAGTAGTATTATTTTATAATTAAGACGGTTGTTATGCAGTATAATTAAATGCATAAGTCTTTTAAATGAAATGGTTATAATTAGGCATGAGTTTTAATGGTTCTTCTTCTTCCTTTGTCTAGGAGATAGATGAGTCATCTTAATATGAACCATCCTCTAAAATTTTCTTTAGCTTGAAGAAAAGATAAATGTTGATTTCTTTTATGAACTATTGGGAACAATGAGATGTTATTAAATTTTGTTTGGCTAAGGATAATTTATAAGATGAATTAGACTCTATTTGTAAGGCTGATATGGTAGATTATATTCAATCCTTTTCTTGGAAGTGAAATCAATTGTTTAAAATGTACTTCTTTTTCGTTACTTTTGATATATTGATTATATGTTGTAATAATTGTCTCATTAAAGTAGAGTTGTTTTAATGGAACAATTATTGGAATGCACTTATTTTTAAGGCTTAGTGCTTATCATGCTCAGTTCATTGAACTGACCCATGTTAGAAATTTTTACAGATGGACTTTGTAAGTGATAAAGAAGGTAAAACTTCCTGTGATGCATTTCCGATTTAAGTCTAATTCTTGTGAAGAACTCTAATTCATTATTGAGATTGTATTGGAAAAGAAAAGTAGTATTATTTTATAATTAAGATAGTTGTTATGCGGTATAATTAAATGCATAAGTCTTTTAAATGAAATGGTTATAATTAGGCATGAGTTTTAATGGTTCTTCTTCTTCCTTTGTCTAGGAGATAGATGAGTCATCTTAATATGAACCATCCTCTAAACTTTTCTTTAGCTTGAAAAAGATAAATGTTGATTTCTTTTATGAAATATTGGGAACAATGAGATGTTATTAAATTTTGTTTGTCTAAGGATAATTTATAGGATGAATTAGACTCTATTTGTAAGGCTCAAATGGTAGATTATATTCTATCTTTTTCTTGGAAGTGAAATCAATTGTGTAAAATGTACTTATTTTTGTTACTTTTGATATATTGATTATGTGTTGTAATGATTGTCTCATTAAAGAAGAGTTGTTTTAATGGAACAATTATTGGAATGCACTTCTTTTTAAGGTTTAGTTCTTATCATGCTCAGTTCATTGAACTGACCCATGTTAGAAATTCTTGCAGATGCACTTTGTAAGTGATAAAGAAGGTAAAACTTATGTGATGCATTGTTTGATTTAAGTCTAATTCTTGTGAAGAACTCTAATTCATTATTGAGATTGTATTGCTAAAGAAAAGTAGTATTATTTTATAATTAAGACGCTTGTTATGCAAAAGATAATTAAATGCATAAGTCTTTTAAATGAAATGGTTATAATTAGGCATGAGTTTTAATGGTTCTTCTTCTTCCTTTGTCTAGCAGATAGATGAGTCATCTTAATATGAACCATCCTCTAAACTTTTCTTTAGCTTGAAGAAAAGATAAATGTTGATTTCTTTTATGAAATATTCAGAACAATGAGATGTTATTAAATTTTGTTTGGCTAAGGATAATTTATAAGATGAATTAGACTCTATTTGTAAGGCTGAAATGGTAGATTATATTCTATCCTTTTCTTGGAAGTGAAATCACTTGTTTAAAATGTACTTGTTTTTTGTTACTTTTGATATATTGATTATGTGTTGTAATAATTGTCTCATTAAAGAAGAGTTGTTTTAATGGAACAATTAGTGGAATGCACTTCTTTTTAAGGTTTAGTGCTTATCATGCTCAGTTCATTGAACTGACCCATGTTAGAAATTTTTGCAGATGGACTTTGTAAGTGATAAAGAAGGTAAAAATTAGGTGATGCATTGGCTGATTTAAGTCTAATTCTTGTGAAGAACTCTAATTCATTATTGAGATTGTATTGGAAAAGAAAAGTAGTATTAGTTTATAATTAAGATGGTTGTTATGCAGGTATAATTAAATGCATAAGTCTTTTAAATAAAATGGTTATAACTAGGCATGAGTTTTAATGGTTCTTCTTCTTCCTTTGTCTAGGAGATAGATGAGTCATCTTAATATGAACCATCCTCTAAAATTTTCTTTAGCTTGAAGAAAAGATAAATGTTGATTTCTTTTATGAACTATTGGGAACAATGAGATGTTATTAAATTTTGTTTGGCTAAGGATAATTTATAAGATGAATTAGACTCTATTTGTAAGGCTGAAATGGTAGATTATATTCTATCCTTTTCTTGGAAGTGAAATCAATTGTTTAAAATGTACTTGTTTTTGTTACTTTTGATATATTGATTATGTGTTGTAATAATTGTCTCATTAAAGAAGAGTTGTTTTAATGGAACAATTATTGGAATGCACTTATTTTTAAGGTTTAGTGCTTATCATGCTCTCGTTCATTGAACCGACCCATGTTAGAAATTTTTGCGGATGGACTTTGTAAGTGATAAAGAAGGTAAAACTTATGTGATGCATTTTGATTTAAGTCTAATTCTTGTGAAGAACTCTAATTCATTATTGAGATTGTATTGGAAAAGAAAAGTAGTATTATTTTATAATTAAGACAGTTGTTATGCAAGTATAATTAAATGCATAAGTCTTTTAAATGAAATGGTTATAATTAGGCATGAGTTTTAATGGTTCTTCTTCTTCCTTTGTCAGGAGATAGATGAGTCATCTTAATATGAACCATCCTCTAAAATTTTCTTTAGCTTGAAGAAAAGATAAATGTTTATTTCTTTTATGAACTATTGGGAACAATGAGATGTTATTAAATTTTGTTTGGCTAAGGATAATTTATAAGATGAATTAGACTCTATTTGTAAGGCTGAAATGGTAGATTATATTCTATCTTTTTCTTGGAAGTGAAATCAATTGTGTAAAATGTACTTATTTTTGTTACTTTTGATATATTGATTATGTGTTGTAATGATTGTCTCATTAAAGAAGAGTTTTTTAATGGAACAATTATTGGAATGCACTTCTTTTTAAGGTTTAGTTCTTATCATGCTCAGTTCATTGAACTGACCCATGTTAGAAATTCTTGCAGATGCACTTTGTAAGTGATAAAGAAGGTAAAACTTATGTGATGCATTGGTTGATTTAAGTCTAATTCTTGTGAAGAACTCTAATTCATTATTGAGATTGTATTGGAAAAGAAACGTAGTATTATTTTATAATTAAGGCGCTTGTTATGCAAAAGTATAATTAAATGCATAAGTCTTTTAAATGAAATGGTTATAATTAGGCATGAGTTTTAATGGTTCTTCTTCTTCCTTTGTCTAGGAGATAGATGAGTCATCTTAATATGAACCATCCTCTAAAATTTTCTTTAGCTTGAAGAAAAGATAAATGTTGATTTCTTTTATGAAATATTAGGAACAATGAGATGTTATTAAATTTTGTTTGGCTAAGGATAATTTATAAGATGAATTAGACTCTATTTGTAAGGCTGAAATGGTAGATTATATTCTATCCTTTTCTTGGAAGTGAAATCAATTGTTTAAAATGTACTTGTTTTTGTTACTTTTGATATATTGATTATGTGTTGTAATAATTGTCTCATTAAAGAAGAGTTGTTTTAATGGAACAATTATTGGAATGCACTTCTTTTAAGGTTTAGTGCTTATCATGCTCGAGTTCATTGAACTGACCCGTGCTAGAAATTTTTGCAGATGGACTTTGTAAGTGATAAAGAAGGTAAAAATTAGGTGATGCATTGGCTGATTTAAGTCTAATTCTTGTGAAGAACTCTAATTCATTATTGAGATTGTATTGAAAAGAAAAGTAGTATTATTTTATAATTAAGATGGTTGTTATGCAGTATAATTAAATGCATAAGTCTTTTAAATGAAATGGTTATAATTAGGCATGAGTTTTAATGGTTCTTCTTCTTCTTTTGTTTAGGAGATAGATGAGTCATCTTAATCTGAACCATGCTTTAAACTCTTCTTTATCTTGAAGCAAAGATAAATGTTGATTTCTTTTATGAAATATTGGGAACAATGAGATGTTATTAAATTTTGTTTGTCTAAGGATAATTTATTGGATCAATTAGACTCTATTTGTAAGGCTAAAATGGTAGATTATATTCTGTCCTTTTCTTGGAAGTGAAATCAATTGTTTAAAATGTACTTCTTTTTCGTTACTTTTGATATATTGATTATTTATTGTAATAATTGTCTCATTAAAGCAGAGTTGTTTTAATGGAACAATTATTGGAATGCACTTATTTTTAAGGCTTAGTGCTTATCATGCTCAGTTCATTGAACTGACCCATGCTAGAAATTTTTGCAGATGGACTTCGTAAGTGATAAAGAAGGCAAAACTTATATGATGCATTGGCTGATTTAAGTCTAATTCTTGTGAAGAACTCTGATTCATTCTTGAGATTGTATTGGAAAAGAAAAGTAGTATTATTTTATAATTAAGACGGTTGTTATGCAGTATACCTAAATGCATAAGTCTTGTAAATGTAATGGTTATAAAGATAAATTGAAAGTTGTGAGATTACCTGTATTGGTTGTGTAAATTATTTTGTATTTGTATGAAAGAGATGGGCTCTATCTTGTTGTTAATCTTCATATTATTTATATGTTAAATGGCTAAATTTTAATAAGATTGGATCAAGGGATTTAGTTCAATCTCCCTACTTGTGATGCAACTTGTAAAGTTGTAGAATATGATATTCGTTATTTAAACTATATAACATAGTAATACAAAGTAGGATGAACATACATTGAAAAACGTGGTCATTGGGTAGAATAAACCCTAACGCCTTACATATAGTGAAAGAATCTTCATCTTTCATAAATTTTCATAAACCTCAAAGGTTTGGTATCATAACTTCAATTTATCAAACTTCATTTGTTATGAAGTCTACTTTATGTTGGATATATTCTAGCGCTAAACTTTCTAAAAAGTTATTGTATTTTTACATAAGACATATTATAACACTATGCAGTTACGCTTAATTGAAAGATTAACTATGTATTCAAACATTAAAAGTGGAAATAAATATAACAAATTTCTTAATGGGCTAAATGAATCAATTTAGAAAAGAACTTAAGGAGTGTTGGATTAGGGTTAGGCAAGTTGCTGAAATCTGTTTTGAATAATCCAAATTAATTAAATTATTAATAAATTCCTTGGGGTATGTACATCTTGATGAGGCTATTCAGCGGGATGTTGGCACATGCCAACCATAGGGTTTTACCTTCGAAAATATTAGGATCTTATCAAGGCCACAGCGATGCAATTGACATGTGGCAACACCCTTCGACATTGATCATCTAGATCTACATAAATTGGACTTGATCTTAGTTTTTCTCTAGGTCAAGTTAGAAACATGTTTTAAGATATGGGGTAGCCCTCAAAAACTCAGGATACCTTGGCACATGGGGTTGACTTAGGTTGACCCAGTATGCCAACTTACCCTAAGTCTTAGTGAGCTTCCCCTTATCATAACACATGTTGTACTAGGGTTAAACCTCGAGGCAAGTGGACTGACGTGAGTTAGTAAAGAAAATTCTAGATAACAATAGAGTGGGGTGAAGGATGTATTCCAGATTGACGAGTATGCCGTCAAGGAATAGTAATACGTACAGTATGTTAGAAATATTTGGCCAAAGTATCACAAGTTATTGGTTGCGTTGTCCTATGTCACCTAGTCTAAGGTTCATGATGTAGATGAATATTGGTAACAATTATTCAGATAGGTTCCTTAGACAAATCACTCAATACCCTGAACAGGGAAAGAGAACCAAGTATACGTAGTATATGGATAAGTATTCAATACTTAATGTTAAACATGAATAGATCAGTAGTTTACTTGAGTCATGAAATGAATAGATCGGTAGCACACCAAGTCATTACAGCTGCATATGGTTATCATTATATGAATGGTTGATAAATAATGTGTGTTCTAAATTATGAAATTTAGAACAGAGAACATTATTTTAAAAAAAAACCCCTTGTTTCTAAAGTCTTAAAATGGGAATGTTACATCTTGGTATCGAGCTAAAGGTAGCAAACTCTTGGACCTATTGTATCCATAATCTGATTAAACTTTAATTTTCTTATAACAAAAATGGTGAGAAAAAGAGGAAATGTTGCAAATAACCCTCCACCTGAGGAAGGAGTGGCAACTACCCAGAATTCGATGAGATCCTTGCTACCCTGTTAGACACAAGAGATCATTTGGCTATGCTTGAAAAGAAAGTAATGGGAAATGAGGAGGAAGAAGAAGTTGATAACAATAATCAGTCACCACTAGGGGACAATGCAAATGTGGGTGTTGATAATAACAACGTTAACATACCTATTCAACCTGAGAACAAAAAGGCTAGACTAGCGGTCTGACTCACTAATGACATAAAAGGATAAGTCCACATTAGGATATGGAGCTGAGAATTGGCTCACCAAAATGGAGGAGTAATTTGTAATAAGGAACTTCTCGGAGGAAACTAAGGCTATATGGGGAGCATATCAGCTTTCCCATGAAGCATCTTCATGGTGGGACATCCGTAAGGCTGAGTTAAATATTGATGAAAATAACATCACTTGGGATCAATTTAAAGGTTATTTTAGGTGACAATGGCTGCCAAAACTCTACTATGATCGAGAAAATGACTGAATTTCAAAAATTAGCTCAAGGAAAGTTAATAGTAATCGAGTATTGGGAGCGATTTACAAAAATCCTCAAATGTGTACCTCGGTATCAAACCGATGAGAAGTTCGGTATACAAAAATTCATCATGGGATTGAATCCCATTATTGGGGAGAAGTTGATGTTCACAGCCCAACCACTATGGAAGGGGTTGTTGAAAAATCCATAAGGTAGGAACAGAAATTAAAGGCTATTTTTGCTCATAAAGAGGAAGTAAGGAAGAAAGTTCCAAACCCCTCTTCAGCTTCTCTTGCACCTAAGAAGGGACCATGGAAGAAGTTTGGTAATAAAAGTAAGTTTTTAGTTGATAATAATAAGAAAATAGCGATGAATAAGACTTCTGGAAATGCACGAAACAATTTTTCCAAGAATAATAACAATGGATAGAAGTCCTATGGAGGTCAGAATAATAACTTTAAGACTGGAAATAACTCTGAGTCTAGAAAGGGACCTGTAGGAGGTTGTTATAATTGCAGTAAGGATCATTACGCAAATCAATGTCCTTTGAAGAAGGATGATCATAATCGCAACATAAGATACATGCTTTGCGATGGTGACAAGCAAGCTGAAAAGTAAGCTACACCTATAGAAGTTCCTGGTAAGTTATTTGGCATACCTGTAACTATTATTTTTGATACAAGTGCTACTGAATGTTTTATTTCTAGTAAACTTGCTTCAAAACTTAAAATAAAAGCTAGAAAAATGGATAAATCATGGACTGTACATTATGGTAATAATGTTGTTCATACAGTTAGTATGTGTCTTTTTGGAGTAGTCCTTGAATTACCTAAATTTTCCACAGAGGTTGATCTTTATGTTGCACCCTTAGGGTCTTATGATGTAATCATAGGTGTTAATTGGTTAGCAGAACATAAGGCTAAAGTGGAGCTGTTTTGAAAAATGCATTAGTTGTTTAGACGATCTATAGAAAACAACAGAGATTCAAGGTGTGAAGCGTGAGATTTCTGTTAGAAAATTGTCAACTATGCAACTTAAAAAGGCCAAAAATAAAGGATGTACCTTATATGTAGTAAAAATTTCAGAAACTACAGAGGAAAATAGTGATTTCATGGATCGATATCCACTTTGTTACGAGACTTCAGTGATGTATTTCCGGAAGAATTGCTAGGTCTTCCACCCAAAAGGGAATTTGATTTCATGATTGAGATCAAGCCTAGAACTAAACCTATATCTAAGGCACCGTATCGAATGACTAATATAGAATTAGTAGAGCTTAAAGCTTAATTGCAATAAATCTTGTCTAAAGGTTTGATTAGACCAAGTGTTTCACCTTGGGGAGAACCATTGATTTTTGTGAAAAAGAAAGATGGAACACTTAGATTGTGCATTGATTATAGAATGTTAAACAAAGCAACAATCAAGAATAGATATCCACTCCCTAGGATTGATGATTTATTTGATCAGATGCGTGGAGCATCAATATACTCCAAGATAGATCTTCGATCTGGGTATCATCAATTACGAATTAAGGATGAGGATATTCATAAAACAACTTTCAGAACAAGGTATGGACATTATGAGTTTACGGTTTTACCTTTTGGATTAACTAATGCACCTACGAAATTTATGAATTTAATGAATAATATCTTTCAAGAATACTTGGACAAATTTTTTCTTGTATTCTTGGATGACATTCTCATATATTCTAAAAGCATTGAAGAGCATCATGAGCACTTGAAGGTAGTTTTGGAAATTATGAGAAAGAGACGGTTGTTTGGTAAAATTTCCAAATGTTCTTTCTATGACACAGAAGTCCACTATTTGGGTCATGTAATAAGTAAAGATGGAATTTCTGTGGATCCTTCAAAAATCTAGCTATAACCAAATGGCTTGCACTAAAGAATGTACATGAAGTTAGAAGTTTCATGGGACTTGCTGGCTACTATAGGAAATTTGTAAAAGACTTTTCTAAGATAGCTGCACCAATAACTTCCTTACAAAGAAAGATAAAAAGTTTGTTTGGAGTGAGAAATATGAAATTGCATTTAAACCTTGAAGGAACAGTTAACTTCAACACCTATTCTTGCGAGTTTCGGATCCTAATGGAGATTTTATGGTGGTAATTGATGCATCTGGTGAAGGTCTAGGAGGTATTTTATTACAAAGTGGTCATGTTATTGCATACGAGAGTAGAAAACTTAAGTTACATGAGTTGAATTATGCTCCACATGATTTAGAGCTTGTTGCCATTGTTCATGCACTTCAAGTCTGGAGGCATTATTTGCTTGGTAAACCATTTGAGTTGAAAACTGATCATCTTGGGCTGAAGTATATTTTCACTCAGCCAAATCTGAATGCAAGACAACGAAGATGGTTAGAGTTTTTATCTCAATATGATTTTGACATAAGTTATATTAAGGGTAAAGAAAATAGAGTGGTGATGCTCTAAGTCATAGGAAGCACATTTATGCTCTTATAACACTAAGAACTCAGTTTAAGGATGAAGTAAAAGGTGTTATGGAATTTGATTCTTACTTTCAGCAAGTAAAAGCAACACTTGTTGTAGATTCTAATGATTTGAGGTATAAGGGTTTTCACTTTGATAAGGAAGGAATCTTACGATTTGAAAATAGAGTTTATGTACCTTTGCTTAGTGGTTTGAGAAAGAAATTGTTAGCTGAATTTCATAATTCACCTTTCTCGAGACACCCTAGGCATTACAAAGATGCTTGCTGATATAAAACAACAATATTTCTAGAAAGGAATGAAGAAGGATGTTATTGATTATGTAACACATTGTCTAGAGTGCCAACGTGTTAAGGCAGAACATATGCACCCAGCAGTTTATTGTATCCTCATAGCATACCGCAGTATAAATGGCAAGTAATAAGCATGGATTTTGTACAAGGGTTACCTATGTCAAGAAATAAACATGATGTTATTTTGGTAGTTGTTGATAAACTAACAAAAGTAGCTCATTTTATTGCTAGAAATCTGAAGGATGATTCACCTGTTTTGGCTAAAATATTTGTACACAAAATTTTTAGATTACATGGGGTACCTGAATTAATCATATCTGATAGAGATCCTAGAATGACATCAATATTTTGGCAAGAACTTAATGTAGCTCTAGGAACTAAGTTAAATTTTAGTTCTGCGTACCACTTGGAAACGAATGGACCGACTGAAAGAGTAAATCAAGTTTTATAAGATATGTTATGGATGTATTGTATGGATCAAGCGTATAAGTGGGAGAATATCTTCCATTAGTTGAATTTTCATACAAAAATATATATCATGCTTCTCTTAAGATGGCACCTTTCGAGGCGGTTTACGAGAAGAAAATGTAGAACCTCTATTAGTTGGGACAGCATAGAGGATAGAGAGGTAATTGGACCTGAAATCCTTACGGAAATGGAACAACAAGTTAAGTTGAATCATGAACGCTTGAAAGAAGCAACAGATATGAAAAAGAGTTACATTGACTTGAAGAGGGTTGATAGGAAATTTGAACTTCATGAGAAAGTCTTTCTTCGGGTTAAACTGAAAAAGAGTTTAATAACTTTTGGTAAGGCTGCCAAGTTATCACCCGTTATGTGGGACCTTTTGAGATAGTTGAAGTAATCAACCCTATAGCTTATTGTTTAGCATTACCTCTTTCTTTGTCACGAATGCATGATGTTTTCCATATTTCTTTGCTTAAGAAATATGTTTCAAATTTATCACACGTGGTAAATTAGAATTCCTTGCAAGTCCAAGACCCAGGAATAATCATGGTTAAACTCATTCGAGTGCTGGAAACTCACCAGTTGCATTTAAGAAATCAAGAAATAAGTTAATGTAAGGTCTAGTGGGACCAATTTAACGAAGAGAGTGCAACTTGAGAAAATCTAGAAGATATGAAAATTGCTTTTCCATATTTATTTGATCAGAATTGATTATGTTGATTGATAAAATTTATGATTTTATCTTTACATGACATTAAATATGCCAAGTTTTGGGTAGATATTTATTTGATTTGGATAAACAACTATTAATGTTGATTTCTTGAATTATAAGATTCTAATATATTTTGACTTATGGTAAAAGAAGTGAATGAAGTGATTTTCCTGATGTATATGGTTAAAAAAGGGGGTAATCATCGGGATGATAATTATTTTAAGGAGGGGAGCATGTAACACCCTTGATAGTTGTTATTTTCCTCCTTTACATTTCAAGTGTTGACATGTGATTTTCCTTATAAAGATATGTTCTTTTGAATTTTGGAGATCATGCTTGATATGGATAAATCATCTTCTGTTCTTAAGATCCTTTGACTGAATTGGGATGGCTTCCTTGAATCCATTTTTCATTTCTTATGGGTGGGTTGCAATCTGGTTAAGAATTGTAAACTTATCTACTAATCTAACTCATCCTTGGATCAATTTCAGTGATCCAAGGAATGTTTTAAAATCTACTCTATTGAATGAATGGTAAATCGACATTCCAGGAATTAATAGACATATGACTGAACTTTGTTGGTTACAAGTTCTTTGATTGTTGTGCTTGGATATTTTCAGTTTGAATGTGGCAGGACAATGTTGACACAAACTAACTATAGCCTGTTCACGGCATAGGAAAAGATCTAAGATCCTAAAAAAGGACTATCCAACGGAATCCTAAGCTAGGTAAAAATATTTACTACCTAAACTATGTTACGTAATAGAATTCCTATTCTAACCTAAAGCTTCCTATTCTACTTTGATTGGTTGATTGGCATCCTAACCTAAGCTCGGTGCTAAAGGATTTGGAAAGGTTTCTAGGCTATTAAAACTTACCTAGAACCTAATACTACAAGGTTATATTATGATCTAACCTAATGCCTAAAACTATAGTGTTGTGAATTAATCTAACCTATGTGGAAACTACCTAAGGCTATGTGCTAAGACCTATTGTGGTAATTGTTGTTTGGGTTATAACCTAAGGTATATATTACAATCTACCTAAGGTCTAACCTAAGCAATATGATCTATCCTAAACTAATGGGTTTGAATGGGGAATTAGGTGGTTGCATACATTGTAGGTGACAGTTCCAAGGCATTAAATTTGTTGATAAGGTTTTAATTACTTAGAGGTACTACCAACTTTGGCAGGGTTAGTGAACTTGGTGGAGGCTTAGGTGGAGACTCCACTAAAATGGAATTCCTTGTTAAAATTGATTTGGCAATCGCTAAACATGAAAGGCGGTGGCAAGGGAAGATAGGCGGGAAACTTGGAATTAATGGAATTAATTGTTTTTGGTTTTCATGCTCAAACTACCTTGGAAGGCATGCAAACGGGTTGGAATGTGGTTGTTTCACTTTGCATACTTCATGATTTTTGCTCTGCATGTGCTCTAGTTTTTCGAACCAGTAGATTGAACTACACTTGATGGCTATTTTTGAGGTTTTAAACCTATTTTCAGTTCGTGGAATATATAGGAGGCATTGTGGGAAAAGAACATTGTTATTTGATTTTTTGTGGAGAAGAGGAGAAGTTTTGAGCTCAGCTAGAGGTTCTTTTTGATTTCACAGAAGCGCTATCAGGCATGATAGGCTCTAAACTTTAAGATCTCTTGCTTTCTTATAAATGTCTCATTAAAACAAGTCTGCTCTTTTGAGATTCTTGGATTTCTTATTTTATCTGGTTAATGGCTTGTTGGGTTTATTAAATCTTGTTATATTGGTTTTGAATCCTTGGTAAATGGTGTTCTGTTGGGAAACTTACCATATATAGTTCTTTAAAAAAATAATGCATGCAAACATTTTTCTGTTCTCGAATTTTCATTTGGAACTAGAAATGGAAGTGGTCTGTTAAGATAACCATCATTTCTTTTATTATGGTTAAGTGTTTTGGGGAAATTTGAATCCTATTGGAAATTAATATTCACTTGTTTGACATGGACTAGAGCACAGATATACGGGTTTGTTTTTAGCTTGTGTTGAGCTCGTCCTTGAAATGGAACTTTGTTATGGATTTTTGTTTGTTGAGAACTAATTCTTATTTTTCTGAATCATGTTGGAATCTTGTGTATCTATGGACTATTGTCAAAGCCCGTATAAAGCTCGGTGTTTATATTTTAGTTCCTTGTGATAATTTGAATAGTTATTGTCAGTTCATAAAGTACACGGTATTTGGATGTTATTACTCGTTTGGGGCTCAAACTTTGGGTGAAACTTGAGTCCCATTGAGAGATAATATTGGACTCTGTACCCATGTTTTATATTCTTTTGAGAAATTTGTAACTGTTTTGTAGATTAGTAACTACAAATAACTCATATTTTATTACTTGTGTGGACTTTGTACTCTGTGGGAACTCCTAGTTCTACTTGAGCTAGTAATTGGGCTTTACATTTGATATGAATTGTGTTGGAGTCACTCTTTGTTGAACCAGTGTTGGTATCTTGGGTAACTAGGAATTGTTATTGAAGATGTACATGGCTCTATACTCGTGCCTTACTCTATGGAAATTTTAGATGTTAACTGAAGTTCATAATTTCACCACAATCTTATCTTATTATTTGTTCAATTTTGAACTCTCTCTTTGGAAATTCATGTTTCGTTGTATAAGGGAAATAGGACTCCTTATTTTGAATGTGGACTACTTTTGGTTATATGTATATCTCTTCTTGTCTCATAGTAAGACACGGTACACACCTAAGCTCATGATGAATTTTTGTAATTTGATACTGTACATGAAATTTAGTACTTAGTGCTTTGAAATAAGTGACAGAATCGATGTGTAGGTTCTGTTCTATTATGATGAGTTTCCTTGTTATGGGTATAACTTAGGTGGGAAATTATTGTTCCCCTGAACCCATGAATATTTACGTGGGTAGTCTAGTACCTGTGTGAGAAGCTTATGATTGGTATCGTGCTTGGAATTTGTACCGTTTAGATCTGAGCTATTAGTATTTTCAAAAAATTTGATTTGGTTTTGGTATTTGATTGGGATTTAATTTCATAAGAGTTAAAAGCTACGAACTCATCTAACTGAACTACTTAGTCAAGGAAATATGAAAGAGTAGATTAATTATAGCTATTTGAATATTCTTGGTATTTAAATGGAAACATTTTACAAGGATAATGGGATTTCAGTCATTAAGATTTGTTGATGCTTGTGATCTTGCTTTGATTTCGAATGGTTATTTTTCTATTCCTTCTTAGATTTAAGTGGACACCTTATGTCCTTATAAAATAAAGGAATTTGGTTCCTTTAAAATAGATTGTGTTTTAAGACTACTAATTGTATGTCATTCTATTCTGATGAATATCCTAATTGTTAAAATTTAAAGTAGTTATCTTTAGAAAGAAAAAGTTAAACCATGTTTGGAACTGTTTTGTTTCTTGGATGTGTTGTGTTTAGGCGTGAGTTGTAATGGTTACCTCAGAATTGATAAATCCACATCACCTTACCTTGTAATTGATAAATCCACCACCTCATTTTGCCACCTCATCATGACCTAGTCCTAACCCTAAACTAACCTAATTAAGACCTATAACTTGGTCCACACCTACACCCATGACTAATGACCCCTTTCTCGCACCCAAAACCGACCTTCTAGTCACTTGACCAAGCCCGCAACTAATCTCTCGGGAGAAAAGCAGGGAAAGTGGGTGATTTTACTAAAAATAGCCTACTTTTTCCTAACCGATACCGGTTCCTACTCGACCGCCGTCGGTTACGTAACCGCCATCGGTTCCCTGTAAATGGGCTCCCAAACCAAAAACAAAGGTGGAAGGATTTTTGGATCAACAGAGATCAGCAGGAGCGATCAAGAGAATCCAGATCTTTACTTGGCCGAGCAGAGACGAGTGAAGAAACCAGAAGAGTTTGCAGCAAAGGAGATCAAGCCCAAAACTGCAACGGAATAGCCAGAAACCTGTGATACTCAGCTGATCATCGGGAGGGAGATCTCTCATCTTCTGTGTGTCAAGCCATCTTACCTAAGTTCTGCCTTTGTCATCAGAGTTCCTGGACCTGCATCTTCGTCAATAACCAGTAAGTTACATCTTATGTCCTCTTTAATAACATTTCTTAGACTTTTTGAATCACAATCCTCATAAATCCATTCCTAGATCCACTACCCAACGTGTCATTGCATCTAACTATCATTCATTTACCTCTCACCATCTCATTACCTAATATCACTCATATACCAGCCTTACCAACAACACCGTTACCCTACGACACAACCACCCCATAAAACAACCAACCTACAGATCCTAGACCATACCGATATCGGTTATCAAAGAACCATCGGTTATCATGTGACTCAAAACCAGAAATCAGCCTTTCCCTACCCATCTCAACGAAGCAATTTAATTGATATTTTACGCTTTTGGTGTTAATTCATATTAGCAGGGAACCACCACCTTCAAAGGAAGTTTTATATTTCCCGGCCCAAGGCAGCCCTCATTTATCGTCTAATCAAAATCTTGTGGTCTTGTGTTCTTATTTGCAGGTAGTCCTTCCAAGACAAAAAGGAGTTCTTCGCAGTCAACCTGATCTTTCTCTACGGTACGCGCACACCATCTCGACATTCAACAGGTATTCCTCCTAGCCCTAACCTTATCTGTTTCTAAAAGGAATGAAAGGATAGAAGTAACTCTATTCCCAGAAGCTGAAACATTCCGAGTGAAACATTTTGGCACGCCCGGTGGGACCCATTTTGGGTTTCTTTCTTTCTTGCTTGCTTTCATATAGGGAGCATACTTGCTGTTTTATTCTTCTAAAGATATTCACAAGGCTTTTTATTATTTTGGTAAAAGAATTTGTCTTTCTTCCTCATCTTGCATTAGTGAAAGTCATTTCTTTTGCTTCATCGAATATCATTTTCGATTTGGGTTTAAAACACGTGCATTGCATTCCTGCTTGCTGTTTTCAATTCTAGTGAACATAGATTAAGTAACAGGTCGTACACGTGGGGGTGATATCCACGGTATTGACAAGAAATTAATCTTACATTCACTGCACAACACATACCGAATCACTTCACAATTAACACAACAGCTCAAACATCCCCCCTTTTCCGCGGTATTCCTCCGCCCGATTGAGGTAACCTTATAAGCCAAAACAAACTTGACATTTCCCCTAAGTCTTTTGTTTAGGATTCTGACATCATTCTATGTCTAAAGGCATAAGCCCACGATAATTAAAATTAACCCTAGGGTTAGTCTCTGGATTTACGTGTGCATCTTGCTTGTTTTTAGTTCTCGCTTTCTTTCATCATACTCTTTTCGTGATCAATAATTTGACAAGTATACTAAACGTTGTTAAAAATCAAATTAGCAGCCTTTTTATATCTTGTTAGCCTGCATTTTACACCGACATCGGTTTACCTCGACCGACGCCGCTATAGTATAACCGACATCGGTTACTAGACCGATATCGTTACTGTCTTTTCCAATTCCCGACAAACCAAAGAACCTACCAATTTTACTAAATTGAGTTTGTTTCTGTTCCCGATGAGATTGAAACCCTACCGTGAACTCCTGTCCCATGGTTGTTATCACTCAAAGCAAGCCGCCGCCATGGTTTCACATGCTTGCTCTGCTTTTTTGCCTCGAATCACCCCCTTCACATTCTCGTGGGGAATCCTACTGATACCAAATGAGGTTCCTAAAATTCCCGTGGGAGATAAAGAATTTGCCAAGTTTCTCGGATGCTAATCCTAGTGTCAGCATAATACTATTTGTCTCATGCCCCGACCGTACGCCCGATGGTCACCTCCTTGTTGGTATGCCTATTAGTATAGCTGCTCATTTAGCTCCCACTCCGCCCGATGATACCGCCTCGCTTCCCGCATCTTTAGCCCCGTCTCCCAATCCGATGGCTTCGTGAGGTTCATACGACATGATTATTAGCTTTCCTTTGGTTAATCTTGACCCCACATATCACTACCACCGACCGCCCCTACCTCATCTCTCTTGCACCGCCTCCCTTCATGACTTGCTCTCTCGCCACCTATCCACACGAGCTTTCCTTCTCAAGCTCCGCCTACCTTTTCATTCCCATACACGTATCCAAAGGACCTCAACATCCTATATGGGACATCCCTATTCGGTCGCCTCAACATATTCATCCTCCATACCTTATCAACACTTAACCCCACCATTGTCTAAATGGAGGCCCTTGGCCCAATTTGCCTCCGCTTACTACAACCGCACCATCATCTCATCCAACCACGATTTCATCAAACAAATGATGGACAAAATGCAAAACTGAGGCTTCGCTTTCGTGAAGTCGAGCGCTTGACATACGAGCAAGTTTGTTCGAGCCTATTCACCCTTCTCGTCCCCTTCATTCATATCCTCCTCAATGGGAATTACCAAAATTTACCCGCTTTAACAAGAAGGAGGACCCTCAACAACACTTCGATCATTTAGACATGCTTGTTATTTGATTGCTCATGATGATGCCTTGTTACTCGCACCTTTCCCATGTCCTTATCAGACCCGCCTTGAGTGGTACAAAGCTTTAACCCAAAGACTCAATCTTCTCTTTAACCAACTAGCCCAATCTTTCTTGATCATTTCTCCATTAACATTGCCAAGAAAGTATCTATCACCGACCTTTATGCCATCCGACAATTCAAGACGAATCTATCGCAGATTTCGCTGACGATGGCGTGGCCTTATCAACCAACTTACATATGCCTTGCCTCAGCCAACTTATCAAACTTTTTACGCGGCCTCGCTGCTAAGCACATCTCTCCTACCCTCCAAATTCAAACTTTCCGTACATTTGATGAGGCCTTTACCATGGCTCTAAATTAGAAATTCGAGCCTTAAGAAGAGAAATTGCGGTCACGCAACAAAACCCCACTTTCGAACTCCAGATTCTACCAATAAGCCAAACACCACCCCTCCTCACACATCCACTTCTTCAAATCAAAAGGAGCTGTCCACGCGGTGATGGTCAAATCTCAAACACCGTCTAATACCCCACCAAAACCACCTATAAGTACAAAGCCGAGCCCATCAATTACACTCCTCGGGGAGAAACTTATGGTGTCATCTTGGAAAATTGCTCAAAGCCGAGCTATCACCTTGCCTCCCGTTAAACCCCACTCCGGTTTGATTCTACCCGCTATACCTTCCTCGTACAAAGAAAATGACTTCAGAATTTTCACCGCGTAAAAGGACATAGTCATGAAAACTCGCAAAATGTTGAAAAACATAGTGCAGAAATGGTTGACGCAGTGATATAACCTCGATAACCCTAATGCCCTCGCCAACCGAAATCTGAAAATATTCAACAAACCATTCCCAAATCACTCTTCTAACAAGAATGTAAACCAGGATATCTTAGCCGAGGAAAGTGTTCATGAGATCCATGCAGTCTTCGACTCCCAGCCAAAAGCCTCTATCGAGAAAATTTTGAATCAAGCCTCTTCACTAACGCAGGGGCCCGAACCTCCTTCACCACCATCAAACCAAGGTGAAATCATTCCTTTACCCATAAAGGAGTTAACTACCTAGACTTTTCTTCTCATCGATGAGTCTTCTTATACCACATCCCTACAAGACTGCGAACGGATGTTATCTAACTTATCTATTTCCCAAACGTCTCCTCCTCCCGCTCTTGCTGCACAAGAGGAAGGCTCGCCACTCCTTTTGTCATCCTTAGACGAGCAATCTCTCGCACCGACATCACCGAATTCTTTAACCATAACAGACCCTCTCAAACATGCCCTCCTGCCTATTAGTTCTTCATCGCCTAAATCTTTTCAACGACTAAATGATCTCTCTTAACATCTATTGATACAAAGGCCTCATCTACCCCCGTATCACACCCACAAAGGGACTGGAATCACAACCCGTCTTCTTCCGTACTAAATTTACAATTCACGCCTCAAGATTGTCATTCTCCGTAAGATGACGAGTCCTATGGGAACGCTTTGAGTACCCCCTATTCTACTCAAATGCAGGTGACCGATCCAGACACCTCTACCATATACCCTAAGTGTTTACAGAAACTCAAAATCCCTATGTCCTCATCTCCATCCCCCGCATCTATACCAAGTATCTCATCCACCTCTATTAACCTAACCAAATCTTCCCCTACACTTGGGACCTCACCAATACCTAGCCTAACACACCCGCCTAAGCGACTAGATTTATCCAAAAATAAAGCCGCCCCGCCACTTAGGAGACAAACTCCATCCGTGCCTCTATCACAATCAAAACCATCATCGTCACACCTACCTTCCATATCGGGACCTCATCCCTCCACCTCGCATCAATATATCATACCTCCCGCGCTTTTCAAAACGACCTACGCCTCCTACACCCATACAGAGATCAAAGGATATATCAACGTTGTCACCCCACGTATCCGGTCCACCCATCAACCCTAAACGAACTCCATCATCAAAGGATTTATTTTCTGTCACTCCCCTTTCTCCGTGGTTGTTCCCCGCTACCACGCTATCTCGTAGCCTCATCATCTAACCAAATTAACGTAGCTCCCGCGCCAAAGAAACCACGTTTAGTGAAAACCACGTGTCAACACCCTTGGCTAAACCACCACCCGTATTTAACCAACCATGCCCAAACATTACCAAAACCCGCACAACCAATACCCTCATCCTCCTCCGATTTTGACCCACTCAAAGGATCTTACGCCAAAATCCTCACTATGTTGGTGGAGAATGCGACCATTTCCCTACCCCCACTTAGACCTTATGACCCATCTAAACCTCGACCTATAGGTTATGATGAGTCTAAAATCTGCGCTTATCACCGCACACCAGGACATGATGTGGAGGGATGCAAAGCTTTAAAACCATCCTTCATCACCACCTCTCTCGATAGAAAGGTTAAGAAAGACAACTTACGAAGGGAGAGACCTTTAGCTTCACCCCTCTCCTATACCATCTGTCCCCGCCTCACCAAGATCTATCATTATTACAACCCCACCTCTTGAAGACCATGATTTATCCCAACCATCTTCCTCATCTCAGTCTACGAGATTAATATGATTAGTGTTGCTACTCGAGCGCAGAAAAACAACGAGAAAGCGAAAGATAAAGACACTCAAGGCCCTCTCTTTCTCCGTCCACCATCCCGATTGCACCACCACCCAAAGTGGTTATTCGTGGACCCGCTTACCCCGTCTCCAATGGAGTTTCCCATCGAGCCATGATCAAACAGCTTCACCAATCACCCGTAAAAATGACACTATATGATCTCATTCGACTTCAATCTCATCGACAAGCTCTCGTGGAAATTCTTCAAGGGATCGAGGTCTTACCTAATGAAACCCTGCCTGTTACCTCCATTCTTACACCCAATCACATTGCTTCTCTCACCAAACAAACCCCATCGCCCCAACCACTTCTATCTCTCGTACAACAAGCTCACCGCAGCTGGCTCCGAAGACGAAATTGTTGACTTTGGTACGTAGATCCCGACCCTACTTCTTTTCATCTCAAACTTACGTCCGAGACATTCGGGTACGCTCGTGTTATGATTGACGGGGCGCTAAATAGCCTAAACATCATCTCTTCAAAAGCCTTCCAACAAATGAATATCCCTTCTAGCTACATGTGTGCCAATCCCATCATGTCATGCGTCATTCAATGACGCTATTACTCTACCTTAGGCACCGTGATTCTTAACATTCGTGGTAGACCACGACTTTACCCGAACTCTTCTATGTCCTCGAGGGAGAGTTTCAATACAATATATTGCTAGGTCGCCTCGATCCGGCTATGGGATGCGTTCCCTCAACCTTACATAGATGCATAAAATTTGAATACGAGGGGAAGTCCTACACCGTAAAAGCTGATCCTCCCCCCTTTAAAACCTGCAATATGATATACCGCCCTAATGATGTGCTTGTACCAATCAAGACACCCATTCATTCAACCCAACCATCCTCTTCAAATGTGCCTCAACCATCCACCTCAACCGCACCTACACCTTCAAATGAAACCACTGTCGCAAAAACCACTTCCCTTCCTGCAGCTAATATCCCAACCGCAGACCCCTTAGTAGATGTTTTTCAACGCCTTACGCTGGGGGAGTATCGCCTATATAACGTTAGTTCTTTCCATACCCCACAGGAGTACGGATAGGTACATGCACATCCTACCTATGACCGCAGTGGTGGGGGAAGTAATCCTCACGACCACCTCACCGCCGCACTAACCTAACATATGGGGGTGTCGACGCATCTTCCGTTGCCCCTGAGCCCCTCTTGGTGTGGTTCCTTTCCAATCCGATTTTCAATACCTGACAAATCGTCGTTTTCGCCCTCACCTTCTTGACTCGCTGTGCTTGGAAAGGCTTTGGTTTTGGTCTTTATGAACAAGGCCGACATACAATCATCCCCGTAACTACACGTAAGCACAATGATCGTAGTGGCCTCGGATTTCCGGGAACACTTACACCGAAGGAACCTCGTGTCAGTTGTCTTCTAGAAGACAACGACGTCACCCCTACCGAACCATCATCACCCATTTTGCCTTCATCACCCACAGAGTCGATAGATCCCGAATCTATCCCTCCTAACTTTTTTTTTTCATAAATGCTATCTTCCTAGGTCCTCTCACTTATCAACGCGATAATGAGGACCCCTCTTCTATCCCCCTTCGTATCCGCATGATCAAGAGGACTCACCTTCAATTAACGTTGTTGAGTGTCAGGATGATGACTCCATCCTCACTTACCTCGCGCGATGACTCTTATATTCAACGCGCCTTACCATCTGAAACTCAAACCATGCTGAATGAATCTACTATAGAAATCAACATCCACACGGAGGAGGATCCTCACATTGTGAAGATCGACAATCCCTTAACGCATCAGAACAAGTCGCCTTTACTACCTTTCTCCATGCTCGCAACCAAGCTTTCGCTGTCTCTACGCCGACATGCCAGAATTGATCCCGACATATCGCTGCCATAACATTACACCGAAACCCGATTCCAAGCCAATTAAACAGAAATTGAGAAAAATGCATCCACGCATTGCCCTCTTGGTCAAAGAGGAGCTTCAACGACTTCTTTCTGTTTCCTTCATCCTGCCTATTGACTATCCTCAATGGATTTCTAACATCGCACTGCTACTAAAGCGACGGGGGACTTCTGATATGCACGGATTTCCGAGATCTCAACCTCGCTTGCCCTAAGGATGACTTCCCCTACCTAGTATTGACCAACTTGTTGATCTCACCGCAGCCATGAGATGCTCTCTCTCATGGATGGCTTTTCAGATACAACCAAATTTTGGTCAGCACCCGCCGATCAACATAAAACCGCCTTCATAACTCCTCGGGAACCTTCTCATTACGTGTAATGCCATTTGGCCTTAAGAATGCTGGTGCAACCTATCACGGCTATGACCTACATTTTTCATGACATTATGCACACTATCCTCAAGATTACGCCGATGATCTTCTTGGCAAATCTAAACATCGCAGTTGAACATCTCGATGTTTTAACCATTATTTTTGATCACCTGCTATAATATTCTCGTCCGCCTTCAACCAAAGAAATGTGTCTTTGTGTCCTTTCGGGAAAACTTCTCGGCTTTATTGTCTCTCTCATGGGGCATTGAGGTCGACCCATCTAAAGTCAAAGCTATTCTAGAAATGCCCCACCTACCAATCTTAAACAATTGTGTAGTTTACAAGGTAAGCTCCAATCTATCCGACGCTTCATCTCCCAACTCTCGATCGATGTCAACCTTTCCATCACCTCCTTAAAAAAGACATTGACTTTCAATGGAGCGAAGAGTGCCACCAAGCCTTTGAGGCTCTCAAAGCTTATCTCTTGCAGCCACCCGTGCTTATCCCACCCTAGGACAACCACCCTTTCTACCTTTATCTTTCCACCACCGAAGATGCTATAGGGGCCATGCTTGCACATCGTGACTCTGAGAATCGAGAACAAGCCGTTTATTATATAAGTCGTACTTTGGTGGACTATGAGACTAGGTATACACATGTAGAAAAGTTGTGCCTAGCCCTATCATTCGTGGCCACCAAACTCCGACACTACCTTCTGAATCACAAAACTTTCATCATCACCAACACGGACCCCATCCATTACATGTATGCCAAACCTCATCTAAACCAACGCATCGCTGATGGCTCATGCTCCTCGCCGACCTCGACCTTGAGTTTGTCCACCAGAAATCAATCAAAGGACAAACCATCGCAGATCAACTTGCGGAAGCCCCTTTACCAGGGGAACAATTTACCAATTTTACATTCCCCGACGAACTCATCGCCACTCTTTCACTCAGGGAGGAGTCGTATCCAATGACCCTCTTCTTCGATGGATCCAAATGCCAAAGCATGGCAGGGAGGAGCCGGCGTTGTTCTCATTCCTCTCGACGCCGAGCCTATGCCTCTCTCATTCCGACTCGATTTCCTCGCACTAATAATACAAATGGAATACGAGGCCCTTGTTCTCGGTCTCCAAGTCATTACACTTAGGTATCAAATCTATCAATATTTTTGCGACTCTCAATCGGTAGTCAATCAAGTTATGGGCATCTACCAATGCAAAAATGAGGAACTTCAAAAGTACAAACACTACGTGGATTCACTTCTAGCCTTATTTACTCGCTATTCTATCCAAACCATTCCCGCTCCACTAACAAATTTGCAGATACTATGGCTTGCTTAGCCTCGCAAATTCCAGCTTCATCAACTGACTCTGACATTTTCGTCTTGGTCCAACAACTCTTTGCCCCATCTTATTCAGCCTTCGGTTGTTTGTAGATGATAAATAATGTGTCTCGTTAATTCGCAGGATACCCGGTATCACCAATTTCACGACTACCTTACAACCTCTCGTTCTCCCATCCGACCTTACTAGTACCGCAAAAACGCGCTTTTAAACGCTTTCTCGTTATGTTGTTATGGGGGACTCCTTTATAAACGTGGCTTTGATGGCATCCTCCTTCGATGTCTCACCGCGCGGAGGTCACCCATACCATCCAACAAGTCCATGACGGTATTTGTGGCGGACATTTTAGCGGCCTTGCCGTGGCCAAACGAATCCTCCACCTAGGTTATTATTGGCCTACTTCAATAACGATTGCTATGAAATATGTTAAGCGTTGTGTTATGTGTCAACAACATGCCAACCTTCAACATACTCCTAGCCACCCGCTACAGGTCGCCCGAGATCTTTGGCCTTTCTCACAATGGGGTTTAGACCTTATTGGTGAGATTCATCCGTCCTCTTCGCAACGCCACCGATGGATTATCACAAAGAACCGAATATTACACAAAATGGGTGGAGGCTATTCCGCTCATTTCAACTAAAAAGAAAAATTGTAGAGTTCATTAACCACCACATTATCTCGCCTGCTTGGTGTTCCTCATCGCCCGATAATGTATAATGGAAAATCTTTCAAAAACAAGTTGTTACAGACTCATGATAACTTTGGTATCAAACTCAGCTTCTCATCACCCTACTATCCACAAGCAAATGGACAAGCTGAATCCTCTAATAAAACCCTAACCAAAATCCTCATGAAAGTTGTCAATGAATCCGAAGAAATTGGCACGATCACATCCCCTTTGCCCTTTGGGCTTATCGTACTAGCATTCGTACTCTCCACTAATGCCACACCTTTTTCTTTGGTATATGGTACCGAGGCTGTCCCCGCCTCTCGAAAGTACAAATACCTCCCTTAGAATATCTCTTCAGATATTCTCACCAACGATGATTTCCGCCAAGAGCGGTTAGCCCAATTGAGCTTCTTGACGAGCGCCGCCTTACAGCCTCTTGATCACCTCCAAATCTATCAAAACGTATCAAGCGTGCTTATGATAAGCGACTTCATGAGCGTACCTTTAAGGTTGGTGATCTTGTCCTCAAAGAGAATCAACATGTAACCAAACTAGAAAAGAGCAAACGTGGAAAATTTGCTCCTAATTGATTGGGCCTTATATAATCACTCACACTTATGGATCGTGCACTTATCGCTTAGCTTCGCTTAATGGTAAACCCGAGCCTCGAACCCTTAATGCCTTGCATCTTCGACCATTCTACTGTTGAATTTAGTGTTATATCACTTCTTATCTACCTACCGCTCGTCCCTTGAGCCCACTTACCACCACATACACTTTGTTCCCTACACCTCATAATAAAATCAAGCTCACATAGTTTGATTCTCACTTCACCTCAAAGCAATGCCTTCCTTTTTAGTCTAGTCCATGACTTCAAAGTATTAAAATAAGCCGTATTCTTATGGGATTTTCTTGAGTCAAACTTCCTACAAAACTAGATGCTTCACGTCAAAAGGACATCTAGCTATCTACCTTATATATAGATCGCTCCTCGAAGGACAGCTATAGGCCAAACTATTGCTACTATTATATATAGATCGCTCTCCCGAAGGACAGCTATGCACTAAAATCATATCTCGCTACTATAAATAGATCGCTCCTCGAAGGACAAATATACACACAAATTTTTATCGAAGCTTCTCGCATTGATCAGCTTTGTGAAGACCTCAAGAATAGTACAATCAATATCCTCAGAGACTTCCCGCATCGATCACTATATTCAAGAAATAAAAGCCTCATTCAAAAGAACTTTTGAGTCATGGACTTGTCTATTTAGGGTAGGTTCTCTTTCGCCGTAACACTCGCTTTGTAACAAGTTCTCTCGTACTCGCTTATATCATCCACCTCACCTCACCATTTGTTTCAACTCAAGGGACGTGACGACACCCGATATATTGTGATCATACAACTCTTTTCACCTATTGACTTCTCGCTATGCACGGTGACCTAGGGCTTCAAGCTCGCTTCTACGTTGTGTGGTTTGTTTAGCTCTTTTCACCTACGGAGCACTCTTTCCTCTTGCCTCGCATCTAGGATTGTGTGTTGATCTTAATCAGACATGGTTCCCTTCTACTTGGGTAGGCTAACTTTCGCTTCCTTATACCTTTTACAACATCACCAATTCATTACCAACACCAACAACCTTACCTTACCAATATTAATATCAATATTTTTACCAACCAACCAATTGCCTAAACCATACCAAATTGCCTAAATTCACCTCTCCCCTATTCCTAAGGGAGAACTACATCGGTCCGAGGCCCCTCCTTGCTTTGTGCAATGGGCTATGTAGGCAAAGACTTGAGACATGGGGTCTCCCAAGGTTAGCTCGACCATCCCCTACCATAACCTATCATGTGTGGTAAATATAAATATTTTTGTGTATTTCTATTTAATCACATTCCTCTTTATCCTTTTTCAAAACACCAAAATCACAACGCAAACATTCTTATTATTATCATAACTCAAATCAACATACATATTCAGGCTTTATTTAGATGTTAAACAAATACATCATTCTCTATCATCGACACGTGTCGGCATCCTTATTTATTCTTATACCTCTATAACATTTACTTAGACCCTCACGATTCATCCCGACCTAGAGATGATCGTGATCGCCGACGCCTCTCGCCGGCCTCTCCGTCCTCAAAGGTACCACGGCTATTGGTACCGCCCACCGATCTCGCCAATCTCTCCTCGTAACATATGAATACGCCTCTCGCATGGAGGAATCCAGCCTCTAGTCTCTCTCGCTCGACTCCGCAACCGCTAACAATCCTCTTTGTCTCATTCATCTCGCTTGAGCTGATGAACTAAACTCGCAGATGATCTCTCTCGCTATAATCACAAATGCTATGTCGTGGCGATCACGTACACCTCGCAGCTCTCGCTACCCACCATAACCTATAGGCCTCTGCTCATTCCTCGCATCCATTACCTCCCGCGATCGGCCGCTATCTCCTCTGGCCCTTCTGGAGGTGTTGGCCGGGGAGGTGAGAATGCTGCCTCGGCGTCGATCCTCATATATGGTCTATAAGCCAGGGGTATATCCTGCACAAATCCAAATTGTCGCCGCACGCGATCTAGAGGAATCCTCTCATACTCACCTGGTCTGTGCCCCGCGATCCACCTCAATCGCTCTACACCCCTCAACTCCTCAGCTATGTTCTCTGTTACCATATAGTTCCCGTAAGGCCTCCAACAGATATCCGCAATCGTCACCCTCTCCCATACCTGCCTGTAATACTCAATGTCACCCGTCACGGCCTGGGATCTTGCCTCTTGTTCTGTCTGGACCCATCGTCTGAATCCCAACCTCTGTACTCCGGTCTCTCCTGACTAGATGGGTCGGCCTATTGGTCACACACAAACAATGTGCTCATAGGCCCAACAGTGTAATAAGTATGAACAATCCAAAGTGTCGCCCGTGATTTCACCTACAAGCCCATAAACCCCTCGTATAACTCCGCCAAATATGCAGTGCCCATGCAAAAGTCACGCCCTTTCTATCTATCATCTCCCAAATAACACACATCAATGCCTTTGGAAATCTTCCCCATCCGCCTCGTAATGCATAATACCCTACCGCTATCATTAATATCACCGCTAACCTTGTCTCCTCAGTGGTGTGCCGTATACATTATCCCATATGTGAATGACAAACCTCGCTGTGTCAAATCTCGTGCGTATGGACCAAATACTGCTGTTATCGCTCCCCGCGCTGCGCTAGGTAATGCCTGATATACTGGTTTTCCTGTAATAGGAAGTCTCAAAATACGGAACACATCTTCCAATGTTACTGTCATCTCCCCTGTTGGCAGATAGAAGGTATTCTTCTCTGGATTCCATCTTTCAATCAACGCCTGCAACATAGCATGGTTATGTGTGATTCGTGAATAATAATGCGATTCCACTTAACCCCAAATGATTTATCAATGTCCATTCAATTGGTGTTACATCCGCTCGATTCGTGACAACAAATACTGTACACTATCATTCATCCTCGGCCCCGCTCGCCTCGCATACGCCACAACAACAAATAACCATTCAATCCATCGAATCCCTAAAGGTTTTTTTTTCTCACATTCTCGAAATTCTCCAAGAATCGTATTAGGGTTATAAATAACCGGATGTACTGTTCAAGAATCGATACCGTTATCCTAACCGCTATATCGGCCACACAATTACATACACCTTGCCTAAACAACCACCTACGACAATAAATTGATCGCTTATTCCTCTCTCGTATACACATGCATATACCCGAAACCCCGATTACCTACCCCATAACACTCACCTCACCTATAACCCTTGCTATCACGTTTTCTTTCTCATATCTACCCACTTAATCTCCTCCTCCTATTCACAAAACATGCAAACACCAAATTACAACCAAATCGCTTTACCTCTTGGGCAGCAGCCACTTGCGGTGGAACTTGTCTTCCTCTCGCCCATGCCTCGCTGGATGCTTCTCCTCGCTTCACCATGCTCACCACCCTCTTCAAATATAGCTTGATTTGCTTCTTGATCTCAGCCCACAATCACGTTACTGCCTCTTTCCTCCTTATCACTCAAATCTCTCATGCAATTACTTGTCTCACGTTAAAATAGCGCCGCATTCGCATATTTAACATCTCGCATGCCTCTCAAAATAAGAACTTCAAATGCCACCTACGCTTTTTTATTTTTAGAAAAATCTCATTTTGAATAACCGCATCGCTTACCTAACCGATATCGGTCTATACTATACCGACATCGGTTAGCTAACCGACGCTCGGTCACATACCCACCTTTTTCAAAACATAGTCCTTTTCTTTATTTTTTTATCTAATTTTTGGAGGCGCCCGCCTCTTTTTCCTGCATACCAACACCGATAGCTATAATCTTTTCATCAAATCCACATCTCATTACGATTTCATCCATATCATCTATCCACATTACCAAAACAAACAAATCATCAACAAACGATATCAAAAACCATTAATCTATATACCATTTGGATCCAACTTAACATACATACATACATTTTCATAAAATCAACAAAAACATACAACATTTCATAATACAACATGTCAATTAAACTCATCATTTATATCTACATACATCCCATCCACAAAAGACATCAACATCATTAATATATAACACCATGTAAATCCAACTCATCATACATCAAATATCACAAACCATCGACAAAACATTTAACGCATTTTTAAACACAGCATGTGGATCAAAACATCATATCTATATATATATACAAGGTTTCAAATATACAATGTGCCCTGCATCGGGGCCTCTGTGATCTCATAATACAACAAAGCCGGCGCGCAGGCCGCAATAACCATCAAAAACCTCAACACGGCTCGCAGGCCGGTCTCTCATATCAAAATGACTCGCTCACAGTGCCGGTATCAATCAGATAACCTGCATCGCTCAGTCGCAGTATAATATAATAAATAAATGAATGAATAAATGAATAATATGTAGGCACGCAGGCCTCTATCAACACAACTGCTCGCGCATCGGTGCCCATGTCTAATATACAAAAAGTGCAGGGACCCTCGCCTCTCCACCTCCTCTCGCCTCGCTCTCGCTCGGTCCCCGTCCCCGCCTCGCCTCGCCTCCGCCTGTGACGGACCCACCAGCCGTGGCTGCACCTCCCGAGACCTCTCGCTCCGAGAGGTCTCGCTCTATGCCGCATATGGCTGAGATACTCAGCCCCGGTACTATCAAGACATCTCGATAGTATCGGGCCTCCGCTCTAGCCTCCATATACGCTCCTGCCACCACCATCACGTGGTACTGGGCTGGTCCTCTACACTCCTACTACCAAGGCCCCTCGCTCGTGCTGGTGCTCGTGGTGGTGCTCGTGGCTGGGCACTGGTACTGCAGTGCTGCACGTGCTGGGCCGTGGTGCACACTGTGTGGTGGTACTGTGCTTTCGTGCTCGGCGGCTGCGGTGTGCCGCCGCCGTGGTGCCGTGCCTCGTGCTCGCACTCCGCTCGTACTAGCTCACACCTCCGTAAAACACCTATTCGTGCTCGTGCAGCAGCCAACCGCCTCGTAATAGCTGCACTCACTCGACCTCGAGCTGATCTCGCTCGCTATCACCACCGCTAAGTCTGGCTGCAGTGTGTCAGCCGTGTATACTCTCGCTTCTCTCTCGACTCAGCCCACCAAACCATATATGCTCCCGTGACATAACCAAAGATCATCTACAAAGTGTCATCTCCGGCCTCTCAAAACCCAATCTGGATCCACGGGCTGGTGTGCAGGCAGTGGGGCTTCTACATCATCCCTCCGGTACTGAGGGAAGCGAGGGGGCTCATCCTGTCGTAGCCCCATCTGCCTGCGTACCCTCTCTAGGGGTATCCTCTCATACTCTCCCCGCCTCCGTCCCGCTATCCGTAATGTGTACTGATCCACCGCAATCGCCCTCTGCCTCCACGGGGTGATGACCTCTATATGGTCTCCATACAATATCTACCGCTGTCAGGCCCTCTAATAAATGCCTGTAGTAAGTAACGTCTCGCCTTGCAAGCACTGCTCGTGGCTGACCCACGACCCCCAACCACCTCTAAAAGCCATATCTATATATGACCCGTGGCCCCGCTCTGGGTAATCCTATCGTCTAATGCATATGATGTGCTCATATGCCCAACAAGAAGCAAAATGTCGAACAAATCCCAAATCACCTCATCCGGCGATAGCCCCACAGCCTTCTATATAATCGCACTGTATACTGGTGCCCAAGCATAACATGTGTGCTCCTCCACCATCTCATGTAGCACCCCCATCGCCGCCGTGGAAAGCGGCCTCCTCTCGAGTCCGGGAGGGGCAGTGTGATCCCGATCATCATCAACACGGCAAGCCGTGTCTCATGTCGGTGCGCACGGTACATATCCCCATACCCGATACTCGCGCTGTGATATGTCAATAGCGCGGCTGCATCCCCAAAAACCTGTAGGATGCTGTCCATGGCTGTCTCTGCATCCACCTGAAAGACGGCCTCTCCATCGATAGGTAATCGAAGGATGCGATACACATCCTCCAATGTGATGGTCATCTCTCCAGTCGGGAGATGGAACACATTGGTCGCCGGATCCCATCTCTCGATGAGGGCAACCATCAAACTATGATCTCTGTCGATCGCTCAGATCGCTGACTCCGCGAGTCCCACTCTCGCGCATGATAGCCTGGGCAGCTGCAGATACATGTGGTCGCATCCGCCAACAAAGCTGGGGGCATCCTCGTCCCACATCGCACCGCCGACGTGCTCTGCAAAACCAACCCACTACATTAGCCCTACTCTTTATCACAACATCTACTTTACCCTCTATACCCCCTTTTATCCCCCCGACCACACCCCGACTCTCTAACACACCCCTCTACCCACCTACCTTCTCCACACCCCGACTCCCTAACACACCCCTCTACCCACCTATCTTCTCCAATATCCCACTCCCTCTTCACACCCAAACAAACAACCCCCACCATACTACCACACAACCAAAACGATACCCAAACAACCAAATCCAACAACCGACACAACCTAAATCATATCAAAACATCCCTATCCCACCCCAATCATACCAAAACACCAACTCAACTCAACCACACAACCCAAACTACGCCCACACACCCAAACTATACCCAAAAACTTAACTCCACCACACAACCCAAACCACGCCCACACACCCAAACCACATAAACAAAAAAAAAAAAAAAAAAAAAAACAACCAAACCACAAAAACAAAAACAAAAACAAAAACAACCAAACCACAAAAACAAAACAAAAAACAAAAACAACCACAACATAAACACACAACACCCACCGACGCCGGCCGATATACGACCGACGCCGGTCAAACACAAAGCACCGTGACCTGAAAATTTGCGACCGATGCCGGTCGCTTAGCGACCGACATCGGTCGCTGTATTTACCCGGAGCCGAACCCCCGCGCGGCCCCCAACCTACATTTTTTCATTTTTCTCCCTCTCTACCCACCCAAACACCCTAAAAACCTACCCACCCAGCCGCCTCGGCTTATTTCACCTATCTACCCTCTCCCTTTTTCAAATTATTTCCATTTTCTAATTATTTCCTAAAAACATGTACATTCCTACCCAAACCCCAAATCTAGCTTAATAACATCAAATGAACACAATGCAAGGTTTCGAACTTACGCATTTATGACACGCTCGTCGTGGTGGGATGGGTGGTGGTGGTCCACTGGTCCAGCCTCCTCTCCTCCTCCCGGGCCGTGCCATGCCATGGCTCCAAATGTCCTCTTCTGGGTCCTCAACCAATCAACTACTGCCTCCTCCTCACTCGGGCCCGCCAATCACCTCACTTCTCCACTCAACTAGTGCCACCTCAGCCAACAAATACACCAATATCAATATTCCACCTCAGACAACTTAATTTGGTTTCCAAATTGACAAAGTGACAATGACCGGCCGTATTTTTCTTTTTATAGGTTTTTAACATAGAACCGATACCGGTCAAATCGTGCCCTAAGGAACCGGCGTCGGTTATCTAACCGGTACCGGTCATAGATAACCGATATCGGTTTTGTCCTTTTTTACCCAACTTTTTGCCCTTATTCACTACTTTCCCTTTCCCACCACATTGCCTCTTTACCACATCGCCTATATGCTCCATTGCTCTTTAGCCGTTTTTGACTTCACCGACCCACCGGCCGCAACCAACCACCTCCGCCCCGACCCAAGGCCGACCCCCAACCATTTGCCCACCCAAGGCCACCCTAACCATTCGCCCGACCCAAGGCCGCACCCCAACCATTTGGCCCGACCCAAGGCCCACCCCTACCATTTGGCCCACCCAAGGCCTCACCCTAACAACTTGGCCCGACCCAAGGCCCCTCCCCACCCATTTGGCCCGACCCAAGGCCTCACCCTACCCATTTGGCCCGACCCAAGGCCCCACCCTACCCATTTGGCCCGACCTAAGGCCTCACCCTACCCATTTGGCCCGACCCAAGGCCTCACCCTACCCATCCGGCCCTACCCAAGGCCTCACCCTTCCCATCCGGCCCGACCCAAGGCCAACAACAATTTGGCCCGAACCACGGCCGTACTCACTTCAATACCTTACCCAACATCAACAACATACACTTTTATCCACCCATCATATAGTTTTTTGTTCAATCGAGCTCACCTGTTCGTGTTTTAGCCTGATTAGGGTCCTTGACTTGATCTGTTGACCAACTTTGCCTTAGACCTAGACCGTGACGCTTATCTCAACCAAACCAACCATTTGGTACCGCCGAACATGCCTAAACGCCTCGTACCTTACCCGTTATATACCCCGAGCTACTTCCTATGCCTTGATACTAGGATTATATCACCCTTGTTTGATAAACTATCGACCTTTGCCTATGCATTGTTGGTTTGCTCACAAATCATGTACCCTAGTCGCACTATTGCATTTCAACGTGCGTCTACTTCCTTGACTACCCCACCTTTCCCCATCATCTCTACACCATTTACCCTTTATCAACCCTATCCCCGATTTCAAGTTCTCTCAATCTGTGATAGATTTGAGGGGATTACCTATACCCTTAACAGGGGAAACCACTTCATATTATTGTCTCAGGCAGACTTTACAAAACAAGCTACACGACAATAAGGGGCTAATGTAGACACCAAATTTGTGTCTTACGACCCTCATGACCCGCATCTCATTTCGCAACCTAACCTCATCACCTAAACCTTACACAATTATTTATTAATTACCTCAGTAATTGATAAATCCACATCACCTTACCCGCCACCTCATTTTGCCACCTCATCATGACCTAGTCCTAACCCTAAACTAACCTAATTAAGACCTATAACTTGGTCCACACCTACACCCATGACTAATGACCCCTTTCTCACTCCAAAACCGACCTTCTAGTCACTTGACCAAGCCCGCAACTAATCTCTCGGAGAAAAGCAGGGGAAAGTGGGTGATTTTACTAAAAATAGCCTACTTTTTTCCTAACCGATACCGGTTCCTACTCGACCGCCGTCGGTTACGTAACCGCCATCGGTTCCCTGTAAATGGGCTCCCCAAACCAAAAACAAAGGTGGAAGGATTTTTGGATCAACAGAGATCAGCAGGAGCGATCAAGAGAATCCGGATCTTTACTTGGCCGAGCAGAGACGAGTGAAGAAACCAGAAGAGTTTGCAGCAAAGGAGATCAAGCCCAAAACTGCAACGGAATAGCCAGAAACCTGTGATACTCAGCTGATCATCGGGAGGGAGATCTCTCATCTTCTGTGTGTCAAGCCATCTTACCTAAGTTCTGCCTTTGTCATCAGAGTTCCTGGACCTGCATCTTCATCAATAACCAGTAAGTTACATCTTGCATGTCCTCTTTAATAACATTTCTTAGACTTTTTGAATCACAAATTCCCATAAATCCATTCCTAGATCCACTACCCAACGTGTCATCAGATCTAACTATCATTCATTTACCTCTCACCATCTCATTACCTAATATCACTCATATACCAGCCTTACCAACAACAACACAAGCTACTCCTACGACACAACCACCCCATAAAACAACCAACCTACAGATCCTAGACCATACCGATATCGGTTATCAAGAACCGTAGATCGGTTATTGTGACTCAAAACCAGAAATCAGCCTTTCCCTACCCGCCTCAACGAAGCAATTTAATTGATATTTTACGCTTTTGGTGTTAATTCATATTAGCAGGGGAACTCGACCACCTTCAAAGGAAGTTTTATATTTCCCGGCCCAAGGCATTTCATTTATCGTCTAATCAAAATCTTGTGGTCTTGTGTTCTTATTTGCAGTAGTCCTTCCAAGACAAAAAGGAGTTCTTCGCAATAACCTATCTTTCTCTATGGTACACGCACACCATCTCGACATTCAACAGTATTCCTCCTAGCCCTAACCTTATCTCTGCTTCTAAAAGGAATTAAAGGATAGAACTAAATCTATTCCCGTAAGCCGAAACATTCCGAGTGAAACAATGTTGTTTGTCTAAGAATAATTGATAGGATCAATTAGACTCTATTTGTAAGGCTGAAATGGTAGATTATATTCTCTTTTTCTTGGAAGTGAAATCAATTGTTTAAAATGTACTTCTTTTTCAAGTACTTTTGATATATTTATTATTTTTGTAATAATTGTCTCATTAAAGCGAGTTTTTTAATGGAACAATTATTGGAATGCACTTCCTTTTAAGGTTTAGTGCTTATCATGCTCGATTCATTGAATTGACCCTTGCTATAAATTTTTGCAAATGGACTTTGTAAGTGATAAAGAAGGAAAAATTTATGTGATGCATTGGCTGATTTAAGTCTAATTCTTGTGAAGAACTCTGATTCATTCTTGAGATTGTATTGGAAAAGAAAAGTAGTATTCTTTTATAATTAAGACAGCTTGTTATGCAAAGTATAATTAAATGTATAAGTCTTGTAAATGTAAGGGTTACAAAGATAAATTGAAAGTTGTGAGATTACTGTATTGGTTGTGTAAATTATTTTGTATTTGTATGAAAGAGATGGGTTCTATCTTGTTGTTAATCTTCATATTATTATGTTAGATGGCTAAATTTTAATAAGATTGGATCAAGGGATTTAGTTCAATCTCCCTACTTTTGATGTAACTTGTAAAGTTGTAGAATATGATATTCGTTATTTAAACTATATAACATAGTAATACAAAGTAGGATGAACATACATTGAAAAACGTGGTCATTGGGTAGAATAAACCCTAACACCTTACATATAGTGAAAGAATCTTCATCTTTCATAAATGTTCATAAACCACAAAGGTTTGGTATCATGACTTCAATTTATCAGACTTCATTTGTTATGAAGTCTACTTTATTTTGGATATATTCTGGCGCTGAACTTTCTAAAAAAGTTATTGTACTTTTACATAAGACATATTATAACACTGTGTAGTTACGCTTAATTGATAGATTAATTATGTATTCAAACATTAAAAGTGGCAATGAATATAACAAAGTTCTTAATGGGCTAAATGAATCAATTTAGAAAAGAACTTAAGGAGTGTTGGATTAGGGTTAGGCAAGTTGCTGAAATCTGTTTTGAATAATCCAAATTAATTAAATTATTAATAAATTCCTTGGGGTATGTACATCTTGATGAGGCTATTCAGTAGGATGTTGGCACATGCCAACTACAGGGATGTACCTTTGAGAATATTAGGATCTTCTCGAGGATACAACTGATGTAGTCGCATGTGGCAACACCCTTCGGCATTGATCATCCAGATCTACATAAATTGGACTTGATCTTAGTTTTTCTCTAGGTCAAGTTAGAAACATGTTTTAAGATATGGGGTAGCCCTCAAAACTCAGGATACCTTGGCACATAGGGTTGACTTAGGTTGACCTAGTATGCCAACTTACCCTAAGTCTTAGTGAGCTTCCCCTTATCATAACACATGTTGTTAACACAAACTAGGGTTAAACCTTGGGCAAGTGGACTGACATGAGTCAGTAAAGAACATTCTAGATAACAATAGAGTGGGGTGAAGGATGTATTCTAGATTGACGAGTATGCCATCAAGGAATAGTAATATGTACAGTATGTTAGAAATCTTTGGCTAAAGTATCGCAAGATGCTAGTTGTGTTGTCTTATGTCAAATAGTCTAAGGTTCGTGATGCAGATGAATATTGGTAACAATTATTCATATAGGTTCCTTATATAGATCACTCAATACCCCGAATAGGGAAGGAGAACCAAGTATACATAGTATACGAGATAAGTATTCAATACTTAATGATAAACATGAATAGATCGGTAGCACCGAGTCATTACACAAATACATATGGTTATCTATTATATGAATGGTTGATAAAGAATGTGTGTTCTAAATTATGAAATTTAAAACAGAGAACATTATTTATTTTTAAATATTCCCTTGTTTCTAAAGTCTTAAAATGGGAATGTTACGGATACACACAATGTTGGATATCCATGTTGGGTGATGGATAGGGAAGATGATGCAAGCATTGAGAAAATTTTCAACTTCTTCTCTAATGGTTCCAAAAATCTTAGGATTATACTACCTTTATTTTTTCTGGAAATCCTTCACATCATATTTCAAAGGGATGCACAGACTGTGGTTGGAAATAATTGAGATATTCATATGAATAAGATAGCATGTAAGAATACTTCTTCAAAAACTTGAAAACGTTTCTACATTCCTTGGGTGAACAACACTTATTGATTTTCACCATCCTTGGTTTCTCACTTGTTTTAATGTTTACTTTTTCATATTTTGTGGAAGATTTGGGTTGATCCATATATTTTATATGAATGGACCTATCATTTTTATCAAAAAATCCTCCATTAAAACCAATCCTTTTGGAATTATAGTCAACTTCACTGAATCACTCAATCATCAACAACTTGATCACCTCTTGTACCATTACTGTCATCAATTGTAAACTCATGTGTGAGGGCATCACTTCCTTCAAAATACACAATCCTAAAATCACATGTCTCTTGTAATAATGAAAATATATCACCATCATCATTGAACACCTACCAATTATCTCGAGTTATCAGGAAATCATGGACTGAAAACCATCTCCATTGAATACTTATGCTCACCAAAATCGAGATGGGGAATCATTAGAGAGGAAAACACTTCTAATGAATCATCTCTAATATTCTAATCATGAGGGATTACATTGATATCAAATGCATCAAAATCCTCTATAACTCCCACACTCTATTTATATAATGATGGAGATGAGCATTTTTGGCTTGGAACAAGTCTCTTATATGTTTTACACGATCCACATCTTCTTGTACTACGAAAATTTTCATTCTCATTTATTTAGCAACTTACAATCCAAGAAACAAGGCCTCATATTCCACTATGTTATTAGTATTAGATAATCAGTAGATTCTATGACAACATATATAAATCTCCTTATGGATAAGTAAAAAAATCTAGCACTTAACCGAATTCATGAGAAACTTCCATCAAATTCCATATTCCAAATCTCATAAGCAATTTCATTTGGGATTTATTTAAAGATGCGAAACTCTTCATCTTACTTAGAATTAGGTGGCATTGTCTACAAAAATCTTCTGGTACTCCAAAATAGACAATGATATTCTCCTTGATGAAGTTGCATCGCTTTAGAGCTGGCTTGCTTTTTGGAATGGCTTCCACCCATTTAGTGAAGTAGTTAGTTACAAAGTGAGTACATAAGTATGCCCCGCACAAGAATAAGGATTCGAACACCAATAAAATCTATCCCCATTGCTGAAATGGGTCTTCAATCACCACAGGTCTGAGTGGCAATGTAGCTAGTTGTGGCTTTCTAACAAATTGTTGGCATGCTTTGCATTTCGAAACCCAATCTTGAGTGTCTGAAAAGATGGAGGGCCAATAATATCTCCCTCTGAGGATCTTATGTGCGGTGACCATTGAGAAATTTTCACCACAAGCCCGATCATGATATGCCCTGAGCAACTTTTCTTGTTGCTCCTTATCAACACACTTGAGGAAACAACCATCTAGGCCTCTCTTATAAAGTGCATGATTTTAGATCACAAACTTGGTTGAATTTAGTTTGAGTGTCCTTCTTTGTTTATATTCAAGATGAGGAGGGAATTCTCTATAAGTGAGATAGTAAGCAATATCAAAGATACCACTCATCGCAGTGAGTCGATAAAGAACACTTGTGGACTGCCTCCTAACAGTTGAGAAAACATCATCCTTTTCTCCCCGCTAAGCCCCGAGAGCTTCATCTTCAACAATCACCGACACAAACCATTTCCTCTTACTATATTATAGGGCCCGATCTCCAAGTCATACTCTTGGGTCTTTGTAATCCCACTTCCTCTCTTAGCCCCAAGATCTTGTTGATTCAAGATGGACTTGATTGCACTTCCAGAACCATCAACACTATATGGGAATTGAGAATGTAGAATCTAAAACTTTTAATAGCTTTAACCACTGTGTAGGCATGTTTCTCCAATTGGCTGTACTTTAGCTCATGATTTTTCAAAGGAAATATCATGAAAGCAATGGGTGCTTCCAAACCTTCATCATTTTTCTAAACAAGGACAATAGAGAGTGTATGTTCTGATGCATAGAAATACATGATGAACTCCTTGTTGAAATATGGAGATACAAGAGTTGGAGCTTTGGTAATGGCTTTCTTGATATCCTCAAATGTTGTTTTTCCTTCCTTATTCCACTTAAAACTTGCTTGAGGCTTCATCATGGAAGTTATATGCTTAGTCAGTTTAGAAAAATCAGGCACAAAATGACAAAGGAAGTTTACCTTTCTAAAGAATGAATGAACTCCCTTCTTGTTGGTTGGTAAGGATAGTGCTTTGATAGATCTGATCCTCTCATGATCAATGTGTGCTCCATGTTTGTTCATAATGTGTCCCAGCAACTTACCTTCTATGAATCCAAAAATGCACTTCTTTGGATTTACAGAAATGCCATGTTTACCACATCTTGCAAGGACTTGCTCCAAATGACATATATGATCTCCCCTACTCTTTGAGAAAACTATGAGGTCATCAAGATAAATGACAACACAATATTTCAAATCTTTGAAGGCCAATTCCATTACTCTCTGGAAAGTGGCCCCAACATTGATCAAGCCAAAAGGCATTTTTTTGTAGGAAAAAGTACCCCAAGGTGTTATGAAGGAGGTTTTTTTGCAATCCTCTTCTGCCACCTTGATTTGGTTATACCCTGAGAATCCATCAAGCAAAGAGAGCATTTCGGATCCAAAGACTTCTTGTAAAATATGATCCATGATTGGAAGATGGTAGTTGTCCTTGAGAGATGGTTGATTCATATTTGAGAAGTCTACACAAATCCTTATTTCCCCATTCTTCTTCCTTATTGGCACAATGTTAGCCACCCATGTTGAATGGTGGATGGGGAAGATGATTCTAGCATTGAGAATCTTTGTCACCTCTTCTTTGATAACATCAAAAATTTTGGATTGTAAGGCTTTTGTTTTTTCCCTGAAGAGCTTAGCTCCTTTCTTCAAAGGAATGGAGTGATGCATTTCATTTGGTTGAAAATATTTGAGTTCATCATAGGAATAGGACAAGACATCCGAGTAATTTTTTAAGCAAAGTAACAATTTCTCTTCTCTTCTAGTGAGAATCATTTACTAATGTTAACCATCCTTGGATTCTCTGAAGTGCCAATGTTTTCTTCATCAAAATCAAATGGACACTGAGAAGACTATTTTTATTTCTCTTGAATGAACCTATCATGCTTGTCAAATATATCTTCCAAAGAAACTAGGGCTTTAGGGATTTTGTTTCCTTTCAATTTGATTACTCCCTCTTCATCAATTCCCTCAATTCCTTCCTTCTCTTTTTTAGGGACTGATTCATGGTGAGGGTTCTCACTTCCTTCAAATGAAATATTATTGAAGTTATCCCTTTGTTCTAAGAATGATAGGATCTAATTTTCATCATTGAAGACCTGCCAGTGATTTGCATTGTCTGGTACATTAGGTCTGAAAACCATCTCAATGGTCACTTTATCCTTGCCAAAAGAAGGATGAGGTGTCACTAAGGAATCTGGAACTACTAGAGAATCAGGATTTTCATCCTTCTCCCTAGGGATATCTTCAATGGAGAATGCATTAAAGGATTCAATGCAGTCTCACACTTTGTTTCTATAGTGCCTAAGTCTAGGGTTTTTCACCTGATATTATTGGTGGACCTATTTTACCACAACCTTTGCATCACCTTTGCAGCTCAACTTATTGATTCCTATGTCCTCTGCTTTGATTCATGCCTAAGAGTAATGCTTCATACTCTACTTTGCATTATTTGTATTGTCAAATGGCAGCTTCTAGGAAAAAGATATACCTCATTGGAGGGAGAGTACAATACTACAACAGCTCTTGAACCTTCTCTGGAATGACTACCATCAAACTCCATTTTCCAAATTTGATCTTCTTCTTCCTCCATGAGGAGTGGAAAGTTCTCTTCCTTTTGTGATGTAAGTATTTTCCTAACCCACAATCTTGAAAGAGGATGTTAGCTCTTGGATCATTAGATTTCCTTACTGTGAATTTCATTTTCCTAACTGGCAACAACTTCTTCATTTCCCATTTCACTGGGATAGTTGCAAATGACCAATCTATTTTTATTTCTCCACCTAGGTCTCTGTAAAAAATTCTGCTCAACAACATACCAAAAGAGGCTGGGATGTTTTCCACTAAGATGGTCAGGAGTATCTTCTTGTCTGGATAATCAACTAGTGCAACCTGAGCATCCTTAATTCTTCCTACCAATGGAACTTGTTTAGATTCCATTGAATAGCATGTTCCATTTACCCAAGTCAAAGTGAGGCCAAGAGCATTTGTAACTTTTGTTGGCATCACATTATCTGAGGCTCTAGAGTCTATGATGCAATTGTTCAACTAGAAGCCTTTGATGAGAAGTGACAGTAGAAAGGCTCAACTCTGTTGGTGTTGGAGGCACTGAGGGCCAACATGTTTTGAGAAGGTGGTATGGATGGTGTGGGTAATAGGCCTTTAGAGATTGGGCTTGAAGAAAAAGGGGTACTACCACGAACTGCCTTGATGAATCTATCAAATTGGGTAGGATGTGTTTATAGGTATTCAATCTCAGAGAGCTGAACTTTGGTTTTGCTTGCATGCTCCACAAAGTCAAATGGAGCTATGGTAGATGAGAAAGAGGTTCGAGTAGTGGGAGAGGATTGAAATGATAGGGGTTTTATTACTTTTGGTATTGGGTTCTCCTTTTCAAATGTAGCAATTGGCTTGGAAGGAGGTGAGGGTATAGCCTTTGATTGAAATTTAGATGTTCTTGCAAAACCAAAGTATTTAGAAGATAATTGCTCTTAACAAATTTTAAGTTGGGAGAAGACTCGGATAATTTACTTGGCACAAAAACATGATCCTTGGCAACCAGTGAATCTAGTTTCTCTTTGGCTGATTCCATGGAAGATGGTAATGGTGATCCTCTACTGATGATCTTGTTTTGTGGAATCTTTGGAGAGAAATATTCTTTGTTCTTCCTATCATCTGTTGTAATTGTTGAGGCTGAAACACCATTCTTGTATTGTGTACGAGTGAAAAAAGCACATGAAAAACTTGGAGCTTCTTCATAAATTTCCTCCTCATCAGCGACGTATTCAATCAAGCCATCAGGCATGCCAACCACTTCAATTTCAAGATATTATTCATAGTCATCCATGCTTTCTTCTTCGCTTCCTCAATGTCTAATCCTTCTAATTCCTCGTGTCATAGATGGTATTGACTGGTGATGCTTCAACAACAAGCCTATAAGGGGGTGGAGCAATTCTTGGTCTATCAAGAAGATTTGGTCTCCTTGGAGCATTCCTCATTGTGATTTGTGACAGCTATTTCTTCAAAGAAACTAGGTCATTTGCCATTTTTTGGAACATTGGATCAGTGGTGACTGAATTTGAACTCTGACATTTTTTCTTCCCATTTGGTCCTTTCACTTTTCTAGAAATAATTAGATCATCATCAGTCTCAATTGAAAATTCTTTAGCTTCCCTCAATGTTCTTGGTTGGGCTCTTCTGAGGAAGAAACCAACTTTTGATGGAAAATCACTGATGAAGAACATTTTCAAGTTTTTTTCGGATGGTACCACATCTTCTGAGATCCTTATTGTCAACCTATAATATCTTACTACAAAATCTCTCATTTATTCAAAGGACTCCTTCATCTAAACCAACTGACCAAAAATCTTGACAATCTTCTCAGTGCTCAAGCTATGTTCAAATGCACTTCTTATATCTTCCTAAAGCATGTGACGATATTGGAGGCAACATGTAGAACCATTCAATGACCTTTTCTTGGAGTGACTCCACTAAGATACTAACTGAAATATCTTCATCTTCAACTCCCAACACTCCACAAGAAGTGATGAATGCTTTACATGTTCTTCTCTGGAGCTAAGAACCATCCCCTTTGAATTTTGGGAAGTTATTTTGTGAGCCTCTTGGGAGCTCATGAAGTGGTTGTGGAAGAGCAAGTGGACCACTATTTCTTCCCCATGGTATGTTAGGTCCACGTACTTCACATTCATGATCACCCATTCTATCCCCTCGCTTCTAGCCTCCGGTCTTACTAAGGCCGCTTTTGTTGTTACTCTTTCTTCTGTTTCAATTTGGAGTGTTTCTATTTCTTCAAGTTGAGCCCTTGTCTCCTCTTCAAATATTGCCTTTCTTTCAAGCTCTTCAAATGTGGGATCAACTTATCCTCCTTTTCTCGGTTTCTAGGTGTATCTTCTATCAACCATCTTGAAATTTTATGCTCTTCTCTCTGGGGTGCTGGAATTTGTCTCTGCCTTTCTAATTCAACAACATGTTCCTCTTTTAGGTCTAGAATCCTTATGGCAATGAGGTAATTATTGACACTTTATCTATTATACCAAATAGATTCTCTCATATCAAACAATGTCTTCTTGGATGTGAAAGAGTAAATTAGGTCTCTCAATAAGAGGATTTCCCAGATAGCCATGATTTACATCCATTTAGTTTGTGTGATTATTCAATCTCGGGAAACTTTTCCTCTAGAATCCTTTTTTCTTTTTTATGACCCTGAGGTAATTTTTAGGCGTAGATGCTGCAAAATCTACCCCATGGTGGGCGCGAAAAACTGTTGGTGAGAAAATTTGTCTTATGGAAAAATTTATGGGTTTTAAGCCAACACTATGGGAATCTAAGTCATCTACTTGAACGGTGCAACTTTCATATGTGCATGCATGAAAATTGGATTTCAATGGTGGCCTTTTGACCAGAGATCCAATAGGGGCACTCCACTAACCCTGTGGCAAAGCTAGCAATTTCTCACTAGAGAAGAACTTTGTCTGAGAAGGGGAAAGGGAGTGAGAATGGAGGTAGGAGAAACTAATGTTGTGAGTAGAATATCAGATGCCCACACACATTAATTATAAATTTCATTTACATGCATTTATAATTAGAAGAAAAAAAAACCCGTAGAAGAAGCTACAAGACCGAATGAAACTCATTGGTCACAAAGTACCAATCAATCCCTCAATCAAAAAGGCCAAAATTCCTTATTTTATTATTGAAGCTTGAGTAGAGTTTGTACATAGCTTGAGAATGGAATAAATTTGAGGAAGAAGAGAAAATAGAAGCAATGTGGTGTTTTCTATCTTTTCCAGGTACAGAGCACTCTGGTCTTTTTGAAATCAATCGCTAGCCCTTGGAATGACATCGAGAAGCCATTATATTCTTCACAAGAAACCATTACAACTTCACAAATCCTCAACACCTTTTCAAATTCCTCTATTGTGAAGAAAACGCTCATGGCGGGTTAAAAACTAGATCTTGTAAAGTAACTATTACATTCGATTTTCCAATTTAACTATAGACCATTTGATTTTCTCCTCTTACTCTAAAATTGGGCCATCCATGTGGCAGGAAGGGATTAAAGTGGTTATGGGGAAAGCTTTTCACATTTTGTGATTTTTCATGAGATTCGAAACTTGGAAGAAATTGGCCCGTAGCTTTGCTTTGATTTTCAACTTAGACACGTGGCACGTTCTTATTGGAAATGGGATTGCGGCCCTTTTCTCAACATTTTAACCTTTTTTGGAAAAAGGGCTCAAAACTCAATTTCCTCCACCGGCCCACTACTCTGATTTGACTAGGACACGTGGCACATTCTTATTAGAAATGGGATCACACCCTTTTCTCAACATTTTAACCTTTTTGGAAAAAGGCTCAAAAACTCAAAGTTCTCCGTCATTCTGCTCCTCCACTTTGAATTTTCAATGGCAGGCCCGAGACCTTGGCGGAGTCACGGGGTAAATTATAACTTTTACTTCACTTTTGGGAATTTGGTTAAATTTCCAAAAGTGCCCCGATGGCCCACTCATCTACTTTGACTTTTCAACAACGGGCTTCACCTTTGACTTTCTCCCTGTGGGCTTCAACTTTGAATTTTTCCCTTTAAAGCCTAATCGGGGTGCTGGGTCACTTTTTAAATTTTCACCCTTTTTGCAAAGAGGCTCAAAACTCAAAGTTCTCCATCATTCTAATCCTCTCGCTTTGACTTTCCAATGGCGGGCATGAGCCCTTAGCTCTTAGAGTCGCGGGCAAATTTACCATTTTTGCCAAAAGTGACCAAAAGTGTTAAGTTCACCAAAAATCCCATTCCTCCCCATCCAATAGGATTTGACCACGTACCTACATTCATTGGGGTCAAAATTTGATGGGGAAAAGAAGCCCATCATCCCGACTGTGGAAAATACGCAGAGAAAGAAAACTTCATCATTTTGAGTCCAATTTTTGAATTTCCTTCACAAACCAAAGGCATGGAGGAAAAACAATGATTTGATGACCTAGGCCATAGAAAAAGTGAACAATTTTGATAAAAATGGAGGTTGCAAAAGGATTTTACACGCACGTGCATCGAAATGGAGAATTTCTAAAAACAAGCAAAACAGAGGTTTAAACAGCTCTAGGGCACGACTTTTGCTAATTTCTTGAATCTCTAACTTGGCTTAGACACCAACAAAGGGTATGAAATCAAAAAATTGAATTTGGCTATGAAAACACAGTAGTTTTCAGGAGACAACAATTTGTTAAAGGAGAAGAAAAAAGACTAAAAGCATCATATAAGGAGACAAAATTAGAAGTCTTTACAAAATAATTTTGGTCCCAGTTTCCACATTTGTTGTGGCCTTGCATATTAGCACATGCCAAGAGAACAGAGTGGTCAAGATTACACTTAAGGAAACCATTTGAGTGAACTCAAGAAAATTTGAATATTCTCAGAAACCTTGACGAGCCTTGGACTAGAGAAATTGATTACTGGTACGATACTACATTAGATTCATATATAATTACTTGGGCCATACAGGGTTGGACCAGTTTTGACTACAAGAAAGGGGAAGTTTTAAGTGGAGCAAGAGGATGATTTCTTAAATTAGTTCCTTTTTAATTAAATTTTTGATGGTAGACAAAGGTTTAATCAGAAGCATAGAAAAGTTCCTTTAAGGGACAAACACCTTGGCATGGTGTACGTTGTAATCATAAAACCACAAAATTTAGACATTATTTAGTCTCGCCTCATGCTACTATTCATATTATTTTTGAGTGAAGAAAGTACTAATTAACCCTCATATTTTAGCCTTTTTACTTTTTTTTATGTCGTTATTGCCAACCTCTCACACATGCATTCCCTATTTGTTTCTATCATTTTGTGCTATTTTCCATTTGACCGGGTACTTGGCTAGTACCGGGCACTCGAAAAGTGCCCTTATCCCATTCGGGAATCCTAATCCTTTTTACACTTTCTTGTAACTTTTGGGAAATTTCTAGTTGTTTGAACATTTCATATTTCTTGTGGTTGGCCTTTTCCACGTTAATTATGAAATTAGAACAAGAGAACCATATAAATATACAAGTTATGTGACCATAATGAGGGACCAAGCACTAGTCACTACTATCATCATCTAAGGTTACATCCATCAAAGGCTCCATTTAGATCACACAAACATAAGAGGGAAGTTTCTTCTATTCCATCCACCATTCTATTACATGTTCTAAACATAGTTATTTATTACTACTTTCACACAATGCAACCGCACAAGAGCACCTAGAGAATGATTGCACAAACTTACACATAGAACTAAATTGGGTTTGAGATGTAGTGTAGTTCTCGCTTAGTAAGTCTCGCCATTGTGGTAGTTGAGTTCATCCTGATCCCTTCATATGCATCTTTATTTTTGTAGGTTTTGATGCTTGTCTTAGGGTTTTGCAAGTCTCTTCTTCATCACCGACTATGGGTGAAATCCAAAGTGTAATTTGAATACATTATTTTGATAAACAAAGTGAATACTTCGATCATCTAGTGACCCTAAAAATTTGGTTTTGGACCTCATGCATGGACCAAGGTGTACTTCGAACGTAGACTAAGGTGCCCATAGGCACCATGATATTCTCCTGTGTGCCCCATTCCACTCGGATTACCTAGATCTACAAGTTTCGGACCTTAAATTAGTCATTTCCTCCTATTTCTCCAGTCATCTATGTGACACAATACATCAAGTTTTACTAATAACCTAAGCTACTTCGACCCTTCTTTGCATATTAGGGTTTCTATTTTAATTATCCTAGTTTCTCTGGTCACTTTCTATATTTATTTATTATTTTTATATATTTTTATTTATTGTTGTTCCTAGTTAGATTAACAACAATTTATCCACATTTTAGCTAATCATTTTGGTGAACCCATACTTCTTAATGCTTAGGATCCTCAAATTTCTTATGTCATGGGTTATCAAGTTCCTTTATCTTATTTTCCTAAAATTTATCCCAACTTTCAGATGTTCTACAAAAAGAACTAGCCTCTATATGTTGTCCTAAAAATACACCACCAAATGAAATAAGTCTTATTTTCCACTGTCTATCTGATGACCATAGTCCTAGTGTTCCTCAATCCAATCAAACTCTATTAGACTCAATTCAATCTCTACATGTTTTATTTCAAAATAAAGTTAAGGCCATGGAATCCATGATTACATCTCTCAAATTTGAAATTCAACAACTTAAGGATGCTTCTCAAGTGCATGTTTTTTATCCTTCTACATCTCAATCTAATTCTATGTCCGATACATGTTCTCATATCGTGAGCCTCACATTATACCATTACCAGAGCCTCTCATCCTTGATAACAATACTAAGCAACATGACCTTCTTATTAAGCTCCTTAGTCATCACTTAATCACTTTACCACCTACTCATTACTATCCTCCTTATCAACTAGAAAAGTATTAAGGATGTCCATATTGTCATTATCATAAAATAAATGGAGATAATAACAATGATCTCCACACTTTATAATGAAGAATCAAACATCTTGATTGTTAGGGCTTTATCTCATTCAATGTAAAACATTCTCTTGCATGCCCAACTAGAAATGTTCCACCTCAATGGGTTCCTAAATATTATTTCACCATGTCTAATGAGTATCCATTCATCACTTCTAATGTTTCTTCTATCACTCAAGTGCCACCTATGCAATATACTCAAGTCAAGAAACCACTACTGAAAATTAGTCTTACTCCCCCTCCTCTCAAGTCATCTACGACATTAAAAATTCAATCTAAGAAACCTCATTTAAAACTCAGTCTAACTTAGCCTCCTATCAAGCCTACAGAAGCATCATCAATACCACAAAATCTACCACCATTCAATATACCTCCCCATCCTACACCACTTCAACAACCAATCATTTTTGTCAAAGAAACTACCCCTTCTACTATTGGTCAAGAGACATTGCAAGTTCCACCACCGCATGGTCCTACTATTACTCTTTCTCACCATGCTTCCACCACTTCACACATACTTGGTCATTTGTTAGTGACCATTATCACTCTACCCTCTTGATGACACACTCTTATTATTATGGTTCTTATATGACTGTTGAGGGGCCTATTATGATAAAGAACCTCATTTCATATTACATCAACATATCTATATATTTCATAACCACTCATACATACATACATATATAATCATCTATCACTTGTCACACATACCATACAATCTCTCATTATTTATCCCATCACTGAATCAATATTACAAAATCTATGATTCTTCACCACATTCATACATCACTTCTCTATTTATTGTTCAAACATCATTTATAGGAAAATGCACGCATAACCATGTCCTTGGGGGATGTTGACAATTATCTTTGCAAATGAGCCACAAAGTCATGGGATACCTTAGGATAGTGGGAAATGTGCCCTAATATAACCTCCATATTTTAAAGAAGTTGGATCTTCTCTATGGTGTGAGATAAGGTTAGAGGAAAACTGAAATAAAATGCAAAACTAACTAAGGTGATACGCTGAAACAGATCTTAAAAGACACAGAGATAGATCCTGGGAAACTACTTAAAATAGTTTGAAGAGCGTATTATCATGATATACTTATTTTAAGAATAATCTTATATTATGATAGGTCGAGAAGGATTAAACTATAACAATATGAAGATGATAGATAAATAAATAAAACCCAAGTGCTTATAAGACGATAGGTCTTCAATTTTTTCTAAGAACTACTAACAAAGTGAGAGAAGAAAGACAAAATATTGAAAGCTAAGATGCACATAACAAGAACTCTTTATTCATAAAATAAAATAATACATAAGGCTGATATGGCATAGATTACGACTTCCTTCTATAACAGAGTCTTGTTAAGGCTAGCCAATACAATAATTAAGTCTAGAATCCTTTATATGGCTCCAATCTAGTTTCTTTTCTATATTCCTCCTCCTTTTCTCCTAGATTGGAATATTCCTTATATATCTTCTTGGTTCTCACTTTAATGTCAAGGATCAAACCTTCCACCAATAACATTCAATTTTCTTACAAGATATTTCATTTTTGGGTCAATATCTCAACTTCCTATTGGTGATATTTCCTATTGCCTTTAATTCATTCAAATTGTATTCCTTTAGTCATTGATGATCCTTTGCTTCCACATAGAGGTTGTTCACTTGTTTAGGGGCCTTCCTTGGGACTCTGTCTGCTAAAATACGCTTGAGAGACACATGGAGGATGTGTGCTTGTTTGGGGGATTTCTTCTTTTTCTCAATTTAAAATTACGCTCAGGAAGCATGTGGAGACCATGTGCATCTCTACTATGTTTTTACTTTTTTACCCGTCGGGGTAACTTTATCAGGCCTGGGAAACGTGGATGATTAGATGTAAGTTTCAGAACATTCCTTCTTCACTTCATGCCCTAAGTGCACCAAATGGATGCGTTGACACATTCCACATTCAGATTCTTACTTAGTTGATTTTAGGCTCAAGTGAATACAAGAAACTAAGGCCGGAGAGACAAAAGATGGTGGTCGTTAAAGAGTCTTATATAAAAATAAATCTATAGGTATGAAGAATCACCAAGGGACTCCATGTCAATCATGGAAGGATTTGACAATCTTCTCATCCTCAAAATTAAAATGTGGCTCACAAAATGCCACTCAAAGATTTTTCAAATTAGTTCTATATCTAAGCCATTGTGCCTCTCGATGGGTAGGTCCTTCTCTACAAGGCCTAGAAATCTTGGTCTAGCTCGATTATCTCCTTATGAGAAAAATTTTGGATACTCTGCACTACTACGTGAAAGTGTAACTCCAACTAAACGATGGGGTTCAAGATGGCTTCCACCTCGGTGACATTGGAAATATCTTTTAGAGATTGAAAGATAGTATTATCTTGTCGTTTAGGAATCAAGAGCTATTGAATTTGGTCCTTTGATAGGACTATAGATTCATCGGGGAAGGGGGAGGGGAATCCTAACTGACTAATTTGTTGATGATTTATTTCCGCTCTCTTATCCCTTATTAGAGTTGAGCCAAGAGATTCTAGAATTTGATGGAGGATTTATTATAGCTCAAAATCTCATTGATCTTTGCAATAATCATCTCATGATGTTGCCGTTATTCCTACCCTTATAGGGTAGATTTAGAAGCATCGTAAATTAAATCAATAGTGATGATTTAGGGACTTTTACGATACTTTGCATTGCTGATGGTGGAGGTTGTGGTTTCCACATTTGAGCACAATCCTTGTGCATCGATATAAATCAAAGTGTTGGGGCTAAATTCATTATCGTGGTGGAAATGCAGTCACAACAAGAGGCATATAGCTCTTGCACTAATGTTACAATTCCCCCTTCGGGGTTGTCCCAATTTATGGGTCAAATCCTTGACCATGTCCTCAGATGATTTCATTCTTTTCTAGAGGCTACCCTTTTCTACCTTGATGGCATGTAACTTGTCCCGAACGTATCCACCTCCTCCTCTCTTGCATCAACCTTTGTTTTAAGGGCTCCTTTCTCTTGTAAGATTGAATTGGATGAGGCCTCGATGTGGTATGTTTGGACACTAGAGTATCACCTGCTTGAGAAGCCTTAAGGTATTCTTGATCGAGCTTCCTTCAATTCCTTACAGAGTTGTTCTATCTCTTTGCCATTTCCCTTTAGCTTGGCTTGTTTGTTGAACACATGGATTCTACCCCGTGGAGGATAGATTGTGCCTTTTTAGCTGGTTGTTGACCTTAAGGTAATCTATTTTGACCACCACCATAGTTTCATTTATTAACTCGACCTTATCCTGAGGCTGGAACTCTATGAGGTTAACTGTTACAACATTGATAGAATATTCATTGGGTTGCATTTGTTCTGTGGGATTGGATACTTGGGGGATGAGTCACAAAATAGTCAAGGAGCTCTTCTGATGGTCATATAATTACCACATCTTATTCACTTCTAGTTCCGACATTTTTTCTTCTTCTGCTTCACCCTTCTTCTTCTCGTGCTACCTTGATGGTTTCAGCTTAACTCAAAAATTTAGAGAGTGAGGGGACAACACCACCCATGAATGGGAACCCCGTGGATATACCATATGAATTTTAACTTACAATTGAGGCATTGAAGTTACCAAAGCCAAAGAAGTGCATATCACCATGTAGGGGGAGAAAGTTGGGATGTTGGAGGAAGGTTGAGACATTGAAGGGGCTCTAGGAGGAGGGAGAGTCTAAGATGGGGTGATTGACAAGGGAATACCTCCAAAAGGGGAAAATCATGGTGTATTTTTAAATGGATCCCCAGGAGGAGGGAGAGGAGTAGGAGAAGCGACCCACAATTGACTTTAAATTTTTGTGCGAGGGCTCGGTGTCGATCCCTCCATAGGTCTCTCACTTAAGGGAATTGATGTGAACTGCGGAGTGGGTGCCTAAAATGGATGACCTTACTAAGGAATGGAGGGTGGAGGAGGAATCAGTGAAACTACTCGTTGGGAGGGATGGAAGACTCGTAGTCAATCCCATAGGCTATTCTCGAGATGATTGTTACCATATCCTTGCTTTCTCGCATCGGACCCATGATCTCGAATCCCAAAACTCCCCCATGTATCATGACTACATACAACCTCAAAATTGAGGTTGGTTTGGTCGATCTCCTACCTATACTTCCAATAGTATCCAATTTTCTCTACACTCCAGTATTTCTTATGCGGGGCCACTCACGAGACCTTTTTTGATGGTGAGGCTGGGATCAAACATGTGCTTAATTAGGTGGAACAACTCCCAGACTAGAATTGGTATGTCATTGAGCTTGACGAATATATCAAGTGACTCTTCCCAAGGGAACATCCTTGCTTAAAAAAATTCCCTAGACTCGTGCTTGCAAGAGTCCAAAACCTTGTTACGAACTAGAGTCATGGCCATTATTTCATCTAGATCATATCTCCATGAGTATTGAATTAAGGTGAACTCATAGGAGGATAAATTTTGTGTGACACTATCCTCTGCCTTCCTCTTAATTATAGTGATTCCTCCCTTGCTTAAGGGGAGATCAAAAATCACCTTCTTCTTTTAACTAGAGCTGAACTCAATGTCCAGGAGTACTAGCTTCCTGGCTATCTTGAGACCCACCACCCATGTTGTGAGGACCCTAGGAGCATAAAGGATTTGTATCTAAAACCATATATTCGAATCATGGAATGTTCCGCTGCGAAGAAATAATCACAAGGGTGTAGGGGGTCTGCGAGGATGGATTGCATAGAGTTATTCATTCTATTGTCTACCCTTTCGAGTCAAGTTCGATCAGGAGGGGATTTACAAAATAATTAAAAAATTCATATACGTCCGATGAGTGGGACAATATATGAGTCTAAGAGGACACTAGAATGATCTTTTGGGGATCAACCTCTGCATCCCATAGAGTTAGAGTCATGAATTGACTGAAGTATTGGGCATTCTGATATAGAATAAGGTGGAACAAATATGAAGAATACCTAAAGGTGGAGTTTACCAGGAACCCAATGAGTTGTCCACGAGATAGATTCCGTGAAAATTTTGGAAAATTCAAAGTGGTATGCCTTCTCTTTCTTCGCAAATATCATTCTTAACAAGGCCACCATCTGCCAATCCTAGATGTTCATGTCTGAATCTTGGCCAAAAATAAATTTCAGCATTGAGAAATCATCCTGAGAATCCACCATAAGTAACTTCAAGGTAATTGGGAGTCCAAGTGGTTCCCGAACTGCTTGAATCTATCTACCTCAACACCCTATTAGGGAATGAAGCTTTATTCAAGCATTGAGCCCAAAAATTTTGGATCTTGGCCATGTCATTGAAATTGGTCATTGGGTCGTATGTTAGATCTAGCATGTCCCCGATAACTGGGGTGTAATTACCACCATTATGTTCCTACCCTAGATGGTGTTTGTGTTGGTGTCAAAACAACCCACACACATTTGAATAAGCTCTGGTATGGGTGTATGAGAGACACCATATATAGGTGAGTTTCACGCTCTAGATTCTTGATCTAAAGGATTTAAAATTTATCGTGTTAAGAAACCTCGGTGAAGCTTTCCTCTCCATGAGCTTTGGGTTTCTTGGTGAGAACCGAGTAGCATATGTTGTCGGTGAAGTTGGAGACCAAAGAAGGGTCATTGGATTGAGATCCGCCATTAGGGAATCTCAAATTTCATTGAAAAGGGCATGGGGGTATGGGTTTTCCCACATAACACTTCACTGGTGGAGTAGAGCTAGAAGCTATCATGGAATTTTTCAAAATTAGGAAAAGGATCTCGATTCTTTTGATTTAACACTTAACAACGGATTCATAAGACTCTAGCATTCAAAATGAGCCATTGGATGCTCCTCGATAACTTAAATTTCTGCCTTAGCTCGTAGAGAAATGACTCGCACGTACATAGAGTTGCTTCACATAATGACCCATTTTTTAATTAATTACCTTAGGTGCCAAAATTGTGTTTTTTTGAGAGATTATGTATCAATTCTAAATCTTTTTCTCTCAAGTGTCCTAGGAATTCGTTGGATCATTAATTTTGGGGAAAATTAGGAAGGTACACTCCCTCCAAAATTTCAAAAATAGGCAAGGGGGATCCATGAGGGACACATGTCCGAGACACTTATAGAAAGGGAAAAATAAACAAAGTAATAGAACAAGGAAAAATAGAATCATACATATGATACAATATTTAACGAAGAGACTTACATGAAAGGCTTCAAGTGAATCTCGTTTACCACTTTCACTCTGTGGGTCACCTTCCATGATTTCAAGCTCGAAATCATTGTGATTATTGCATGCACTGATTTTAAAGGGCCCCATACATAATGGGTCACAAATTCCATGATTTTCAAGCTTGGAGGCCTTCACATCCCATTTGAAAACTATAGCACCAACTTCGAATTTTGGTTCTGACATATTTTAATTGAACCAAGATTTCACCACCTATTGGCGGCTGATCATGGCTTCATGAGAGGCCTCTCGCTTCTCTTAGAGCTCTATTATCTCAAGGATTCTTACTTGCATCACCTCATTTTCTTCTATCTCAATTTTCTTCAACAATTGTAAAGCATGGATTTCTATGGAAATTGGCATCACAGTGCTTTTCCCATAGACTATCTCATATGACGAGGCTTTTAGGATCTATTTGGGTGTGATCTAGCCAGTGCATAAGGTTGCTTTAATATGTTCATACCATAGCCTCTTATGCTCATTTCCCATTCTTTTGATGAGCCTGATCAGATTTTTGTTAGTGGACTCCACCAAACCATTTCCTTATGGGTAATAGTTAGAGGACATTTTCAGATAGATTCCATGTTTTAAAGCAAAATCAGATACCCTTGCTCTGAAAAAATCCTTTGAATTAGTATATATAACATTGTGGGGGTCTAAAGTGGGTAGTGATATCATGTAGGAGTCCCAAGATCACATTCTCGATGGCCTCTTTTAGTGGAACGCCTCTGCCCATCGGGTGAAATAATCAATAGCGGTGAGGATCCATCTTTTCCCGGCACTTAAGTTGGGTTAACCATTCCGATGAATTATAGACCCCATTGTGCAAATGGTTCCTCAATTAGGATGGGATTAAGAGGAAATGCCGCATTTCTCTAATAACCTTTATAAACTTGGCACAACTTGTACCTATTTGTCTATTATTGATCACAAGAAATACGCTTGGCAAAAATTATTCTCGCTTGTAGGATTTTTGTGGCTGTGGTTTGGGTAGGAAAATGGGCCCCGAGCTCCCATGGTGCAACTCACGTAAGACTCTTTTGGCTTCTTCATTCTCTAGGCACCTTAGCAGATTCCATTAAAGTTCATTTTAAAAAGGACATCATCAATCATGGTGAAATGGGATCCTTTTTGCCTATAGTACCTCCTCTTTTTATGGGGAGATGGCTTGGGTATTTCCCTGTCTACATAAAGTGGAGCCTATCTGAGACCCAACTACTTGAGTCACTTTCTTAGATATAAAGTGTCTCTTTAGGATCTTCGTTAATCAGGGGCATGCGGTCTTGAGTTAAATATTAATATAGGCCCCTTCCCTATACCAACTTGATAGGTTTTACCTCAATGTCGTATTTGAGGATCTTGGTGATCCAATTAGCTCTTTTATCAATTATTTCACCCTCTATTATATATTCTTTGATGCTAGAGTGTGCCACGATGACCTATATTTTCTCGTGTGTGACAAGGTTCCTAATTTTTTAAGTCCCTTAACTATAACATAAGATTTTCTTTCTACAGGTTATAACTTGTTTCATAGTCATGGAGATTTTTTGAGAAGAAGGTGATCGGATGTTCTTCTCCTTGATACTCTCCCTCTATGTCAAAGACAAATGCCATGATATGTTTACCACCATATACATACATGATGAAATATTTTAAGAATTTGGGGTTGTGTAGTACCGGGGTGGATGTGATATCCCTTTTAATTACCTCAAAGGCTTGATGACCTTCAATGGTCCATTTAAAGTTAAGGTCCTTCTTGAGAATCAACATGATCTAGAGGATTACTCGACAAAGTCTGAAATAAACTTGCTAAAAAAGTTAGTCTTTCCTAAGAAATATTAGACCACTTTCTTATTGACTAGTAAGGGCAGTCCCAAAATGGCTTCAACCCTTTCCGAATCAATAGAGATCCCTTCCTTTGAAATAATGTGTATCAAAAAAATTCCTTAAATTACTCGAAAACACATTTCCTTAGTTTTAGAGAGATCTCAAATTCTTTGCATTTCTTGAATACAATTTCTAAGGCATCAAAATGACCCTCCGATGTCTTAGTAAACATCGTAAGATCATCAAGGTATATTATAATTACCTTATTGATCATGCTCCGAATGCAGAGTTCATGGACATTTGAAATTTATCTCCATCTTTTGTGATTCCAAATGAAATTTTTGCATATGCAAAGGCTCCCCATTTTTTGTGAAAGTGGTATTTTGTTGGTCCCTTTCTATGAGTCATATCTGGTTATAACCTTAAAAATGATATAGCAGAGAAAACCTTTTTCGAGCATGCAAATTTCTACAATATCTGCTCCATGGAAGGTAAGGGGTAGTGGTTCTTTAGGGAGACTTTATTTAGGTCTCTAAAATCTACATAGAGCCAATTTTTTCCATTTTTCTTCCTCACTGGGACTAGGTTAGAGACCCATGTTGTGTGTTTGATAGGAAATATTATGTTAGCCTATAGGATTTTTCTCATTTCCTCAACCATAAGGGGTTCTATTTTTGGGTTCATGGGTCATTGATTTTGGCACACGAACTTAGTCCCTTCTTTGAGGTCGATGGTGTGTTGGATGATATCCTTATTATAACCATACAAGTTCATCATACATCCAAGCCATCACTTTATCATACTTATGACATAGAGCCACGAGTCTTTCCCTTTCTCTTTGAGTGACTAATCTCTTGACCTTTAGCCTTCTCTCTTTAGTCACTTCCAGCTCAACATAATCCTCCTTTACCACTGTAAACTTCCTTCGATCTGTACTAGCATCATTCAAATCAAAAAGACTCTCTAGGGTTATTAACCCTTTCGGAAGTTTGTTTGTCTTTAACTGAATAATTTGGTCTCCATAAGCTTCTTCGATCTTGGGTTGGAGTTGGTTCACGAATTGGTTAGATTGTTGGAGGAAGTGTATAATTTTTTGGTCACTATTAAAGAACCTGTCAATGGTCGATGTTATCAGGTATAGAAGGGTGGATGATCAATTTTATGGTACTTTCATTAACTATCAAATCCTCTATTGGGTTGAATTACAAACTTATTAAGGCCATCCTATCAGATTTTATATTTTTGTCTCAGGGAATAACCTTGATATTAAAGGCTTTGAAATATTCGATGATATCCCACACCCTATGTCAATAGGATCTCATTCTTGGGTTTTTTGTGGTGGCAATGGTCCTTACCTATGTTAGTAACAATTATGAGTCACCAAAGACTCTCAACTTTTTACTCCTTCTTTTCATGTCATGCCCCTCACCATGTACTAAGGTGTCATACTCTGCTTCATTACTAGTATAGGAGAACTGGAAGTGAAATTCCTAGAGTTTCTTCTTTCCACTTGGGGATAACAAGCATACTCCATCTCCTATGCCACTCTTGTTTTTAGCTCCATCAAAATGTAAGGTCCATATCTAAGAATCTCTAACAAGATTCCCTTCTCTTATATCATCTTCTTTTACCACTCTTAGAATCGTGGAGTCTGTTAGGAATTAGTATTCACATGGTTTATTATAATTGGTTAGTATGTTTATATTGTTATAACAAATGTATAACAATATATTAGTACGGAAGGTTATTGTTTTGTATACTTCCTATTTTATAGGAAGTTGTTCAACAACATTCCTGGCTATATAATAGCCATTGTATTAGCATGAAATATATAGAAAATATAATATTATTTTGTGTTATTTCCTGTGTAAATTTGTTGCTGCACTTTCATTTGGTACCAGAGCGTTGCATTCCTTCAATGGAGAAATAATTGTCTACAGGGGCGGCTTTGTTTTGTTGTCCCAAATTATGTGAAAGAGTGGATAAATGCATTTGATTTGAAACTTCAAATAGAGAGAAGCCCACATCATCGTTCACATCAGATTCTTTACGAATCTGTCAAATCATATGATATATTTGTTTTTTATTTTCTCCGTGTAAGATCGTTTTCTTCTCTGTCTGTGAGGTTCACTGATGGAAGATATATAATATAGGAATTGATGTACACACTAAAATTGGTTGGTAAAATCAGTCCAAAGTGATAGTTTTGTAGAATTGATTGAAGTCATACCCACGTGTGTTGCTGGCATGTTCGTGAATCAAAAGTAAGCATCCAGATCCACATGCATATGTTGAAGTCTTTCACTCCACCTCGATTCTGCAGTTCTCAAGTGGATTCGCCACATTTACATTGAGTTTACCACAACATAGTATTTATAGTCTCTCACTCTTGACATGCATTCTGAACCAGTATCAACCCAGTCATTTCATTGATACTTTGGTTTGATCTTTTGGCGTCACCCCCTAGATCTCACATCACGGCATCCCCATAGTGTTCAATGTGTAGGATTGAATATTATGCCAATTTCATAGCCTTCATGATCGGCATGGTGGTGAAGTATGATTCAAGGGCACCTGATTTGAGCAAGAAGTCAAACGTCTATGTTTTGAACTGTGTATGGTGATACAACTTTTCAACGCTTTGATCTCTAAAATTTGTGAACAGATCTTCATTGAGCAGCCGTAAATTGCTCTCCATTCCAGTTGTAACGAATGCATGGTTGGCAGCGAATGATACATCAAAAGAAGTCATTTTTGGTATTAGTCTTCTCGCAGATCTATCAAGAGAAAACGATTGTCAATAGTTTCAGGTACTCATACATATACGGGTGACAATTCAAAGAAGGAGCTGACACATTAACTAGAAGACCTGGTGAAATATTTTATGTTGTGCATTGATTTGTACTATACTCGTCATAAGGCAAAGTTGAGTATCAATAGTTTCATTTTTTTTTCATTAATAGGTTTTATGTGGAGTCATTCAAATTGATAAGTATTGTTTTGAAAGTTAGATGTCAATGTAAAAGAGTCTTGTATAAGTGTCAAAGCAATAATGGTGTAAAAAGTCATGTCGTTAACAGTATAAGTGTCTTATATAGCACCATTAGTGTGTTTGTCGTAAAGTGTCATGATATGTATATATGATAAAATAGTCATTTTTGTGTCTATTTTCAAAAAATCAAGAGTCGATTTTTGTTTAGTCGTCAAAAGTTCATTGTGGGTCATTACTATTGTAAAAAGTGTCGTCTTCCAAAGTTCGGAAAATAAAATAAAAAAATTCCCGCATTTCAATTTTGGACGCATTTTCACTTGTACGCGACGTCCAAATTATTGAAGGTATTTTGAGCTTCGTGATCACATCCGGCTGAACTAGCAGCATGACACCGGAGGCAGGAGGCATCGGAGGTTGGAGGTCATTTAGCGACCTCTCGTTAGTCACCAATGACGGGGCCACGCAAAAGCTATGGTGGCATATGTATGGTGTGAGTATATGATTTTTAGTGTGGTTTCCATTTTCTCAGAGTGCTTCAGTTTGCAGTGTTCCTGTTTTGTGTGGTATTTGATGGATGTTGGAAAGAGATTTGTGTTGGAGTGCAGATGACTATCAGTGATCCTCTGACTAACTTGGTCCTCTGACTACCGTACTTCATTGGAAGATGGTCAGCTAGAAGAATACATTCACTAGCATTAGTGACCATGTGCAGCAAGACCTAACTAGCAAGATCCATTCAGGAGTATGTTCTTCGATGCATTTTTCTTCTCAGTATCTATATGAGTGGAATTTCACATCATGGGGGGGAATACATACCAATGTTCCATTCCCATTCTGCACCCAAAATGACTTAGTCAAGGAAAGCTTCCAGTGTGCGGTGGCGGTTTTTCTATGATGTTCGAGATCGAGTGGCAGTGATCAATGAAAAGACTACGATTAAGAACATTACAATTCTTATAGGAAGTAATGTGAGATTTTTTCAGTATATCTTCTATTGTGTAGTTTTGTGATATGCAAGTTGTGTTTCCTACATAATTCCCTAATGTATAAGCATAGTGATGAACAGTAGCACCAGAGTAAGTCAGTTCATGGATCTTGAAAGGGTTTGTGGGAGGATCCAGAAAACCACACGAGGTCGACAGTTGATGAGGTTCCTGTCACTTCAAGGTTTGTGGTAAGCCTGTTTAAAACCATGGAAGGAGTGAGCCTTTCTTTTGGATCAAGGTCATGAGTCACAGAGTTGGACATGCCACAGGGGTGAGCATACTGCAGTTGAGTGTGTGGATGTTTTTCTACCATGTAAACACTAAGGGGGGGAATGTTAGGAATTAGTATTCACATGGTTTATTATAATTGGTTAGTATGTTTATATTGTTATAACAAATGTATAACAATATATTAGTACATGAAGGTTATTGTTTTGTATACTTCCTATTTTATAGGAAGTTATTCAACAACATTCCTGGCTATATAATAGCCATTGTATTAGCATGAAATATATAGAAAATATAATATTATTTTGTGTTATTTCCTGTGTAAATTTGTTGCTGCACTTTCAGAGTCCTCATCAAAGATGACATAAGTACTAAAACCTATCAAATCAAATTTCCTGAAAATATCGGTAAGGGGAAGGTTGGCTAGATGACCATCACTTTGAAGACTAATTTATTTTTATATGATTCCTCTTCTCTGGTGATCATAGTGTGGGAATCCTCAAAGCCTGAGACCACTTGGTCTATTATATGTTCTTTGGAAAGGGGTTATGATAATACCTTCATCTTAGATCCATACTTGGTTTACAGAATCAGATGGGACCAATCGAGAGACATATAACCTCCTATATTAATTATGAAATCATGGGAAATACACAGTCTGAATACTGGTGGAATGTTGATTACTACTATATCCTATGGAATGGTTATGTTTAGGTAGGAATAGAGCTACAATGAGAGTCCCTTGATAGCTCCTATGGTTTGGACTAATTTTCCATCTAATTGCATGACTCTTCTCTTTAAGGGTTCATATTTAATTCCTAAGGTGTCTACAATTTCTTTAGACATGACTATAATGCTTGCACAGAGTGTATCATGGAATTATGCAATAATTTCCTACATATGATAAGAGTCATAAAAAAGGGGTTGGGCCTTGGTTTACTTACTTCTCCCTTTTGATTCAACATCATTGTTTTTGTTGGGGCTCAAATCACTTTTACCCATTCCTTCTATTTCCTAGAGGTAGTTGAGTCATCATTTGTTTTATGTGTTTCTTATAGAAACTCCTTTTGTTCTAGGATGCCCAGAAGATCCCACAAGGATGTGTTAGCTGGAACTTTCTTGAGTTTTTGAACCACGTTAATTTGTCCAAACACTGATATTTTAGATGATTACTAGTGTTTTATTCCTTCAACCATGAGATGGAGAGTATCTTGATTCTAGGAAGTTCTTAGATCCTCTTTTATGATCATCAGTGGTGAGACCATAATGGTTGGAGATTACTTTTGCGTCTTTCTATTTGTATTTGGTATAGGAGTGTTTGTATCTATCATCCTTTTTTGAAACGAGTGTTGTAATTAAATTGAAAAAGATTGGAAACAACTACCTCATTTGTAAATACGAATTCTTCTCCTTCTATCCAAGAGAAAAGCACATGTTCTAGTGTGATCTCTACTTCCTATTCCAGGGACATCCCTTGAGTTTGTGTAATTAAGGCCGCATTTTTACTTCCACAAACGATAAGGTCTTGATGCGTTAACATCATAGCTCTCTCTTGTTCTTTGTTTAGCTACCTTTTGTTACAAATTTCCTTGTGGATAGTCTCTTGGCATGTGAGATGTATTACAAGGAAGCACCATGCATTGGGATCTTCTACCAAATTTTTTTCCCATGTACCATTTCTCTTCCGCTATTGGGTGGGATAGTTTGGAGTGGTGTTTGCACCATTAAAATTTGGTTAGATGGCTGCGAAATGGTGGTATATGGGTATTTTGGTGTTGAGAGGGATAGAGAGGCCTACCACCTTGATAATTTTTCCTTAGGTAAGCGCTTATATTCCTTTTAAGATTTACTATCTCATTAGAGAATTTTCTAAGGATAGTTTTAACTTCCTCCATTTTAGGAGTAGAGGATGATGATGTTGTCTTGGGAATTAGTTCCAGGATGAGAGAATACATAATTATACAAAGATATAGGTGCTTGAGTAGATATCGGGGCATGTTCTTGTGGGATAGGAGTCATTTCGGGTATATTGGCAAAAGGGCTCTCGAGGGAAGCTTACCAACATCTATTAGATTGTTCTCATCTTGGATCACAATATTATATGCTTGTGGTAAATATTCCTCTCCTAATGATTTAATCATTATAATAATATCCTAATTCGAGCTTTTAAGTAAAAAGCAATATCCATACCTTCATCCGCCTTGCTGAGCAAGAATCCTTTTTCATGTTTTGTGAAACCTAGTGTTAAAATAAATCATAAGCTCTTACGGGACCTTCTTGGTGTTGATAATTTGTTGTAGGAATGAGGATATATCCCCTTTCTCACTTTGAAAAAAATTTCTAGAAATACATTTCCCGATTGATCTAAAGTGTTGATATTATTAGGAGTTAGGGATCGGTACCAATCCATAGCCTTCCCCTTGAAGGAAACACCAAACAACCATAAGGTGACATCTTGTTCCCTAATATAATGTATTATGCATATTTATGCTACATCTTGGAGGTGTTCCTCCAAAGTTTTGAAGTCTTCTTCACTAAATTTGGGCATAATTTTAGCGCGTTAGCGAAATAGGATTCCATACCACTTTGGGTGTGGGTAGGATGAGCGGACTCCGATTCCATGAAAAAAACATCCTTGGGGTTGAACATAGAGGAGGTCCATCAAAATAGGTCTAAGGGTTCTAATTGACTGTAAGAAGGGCCTACCTAGTAAAGGTGTTGAGAGAGTCTAGTTCGGATGATATAGAGACATTTGGATCTATCTATCTCTTCATTGTGTGGTGTAGATAACTATAAGTATTCAAACACACCTTCTTCCCTCATCCTCACTCTTGTTTGAATTCATCTTGTAAACTAGAGTAGACCAAAATTAGTCTTGTTGAAATTAGTAGATTTTCAACAATGAAGTATCAAGATGAGTATATTTTTCTACCACCGGGTGTGCTAGGAAAACTATTGATGATTATATTTGTGGATGAACCATCCGAGTCTTGGGATACCTTAGGAAAGTGGGACATGCACCCTAAGATAACCTCCAAATTTTAAATAAGTGGCTCTTCTTTATGGTGTGAGATAAGGTTAGAGGAAAACTGAAATAAAATGCAAAACTTAACTAAGGCGATACACTGAAACATATCTTAAAAGACACAGAGATGGATCCTAGGAAACTACTTAAAATAGTTCAAAGAGCATATTAGCATGATCTACTATTTTTAGAAGTATCTTAGATTATCAGAGGTTGAGAAGGTGTAAAACATAACAATATGCAGATGATAGATACATAAAGAAAACCCAAGGGTGTATAGCATGATAGATCTTCAATTTTATCTAAAAACTACTAACAATGAAAGAAGAAAGACATAGAATATTGAAAGCTAAGATGCACATAACAAGAACCCTTTATTCATAAAAGAAAATAATTCAAAAGGATGATATGGCGTAGATTATGACTTCCTTCTATAGCAAAGTCTTGTTAAGGTTATCCAATACAATACTTAAGTCTAGAATCCTTTACACGGCTCCAATCTATTTTCTTTTCTATATTCCTCCTCCTTTTCTCCTAGATCAAAACATTCCTTTATAGATCTTCTTGTCTCTCACTTCAATGTCTGGAATCAGACCTTCCACAAACAAAATTCAATTTTCCTATAATATTTTTCATTTTTGGATCAATATCTCAACTGCCTATTGGTGATATTTCCTATTGTGTTTTATTCATCCAACTTACATTTATTCGATCGTTGTTGAACCTTTGCTGCCATGTGGAGGTTACACACTTGTTTAGAGGCCTTCACTGGGACTCTATCTTCCAAAATACACTTGAGAGACATGTGGAGGGCCCACACTTGTTTAGGGGCCTTCTTCTTCTTCTCAATTTGAAATTTCACCGAGACGATGCATGGAGACCCGGTGCATTTGTACTATGTTTTTGAATTTTCAACCCATTGGGGAAAATTTATCGGGCCTGGGACATGTGGACGATGCGGCGTAAGTTTGAGAAAATTCCTTCTCTCGCTTCATGCCCCAAGTGCACCAAAGGGATGCGTGGACACCTTCCACATTCAGATTCATACTTATTCGATTTTAGGCTCAATCAAATAAAAGAAACTAGTACAGGAGTGATAAAATATGGTGGCTGTTAAAGATTCTTATATAAAAATAACTTTATATGGGCATAGCATCTAACACATCCCCCTCCTCATGTTCACATAGGATTATCTCTCATCTTTTCATTATCATACATTCATATAGGAATATTCATCACACATTTTAGCATCATCATAACATGATGACACGCTCTTGTGCTTCGGTTCACACTTGAATTTTGAGGGCATGCTACACATGAACCCCACACACTACATAATAGGTACCAAAAATTTCATATCTTTACACATCTTGCATCATATGTCTTACATATTAAATCTTACATTCTACATTTAGTCTACATCATTCATATTTCGACATTTTCACATCTACACATCATACCTATCCTACACATCCTACCGGTAGTCATCACATATACATCATAGTCCTAGTGTAGATGACTCTAGCATCATAAACAACTCATCTTACATACTTGCATTACTAGTTTATCTACACATATTACTTAGCATATTATACATTGCATATCTACTCATCACATAGTTGTCTTTCATCAAAGCATATAATACATCATCTTCTATGTGTTGCAATAACTACCCTATGATGCACTTTATTTCCTCATTCCATGCTCGAATGTTGAGGGTTTACTAATCAAATGAACCTTATCCTCATTATATGTTCATCATTAATTCTTTCTTCATGCGACATTCATAGGTTAGTGACATATGCTATAGGCTAAATGGTCACATATTCCCATCACTTGTCGTGGTATACGCTTTAGGTTACATCAGCATTCCCTCTATTCATCTCATCATGATATACGCTTTAAGATACATCATCACACACTTCATCACTAGGTCACATATCATCACTATATATACACACTCATCACATCACGTTAGACACAATAACCACAATTCAACCATTTCTCAATGATGCACTCTCATTTACAATTCATTCTTGATTACTGAGGGGGAAAACCAAATGAACATCATTGCATACATTTCCATTCACCTAGGGGCACATGGATCCTATCATTCATCTTGCATTTCATTCTATCCATCCACATCAAACTACATATCATGGTTATTTTTACTCTTGCTTGCATTCTTGTTCATGGTCACTTTATTACACATGCTAGTTTGATCTATTGTATTTCATTTTTCTTTAGCATCCACACATGTGCGATCCGATTTTTTAGTTGTGATCATAGATAAAGATTTTTTCATGCAACACGATACTCACCTTCTACCCTTCCTACATTGGTCGCTAGGGGCATCCACGTTCATCTCTCACATGTGTTATTGTTTCATTTTGTACTTAGAACTTTACTTTATTTGGTTATACATGCTTTTTACATACTAGCTATCTTTCTAACGTGATAACGTGTGCTTCATGTGCAACATTTGTTATGAAAATATATTTGAATCCATACTTATTTGTTACATTATCTGTTATTTATTATTTTTGTTTACGGGCTTTCCCCTATGTTTGTTGTATGTGGTCATGATGGCCTTACATTTCTTGTAACATTGTGAGTGATGTCTCGATCTTTACAACCCAATTTTTGTGGATTATTTTTCCATCTTGTGTGTTTACATTACTACTTTTCTTGGTAGCTTTTACACTATTTGTGTAGATTACACATTGTCTTATACATGCATGTTTGTTCGTACTAACACTTTTCTTTGGCTAGCCTCTTGTCTGTGTGCACCTTGGTCTCTATAAAGCACATTTCTTTCCCCATGTAGGGAAGAGTTATATATTTCATGTGGTCTTTCCTCTTTTGGTGTCTCATTATCCTATCAATGACGTGGCATGCATCCCAAAGATAGGGGGCATCATTTAGGGTTTTACATACTACATAGAAATTTTACATCGGTTCGGTTTTTTCGTTTCCCCTACTAGCACTGTGTGGGTTTAGACCAATCTACGAACCCCATACATAGTGGTTTTTACATGACATGGTTGTCCTTAGAATTATGGGGAGTAGTTATAAGTTAGAGGATACAACAGAATTCCTCTCTACACTACTTCAGCCAGTGGCGTCGGATCACCCAAAAAACCAGGCAATATAGAGATCTCTTCACACATATTCAGGGAAGTAGTTATAGGTTGGAGAATAATGCATATTTCTCCCTACACTTCTTCAGCCTATGGTGTTGGATCACCCAAAAAACCCAAGATAGGATATCCTCTTTCTACACCCTTTCTCTCATCATGGATCAAGTGCACATGTTCCTTTTACACTTTTCATACTTTCATTTCAATATTTTCATTACATATACATGTGTATTTTACATGTGTTTTTGACATATATACATGCATATTTGACTACTTGATCATCTTATCCTTACAGTCTGAACTTATGAGGAGTAAACAATCAATAACAAAAACTAAAATGATTGGGGCAAAAACAATGACATTTTGTGGGAGCACACACCATACTAACCATGTAGGTACATTACACATATCAGCAAATACACACGCGTTTCAACCCTAGGTTCACTCTCATCTCTTTTTTACACTTTTTCATATTTAGTTTCTATTACCACCAAATTACAACACCCCTCAAATGACCTAGTTATGGACTGAGCATTCGATGTAATTTGTGTAACATTGGGTTATCTCTCAGTTGTGGGACTTGCGGGCTTTCAAATAAACCTACATAGAATGTTGGTTATTACTCCTAAACCTACCTACAATAAATGAATTCTAATGCAGAAAAGAAAAGTATCTAATAATATCCTAACACTCCAAAGAGATAGGGAGAGAGATGCATTAAATTAAACCTACACTAGGTATAGACACAAATTTTTGGTGTAGCTCTTCTCCTTCATCCCACATTTATTCTACTTCATTCAACTTTCCCTCTTTCTTTTCTTTTTCCTAAATTTGAATAAATCCCATCCATTTACTCACCCAAATTTTAATTAATTAATAGGCTCCATGTAAATCCATTTAATAATTAAAGTTTGGCATTATCTCACATATCTCAAAATTATTCAATTCATGGGAAATAATATACCCATCTGAAATCCCACTCCTAAATTCAAAAATGGGATGCATTATTTCACCTAACCATGTAAATCATACTCCCCACTCCATATCACATCCTTATCTCTTCAACCTCATAGTTAAAATTGTGATCTCCCATTGGGTCACATCATATCTCTTAACCGGGTTACTTTACCCAACCTTGATTACCTAATAACCCACAGTCTAACCTCACCCTTAGGCTATAAATATGGGCCTTCCCCCCTCATCCAAATAAGTTGAAAATTTTGGGAAAATGTTGTTTTGAATTTTTAGCCTCTTGTTTATCATAGTATCCTCATAATGTCCTTGTAATGACACTAGAATCCCCACAATACTCTTCTCATGATTTGGTGGTTCACTTAGTGTGGTTCATGTTACATGTTGTGTTTGGATCAAATCAGTAGCTCCATCTACATACCAACATCTTCAAGTTTCTTTGTTCATCAGCTTGCATTTTATCTGTTTATCTTGCATTTTATCATTATTCTTTATCACATAGGGGTTGACAACCACCGAGGAAGTGAATGCTTCTTGGGTCCACTTTTTTAGGAAGCCCCTACATAAAATATCTAAGAAATTTTTCTCTAGTGTCTTTGAGTTGCAGGTTTTTGAGATCATAATGAGGAGCTCATCATCTACTTTACACTTGTATCAATCATCACCATCTCCAAGGTACTAAGCCCTTGCATATTTGACGTAATTTTTTGTTCATTGATTTCTTATACACTAATCTGGACAGAAGCACGAAACTTTTATCAACATTTGGCACGCCTTGAGGGGACAAGACCCAAGTTTTGATCCCTTTTCTTTTTCTCACCTTGTATAGGTTTTGTAAGTATAACAGTTATTGTGTTTCATAGTTCTTGACAATCGAGATATATGTTACGCATTTTTCATTTGTAGACTCACCCACTTGTAGGATCTTTGGTATTGTCTCCATCCATGTGTTGTGGTTCGTACCTTTAGTAATTTATGTCAGCATTGGGGTAAGTGGATTTTTCATTTGAAAGGGTCTATTCTTGACTTGTTTATAATAGGTGTAAAATTTTATTGTTATTACTAATAAATTTTAAAAAATCCTAAAAAAATGATACTAATAAGTAATTAAAAAAATAAACAATTATTTTTATTATCCTCAAATATCTCATCTCCTTTCCACTCCATTCAAGCTCACCATCCCTCATCCACACCAAACTCTCCACTTCACCCACATCAAGCTAGTAACTCCCCACCATTACCGAGCTACCATCTCCCTTCGCTCCGTTCGTTCCCACCTTCCCTACTCTTTACCCACACCCAACTTGCTATTACACTTCATCAACCCCATCTGAATCCACTCTCTAAGCTACTTCTCACACCCAACACATCGCTCAAATCCCTCCACACACACAACTCTTCAACTCCCTACCGAGCTCCCATCTCTCTTCCCTCACCACTGAGCTACCATATCTGTTTTCAACTCCCCCTCATCCCTATGAGATCCTACCTTCCCAACCACTCAACACAACTCCCAACTACCCTTCACATTCCCATATCCCCATCTATGAGTTGTAACCATCGACACTCATTCCCCATCCAAACTTCCTCTCCTCTCACCATGACATAATCGACCATTTTCATTTCTTAGCTCTGTAGGCTAATAAATCACACCTGAGCCACAACTCAACCTTCTATCTAACTCAACCCCTTACAATCCTTACCTACACTATAATATGAGCTATTATCTCCCTTTCTCACTTTCCACCCCACTTGCAACTCTCCTTTCCCCAAGTGATCTCCCATCAACCCAAGCCCACGTATGACATCCATGATAGTCTAGATAATACAGAGAAAGTGAATATCCATGTAGACTCACAAGATTCCAATTCTTACTGCTTTCACCTATTTCCAGCATGGTTTCAAATTCACGCAAAATATTTGTGGGTCATGATCAGTGAAGTCTTTTTTTTACACACAATTATCAATCCTTTTCACCATGTTTATAAACAGTGCACGTAGCACCATAGTCATTTATACTTTTCCCGTTTAGATTTTCTGTGATTCTCATTATGTCATCATGCATGTAAAGATCCCCATCCATGTTCAGTATGACCAACCGCAAAGAAATGTCCTTGAAGAAATTCTAGTAAGATATTCTCGCTTCACACAAATTCCTATCTACCACTGTGTCCACTACTCAATCCCAAATCCTTGGTTCTTCTTCCTTCCCGAACTCGGCTCTCTCCCACTCACTCATCTCCCATCTCGGTTGTTGCCATCTTCCTCCCAACTTTGTCCTATCTTCCCTCCTTGTTGGTCACTACACTCACCGGAGTCTTTTGCACTACCCACCAAGCTATACAAGTCTTCCCAGAGATCCTATCTTCCTCTTCCCCGTGGAATACCAAACCCAACGTATTTTTGTAACTCACCACCCTATCCCCAATTCCTTACACCCCTCTACTCTCTCAATCACTAATCTTGTCACTCACCACTCTCTCACCCACAAGATACCAACTCCCTCCTCGAGCATTCATCCTACTTTCACTTCTTAACCGATTTCTCCCCATCACTCAACTCACCTTTACACAACCCTCTTCACCTCAACCACTCACACTTCACTCTGAGCTTCCATTGACCTCCCGATCACCTACCTTCCTTGCCAATTCCTCCACATCTGGCACACCTCATTTCTCTATTCGTATTCTACACCGTGCACACTCGTCCTCGTCCCTACCTACGACTCTCCACACCACCGGATAACTTGAAACAAAAGATATCTCCCAACCACCTCCCTCACCGAATATCTCGAGCCTATCACACTTCATCCCACAATACACTTCCTTTCAATCTCCAATTGACATGCACCGACCCACGTGAGCTCCACATAGCTCGACCACACACAAGTTGACTTTCGGTACTGAAACCATTACATCAAAACATCACATTTTCAACACATCACATCCATGAATCATATTAGGATAATATAATTTATTTTTTCGTATGAACCTTTTAGTTAGAATATGGTATTATTTCTTTAGTTAATTTTCATTTAGCTAACCTTGGTTAGTACATTTAAATCAATTGATTCCTTATTTAATTTTTATTTAGCCGTCAATTAATTTTGATTTTTATTCTCATTGCCTTGTGAATTGATTTGTGAATATTAATACTTCATCAATTAGTTAGACACAATTTGTTAATGCCATTGTGACATTAATTAAATTCAGTCATTTCAACTTTAGGTGGTTTTCGAAACATAGTTTTTATTTTTTGGTAATTAGAATAATTATTTTTATAATTAAGCTTTGTTTTTAACACATAACAATGTTAGGACTTCAAATTACCATTTTTTTAATTTTTTCAATCACATCTACTAATTGTATTATTTTATTTTACAAGTGAATTCCATAATGTTGTGACCATAATAGTATGTTGTCAAATCCAATTAGTAAAAAAATGACACACCTAAAATCTCTTTCACCGAACCCTCCTATAATTGTGAATGGTGCACTTTTAAAAGTACCGGACATTCCAGGCCACTGATTGGCACTTTCAAAATACGTCACTATCAAGTACAATCAAATAACGAGGGAAAGTGTTCTCCAGGTATTCTTTATTTTTCTTGTATTTTCTCCTTTCTACATTGTAATTTCCCTTTCTTGGGTGATTATCTACATCGAACTTCATATTTCGAATTTGGTTTAAAATAAACATCGTGCATCCTACCTGCTCACATAGCTTAAATAGGGGTTTAAATCTATGCATCACACATTTTACCATGCACTTCTTGAAACCTCACATATTAATCAACACACCAAGACATTCCTTTCACCTGGTTCACGGATTGGGATTTGATCACCCAACAGAAAACTATTTCAAACATTTCCCAACCACAAATTACCTAAAACCAAACATAGTTTACCTTTTTCTAGGTCCTCTTACAGCCATTTTATTTTTCTTCATGCACGTGTTCTTAATCAAACCAAAAAAAACAAAGGAAAATATTGTTTTCCTAACTTATGTGGTTACTATAACAGTAATTTTATTTTTATGCATGTAATCACTCGATCCACCACTAAGAAAATGGAACACAACCTTGCATTACATAATTCTTCATCCCAACCAATTACCATCTCAGCAACTTCTTCATCCATGCCTCTCCCTACCTCCCTCACAAGAACTCATTCTCTCGCCAATATACCTTATCCAATATCTTTCGGTCATACTTTGGTATTATACCATCATTCCATCCCAGCCAAAGCCAGCCCCACTCCACCTTCACAAATCGAGCCTATTGGTACTCTCATCATCCCTCTCGATGATCCATAATTCCAAAAATTCTTGACACCAATCTTGTAGCTCTTCAAGACTATCTTCTTAAAATATACATACAAATTCCTCTAGATGGCCCACCACTTCAACAAGTTTACCCTTACTATACTAGTTTTTAAATTATGTTTTCCACAACCATATGTGATTTTACTTCATCCTCTATCAATCCATTAGCCCACCAAAATACTCGATAGTCACACCCATTGTGACTAATCTTCCCCAAATCAACACAACCATTGTAACTACCGTCCCCATCACTACTGCAACTACAACTATCACTAGTACTCTTATCCAACCTCCCCATGTATCATATCCTTTATCTAAATAACAAATTCCTCTCACATCACAAGTCTATTCCATTACTTCTCAACTTCCTCTAATAATCCCTTTACAACGTGCGCTTTCACTTCTAGTCTATCAACCTATCTATACCCACATCCCCACTCAACAATTTCCACAATGATCTCGCCTCGATCCCAATAATCATACCATGCTCGTATTCCTCATGAACAAACATTATTTCATTCTCCACCTCAACCATAACCCATAATTTACACCCACCCATATCAAGTTCCTCAAACACCCACACATCCACGAGTTCAACAACCACATCTCATTTCTCAACAAGTGATTCCTAATGATCCCATGCAAATCTTAGTAAATCGGTTAGCCAACTTAGAGGCCACTACTTTAGGGTCCAAAGTCACATTATCTTATAAAAAAATATGTAACGAACCCATTCATCCATCTTGTGCCAATGAAACCCTATCCTCTACATTGGGAATTGCCAAAGTTTTCCAAATTTAACAATAAAGAGGACCCACAACATCTCTCGAGCATTCAAACATGCATGTTATCTTATCACACATGACCAATATTTGATGCTCCATACATTCCCCATGTCTTTGGTTGGCCTGCCTTAGATTGGTATAATAATATTCCCCAATATTCCATATTTTCTTTCTCTCATCTTGCGTAATTATTTCTCAAACATTTCTCAATTAATATTACATGCAAGGTAACCATCAATGATCATATACCATCCAAAATTCTAAGATGAATCCATCACGGATTTCATCGCATGATGGCACAATATTATAAATCAGTTATCATTTCCTCTTCCTCAAACTGACTTAATTGAGCTCTTCACATGCTCTTGTGTGAAGCATATTTCATCAACTTTGCAAATTTGATCATTTTGAACTTTTGAAGAAGTTTACACCATGTCTCACAAGCTTAAGACATGTACCCTTGAACAAGGCCATTTAAAATTAAAATCAAATAATCCCAAAACAAAATTTATTAGACCATCTACATCAAATGATAAGTCAAAAACAACGGCCAATGTTGTCATCATTAAATCATCTCCTACATCTACATCTACTACAGTAGCCCAACAATGATTCACATGACCAATGCCCAATTATACTCCTCTAAGGGAACCGTACGGTATTATCTTTGATAAATTATTAATAGCACATTTGATCACACTGCCACCTATCTGACCAATTGACAAATCTAGACCAAGACCTATGTGGTATTGTGAGGACCATTACTGCAAATACCATCAAGTCCAAGGACATGACATAGAGAGATGTCATACTTTCAAGGATTTGGTCCAAAGACTCATTGATCAAGGAAATCTTCAAATTGATAACCCAAATGCTTCACCTAAACAACCATTTCCAAATCATACACCCACATCGACAAGTCAAATCAGCACTGCTTCTATATCTCAAACTCCCAATACCCACACCATAAACACTATCCACGTTGGTGATAAAGATCCATCTTCATCCAAAAATTTACCTTCTCCATCAACCATTTCATTTGTCCCCTTAGACACTCTCCTTACATCCACAAGCTCATCAACACTCATCTCCATACCAACATTATTCATGTCTACGTCCACTTCGACACCTCTTCCTACACCCACACCCATTTCCACACCTACCACACTTTCCCCATTTACAAATATTATTCTTGTTTCGTCACTTCTTATACCTACTTCATCAAATCTGATTACCTTACTAGAAATCATTCTACATTTACCCATTATCCCATCCTTAGCATCACTTCTAGTCCCTCTTTCCACACTTTTACCAACACCTACTACATCTACTATTGTACTCACATATATCTCATATTCCTCTTCCATGGCCATGTCATTACTTGACAAATTTTGGAAAGCATTTCAAATTTCCACTGAATTCAAATTATTTTCCCATTTCCTCTATACAATTAAATACTCACACATCTAATCAATCCCCACTCATATCCACGACAATATCATCTTCAATTCCTCCTATAGAAATTCTTGTCATTCCTTCCAAAGATCCCCATTCACAGACAAGATTTAGACCCCATTTCCCAAACGTCCTCCTTCACATCCCCATCAAAAATTGGACCTCACTATCCCCAATACCAATCCCCTTGAAGCCACACCATCTTCTTCTATTTTAGGACCACACCCCTCATCATCCTCTTCCATTTTGGGAGCATCCCCTTCATCAATAACCTATGCTACTAATATAGCAACACAATGACCCTTTCCCAACCAATATCTCAAAACGAGTCAAAGGCATCTATATCCTCCACCAATATCTTGCATCAAATGCATTCATCTCCCCTTCCCAAATATAATACAATGTCAAATGCTATCATTCCACCACAACATGTCTAGGCATCATCCCAAAGTCCTCTATCGATGACCCTAGGGTATTATACCACCATGTTTCATCAATTACTCCAAGCCTCAACAATCACCTTACCACCAATTAAATCTTTCGACCCAAGCACGCCAAGGCCGTCATGGTTTAATTCTAATCTTGTCTGCACATTTCACCATGCCCTAGACATGACACTGAAAAATGCAAAGATCTCCAAGCCATTGTGCATCACTTTGTCAATGAAATTCTTAATGACAAAAAACCAACTCTTTTGTAAACCCAACCAACCTCCACATCCCAACATGCATCTGTTAAAACATCTAGACCACCCCTTTCATTAAGAAATCCCGTCACTACTCCACCACCAAAAGAAGATACAACCAATGACACCACAAATGTACTACCAAAGGAGGATGATCCTAAGGATTGTCCTCCCCTTTTAATCAATGTTGTTTAGATAACCACCCATTCAAGACCGTATAATCCTAACTCCACCTCACAACCCACTCCAAATACTTTTGTCGCTATCCCTCCTCCTAAGGAACTTTCTACCTCCACACCCCCGCCATGACCAAAGGTTTTCATTGCTGCTCCTACCACTCATCCCACATCAGCATCTTCATCTTCTTCTAAAGATAAGGTATCTATTCTAGCCACCTCAAATCCTGATTCCATCAAACAAATCATTATTAAACAACTTCATCAGGCCTTGGTCAAAATTTTACTTTATGATCTCATTCAAATCTCTCCACACCACAAAAAGATCTTATGGAAATTATGCAACACCTCCTGGTATCATCTGATGAGCCCCAACCTTTCCTAGGTTTATCTCATGCCTTTGCTGCATCTTCCATCGTGTCATTTGAGAGTTCATAAATCCCCAAGATACCACAGGAAGAGTATGATCTACCTCTATTCATCATAGTCCACATCAATGACACATGTATCTCGATGAACCATGATTGATAATGGTGCCAGTATCAATATCATTTCTTCTCATACCTTCAATCAGCTCAAACTACCTAATACCATTGTTGCTAAGTCTCCTACCATTCTTCGTGGATTTAATGATGTTGTGACTCCCCCATTAGGAACATTTTTCCTTCCCATCTATGTAGGCCATAAACTCCTCCACGAGCTCTTCTACATCATCGAAGGAGAATTCCAATACAATATTTTACTTGGACATCCTTGGATTTGTGCCATGCATTGTGTCCCATCTACTCTCCATCGATGTATCAAATATGAACATGAAGGGACCATTTATGCTCTTCCTCACCAAAGTCCCTCCTTCCAAGACATGTCGTATGATCTATAGACCTAAGGATGTCCTTGTCCCCAAAACTATTTTTTTATACATCTACCAATTCTTTTGTACCTCCATCCACATTACCCCATAATGGATCCTCGATACTATAATGCAAAATCTTTCTTTAGGGAATATCGAATCCTTACTCTCAATACCCTTCCTTCTCCCAATCACCTCACCGCCTTGATAAGGCCCCTATGTATCAATCAAATGTTGGGGAAATTGTCTCATTTGTCCCTTCTTCTCTCAAAACCAACTTATTCTATGACGGCCTTGATCAACCTTCTTCTCATACTAAGGATCACCTTCACACCAAATGATATATAGGTGATTTCAGATTTCTTAGTAAACCATCCTTTGCTCATACATACCTCTATCGTTGTGCATGGAAGGGGTTTGGCTTGGGATGTTATGAATAAGGCCCTCATAGAAATATATTTACCCAAACCCATGAATCATGTCAAAAATTTGGCTTGGGATATAAAGATTCCTCCATCCCTCCTTCCAAAGGCACATCTACATCTTCTCCCATCCACCTTGATTCACCCACTTCTTCTCCATATAGCTACCTTACTAATTCAAAGGACACTTCTTCTCCATTTGGATACCTTACTAATTCAGAGGACACTTCTTCTCCATCTGACTATCCTACTAATTCAAATAATATCTCATCTCCATCTGACTATCCTACCAATTCAGATAATACCTTCTCTCCATCCAACTATCTTATAGATCCAAATCTAGATGACACTTTGTCCCTATTCCCCTAATTTTATTTTACAATTTCCATGATTTCTCTTGGGTGGTTACTTACCAAGTTGAAAATGAAACATGGTCCTTTCCCCTTAAGCATCCAGAGATGGTAGAGGAAGATTCCCCTATCATTGACATTCTTCAATGTGATGATGATACTTCCATTCTTTCCTACATGGGGGCCGAAGGTTCTCATATCCAGAAAACCCTTCCTCCTGACATGTCCAATCTCCTAAATGAATCCACTATCGACATTACTATTGAAACTCCTCAAGAGCCCCGCATCCTTAAAGTAGGCCAGTCTTTGAAACCTCAAGAACTCGAACCCTTCACATCATTCGTATCTAAACATAGTCAGGATTTTACATGGTCATACTCGGACATGCTAGGTATTTATTCCTCCATCATTGTTCATAACATCGTTATCATCCCCAACGCTAAACTAGTTAGGAAGAAGCTTCACCACATGCATCCTCGAATTGCTCTTCTTGTGAAAGAAGAACTGCAACGTTTTCTTTCTGCAAACTTCATCATCCCTAATGGGTTTCCAACATTGTACCCATCATCAAAGCATCTTGAAATCTTTGTATATGTACCGACTTTCAAGATCTTAACCTCGCTTTCCCTAAAAATGATTTTCCACTTCCAAATATTGATCAGCTTGTAGATCTTACCATGGGACATGAGATTTTTCTCTAATGGACAGTTTTTTGCTACAACCAAATTCTAATTACACTTTGGAAGATCAACACAAGACATCATTTATCACCCTATAGGATACCTTTTTTATCGATCATGCCCTTCGGTTTAAATAATTCTAGGGCTATATATCAATGAGCCATGATGTATATCTTTCATGACCTCCTACATCAAATTGTAGAAGACTATGTTGATGACCTCTTGGAAAAATCCAAACATTGATGTGATCACCTCTCGGTCCTTGAAATCATTTTTGAACGTCTCATTCATTTCTTCCTTTGCCTCAATCCAACAAAGTGTTTTTGGATTTCTTACTAGGAAACTCCTTGGCTTCATCATGTCTATCAGGGGTATTTTAGGTTGACTCCATAAAAATCAAAGCAATCCTCAAAATTCCCTCTCCTTTGAATCTCAAACACTTTGTAGTATTCAAGGTTGAATAAAATATGTTCATCATTTCATATCATAACTTTCTCGATCAATGTCACCTTTCATCACCTTCTTCAAAAAGACATAAATTTTTATTGGGACCACAACTATCAAAAGGATTTTGAGGATATTAAACGATACCTTTTATCTCCATCGGTACTCACACCTCCATGTGAGGGGGAGCCCTTTTATTTATATATCTTTATAATTGATCATGCTCTAGGATCTATGGTAGCACATCATGATGTCCAAGGATGTGAATAGGTCATTTATTATATAATTTGTACTCTTCACATTGATCAGAAACATGATACACTGAAGCTAAAAAATTGTGTTGTGCTATTTTCTTCATTACAATGAAACTTTGACACTATCTTCTTAATCAAAAAACCTATATTGTTACTAACTTCCAACCTATCAAAGTAATGCATTCTAAGCCATATCACAATGATCGTATCACTCGATGGCTTATACTCATGACTGAGTTTGACCTAGAATTCATTCCTCAAAAATAAATTAAGGGTCAAGTTATCACCGACCAATTAATAGAAGCCCTCTTCCCAATACACAGCCTCCTCATGATTATTTCCCAGATGAATCAATCAATCAGTTTCATCATGATCCCCTTAAAATGACTCTTTTCTTCGATGGTTCTAAATTCCAGCAAGGGGGAGGAGCAGGTGTTGTTCTCATTCCCCCTGGAGATACCCCTATCTCCTTAGCATTCAAACTAAATTTTGAATGTATGAATAATATGGAAGAATATGAGGCCCTTATACTAGGACTAGAAACTATTGTCTTTCTAGGTGTCCATATTCTTGACATCTATGGTGATTCTGAACTTGTAATAAAGAAAGTCACAGGTGAATATCAGTGTAAAAGTGATATTCTACAACAATATCATGACATTTCTCATCATTTTCTTAAAGACTTTGATTCTTACACTATTCATCTTGTCCCTCGATTGACCAATCATTTTTCGATATATAACAACATCCCTCGTGGCCCTTATCCATTAGACAATGAAAGAGCACAAGTTTTTGGTCCTTATATACCATCGTAAATAACCATTCTATGTCATACCTCAGATTCATCTTGTTGAACCTAATTCATCATATCACTAGTATTCTCAAATATTTAATTATTTATCTAAATCCATCACTCCTCTTGGTCTTTCTAAAAATTCTAGGCGGTCTTTTATCCAATGTTCTACTCATTATGTGATCCTTGGTGATATTATTTATAAGTGTGGGTTTGATGGTATCCTTCTTTGGTTCCTTAAATACCATGAAGCCTCTCGAGCTATCCAAGAAGTCCATGATGGTATCTATGGTGGACACTTTAGTGGGTTATCTTTTTCCAATCATGTTCTTCACCTTGACTATTATTGGCCTTCTCTTAAACACGATTATTGTGAGTATGTCAAGAAGTGTGTTAGATGTCAACAACACTCTAATATTATTCATATTCCTAGCCAAGCTTTAAAACATGCCCAAGACCTATGGCCCTTTTCACAATGGGATCTTGATCTTATTAGTCTGATAAATCCTCGTTCATCACAAAAACATCATTTTATCATCACTACTATAGAATATTTCACTAAATGGATGGAAGCAATCTCACTCACCTCAACTAAATCTAGCCCAATCATCAATTTTATATATCAAAACAATGGGAAGTCCTTTAAAAACAAGGAGCTTAAAAAATTGGTGAGGCATTTAATGTCCAACTTAGCTTTTCTTCCCCATATTATCCTCAAGCTAACAGCCAAGACAAACCTACTAATAAAACTCTTTGAAATATCTTGGCCAAGAATATCTAAAAAGCAGTTGAAATTGGCATCTCCAACTTCCCTTTTCTCTGTGGCCTATCACACTTCCACAGGGCCACTCTATTTTCTCTTGTGTATGGCTCTAAATCCCTTCTCCCCTCAAATTTAAAATTACATCCTTACATGTGTCTCTTCGTAACTTCATTTCTGATGAATATTATCACCAAGAACATCTAATGTAACTTGAGTTATTAAATGAGTGTCACCTTCTCGATTTTTAACACCATCATGTTTATCAAGAACATATCCAACATGCTTATAACAAACATATCAAAGAACACGATTTTAAAATAGGTGACCTTGTTTTAAAGGAAAATCAAAATGTCACTACCTTAGAAAGGAGCCAATGGGGAAAATTTTCTCCCAACTAGATCAGACCATATATTATCACACATAAGTATGGGTCTAGGGCTTATCACTTGGCTTCCCTTGATGGTAAACTAGAGATCAAACCCCTTAATGCATTGCACTTACGACCATTCTATTGTTAGTACATGCACCTATGAGCATAGTCCTATCTTTAGACCATGTCTCCACCATTCCCCTTCCATTTATCATGGTAATGATATGAATTATGTGGTTTATCGTCACTAATTTTATATGACCTTGAATATGTGTACCACAACTCTACTCATAGTATATTCATTGTGGATAAGTTTTCCCATTTGGTGAGAACCCCATAATCATTACATCTATCACCCTCTTATTAACCTATGATAGTCATTCAAAGGGTCCAGGGGTGTCTCTTGTAAAGTCATCCTCCTCCTAAGTGTTCTACTTAGCTATTCTCATCTCTCCCCTGTGTAAAGCTAAAATTTATGCATGTAAAAAGAAAAATCAAAGTTATTAAAAGAGACTGATCCTTGAAGGATAATTGTTCATGCAAGAAAAAAGAGAGAAAAAGGAAAATAAAAATCATAAGAAATAGATCGATCCCTCAAAGGAAGGCTATAATATATATTATTCTTTCCATCCATATTATGTATAGAGTATACCCTACCCTTGAAGGATGGCTATCTTTTGTTATGACATTTGGAATACTTCCCACTTTGATCATCCTTCCTTTTATCAGCATTCCCAAAAATCTTCCCGCATTGATCAAATTTCTTTTATTATTTTTCTTTCCCTTTCTTAGAGTTGGGTCATAGACTTAAATAACACCAACTTTGGACAACCTTCTTCACGTATATAATTTACATCTCAAATCCCTAGTCATGTCAATATTAGGTTTATGATAATATTTCATCCATATTTCCCTCATTTTCTTTTGGTTTACCTATATATCATTGGTTATGTGTTAACACCTACTATTGGATGCAAGTGCAATGCCTTGAGTGGTACCTTATTTTTTTTTACCTCCTATCTTGTTCAAAGCATGGTTTTCTTGCATGCCCTTGTTACGGTCATGTGACACTCATCTCATCAAATTCATCTTTTATCATAATCACATTCTTCAAAATAAAATTTCAAATCATAAATCTACATCCATATATTTACTCTTAAGGATGTCCCCTATTAGCGTCATCCATAAAATCATGAAATCATTTACTATTTCTAAACACTCTCTTTAATGTACTATTCGGTTTGTGAATTCTACTTGAGAATATCTCTCAAGTAGCATTCATTATCATGTAGCTCATCATCCCCCACCATGACCAATGTGACCTTTCTATGTCCATCCTCTCTCATCATCCTTCTCTTCTCACAAATTATCCACCCATTACCCTTCTCATCGCTTTTATTCATGTCCATCATTTAGTGCAGACGCATCTTCTTCACCATTCCAAGATTTTCATCCCCATCGGCACATCTACATAGCTACCCACACAACATGAAAACCATACTCAAAGTAGACTCTGTCATTCTTGGAAAGGTCTCATTCGTAATCACATCCGTTGACCATTCCTTCCTCATTCACTCACTCTTCTATCATTTTCTTGTCTTCTTCTTCTTTGTCCTTCACCATTTATTTCTTCCACCATCTCCCCTCTTTATTATATTTGTTACTTATTTACTATGACACATCTCTATATGTTCACTATCTCCTCTAATCTCTTCCCTCTTCTCATCTCATCTTCTTCTTGTTTGTTCTTCCTCCTTCCCTTCTTCTCCTATTCTCTTTCTCTATTTTATTTTTTCTCTAGGCCCATCAAGCCTTATCTATTTCTTTTCCCCTTATCTTTCCCACTACCTTCATATTAACTATATTTCTCTCTCTTTTATGCTTTCATCTATCTTCTCTCCTCTCTTATCGTCCTTCTCTATTATTCTCTTCCTCTTCTTTTCATCATAATCAAGCAAAGTTTACACTCCTCATTATCCGTGGATGATTTTTCTCTACGTCCTATTACACCTCATCCTATTTCATTTTTTCCTCCTCCACCATGTCCGCTCTACTCCATTCAATGTCCTCTTCCTCTTCTCTATGAATTTTATCTCTTCTCCTTTCGGGAGTGGTGTCATATCTTCCATTCTTGTCAACCCTCTCAAGGAGACATCATCATATATATCCCTCATCACATCTTCCTATGGAATTTTTGTCTTAGAGGATACCATAATGACCACCACCTATCTGATCTTGTTCTCTTCCATGAATGTTTTCTCTACTTTTATTTTGTCACAAAAGTAGCTTGACTTCTTATCCTACTTACCAAAGAAGTGGGACTGCTTTCTCTTTTTCACCTACTAATTTTCCATCACTTATGAATCTTTCCTATGAAACATGATTACCATCATATTTATCACTATTTTACAACATTCTATCTCCCCTTATATCATATCCGTTCATCGTGTCCACATTTATGATTACATTCATTCCCCCGGGGAATTTTATTTACATATCCACCTTCTATATCATGCCTTGTGTTGGGGCATCATTATTTTCATCCTTTTCCCTTTTATGGATGTATGATTTTTTCTCGATTCCTCATGTACGAAGGATTTCGCATACTCTTCACATTCAATTGCACATATTTTGATGTTTTCCTATGACCCATTGGTCATTACGGTTTGCATCCATACTGCAGTGGTCTCCACCCACTCACTGGTCCGTAGAACGTTGTTTCCCATCTCCGTTGAGACCACAATTGTCCTCTACTAATGTGATATTGGAGTCACCACCATATTTTTCATTGTTATTATGATCCTTTTTCACCTAGGGCATCTTGCCTTTGGTCATGTCTTTATCCATCCTCGGACACATAACTTCATCCAATCATTTTTTTGTCTTGTGGCTTGCTATCTCAAACCACTTCACAAAAATGGGAAAGTGTAGACACCGCTTTTGGTGTAACTCTTCTCCTTCATCCTACATTTATTCTCCTTCATTCAAATTTCCCTCTCTCTTTTATTTTTCAAAAATTTGAATAAATCCCATCTATTTAATCACCCAAATTTTAATTAATTAATAGGCAATAATATACCCATTTGACATCTCACTCCTAAATTTAGAAATGGGATGCATTATTTCACATAACCATGTCAATCATAATCCCCACTCCATATCACATCCTTATCTCTTCAACCTCATACATAAAATTATGAACCCCGCTAGATCACATCATATCTCTTAACTAGGGTTACTTTACCCAACCTTGATTACCTAATAACCCACAGTCTAACCTCACCCTTAGGATATAAATATGGGCCTTCCCCTCATCCAAATAAGTTGAAATTTTTTGGAAAATATTTTTGAATTTTTAGCCTCTTGTTTATCATAGTATCCTCATAATGTCCTTGTAATGACATTGGAATCCCCACAATACTCTACTCATGATTTGGTGGTTCACTTAGCATGGTTCATGTTGCATGTTGTGTTTAGATCAGATCGGTAGCTCCATCTACATACCAACATCTTTAGGTTTCATTTTTAATCAGCTTGCATTTTATCCACTTAGCTTACATTTTATCATTATTCTTTATCACATGGGGTTGACAACCACCAAGGAAGTGAACGCTTCTTGGTTCCACTTTGTCGGGTAGCCCCCGCATAAAATATCTAAGCAATTTTTCTCTAGTGTCTTTGAGTTGTAAGTTTTCTGAGATCATAACGAGGAGCTCATCATCTACTTTGCGCTTGTATCAAGCATCACCATCTCCAAGGTACTAAGCCTTTGTATATTCAACATTATTTTGTGTTTATTTATTTCTCGTACACTAATCTGGATAGGAAGTAAGAAAATATGGTCAACACTAGGAGCAAGTGATACACCAAGAAAAGGAGGTGCTGACACAATCCAACAACCTAAAATGGAGAGAGATGAGTAATGGAGAGGGTGGACAAGATGCACCACGCACCGAATATGAACTCACACGAACACCATTTTTTTCCCATAAAAACCAGTCCCCACAAACCTGAAATAAACATCAAAAATATGTACATTATACCCTTACTATGAAGAGAGGCATGTAGAAATGACAACCATGCAAAGTATGGATATAATGCATCACAAAACTTAGTCTATTACTCCATTAAGTTTGAAAAAAACAACATTAGTGGGTAAGAGGAAAGAAAATTAAATTTTATAACTTGGTAAGGAAGTTGAAACCTCTAAATTCAACCCAACAGAGAGGAAAGAGAGAGGGGGAAGAGGAAAAATGACTAACTCCTTTACAAATGAGCCCCATGTTAAAATTTATAGAATTAGAGAAGAGAGAGAATGTAACTTGGATTTGTCTTTCCCACCACTTACAATTTGCCCAAAGTAGGTGAAAATCATGATATACAATCTCCAAAATTCATCCCACATTTATTTATAACTTCCAACACAAGAAAATGGCTTTCATGCTCATTAATTACATCCCCAACCACCTGAGGTCTCTATTTGAACCGGGTTTTTTCTCTATGAAATTCACCATAAAATCTTCATCAACCACAAAATTTATTGATCCTTGTGCAAAAGGTCTTGGAATCATGGTTCCAAAGAGACCAATTTTTCGTAATTTTGTTGAGAAATTATCAAGTTATGAGCTTCTAAGCACAGTGCGCTTGTTTTGAGATTTGCCAGGGTTACTTGATATCCACAGATCGTGAGTCAATTCTTGGCCGGAAAAGACATTTTTAAATATTGTTTCATTCTCCTAATGTTTCGTTATATATTTTAAATGATTTTTCATTTAAATTTTGTGGGCCCATCATTTATTTTTCATTGTTTTATATGGGGTTTTGGTTTTAAAATTTGGCATTTGAAATAATTGCCACCACCTAGCTAGCTTTCTTCTCACATCCCCAATTCTTCTCTCACATTTCTCGACCTCCTACACTATCATTCCACCACATCATTCTAGTTTTCTACCTTAAATTTCCAGCTTAACGAGCTAGCTTGAGACAAATTCATTCCCCTCCTTTTCATCTACCTAATTCCTTCATCCTAGCCACTACATTTATCTTAGCTCACCATTTCCTTATCCTTTATGAACTCGGTGATGATCTCACATTAAAAATTATACTTTACCCTCCAGCTGAGTTTGATATGGAGCTCAATGGCCATTGATATCAAGTTCTTCGCCATGATATATCGAGATGGCTCGATCCTCCAACTTGTGTCTCAAGAACTGCTTTCTACCATTCGACTTGCCAAGCCTAACTTTATTTTCTTGAATTTTAATGGTTCAACACTCCAAATCAAACTTGCTAATGAATTTATTTTGTATTAGCTCATTTTCCATGGCCTTGGTGCTATCGAGCTATATTATCGATCATGTTTTTCTTGATAGGGCCACTGATCATGATACATTCACTTGGCATGAAATACCATGCCTTATTCATTAGGCTCAACTCACTAATCCATACAATGGCTCATCCCACACTCCTTCAATGTGTCTACCATCACTACTTAGAATGATATCGCCAACATTATATGCATGTGAAACCATCTTGAAGCCTTACATTGACTCCCTTTGTTGTGAAATACAATTAGGGGCTCGATATAGCACAACTCTTCTATGTTGAATTTCCCCATTACCTACAAACTAGCTTGACACCTCTACATTATATAACTTGACCTTCCACTAGGGATTTCATCACTCAATGAGCTCGACACCTCTCAACAGTTCATAGTTCGCTCCAAGATCTCGTACTCCAACAATTTAATGACCATGTTTAAATCATTTGAGTAGCTTGGTCTTCATCTAGATGACCCGTCCTTAGATTTTAGAGCTCGGTCTCTTCAAGTTAGCTCAAGTAGATGATTTTTATCTCATTCCTTTAAAAATAATTCCCCATGGACCTCCCTTTGATGAGTGATGATATCTCGGGCAATGGAATGTAATTCACTAGTTGATCTCGGTAACTTATATAAGAATCTTGACCACTACAAATCAACTTGTATATGCATAATAAAATTGGTTATGAGCTCAATGAGCTGACCTTAGAGTTGGGAGCTATTCCTTCAAAATCTATAGTTTCCTCATGCAATTTTTTGGATTTTTGAATACCAAATGGTGTGTAAAGGTATTGAGAGTGCCCCATACCCTAACACCGACCTTTGAAAAAATTTCTACTTGTAGTCCCACCTTTCTCGCTGCTTCTTGTCTTATCAAAACTTTGAACTTTATGAAGACCAAGAAGAGGAAAAATTCCTCTTGCAACTTTCAACTCTCCCAAAGACAGTGATTCTTTATCAAGTACTTAAACATGCCTGCATCCTCCAAGTTGGGCTATGAGATATTCTTGATGAGTGCTTTTACCTCCTACTGGTTGTCCAATTTCAGTGGGGTGAAATTGGATAGCGCTTTTCATGCTCCATCATATTTTTTTCATTCCATGCTTTGTCTAGTCCTTCAACGCATTTCTACATCACTCTACATGGATTATCAGGTACGCATCTCTATCTACTTTATGTTACTGATATTTCCACTCACATACTACTATTCATATGGTTTACGAGTGAAGAAAGTACTAATTAACCCCCATCTTTTGGCCATTTTCTTTACTTTCTTCCATTACTACCGACCTCTCACACATGCACGCCTAGTCTTTTTCTATTGTTCCATGTTATTTTCCATTTGAATGGGGTGCCAACCGCACCTTGGTCCCGACCAAGCACCTTGATCCTTTTTACACTTTCCCGCAACTTTTTGGGCACTTTCTATCCATTTAAATATTTCTTATTTGTTTTGGTCGGCATTTTCTAAGGGTTAATTATGAAATTAGAACAATAGAACCATATAAATATAAAGTTATGTGACCATAATGAGGGACCAATAACTAGTCACTACTATCATCATCTAAGTTTTCATCCATCAAAGGTTTCATTTTCATCCGTCTAGATCCATCACGAGATGCAAGGTTGGTTCATCTACATCACACAAGCATATGAGGGAAGTTTATTCTATTTCATCCACCATTCTATTACATTTTCTATGCATAGTTATTTCTCACTACTTTTACAAAGTGCAATTGACACAAGAGCACCTAGGGCATGATTGCACACACTTTCATATAAAACTACATCGGGTTTGAGATGTAGTGTAGCACTCAATTAGTAAGTCCACCATTGTGGTAGTTGAGGTAAGTCGAACCCTTCATATGCATCTTTATTTTTTTAGGGTTTTGCAGGTCTTTTCTTCATCACTGACTACCGGTAACATCTAGCACAATTTAAATACATTAGTGTGATAGAAAATGAAGGCTTCAAATCATCTAGTGACCCTACAAATCTGGTTTTTGGACCTCCTACACATACCAAGGTGCCCATAATTCAGACTAGGGTGCCCACAGTGTCTTGATACTCTCCCGAGTGCCCAGTCCATTAAAATTACCTTAATCTACAAGTTTCTAGACCTTGGAATAGTCGTTTCCTCCTCCTGTTTCTCCAGTCAACTCTGTGACATATTCCAACAAGTTCACCAAATCAGCTAAGCTCCTTCCAACCCTTCTTTGCATATTAGGGTTTCTATTTTCATTAGCCTAGTTTCTTGGGTCACTTTCTATATTTATTTATTACTTTTATCTATTGTTATTTACTGTTGTTCCTATTTATACTAACTAAAATTTATCCACATTTTAGTTAATCATATGTGAAGGGGAGATCCAAGAGACATAACTCGATTAAAATTAATGGGGTGATGGTTGGGATAACATAAATAGGATGACATGAAGAAAATAAAATTAAGAAAATTACATAGTTCACAAAGACAAGATTAAGATAATTAAGGAGAGTTAGCATTTTAACAAGAATAACTAAAATGAGGAAGATGGAAGAGAGAGAAAGGATAGCTACAGAGAAGGAGTTAGAGAAGAAGATAGGAAATAATATGTTAGCAAGGGAGGAAAGAGAAAAGAAATTGAATGAGAGAAAAGAAAAATTGAATAAAACTCAAAAAGTAGGAAAGAAAGAAACACCCACTTCAAGTGGAGGCCAGAAATGGCTACCCCGAAACAGAGGTAGACACAAAGTCTTACTATAATTTCCACACCATGTAAATACCAAAGGTTTATTTTACACCATAGCATATTTTAAATAGTATGATACAACAAGCATTATCAAAGCATGTAATATTAGTATGAGATTTATAAGAATTAGTAGGAGGATTAAGACCAAGACTTAGAGAAATAGTAGACACAACAAGATGGGAAGAGAGGAGGGAAGAAAATCCATTATTAATTAAGGAGAAAGGAGAAGAGGAAGAAAATGTTACTAATATGGAAGAGTTAGTTGAAGAATTTGTATAAAAGATAAAAATAATAGAGGAGAAATATGAAGAAAAAGATAAGTCGAAAAAAAGAGAAAGAGGAGGAAAAAAAAAAGAAGAGAAGAAGTGATGAAGGATTAGAGGATAATTATAGATTAAGGAATAGTAAAGGAAGGAAGATATTCATGGAAAAATATAATTAGAACTAAGGATGCATCCCCCAACCACCACATAAGCCCAAAGGAGATGACCCTAGAACGGTCGCCATTCCAAGTGTTGCTTCAAACACCAATTTGAAATATAGAAAAGGGAGAAAGTTTGATAGAAAGATATCGTCAATTGCAAGAAGAAAGTAAGAAGTGAGAAGAAGTTGTAAGAGAATTTAGAGAATTGTTAGGAGAGTTATATTTTGACATTGAATTAGAAAGAGAAAACAAAAAGAAGAGTAACTTGGAAAATTTTCGTAACCAATTGAAGAAAGTAAAACCAAGAAGCGGCAACCAATTAGTCAGCCCCACATACATTATCAACTAGTAAGAAATATGACCTTAAGATTAAGTTACCAAGTGTTTGAAAAATATACCAAGTGATGTTGTGGAACATTTATTTATATTGGATTCATACTGGAAGAGTAACAACATCACAGAAAACACCGTGAAATTATATGATTTCATAGGCACTCTGAGAGATGATGCATTATGGTGGTATATGAAGAAAAATGCACAAGGAACCAAGGATTGGGATAACATTGAAAAGGAGTTTAGGATATATTTTCATTATCCTGAAGCACCATTAGAAGGAGTGAGTAAAATGAGAGACCTTGTTCAGGGAGAAAATGAAACAGTCAAGGAATTCAGCCACAGATTCAAAAATTGTAACTAGGAAGTTGGAGGAACCTCTCATAGAAAAACAACATATTGAATGGTTCACTTCAGGACTCCTCCCTTATATTAGAGCAATATTGGATGGAAAACCCTTTAAAACACTATTAGAGGCAATATAGATGGCCATTATATTAGAGGCCTAACCATGATGTAGAGAGGGAGAGACCTCTTAAAAATAGAATTGGAGAGAGTATAGTTGGAGTTTTCCAAGTTAAAACTTTAACATGAAATCTAGAGAAATGAAGACTTTAACATCAGTTTTCCACCAAGGAGTAACATAAGGCCTAAGATTTAATGCACAAAGGTGCTATGTGAAAGTTCATAGTAATACAAACTTCCTTATTTATAAAAGGCAAGGAGAGCCACAACCATTAGACAACACTCATCATAGAAATCCTCTTCTACTAATATACCCCAAACAAAGAGAACATGGTGCAGATTTGTAGGTTATGGGGCCAACACACTTAGGTACTTGTCCTTTATTAAAAGAAGCTCCACCCACTAATCAATTGAAATAGTGCATAGCTTGTGGATCCTACAACCATTATCACCATACATGCCCCTCTATATAATAACTTTAAGACCTAAAGGAATACAATACCCATAGAGTGATGGCAACAAGATAGAACACAACACCTACTTCTCCCCCATCTTCACAAAAAAATCCTACAGTTAACCCACCACCTTCACAACCACCAATTATTGCCCCTCAATATCCAAATTAGCAAGGTGGATAACCTCAATTTGGAGGCGGATATCAGGGGAATAAATACAATCCTAATTATCAAGGATACAATGATGGAGGATACCACAGATGCTACAGAGGAGGCTACAAAGGAGGTTATAGAGGAGGATATAGGGGTGGATATGATAACTATCAAGGAGGAAGAGGATACCAAGGAAGAGATAACCAAGGAGGTGGCTATCAAGATAGAAGACCCATGAATTTCTACAAATGTGGACAAGATGGACATCTAGCTAGAAATTGTATAGAGCTTGACCCTTACGGTTTTTGTCATGAATGAGGACATGATTCTTTTAGTTGTCCCAAAGTAGCTCAATTTTATAGGAATGGAGGCACAAAAATATAAGCATTAGGAAGATATGCTCAAAATAATGTCCAACATATCACAAAGATACCATGGGATGATGAGGAAATAGAAAAAGACAAGGAAAGAACATCTAGCTCAAGGAATAGAACAAAAATGAGAACAAGAAGGAAGAAGATAAAGAAAGCTATCTTAGGAGGAAAACAACTTAATTAGGTAAGAGCATTAAAAACCAAAATATAGAGCTACAGTTACAACTAGAAGTGTAGCAAGAAAGGAGTTTGTACCTGCAAAGAAGAAGATAATCAGGCTACCTCATGAGGAAAGTTTCTCTAGTGGTGAAGAATGGGATTTTAAGGAGATTAGGCTAGAACTTCATGAGAAAGAAGTGGAGAAAAGTAGAGTAGTAATAAAGAAGGTGCAATCCAAAGAAGAAACAAAAATAATTTCTTTCTGAAGATGAAATCACTACTCTTAAGGAGATATCCACACTAACAATCAAACACAGTCTTGCAGATAAGTTGAAACAATTAGTAAGTATTAGAATAAGGATGATAATAAATTTCATGTTTGAATAATTGAAGTAGAATGAGCAAGAGAAATTTCTTCCCCACACAACACACATGGTATAAATCTACCATATACTTAGATGTCGAGATATTTGATACTACCATTACCAAAGTGCTTCTTGATCTTGGTGCGGATGTGAATATGATGTCAAAAACTACTTGGGAGAGACTAGGCAGGCCTCCCTTGGAACCCACCAAATATTTTATTGGATTAGTAGATGGTTCATCAAAACAACCCTTAGGAGCACTAAAGAATGTTGAAGTTAACTTTATGGGAATCAAGAAGCTAGTTAACTTTGAGGTTGTTGAAAATGTAGCTCTAAAACCATCATATAATGTTATTCTAACTTTAGAGTGGTTTGTGGATTGTAATGGCACATTAAATTCAAAAGAAGAGGAAGTAACATTACAAGAAGATGGAATTTGTGTACACATACCACTACATGTAGGGATGAGTGTTGCATGGGCTGAAGAAGTGTGGCATGATACTGAAGGAGAATATTTTGACGATATACAAGGGGTATATGCTTTGAATAAATTTTCTAATATCGATAAGGATTTTGAATCAAATTTAGATGGAGAAATATCATTCAAAATTGAATCCACAACTGAAATCTCAGATAATGTTGTTGAAGCATGACACATCATACTAACTTATCTAATCATCGAAATTCATCACCACCTCTCAAACTCTCTAGACACTAAGACTTACATAGGAACCCCTTAGGGTTTTACACATTAAAATCTTGATTCAACTAGAAAAACATAATAACTCAACATGAAATCTCTAAAAATTACCCAAACATACCTGGTACACCATGATACACATGTATGCATGCATTCATGAGCTTATATAGCTCCAAATATCATCCTCATACCTTCTATCACTCATATCTACTCCAAATGAACACATAAAAGATGTCCAATCACCTATATTTGTACCCTACAACTGATGTGAGTGCAAAATCACTCTCTAAACATGTCATTCATCATGCCAACATGATTCTCATGCAACCAAGAAGTTCATACCATCATGTAACATCACTTAGGCACCTGAATGGGCTTGCAAGAACAAGTGATCCTCAATCAATATCCCTATATCATGAAGTACACATTTAAAACATCATGGAAACATCATACTCAACATCATTTCACCCTACTCCATCATCCACTTTTTCATTAATGTCATTTTACATTAATGACAACACCTATAAGACCACATGCCAATGATCCCCCTTTGTCATTAATGGAAAACTACTTAAACTTCTCCCCCTTTTTACATTAATGAAAAAGGAATATCAGTAGAAACATGTTCTTCATCTTCCACAGCTTCATAACACCATACTTTAGTTAGAAACATCGACCAAATGACTCAAACAAGCCCAAGACCTTGAAATTCACACTCAAACCTATTTTTGCCTTTATTTTAAGCATGTAACCACCATGTTACCCCTAGGATAAGCATCAAAACCATCTTAAAACATCAATAAATCTCATTGAAAGCACCAACTTACCTTTCTTGGAGCTAAGAATACAATTTTCAACCTTCTAGGCATGCAAAAACAATTTATTTTCTCTTGAACCCTGTGTTAGGCTTCATGAGTCAAATGTAGAAAACCATCATTTGAGCCCTACATACTAAGAACATGCTAATAATTTCATGAAATATCATACCAAAACATCATACCTTCATTCTTGAGCATTCATCATCTTGTCTAGGCATAAGACTAGCTTTACAATGCACTTTCTTGCTCTTCATACCATACTTAAGACTAAGATCCCTAATTAGTATTCTCAATGCATTTAGCATCAGATTTATCATGTTACCGAATTCTATTCATGCATTGAATCATCAAGAAAACACTCCTTGTGGACTTAATATCATTATATCTAGCTCAAAGGAACAAGTTTGAGTGACTTGCCTTGAGTTCTTGCCAAGAAATAATTTGAGACACTTTAGTTCAGTCCTAAACAACTTTCTTAGTTCTTAATAGTCATAATTGACCGTGATCATGCATACAATGAAAAAAATCCAAAGAATTTTTTAGGCACCCAATACTTACCTTTATTTCCTTGATACCACCATCTAACCTTCTAGAAATCTTATTCAAGCTCCCTCAATCATGAAGAGACTTTACACACCTTTAGGAGTAACATTTTGACCTATAGATGCAATCATCTAGACATCATGTGACATTGTTTAACCTACGAGAAAAAATTCATACCCTTCATGACTAAATACTGATCATCCATACACATAAAAACCATGATAGGGAGTGACCATAGTCTCCATGATAGGATCAATCATACAAACTGAGCTATGAGACAACTCTTTCAACATTTCATCCTTACCTAATACTACATTTTGATGGTATAGTAACATCTAGTCAAACAATTTCAAGGTCATGATCTAATGATTTGATTTAATTTTGACTCAAGATGCAAAGTCACGCAAATTTTAACTAATTCATCACTTTTACATCTTTGGAAATCATTCAAGCCACCATATCCTTCTAAAATTGGTGACTCGGGCTAGAAGGGGTTGAATGTTTTCAAGTTTAATTGTATTTTTTGAAGGTCTTTTAATATATTTTCACAATGTACTTTGTAGTGGCCAATTGTAGTCAGTTGTTGAAGAATAGATGAGAGTTTAGCTATCTCTAATTCAGTTCTCTCATGCAAATTAACAAGAAGATGTCATAACTTAAAAAAAATTAAAATAAAATTCACTTTAAAACACATCTTTAGCTACCTTACACCCATTTCTATGATAATTTCATGTTTTTAACTTTATTTTTAAAAATTGAAAACCTCCCCCCTATTTTTTATTTTTGAAAGGAAACAAAAAATTAAAATTAAAATGAATGCCTGATTTGCAATGATTTTGAGGTGGTTTGGACGAGCTAGTGTTCAGAAAAGCTCTTCGGTGCATTATCAGAGGGAAAAGTTGTGACCTTAGTGCCACCACCATTATATATATAGGGATTCACCTGAAGGTGGTTCAGGATAACCCCCTTCGCACAAAGGGGGTGTTCACCGAACCCCTTCGAGGGATTTCATTGTAGTTCTCATAAAGGGGTTCGGGTGAAGGGGTGTTTATCTCGAACCCCCTAAAATCCTAATGCTCCCAATCTATAACTCATGTTTTTGGAACAAGAAGTGGGATATTGTGCTTCCACCCAATTGTAGATATAACTCTACTATTGACTCTAGTCAAGGTTCTTCCCAATAAGCCAAGGAAGGAGAACCATTAGAATTGGAGAAGGCCATAGAATAATGAATATTTATCATCATCAAAACTACATGAAATACCCAACCAATAGTCAAGATAGTACAATTTTCGAGATACCCACTAAGAGAAGGAGATGGGGCTTCAGCTTTTCCTAAAGGAATATTATTCAAACTTTAAAGATTTAGGGTCGATAAGTGATATCAATAATTATCGAAGATTAGTTGTTGATGTTTAGAATTTTTCTAGTATTATCATCATAATCATTTGTTATCATTTTATCATTATTTGAACTATCACATGTTAACACTTGATTTCCATAAAAACATTGCAATGCCATATAGATTCTCTCCCGATCAAAATAGTCATCTTTACATGTAATAAGAAAGGTTAGCAGGATGATGAGAAGGAGGGAATCACACTATATTAATAAATATATATTCAAAATATTTTACTTGTAACCTCCTTACACCTAATGAAAAGTAAGGAAAGAACTTATATCAATCCTTATTCATTTGATCAAATGTGTAAATATTACTCATAAAATATTACAATCAAGTATAAAGAAATACGAATGAAAAAATTGGAGGGATTCCTACAACAAAAATCTACACATGAAGCACCCGTTAGCATGTTAGGAAATATAAATAGTATTTCACAATGTAATATATGAATATATCAATGAAAATGTGAAATATTGCGATGATAGAGTCTAATAGAAGGTAGGAAAGGGTATATGTCCCAAGGATCCTCGGGGGACCGGTAATTAATAGGGTCAAGCATCATACATCATGCAATAACATGTAAGTGACCTGCATTCACCTCAAGATATGATGTGAACCTACATGTGTGAATTAAAATTGATAAATCATACTATGAACCCAAGTAACATGATAAGAAAAGGTGAAACATATAGTAGTATAAGGAATAAATAATACATCGAATAAATATCTAAGAAAACATGTTTTTAGATTTTTAATTACAAACATGTGAAATAGAACAACTAGAAAGGAGGAATAAGGATACCCCCATGTGTGTGTGTGTGTGTGTGTGCGTGTGCGCGCGCACGCAAAGTGAGGTCCATGTATAAATTCCTTCAACAAATAAGTATGAACTAGGAACAAGAGTGCATCATCGGGTGGTGTGGGCGAATTAGGATTCCCCCAAATGTTAATGATAATTTAAAAATACAATGAAATTATTGGGCAAGGACCCATGATTAGGTGATTAAAATAAGCACACATGTGAACATGGTCTAGGACTCGATGGTCACATGAGAGTGCATGAGGGAAAGTTGAAAGCACCCTAAACTCTATAAAGAAAATTACATGACTAAACAAGGAAAGGTAACACCATTTTCATCCATCTAGCCATGGTTCTAAGTATGGGAAAGTAACATTAAGATAGAATTTAAATGGAATGCTTAACTAGTATGAAAATAATGCAAGATCTAATTAAACATGCCAACTAATATGCTTGAATTACCTAACATGGGCCTAAATAGACCTAAGAGGGAAATCAAATGGTTATGGTTTCTACTCCAAACAATGGTGAAATAACCTCTCCAAATGACTTGTTAATTCACTTTAGATTATTCATCTACTAACCTTATTGAAGGCTTTAGGAAAGGTTTTGAACTTGACTATGAATCATATGTATTATATGATATACAAATCAAAGCATGGTGTAAAGTATAAAGGAATGAGGTGAGTTGTTTTTATAGTTTTCCTTTTGGGAGAAACTTGTATTTTGGTGCATGTGGGACTAAAATCCTGAAATTTGATTATAATTGTTAATCATGATTATGCCTTGTTAATCAAAAATAGTGAATTACCAAGTGATTAAGAGGTATGGAGCCTTAATCAACCACTTAGGGTCAAATAGAAGGCTAGGATAAGATTTTGAAGCTTTCTGAGATGTTGGGGAGATGAATGGGGTGATTTTGAGTGGTTAGAAGAGGGGTTTGAGTCAATACTAGGGTATATTGACCAAATCAAGGGCAAAATAGGCTTAATTAGCCTATAATCACTAATTATTTGTTTCGAAGAGGATTTTGGCTTATGATTCATCGTAAAGTGGCATCCTGAATGCGAAAGGGGTTACACAATCAACAATGTGGTGTTAATTGACTAATTGGTAAGGAACGTTAGTTAATTAGTGAAAACCACTAATTATAATGGATTTGGCAAGAATGAGAGTGATTTGTGTGTATTTTGGCAATAAGATTGCAAAGAAAAATTTAGGTGTCTACATTTGCCCTTGTTTGAAGTGAAGTTAGTGAATTCACTTCAAATATAGTAGACAAGCATAAACAAGTAATTTTTTTGAAGAAAAATTAGTGGAATGAAGGATTCCCCCTCGAGTGTCAAGTGGGTGATAGAAGAAGTCAATCGACGATCAAAAATATGATTGAAATGGATAGAAGAAAATAGGTTAGAACAGTGTGAAACCCTTAGGTATTGAGAAGGAATAAAGATAGGAATAAACATGGTTGTTTATTTCCTAGGTGATTTTTAGAAGAAAACTTATTGATGGTAATAAATGATAATGGAGAAGAAATGATTAATGGAGAAATATAGGACAAGCCCAATCTTTGCATCCAACCTTGCAATAAGCAAATTGTTTATACCATTTTTCCCTTAGCTCTACATCATCGTCCTTTATTGAAATGAACAAAAATGTAAAATAACATGAAAAGTTAAATTATTGAACATTTGTCCATTGCTACATAACTCCATGCAACATACATAATGCAATGCAATACGAGAAAGTAAAATGATATCTAACTCAAATTCAACATACACAATGCAATGTAATACGAGAAAGTAAACCATCTAACCTAATAGAGAAACCAGTATAATCACATGTACTCAAACAAACAACATTTAAGACAATTGCACCAATGTTTTTGTTATCAAGCTGCAGTTCCCAAATGTTTGTGTTGTAACGAAAAGGGTTAAAAATGATGCCCCAAGAAATAACACATGTGAGGGGAAAATGGAGGACACAAGTAGTCCCATGGAAATAATTCATGCATTATGATACAATACCTGACAACTCACTATTGCATGGGAGTACCGACATAATAAGCAGACCCAACTTTGTTAATGGAGGTAGATCACGATGATCCACATGTTGTTTGAGACAAGAACAAGCAAGAACGTCAAAAAGATGGTTTTGTAGGACCAATTTTGATGTTGAGGATAATGCAAGTGATACAAGCTTCAGTTAGTATGTAAGCCATTTAAAAATGAAAAAACCATAATTTTTTGGTAAATCTAAAGCCAAAATTAATGTTACCATTGTGTATTTTTCTTCAATACCTTTCCAATGCAAAAACAATGGAGTCGTTTCAAGGTCGGGAGCAAAATTTATGTCCTGCAATGTTGGAATGTCATGATGCCTATGCACTCGAGAGCACTGTGTTGGGCAAAGATGGACACCCGAGCACCCGTGATGACCCCGTTTGTGGTTTTTTGCATTTTGTGAGGTAGCATGGGCATCTAGGAACTTGTGCTAGCCCTACTTTTTATTTTTTTACATTTTTGAGGCAACATGGGCACTTGGGTGCCTGTTCTAGCCTACATTTTACATTTTTGGATTTTTAATCGCAACATGGGCACTTTGGGTGCCTGTTGTGATGTTTTACATTTGTTTTGGATTTTTGCATACAACATGGGCACTGAGCACTGTATTGGCTTCCTTTTGGGATTTTTGTGGATTTTTGCATACAACATGGGTGCCCGAGCACCTATGTTGGATTCCTTTTTAAATTTTTTGGATTTTTGCATGCAACATGGGTGCATGAGTACCTATGTTGGCAGTGTTCACCATGTAGGCCTAAGCACCTGTGCAACACTGAATTCACTACCTATCTTTTGGAGGCCATAAATTTTTCTCTCAAACTCAAAATGACTCCATTTATTGTGCATTAGAAAGGTATCGAAGTGAACTACGCAATGGTAAGATAAATTTGGAGTTTTTTAATTTTATTACTATTTTTTTAGGATTTTTAGTTTGTTTTACCAATTTCTTTGGGTTTTTGATGTTTATTTGGATGTTTTGACTTTTCCAACTAACATATTTGAATGTTTTTTTAATTTTTGAAACATATTTGAATTTTTTTATTTTCAAGAATTTTTCTGAAGCTATGTACATGAAACAAAGAAATGTGGATACCTTAGTGACAGATGGGATGTACAAGGGTAGAATGTCATGTGTATGTGCAAGAAAGTGAAGATGCAAAATTTCCCCTAGCGTTAGATGGGAATATTCAAAGGAAAACTATTCATGTACAGACTTTGGACTGGGACAATATAGATAGGTTAAAAATGTTCTTGATCGTAACTCATTAACGTGCTAGGAAGGAGGAAGGATGCCCCTAGCGTAAGCTGGCCAAGAAGCACATGATAGAAAGAAATAGAAGATTGTTTTTGTGAAAGGGGACAAAGGTTCCCAACAACATGGAAAAAAGGAAATATTATACATATGGATGCTCAAACTAAGTAGAAGAATGATGTGAATTTTTTGAATGTATCTTAGAAGCCTCACGATGAAAAAGAGATTAGCCAAAGACATGAACCGTGAGACAAGATACGGACTAGAGTAAGAGTATGAACAAGGTCCAAAAAAAGGACACTTGGTAATATACTAATCTTATTTGTTCATAGATATCCCGTGGGAACGTGGAAATTTATTACCTCTTGGAGGGAATAATTGATAGATAACAAGTGAAGACACCCTATCCAATGTGTAGGAATGATTTATTTTTCAAATTTGATGTTTTTAATGGATTATGGAAGGAGAGTTGTACATTTCTCGGTTGCCACCAAACATCCATAGCCCCAACGAAGATGCATTTGATTCTAATCACAACATTTCTCTATTTATAGTCAAGCATCCATATTCCTAATAGAGATTATTGGAAATACCCCAAGAGAGAGTAATATATCAATTCACTTTTTATTTTAGCATTTTCTTTCAGCTTTTTTCTTTTTCATTTGATTGATTATTTTTCTTTCTGAAAACTTATTTCAGCTCTCTTATTTGACAAGGGGTTAAGAACCACTAGTGGCTTAATGCAAGGAGGTGGAAGTGATTATGATGACAAAATTGGATATTTTCAACAAATATATCCAAAATTTCTTCGTAACAAGTTTTTATATGTGTATTGTGATAGGATCTCTAAGAGGTCAGTCATTCTTTAATTTACCAAGGTGATAAAAGACCAAGTCCAAATAGATACCATAGAGATAACTATTGTAAAATGTGTGTGAATAGGCTACCTAAAATATCACCGAAGGAATGAAAATGGTAGGAACACTTGTAGAAGAAAGAACATCCATGTGTATGCAATACATGATTGCAATGTGTGTTTGTTTACCTTTTATTTTTGAAATGTTTTCTCATTTTTTTATTTTTTTGAAAGGTAGGACTAGCAAGGTATCTTTGTGTGATAAGATCCAACAACAATGTTAGAAATTTACTTAATAAGGAATACTAAGTATGTTTACTTATCAAGAGTCGTATTATCCCCGATCTCAATTATAGTGGTGATCTCATACTCAATAGATGACTGGGTTTTATCATGAAATGTGTATTTTTTTGTGTGGTAGCTTTAGGTCCCTATCCAAAGGTTTCTACACTTTACGTCATACTTGATGGGTAGTGCGTTAAAGTGCATTTTTGAAGTGTGTTTGATTCTAAACTTTAAGTTTGTTTAAATTGTTATGAGTTTTAGAGCTCTTGGAATTATTGATCTAAGCTTTGATGAAGGAACCGTTTTGGTTTCCTATAAGCTAATATGTGACTTGTCTGATCCTGAGAAGTAGGAGAAGAAAGTGGATGAATAAAATTGATGTGAGAAGTGATGGTGGGTTCACCACAATCATTGATAAAAGAACAATGTGATGGATGTGAAGGATACAGTCCCAAGAATTGAATAGGATGGGCTACCAAGAGGTTTTTATAGACTCAAGATAAAGGACTACTAGAATGTGGCCTTAAGATCAAATATGAAATACTACTTGGTGGTGTCCCATATATAGAAGAATATGGGCTAATAGAACATGGCCCAAGAATTGAAGATGAGGGACTTCTAGGATGTGTTGTCGGTATAGATGAAGATGGGCTACCAGGAGGTGAGCCACATATAGATGATGTGGGGCTACTTGGAGGTGGCCCACATATAGAAGAAGACGATGGGCTACCAGGTGGTGACCCAAGGTAAGATTGCGATGGAGGAATCCTGATAGATAAAGAATGATGTGAAGAAAATATAAGATCTTCCTCAATGGTCTTAGGATCTTCCTTAGTATTCTGAAAAAGGAATCAATTTCTTCTTCCCAATACGCAAGTGTATCAAATTCAAGATTAAATCCTTGATTGTAATCCTCTAGGGGAATGCCATCATGTGACCCTAGGAATTTTGTGATCGTCTCCTCATCTTGAGATGAATCGATCGGTAGGATTTCTTTGACCATACAAGGTTGATTGGATGAATTCAACATGGGAATCAAGTTGGATTATTTATTAGAATCACTTTGAATCAAAGATACCTTCGATGGAAGAAGGGGTCGTTGAGGCAACTAAGAAATGGGGTCCTATGAAAATAGGGAGGACCGTGACTTAGGATTCATATTAGAGGAATAATTTGGATTGGAATCTTTAGAAGAGTTAGAAGACTTAGAATCATTAGGATTAGAATATTCGAAAGAGTTAGAAGAATCAGAATCATACCACTTACCATGAGTTGAAGATGGGGGAAGAGGTAAGTGAACGAGTTCTTTAGCGCGAAGAATCAAATGAGGTCTAGTTGTGATAAGCATCCTTTGATGGGAATATTGAAACCTAGGTTCCTTAATGTCATAAGTATGTGGAACTGCATGATAATCCTAAACATGGACATCCGAGGGATATCACATGGGTTATTGTGTTGACATGTTCAACATGTGTATTTACATAACCGATGAGAGCATAAAAATGATTCTCCTCATTAGACACATAATTAACATTCTTTTCCTGATTATGTTTAGGAAAAGTCTTTGTATTGGGGGATTTACTAGGATTGGATGAATCCATCTCCACATTGCCACTTTCGATTAAGTCTTGGATGTAGTGTTGTAACTTCAAACACTTTTCTATTTTGTGACCTTTAATGTGGTGAAATTTGCAATATTCGTTATCTCTAAACCACAATAGTTTAGGCATGTCATCTTCATAAGGCATAGTTTCAGGATATCTAACCATATTAACTGCCTCTAGTTGTTTTAGTATTGACGACATTGAGTTAGATAGAGGACTGAAAGTTTGATGCTTATACTCCATAGGCAGAGCTTCCTTTGCAAGCTTCAAAGGAGTGTTGTTTTCAATGGCTTATATTCGTTTTCCCTTTGAGGTGGGCTATGTGACCTAAAAATGCAATGATTCCTATGAGTAGGATCCATTTGTCAAGAAAAATGAAATGGATGAAAAAAATTTCTATAGGAGGATTAATCACATCGATACCATAGGAGGTGTAAAGGATAATGAGCCATCATGATTAGGATAAGATGTACTAAGTGTAGGATCAAATGAATATGGTATGGTTAGAGGAGCCAAGGACAAAGGTTTTCACTATGGAATACCTCAAATAATAATAAGATGGCACTCATGGATGAACTTAAGGCATAAGTGAATAATAGAATGCGTGGATTTTGCATCCCGTAACAAAGGAAGTCCTAATATCACGTCATAAATCATAATTGTAGATCTACTAGTAAATCAAATAGCAAAAGTAAGAGGCCGAACAGTAATGGGTAGAATAATATGGCCATGAGAAGTGGGATACATGTGTGTCATCTGAGATAAAGGGAAGCCAATTGAATGCAAGAAAGATAATGAGCATGCATTGTGCTTGAATGTAGGATGTACCATAACATTGTTGACAACATGAGGCCTAAAAAACCATCGACATGTAACCTATGGGAAGAGAATGAGGCATGAAAATCATCATCGGTGAAAGTGATAACAAGTGATGGGAGATCATTAAGACTGACAAGGAATCCAAGGTTATGATATAAAGAAGCAGGAGGAGGCACTGCGTGGTAGGTATAATTAGAAGATGACTTAGGGGATGAATTTTCATGCTTAGGTAATGGGTCATTGAATATTTTTAACTTTTTAATTTCTTTAGTAGATTTGGAAATAGAAGTAGTGGATTCAAGTAACTTCATAAAATGAGATCTTGAATAAAATGGTGTATCTTTAATTACATGTTTCTAGAATGGCCATTACATCTATGATAATAAAAATGTGCATGCTCATCAAAATTCTTTCCATGTGTCCTATTAGGATCATACTCAAGAGGAGGTGGAAGAGAAATATGATTACTTTCAAACGAGTTAGGGAAATTTCAAAAATGATTTAACAAAATTTAAATATATGTAAGGACATTTCGATTAGATAAATATTATTCAACCAATATCTAGCTATATAAATACAATAAAAATGATATATAGGGTCTCAAGAATTACTCAACTTTCCTATGTAGTTTCGAAACCGATTATGGGTCAGTGACCGATCTAGAAAGGATAATTCTAGACTGTGTAGGATCTTATTCAAAAATAGAATGTGACAATCAATGACATAAGCACCTAGAAGAGGAAATACTTAGGATCATGCTTGAGAGGAGGTAGAAGAGAAATTATATTGCTTTCAATGAGTTGGGAAAAATTCACCAAATGATTTAACAAAATCTAAATCTATGTAAGGATATTGTTGATGAGATAAATATAACATTATTTAATCAATATCTAGATGTAGAAATATAAGAAAACGTGATAGGTAGGGTTTTTATAATGAATAAGCTCGCCTCTATAGGTATGAACCAATTCAAGGCTGGTGACTGATCTAGAAAGGATAATTATGGACTATGTAAGCTCTCATTTAGAAACTAGAATGTGACTATCTTAGGGATAGAAGCACACGGGATAGGACATGGCCACCTTGGTACTAGCGCCTATTTTGAGTGTTGGTGTCTACGGTATATTTTTATTCTTTTTTTCTTGTGTCACTTATTGTCTCATTGATTTCATTGTAGGTCACGTCAGTTCTCTACACTACTTCTTAGTTTCACTTGTACTATAAAGGAAACCCTAACTATATGCACAACACTCAATTACACATTATATCAATAAAATATGCATATGCTTCAAATTCAATGATCTCGATTGTCACCCCAATGTTATTTTCACCATGCACTACACTACATTATTAGAATCCATGTAGTTCGGTGTGTGTGTGTGTGTGACTACGTGCGTGCATGATTGGAATAGTGTCCCTTGAGCTAGGTTTCCCTAGTGCCGGTGATAGAAAGAATAACATGCTACAACTACTTTGTCCCAATGCAAAATGTGTGTTGTCGAATTGAAATAGCTCCTGTATGTAGTGAATAATTCAGTCCTTTGATGATGTAGTATTGCAAATATTTAGCTCCTTGTGGTAGTAAGTTGTCTTATAAATGATTTCCCCTAATGAGGTTAAATAATTCATATGTGTGTGTGTTATGCCCTTACTCCTATAGCTTATAATGGATATATAGTGTCAAATTTTGGATTATATAATCTTTCTTGTTGTTATATGTTATTCATGTATCCCCGCATATGTTTAGTAGGTCGGCCTTGGTGTTGGCCATAACATAGGATTTGTATATATAGGTGGTAGTGAGGAGTAGTTAGCTGTCATATTGAGTATTCGAGTTTTATTATATGGTTTGTAGGTTTACCCCTCGAATTGGCTAAGCTATTCTAATTACATATTTCTATTATTTATCTACAATCTTGTGTTCTTTGGTGTTTTATTATTACTGATATTTATATTTATACAAGTAATTTCATTACAAGTGGTATCAAAGCCTGATCTCGGCTAGTGTTACGTCAAACCCTAATTTTGAAGGTTCACTATATCTCAAAATTGGTAGTAAATTTTTCTGTAATTTTTTTTTGGTGTGGCAAAATTAGTCAAGTAAGCTCCTCTCCAAATTTCAAACATTTTGGACTTGTTTTGTAAAATTTATAGTGGTTTTATGTTTTTTCATAATTCGGCTACCTAGGGTGCAATTTTTGGAAATTTTCTAAGTTTATTATATTTTCGGAAAGATTTCCAAAAATTAGCTAGGGTTTCTTCTTTATGATTTCCTCTATTCGACCAATAAATTTATGAAACCCCAAACCCTAAATTTTTTCCCTATTCCATCTACCCCAAGTCCCAAACCCTACATCATGATTGGTAGATCAACTCAAGGCCAAGGGAAAGGTCAAACAAATCTAGGAATGACCCAAAATAAGGAAGATATGGATTTAGAATATTCTAGCATAGGAGCATCTGAGGTAGTCATCCAACTTCAAGAAAGGGTAAATTATATGGTAAGGATGACCTAAATAATGAGCTTGTTTGTCGAAAGGTAGCCTTAGCGGTAAACTTCAGACAGATTTTCAATGAATAAAGCAAGAGGTGTTGCTCACTCTTTCAAAAATAAATCCCAATTCCAGTCATATGGGTTCCTCTAGCAATGCTCACATCAGTCCAAATCACTCCAATCAAGGACGATATCCTCACCAATGTGTTAGGAAATAAGGGATAAAATATGTGGAACAATCCCTCACAGAATTGCAATAGTAGAAACTAATAAGCAGAAAAATATTATAGATCTCAAATAAAATTATAGAATAAAATAACACAACACAAAGAGACAATATTTAACGTGGTTCACCCAATTTGGGCTACATCCACCAAGAATCACTTGCTCATATTTTATTACAAGCCACCACTCTCTCAATACAACACCTAGATCTATTTAAAGTTATGCTCAACAAACTCTACAAAATTCACACCCGGATTCAAAACACATTTGCAATGTTACATTGTACCTACCATATGCATAAAACCATATGAGTAAACAAATGCTTAAGCAGTTTTACAAAACCATGGATATTAAAACTATGGGCCAAAACCGTCCCATAAACCTATGGGTCAAAAATCCCGCCCATATGAGAAAAGCACATTTCTGATATATCGGGCACGTTTTAAGGCCAAAAAACAAATTTGGGGGATACGCCCCCAACTCACTTCTGGGGCTCACTTTGAGACCCCGCTCGTGGCTCGGCCCTGACCCCAAACCTCGGTGAGACAACTGTGGAAAGTGTACAGTACTCTTAGTGTACAGTCTTCAACACTTTCTCACATGAAAACAAGCTCCACAACCTAACAATCTCCCACTTGGAGACTAGTTTTCCTTTGAGCAAGCTTCTCAACCCTTCACTAGTTTTCGTGAAGACCAACCAAAGCTGAACATAGCTTCATTTTTTCCCTTGTGACCACCTTAGTCATCATGTTTACAGGATTCTAACTAATATGGATCTTCTACAGCTTCAACTTCTCTTCCTCCAAAGTTATCCTGATGAAATGGTACCTTAACTGTATATGCTTCATCCTAGAGTGGAAAGCAGAGTTCTTAGCTAGGTGTATAACACTCTGACTATCACTATGTAGCTTTCCTTCCTCCTACTTATGCCCTAACTCCTCAATTAATTGTTGTAACCAAATCATTTCTTTGCTTGCCTTTATGGCAACAACATACTTAGCCTTGTGGTCGATAAAGCCAACAACTTCTGTAGTCATGAAATTCGGCTCACTATTGTCCCACCTACGCGTGTAAACATAACTGTCATGCTCCTCCTATTTTCTAGATCTCTAGCCATATCTGAATCTACATAATCACACAAAGTGGTGTCTCGATCCATCAGTATCAAAAACTTTCCTCATGGTCCCTTTCAAATCAAGGATCCACTTTACTACCTACCAGTGATCTCTACCTGGATCACTCATAAATCTACTCACCACTCCCACTGCATGGGAAATATCAGGCCTAGTGCACACCATGGCATACATAAAACTACCAACCGCTGATGAGTAAGGTACCTTGGACATCTGGTTTCTCTCCTCTCTGTCTTGGGACACTTCTCCTTTGATAACTTGAAATGGCTTGCCAAAGGAGTCCCAACTAGTTTAGCATCCTGCATATTAAACCTCTCCAAGACCTTCTTAATGTACTCTTCCTAAGATAAAGTCAGATTTCATTCCTTCCTATCCCGAGATATCCTCATACCAAGGATTTTTTTGGCTTCCCCCAAATCCTTCATAGTAAAGGATTCACTTAGCTACTTCTTGAGTACTTTTATTTCCTGCATGTTTTTACCTACAACCAACATGTCATCCACATACAGACATAGGATAATATAATTTCCATCCTCAAATTTCTTTGTATACACGCAATGGTCAGAATGACATCTAATATAACCTTTCTCCATCATGAAGCTATCAAATTTATTTTACCATTGACATGGAGCTTGTTTTAATCCATACAATCTCTTCTTCATTTTGCACACCATCTCCTCTTTACCTTTGACCTCATAGCCCTCTCGGTTGCTGCATATACGTTCCTCCTCTAAATCACCATGGAGAAATATAGTTTTTACATCAAGTTGCTCTCAGTGCAAGTATTCTACTATAACTATTCCAATAACAGTTCTAATAGAAGTCATTTTTACTATAGGAGAAAAAATATCATCAAAATCTATACCTTTTTCCGTGTAAACCCCTTGACCACCAACCGGGCCTTGTATCTTTTCTTGCCTCCTTCTTCCTCTTTGAATCTAAACACCCACTTGTTTTGTAATGCTCTTTTTCCTTTGGGTAGCTTCACCAAATCCCATGTCTAGTTCTCCATGAGAGCCTAATGCTCCTCATCCATGGCTTGCTCCCACTTCTTCCTAGCATCTACCTACATTGCTTCATCAAAGCTCTCTAGCTCTCCACTATCAATGAGTAATAAATAATAAAGAGAAGGAGAAAAACGTTTAGGTTCTCTTCTTACCCTAGAAGACCTCCTCAATGTAGGAGTTTGGGGTTCCTATTGAGGAGGTTCCTGAACTGATTCATGTCTCACTTTTCCATCTGGAAGATCCTCTACCGCTGCATATTCTTTCTTGGATTCTTCCCTTGCATTTTCCTATTTTCTTGACTACTACTTACACATGACTTTATCATTAAAGACCACATCCCTAGATCGAATGATTTTCTTGTCCTTAATACTCCAACATTTATATCCAAAGTCATCACCACCATAACCAATGAAAGTACATTTTTCTGATTTAGCCTCTAGCTTGGTCCTATCATCCTTGTCTATATGAACAAACACCTCACATCCAAAGAATCTAAGAAATGAATAATCAACTTTCCTACCATACCAAGCCTCCTCGGTATGCCTCCATCCAAGGCACTTGACAGTCCTGTGTTTATCAAGTACACCGCTTCTTCCCAAAAAGAAAGAGGCAGTCCTACATGTAACCTCATGCTCCTAGCACGTTCCATTATTGTTCTGTTCATCCTTTCTGACACCCTATTTTGCTGTGGAGTTCTTGGAACTGTCTTTTTCCTACAGATTCCATTCTTAGAATAGTAATCATCAAATTCATTGTTGTAATACTCCCCTCCATTATCTAACCTGAGACATTTTAGCTTAAGACCTATTTCATTCTCTACCAAGGCTTTTCATTTAACAAAAGTGTCAAATACATCAGATTTTTTCTAATACAATAAACCCAAACTTTCCTTGTTGCATCATCAATACAAGTAACATAATAAATTGAACCCCAAGAGATGATACAGGCCGACCCCACACATCGGGATGTACCAAATCTAACTTACTCTCTTTCTTTGTAGGTCCAACCTTGAGAAACATTACTCTCTTTTGTTTCCCATATATGCATTCCTCACAGAACTCCAAACCTATTTCTATATATCTCGAAAATCCTTCTTTATGATCTCCATGCCCTTATGGCTCATATGACTGAGCCTATAATGCCACAATGTCATATTTACTTCTAAAGCCACAAGATTACAAACATTAGTGCTATAAGTGGTTAAATACAAGTTTTCAACCTTCTTACCTCTTTGCCACCACAAGAGCACCCTTGGTAACATTCCAAGAGTCCGTTGTAAATATCACAAGACAACCATCACTTCCCAACTATCTTGTTGATATCAAATTGTGTCTTAATGTAGGCACATGTCGATATCCTTCAATAGCCAAGTATTCCCATTCTACATCTTAACCTGAACAAAACCTTTTCCAACTATGCTTTGCAGGCTCATCATCACCAAGAAAAACATGCCCAAAATATCCTTGAACATAATCAACAAAATAATGTCTATGTGGAGAAGCATGGAAAGAAGCCCCGAATCTAAAACCCAAGATTCAATAATATTGTGCAAAGAAAGAATCAAAACATCCTGACATACATTACCCATTTGCCACATTTACCTCCTTGTTTTCTTCTTGTTGTTTCTTCTTGTCTCGAAGCTCTCAAGCTCATTCCTTCTTTACATGCCTAGACTTTCCACAATGCCATCATACTATCTTGCTTTTGGATTTTGACCTTGCTCGATCCTTTGATTTTCCATGGCTTCCTCTATTCTTCTGTCTCCCTCTAGTTTCCATTGTCAACACATTCCTGAAGCGAAGATTCACCAAAACTTTTTCTTGCATTTCCTCACTTAGAATCACCCTACAACATCCTTAAACTTCAACTTTGAGTCATCTAGAACTGATTTGCTTACCGCCATTACCAAGCTATTCCAACTCTCACGTAAAGAGCACATAACTAATAAAGCCCTAACTTCTTCATCAAATTCTATTATAACTGAATCTAGCATATTTACAACCATATTAAAATAATTTAGATGATCTCACTTTTGAACCATTCTCGAGACATCTTTATATTAAACAACTTTTTCATTAAAAATATCTTATTATAGGTAGAGATTTTTCATACAACTTCTCTAATGCATACATCGGTTCTTTTGTAGTCTTTTCCTTTGAAACATTAAATAATACCAAAGATGCAAGACATAGCCGGATTGTCCCAAGTTCCTTCCTATCCAAGAAATCACATTCCTCATTCGTCATGCTTGAGGTTTTGTTCACCTTCTCGAGATGGAAAAATATAAATATCCTTCCTCGATAAAGGTAATCTTCCATTTGCATCTTCCAAAGACTGAAATTCTTTACTCAGTTGAATTTACAACCCTAGATATTTCATCATCTATCATAGCTCCCACTCAAGATAAAAATTTCCCTATAATTCAACACTTCGGAAAACCAAACCTCTCTCTGATACCAATTGTTAGGAAATAAGGGATAAAATATGTGGAACAATCCCTCACAAAATCACAACATAGAAACTAATAAGAAAAAATATATTACATATCTCAAATAAATTTTCAAAATAAAATAACACAACACAAAGAGATATTTAACGTGGTTCACCCAATTTGGGATACATCCACCAAGAATCACTTGCTCATATTTTATTACAAGTCACCGATCTCTCAATACAATACCTAGATCTGTTTGGAGCTATGCTAAACAAAATCTCTGAAATTCACACGTGAATTCAAAACACATATGCAATGTTACATTATACCTACCATATGCATAAAATCATATAAATAGACAATCGCTGCTAAGTAGTTTTAAAAAGCGTGTGTATTAAAACCATGGGCCAAAACCGTCCCATAAACCTACACGGTCAAAAAAACCTACCCATATGAGAAAATCATGTTTCCCGATATATGGGGCATGTTTTAAGGCCAATTTTTTTCCAAGGCTGCGCCCCCAACCTCTACTACCGGGGCTACTACCCACGGATCCCTACTGCGGGGCTCGGCCCACCCCAACCCCAATGAGACAATTGTGGAAAGTGTAAAGTACTCTTAGTTTACGGTCTTCAACACTTTCTCACATGAAAACAGTTCCACAACCTAACACAATGGTTAGGCATCATTCCAAAAGTGGAAATGCATAAATTTGATGGAAAGGATCTACTCAATTGGATTACCCAAATGGATAATTTCTTTGATCTTCATCAGATCCCATCGAGAAAAAAGGTGACCATGGCATCCTTATATCTAGAACTTGACCAATTCATCTGGTATCATTGGTTATGTGCTCAAAGGAAGAAGAATGGTCTAAGTGTCACATGGACAATTTTCACTGAAGAGATTCAATTACACTATAGTTCTAGTGTGTCAGAGAATTACTTCATCCAATTAGCAAAGTTACGACAAACAAGTTCAATAAAGGAGTAGAGGATATTATAGAAGAATATATGAATGACTTATTTCTTAGGGGTCTTAAGGACCACATTGAGTATGAGGTGTGCATGTTTATTCTACTCAAGTTTTCTAATTCTATTATCATGGCGTGTAAGGAAGAGGAAAAATTTATTTCTAGTACAAAGTAGACCTTCACTAACATAAAAATTGTAGGACCTTGCCTCTATTGTACCCTCTTCCAGTATGATGACCGAAACCTCGACAAATTGAAGAAAAGAGCAAAAGGGTTATGTTTTAAATATGAAAACAAATATGGATTAGGTCATAAATATTTTGAGAAATTTTTTTACATGAAAGGGATCAGTGATGAGGATGAATATGAGGAAACATCAAGCGAGGAAGTGGAAAAATTATAGGAAGAATATGAAGATACCCAAGCCACTATTTCATGTAATGCTCTATCAGTATTGTAGTCATTTTTATGCCCTCTCAAAGAACAAGGAAATCCCATGTGCGTTGGCCTATCACCCAATGGGCATTGGGTGCTCACCTAAGGCATGCGCGGGTGTCGAGCCCCTCCTTTATGTGAGTTGTGTGAGAATGCATTAGTTATGATAGAAACTTAAGTGAAGAAACTAGAAATGAACCATACATTCATCTTAGAGCTCAAAACGGCTTCTAGACCAATGTGTTCATTCATATAAGAAAAGCATTACATAATATAGATTTGAATCATAACATAAGGGAAATACACAGGGGTTTACACCCACTCATGTGAAATATATATAAAATTGATCCATACAAATGTAAGTGAAAATGGAACCACACATATATTCATATTAAGTATGTTGATAACCACATTACATTAACTAAGGCAATCATAGATCCATATGATAGTGTAGACCAATGTCATGCATCGAACTGGACTTAAGCCCTTCATAGTACAAAGAAAAATACTTAGACCCATCCCCTTGATACAACATACTCCTACAGATCCTCTAAACCCAACCCATGGAGCTCTCACAATATTCCTACATGGCTTCGCCTCTCTTCAATTCTCGATCTCTCCATCTCTCTCTTCTCTTCTACCAAGTGCTCATATATATAGCCTTATCAAGCACCGCCATGCCTTTTTGAAGTTGTAGATTGCTTTCCATGTGTCCAAGTGGTCCTCCATGGGAGCATGCTCCTTTAGATGTGATCTCTCCATCCTTCACCATGATGACCTTCTAGAATCTTCTATCACAAGGTATATTCCTTTTGTGGGCACCAAGTTGCAGTGGCACCTTATCCACTCCACATGCGTAGTCGGGTCATGCTTTCCTCATGTTCTTCCCAATATGCCAAATATGGCTAAGTCCCAAACCCTTTCTCTACCTTGTTTGTGTGTGCCACTGGTTCTTCTAAACCCTCCTAAAACCTTGTCATGTGTTCTTTCTCCTTGCGTGCCCTTATTCAAATAGGCCTTGTGTGCCCACATGCCTTCTTGTACTTAGCTAATATTTTAGGGGCTCAATAGGTAATAACACTCCACAAACCCTTCAGGTTGTGGGTTATCTTAAGAAGAAGAAGGTGATAATATTGATTGATTCGGAGATCACACATAATTTCATCAATCATAAGCTAAAAATAAGGCTAAATTGTTTCATCTACCTAGCACTTGAATTTCATGTAATGGTTATAGATGGTAGCACGGTCCAATATTTAGGTAAATTCCATAAAATAATACTTATGATGGGTGATGACACATTAGAATCTACGATGTTTACTATTCCCATGGGTGGAGATGATATTGTCTTAGGTGTTCAATGGTTCACAACTTTGGGCAACATAGAGCTAAATTTCTAGGAATTTTTTATGCGCTTTCATTCTGAGGGTAACGGTTTGAAATTCGAGGACTACAGGTAAAAAAATCCTTAGGTGGTTAGTTCTCACCAAATGTAGAAGATTCTTAAAAAGGGGGATGAAGGATTTGTAGCATGATTTTCTCTATAGAAGTTCAACCACCAATAATGGTAGTGCATCCTTATCTTAAAAGGTTATTGATCCACATAAAATTGTTTTCAAGGATCATATAGGATTGCCTCTAGAAAGAGATCATGATCATTTCATTCAATTAATTCTAGGAAGCCAAGCTCCTAACACCAGCCTTATAGATACCCATATGTGTAAAAGAGTGGGATCGAGAAGATGGTGGAGGAAATGTTGAAATGGTAATTATTCTTCACCATCAAGTGCTTATTCTTCTCTATTGGTAATGGTGCAATTTGTAAGGATGGAAGATGGTGCATGTGTCTAGACTACAAGAGAACATAATAAGTACACTATCAAAGATAAGTTTCCTATTCATATCATTGATTATTTATTATATGAGTTACATGGTGAAATTTATTGTACAAAACTAGATCTACCTTCTGGGTATCACCAAATTAGAGTAAAGAAATAATATATTCATAAGACAACCTTCTAACTCATCAAGGGCATTATGAATTCCTAGTGATGAATTTTGGTCTTACTAATGCACCATCCACATTTTAGAGTTTGATGAATTCAATATTTAGACCATTCCTATGGAATTTTGTCTTGGTATTTTTTGATGATATCCTCATCTACAAAAATCTTGGGAGAAACATTTACAACATGTCAATACAGTATTGGAAGCCCTAGAGAAACATCAACTATATTTCAAACCTTCGAATTTTTCTTTTGGGGTAAAAGAAGTGGAATACTTGGGCCATATTGTCTTTAATTAAGGTGTTAAGGTGGACTTTCACAAGATCCAAGCCATGGTGGAATGGGAAGTCCCAAGAACCCTCAAGAATTTACGAGGTTTCTTAGGTATCACATGGTACTATTACATATTTGTAAAAAGCTATGGTAGTATAAAACACCACTCACAAAATTATTGAAGAAATACTCCTTTCATTGGAATGAGGAAGATTCTAGGGCATTTAAAAAATTAAAGGTGGCAATGTGCACCACTCTAGTATTGCAACCCTATATTTTTCCAAGACCTTCATAGTTGAATGTGATGCTTTAAGAAATGGGATTGGAGTAGTACTCATGCAAGAAAGACATCCCATAGAATTTGAGAGTTGGAAACTAAAAGGAAAGAATTTGTTGAAGCCCACCTATGAGAAGGAAATGATGGAAATATTACATGTAGTCAAACAATGGAGACCATACTTGATGGGTAGACACTTCAAGGTAAAAACTAATCATGATAGTTTGAAATACTTCTTGGAGCAATGACTATCTTCAAAAGAAAACAAAAATGGGTCACGAAGATGTTGGGGTATGAATTTGAGATTATTTATAAGAAAGGGAAGAATAATGTGGTCGATGATTCTCTATCTAGAAGGGATGATTCCATAGAAGAATTGTAATGGGTCATCTCTATACTAAAGGTAGATTGTGTGGATCAAGAAAGGGAATAATGGAAGAAAGATGCGGAAACACATACTCTCATTCAAAATCTCCAAATAGATTCAACCATATCATAACAATTTATATGGAAGAGGGATACATTGTGGTACAAGGATAGGTTATATTTGTGTAATAACTCTAGACTTAAACACCATGTTATTTAAGAGCACCATTCTTCTCCACTAGGTGGCCATTCATGGTTCTTGAAAACTTATCATTGAGTTACGTAGGATTTATTTTGGGATGGGTTGAAAGCAAATTTTCAAAAACTTGTGACAAAATTTTTGGTGTGTCAACGTAATAAGGAGCGACCATTAAGACACCAAGTCTCCTCCAACTCTTTTCTATTCCTAAATGGCAGATGGGAAGAGGTATCGATGGATTTCATCACATGATGTCAGGACCACTTTAAACACACACATTAAAAACAGTTAAAAAAAATACCAGGGATGATTTTTTTTTACTTATAATGCTACTACACAACACCACATGGCTCTAAGAAGAGAAATTAAACAATGCATAAGACACTGACATAAGTCATCGACTCACATAGACACATGAAAAAAAAAACCACATACATGATAATGCCACAATTTCCCAAATGAACAAAAGCTATCAAAGACCCAACCACTAGAAGAAGGGACCCAATGGATGGATATCCCCAGGACACACATTTCCATAAATACATCTTAGTTATGATTAACAATCCAAGATAATCAATTTGCAAGGATAATTTGTACTTTCTTCACCTAACACTTAAAAATTCATTTCACATACAACTTAAATTTCGACCGTTTAGGTTAGCTTTTTATCCCTTATGAAAATCTCCATGATTAACATAAGTACTTGCCGTATTTCAAAAGCATACAAGTCCCCCATTCTCTCTTTCTTAGGATAATAGTATGCTTTTCAAATATTTATCCAATGTTTAAATTTTTATCCTTACTACAAAAGAAAATATGACGCGATGTTGAGCAAGACATCTTAGGAAAAAGGGGGATTTAGGTTCATGATACCTTTTCCCCATGACAATCTTTAATAACGGAAAACTTATTTCCCTACCGTAGTTAATATAATTCAAACTTTTTTGAATCCATTCAAAATTTCCACACCAAGATATTTTATTTAGATTTATATATATAAATATATACATACTTCATTTTCTTAAAAATTGTTCCCACCAAGGATATTCATAATCTTTATAACACATGAAAATGTTTAATTGAGTTATAAGGACTCAGAGTGTCCTTGGTCCTAATAAAAAAATCATTTTACACTTTAATTATTGCAATATGGTTTCATTATTAGCATTGTTTTAAAATGAAAAGATCTACAGAAGTATTTGCCTAACATCCTAAAGAAGTATAAGATTGGAAACATTATAAGCTACTCATGAACCATAAGTGATTTGTGTTCAAGGTAAGATCCCAATTATCAACATTTTCGATCCCACATGTGAAATTGTCTTTTATTCTTAATGTAAAAAGGGCATAACTCAAGCACACCTGCAAACCTCTAAATTACATAATGAACTAGCTCCAAAACTCTTACACGGATTGTTAATCTTCCGAAGTCCATGGAACATAATTTCTTGTTCAAGACATGGTGACTTAAAGGTTAAGAGTTGATCCAGTCCATCTCCTTACCACAATAATGATATGATGCAATGACCTATGCTCCTTATCATACATTAAACAAATAGGGTGGTCTAAACATAATATATAGTATATGAACATTCGCACATTCACAATATTGGGATGAGAACCAGATAGGGAGATACATACAATATTCGGTTTTGTGGCAATTTCTCTTTCATTAAGGGCTTAAGATGGGTACAACTTGGGTAACCCAAAACAACAATATTATTACTTGTACATAACCCTGCTAATATTTATACTCATATAAATTCTCTGGTAAAAAGGATTCTATTTTTCATTAACTAGGTCCATCATGGAATCTTGAACTATATTTATTTTTATCAACCAAACAATTTCATAATAGCTAACTCATTGTTTGAAATAGAATGATATATATTAGTATAATCACATTTATACTTCAATTTCTACCTTAGCATAGACTTTACAACAATCATAATATCACCTACTTTATATGTTATCATTATGTACATTATTGCATTTAACGGAAGAACGTCTCAAACATCTCCTCATATAAAAATGGATCATGTCCTTAATTTCATGCTCAAATATGAATTAAACAAGTCTTACATTGTCAATACAATTTCCAAGTATCAAAAGGTGGTTGTTATGTAAACAAAGTCCTCTTTCTTTTTACAATAATCTTCCTAGAGTACAAAAAAACTAAAATTATATATTTCCTTAGATCAATCAAAGTTACAATATTTTCATCCATGAAGTTTGTCGACAATTCAAATTCAAGGCTCACTGATCTTGCCACCTGCATGATTAGAACATGGTCAGTTTCACGGAAACTGACATGAATCTCCATCTCTTATTCTTATTGCATTGACTAGGAGCAAGAGATATTTTTCAATTTACTATTCTTCCTGTCAAAAATTTTATGTTCACATTACTATCGTAATCAAATGCATAACTCTTAACATGTTATAACAACCAAATGAATAGTGATCAACATAGCTCAATTTACTTCCCAAACAAGTAAAGACATTTTTTTCTACAACATCATTTAAGTTCATAACATTCATTATGCTATAGTAGTCAATGAAGAGCATTAATAACAATTAATTTATCAACTAAGACAACTCAAATTACCCTCCAAATAAAAAAACATCTTTAATCTTCCATGAGCATCTATCCATACCTGGAACCGTATAAACTATAATACTATTGAACTTATTTCCTTCTCATAAATGTAAGTACATAGTCAATATTTAAGATATACAAGTAATAAGAATATATATATATATTCTCAGTGAGAAAGCAACTCGCACACATCTCAACAATTTTAACCTCTTTGAGATTCTAAATGATGAAGGTAGTCAATAGTATATCAACATTCACTCGACATTAGGGGATATAGATGGTTACGGTCATGTGAAGACCATTAATCAATATAACATGAAAAAAGCTGTTAAATTCTAATGACTTGGGACCTTCCTCGTAGATTTCATACAAGACACGAAATTGGCAAGGTGTAAGACACCTTTTTATGTGATTTTAACCGTATATCACAAATGCAAATATACCAAAGTCATAGACAATGTAAGGTTTAAATATATTATATAAAACATAATACCTCGTTTATAGATATAAGATATGGTTATATATATCGAACATATTTTATTATATATATATATATTCTTAAAAATTTGCACCCCCACAAAAGAGCTAAGTTGTCCATGAATTTTATTTAACAGCATGAACAATTGAAATTCCAGGTCTGAATTCATATAACATTTCCCTTCATCAATTCCTTAAAGCTATCAGATCATCTCATTCCTCGTATGATAAAAGATTTGACATAATTACTTTCTCGAGGTGCACATTTCTACAATTAACATATCACAACTTGTGTTTAATTAAAACATTTAAGATGTGAGTAACAACAACGATGACCTTCATGATTCATAATTGTACAAACATAGATAATTAAGGAGTTCAAAATTAACAGGCAAGATGCTTTTTTTTTCCAACCTAGTTTACATCATATGCAATTTTGTCTATGCCTTAAAATCAGGCAATATTTAATACAAACTCACTCTCCAACAAGGTTTAGTGACTTAGATGTCACGAGATCAATCCCAGAATTATCATATTGACCGTACAACACCCAGTAAGGGCTACACACCCACGATACATCTATTTATTATACAGGATCGACTTAGGAATCTTACTTTCATTAGACCAGTTCTTGCTCTGCATCAACATGGGTTCCTAGCATGGCAGAAAATATTTGCGTCCTAATTTCAATGCTCAAGTGTTTTTTTTTTTCATTATTTAGAGCAGCATTTAATAAAAATGAGACTGCCCAGAAAGGGTAAAATTTTGACCCATAACCAAAACTCATTTTGTTAATAGATTTCCCTCTAAAGCCAACGTACATGATCAAGTTTTGAGTGAGAAGCCAATGGCACACCATAATTAGATTATATAACCAAACACCCAATTATAGGCATTACCTAGATCAATATTCATGCATTTTCCAGATAAGATTGAAGACATACATTTAAAAGGTAACAAATGAAAGCGTACATTATTTTGAGTGAAATAATGCTGAAAATGCAGCGAGAAAAAATTCTCGAGTGCTAAGGATACACCACATAAATATCGATTTATAGGATGCTCAGAAAAAGGGTAAAACAACTCTATTCTTACTTTTAGTCAAAAGGATTGTCAGAAGAAACATAATTTCTTTTATCAGTGAATTCACCCGAAAACTATTCTATTCATTCATATTGAATAAGCAAGATAGAGAAGGGCTCAAACATGCATTTAAATGTCTCTAATTTCAACATAATAGTAACTTGCATAATGGTTCTTGCTACAAATGAATACAAACAGAGTAAAAGGTGGAGATCCATGCCTAGAAATTTGTTTGAGAACCCTCTGCTACTCTCTCTTCAAATATTTTGCAAAACAGCTTCCAAGTTAAGTAAAACCAAACAAAATACGAACACATAAATGAAAATGACAAAGAAAAACACTCCACATAAAATGCAGGTTAATGGAGTCACTATCCAAATTCCAAGGCCATTAAAGAATTTAATGCTTCATTTATTCTTCCACCACCCATTCTCCCTCTAAGTTGGTGCCTTGTAAAACAAGGCATGATTAAATTCATAGAAAAATTCTATCCCATCATTCCACATCTCCATCTAATATTAATCCACATTTTATTAAATTTCACCAAACCACTCTGCCAACTCCTTTAAATGCCCCATCTAATTACTTTATTATTTTGTTCTATTTTATTTTATTTTTCCCCTTTTTTTTTTTGAAAATATTATGGATCATCTTTATTTTACATTCATTTAGTTTACTCCATTTATCTTTAAAATATTTTATTATATTCAAACATTATTATGACTATCATTATTATTATCATGTTATATTCAAATAGTATCGTACTTTATATAATTTACATATTATGAACAAGTATAATAATGTTACTAAGATTACTATCCAACCAAACCAGATACGGGAGATAAATTTCCTTAATTCATAGATGACATTCGACACCCAGATAGGTATCGTTTTCCTTGCGTAGGTTGTGCCAACAACCGAGGTCTAACTTGTGCCTTGAAATGATATAGAGTCATCTCATAAGATTTACATAAAATACGAGACTAGCTCAGGTCCCCTGCAACGTGTTCGAGGCAAAGGTGAACTATGTTCTCAAGTATAATAATGGCTAGGTGCGAAGTTGGTACCTGCACCTCGATGATTGGGAGAAAGGGAGCATGGCATTACATTCTCCTCCCCTTAATAAAGCATCGTCCTTGATGCGACATGATTAAAAAGAAAGCAAAAGAGGATAAGCAACAAATGACAGATAAAGACAAGGATTCTTCCAACGGTAAAAAAATTATGTTTTTAAAGCATGACCATAGGGTAGACTTATAAAATTTGACAGATTATTTAACTTTCATTTTTCTATGAAGATTGACAGTTCTTTCTTACTTCATTATTTAATTAATCTCTTTTTGTTTACATTATTATTAAACCCAAGTCCCAAGATTTTTGTTGAAGGATTCTAGTTTACTTATTTTTGTGGGTGCCCAACATGAACAACTACCACAATACTATACTAGGGTCATACACAACACTAATGGTTTACAGGAAAATTTCACATATTTTCACGACTATAATACACCACAAGAGCTTAACCAAACCATGGAAGAGAACATACACGGTCCACATAACATAGTACTTATCACAAATCTATGACCGACATATAATATTCAAACAAAAGTGTACAACAACCAAAAATTCCCATGATTTCACAGATGAAGATTTCACATAACTCGTAACAATAGCTACATGTACATGAGGTCCACAAGAGCATCAATTCCATATCCACAACATCACAAAACATATCCAACTGACATGAGTAACACATACATCATAACACCATAAACAAAACATCATAACACATTATCATACCTCTTGAATCATCACCACACATACACACAATTTCTTATGCCTCCCTCAAACCCTTATGCCTCCCCTCAAGCTTCCTCCACAATAAAATTTATGCCATTGGCATTCCCTTATGCCCCCCTAAGGAGGCCGGTTGTCCCCATGGCCCAAGACACATAGGGTTTGGACACTCCTAACCCAAGTGACATAATAATGCATGGTTCAACAACCCGCTAGTTATCTGTAACTCCTTGGGGCATACCCCCATACAACGAAGTGGGTCCATAGGTCCAACCATTCCATGGTGCATCCCATGACCCTATTCCACACATCACGACAATATAACTAGCATAACAATGCGATTCAAATGCCAAGTGGCAAAGTACAATCCTTGGGCAAGGCGGTAAAATCTTTAAATTCAAAATAAGATCCAAAACCAAGAAAAAAAAATGGTCAAATAGCCATAGTTAGTGTCAAAATCCATATGTTAATGCCACAAACCAAGGAAATGCCCAAAATTATAAAGCATGGAAATCAAGAAAAACTGTTGGTCCTTACAAAATAAAGTAAAAATCTCAATTTACAAATACAATATACTTATAATAATGTCACATTACGATAATTGTGTGGCCTTATCTGCCACCAAGGGGTACTCAACAAGTTCTAGACTCAAACATCAAGCCTCAGCTCGTAAAATATATATATATATATATATATCAATAATACAACTATCATCATCTCAATCTGAATCATCCCGCCACCACTTCGACAAGGCTAAACACAATCATGGTTACACTTAGGTTGCATACATACAACCACATAGGGAGAGAGGAAAGAATCGAGAGGTTGTTATCTACTAAACTAAATTTCAGCTAGAGTTATTGGCCCATGGTACACCATTCCACACTCTCAACATAAACTTCTACCGATTTCCCTGTGGTCGGTTAGTATAAGGTTCACAACATAACATGTAACTACATCACTAACAAAATGGTGGTACACACATAACTACCATAACATCTTACGTATGGTATATATACAGGGTAGATCACAATCATACATTCACCGGGTGCATTACATCACTTTACCACATTATGCACCCAAAGTGCAATCACTATACAATAGGGTTCATACACTCACCGTATGACCCTAAATCACGACATGAATCATTACATATTACACAAATCATACATATGATGAACATAGTAACATCACAACATAACATTCATTTGCTACATAACAAGGTGATACACACATTTCTTCAAAACATGGTAAAACATCATGATACAACTCAATTCACTTTACATCAATCCAGTCATACAACATATCAACACACCTACATATCACAATATGCCACAATGCTCCAACACTTCGTCATCCACATTAGAATTATTTCCACACATCACCGGTAGTAATTCACATGTGAACTCTTCATAGAATCCACAAGAAGGAGAGAGAACACTCCCATCCCCATCACATCAACATGATAACAAATACGCACTAAGTGACATACACATCATGTGCATTCACAATATCACCATTACGACATAGTTCACATCATGCTTATATCACATTACTCTTCCAATATCAACCACAATCATGCAACACCATCATCATCATGTAACACCATCATGTAACACCATCACCACTCTAATCTGGCCTAGAGGTTTGAGAGCATGAACCTCTACTCTGATACCAAGTGTCGTGCCAAATTTTAACACACACATTAACAATAATAGTAAAAATACTAGGATGAATTTTTTTGACTTATAATACTACTACACAACACAACAAGGCTCTAAGAAGAGAAATTAAATAATGCATAAGACACCGACATAAGTCATCGACTCACATAGACACATGAAAAAAAAACCAAATACATGATAATGCCACAATTTCCCAAATGAACGAAAGCTAGCAAAGACCCAACCACCAGAAGAAGGGACCCAAGGGATGGATATCCCCCACACACACATTTCCATAAATACATCTTAGTTATGATTAAAAATCCAAGATAATCACTCTGCAAGGATAATTTGTACTTTCTTCACCTAACAGTTCAAAATTCATTTCACATACAACTTACATTTCGACCGTTTAGGTTAGCTTTTTATCCCTTATGACAATCTCCGTGATTAACATAAGTACTTGCCATATTTCAAAAAGCATACAAGTCCCCCATTCTCTCTTTCTTAGGATAATATTATGCTTTTCAAATATTTATCCAATGTTTAAATTTTTATCCTTGCTACAAAATTAAATATGACATGATGTCGAGCAAGACATCTTAGGAAAAAGGGGGATTTAGGTTCATGATACCTTTTCCCCACGACAATCTTCAATAACGGAAAACTTATTTCCCTACCATAGTTAATATAATTCAAACTCTTATTGAATCCATTCAAAATTTCCACACCAAGAAATTTTATTTAGATTTATATATATAAATATATGCATACTTCATTTTCTCGAAAATTGTTCCCACCAAGGGATATTCATAATCTTTATAACACATGAAATTGTTTAATTGAGTTATAAGGACTCCAGGAGTGTCCTTGGTCCTAATAAAAAAAATCATTTTACTCTTTAATGATTGCAATATGGTTTCATTATTAGCATTGTTTTAAAATGAAAGGAGCTACAAGTATTTGCCTAACATCCTGAAGAAGTATAAGATTGGAAACATTATAAGCTACTCATGAACCATAAGTGATTTGTGTTCAAGGTAAGATCCCAATTATCAGCATTTTCGATCCCACATGTGCAATTGTCTTTTATTCTTAATGCCGTAAAAAGGGCATAACTCAAACACACCTGCAGACCTCTAAATTACATAATGAACTAGCTCTAAAACTCTTACATGGGTTGTTAATCTCCCGAAATCCATGCAACATAATTTCTTGTTCAGGACTTGGTGACTTAAAGGTTAAGAGTTGATTCAGTCCATCTCCTTACCACAATAATGATATGATGCAATGACCTATGCTCCTTATCATACATTAAACAAATAGGGTGGTCTAAACATAATATATTGTAAAGCAACATTTGCACATTCACAAGATTGGGATGAGAACTAGATAGGGAGATACATACAATATTCAGTTTTGTGACAAGTTCTCTTTCGTTAAGGGCTTAAGATGGGTACAACTTGGGTAACCCAAAACAACAATATTATTACTTGTACATAACCCTGCTAATATTTATACTCATATAAATTCTCTGATAAAAGGATTCTATTTTTCACTAACTAGGTCCATCATGGAATCTTGCAACTATATTTATTTTTATCAACCAAACAATTTCATAATAGCTAACTCATTGTTTGAAATAGAATGATATATATTAGTATAATCACATTTATACTTCAATTTCTACCTTAGCATATACTTTACAACAATCATAATATCACCTACTTTATATGTTATCACTATGTACATTATTGAATTTAATGACAGAACGTCTCAAACATCTCCTCATATAAAAATGGATCATGTCCTTAATTTCAAGCTCAAAAATGAATTTAACAAGTCTTACATTGTCAATACAATTTCCAAGTATCAAAAGGTGGTTGTTATGTAAAGAAAGCCCCTTTTTTACAATAATCTTCCTAGAGTACAAAAGAAACTAAAAATTATATCTTTCCTTAGATCAATTAAAGTTACAATATTTTCATTCATGAAGTTTGTACGACAATTCAAATTCAAGGCTCGCTGATCTTGCCACCTGCATGATTAGAACATGATTAGAACATGGTCGCCTTCACGTTAATCGACATGAATCTCCATCTCTTATTCTTATTGCATTGACTAGGAGCAAGAGATATTTTGCAAGTTACTATTCTTCCTATGAAAAATTTTACGTTCACATTACTATCGTAATCAAATGCATAACTCTTAACATGTTATAATAGCCAAATGAATAGTGATCAACATAGCTCAATTTACTTCCCAAACAAGTAAAGACATCTTTTTTTTACAACATCATTCAAGTTCATAACATTCATTATGCTACAATAGTCAATGAAGAGCATTAATAACAAATAATTTATCAACTAAGACAACTCAAATTACCTTCCAAATTAAAAAAACATCTTTAATCTTCCATGAACATCTATCCATACACTGAACCGTATAAATTATAATACTATTGAACTTATTTCCTTCTCATAAATGTAAGTACATAGTCAAGATTTAAGATATATAGGTAATAAGAATATATATATATATATATATATATATATATATATATATATATATATATATATATATATATATATATATTCTTAGTGAGAAAGCAACTTGCACACATCTCAACAATTTTAACCTCTCCGAGATTCTAAATGATGAAGGTAGTCAATAGTATATCAACATTCACTCAAAATTACAAGGGATATAGATGGTTACGGTCATGTGAAGACCATTAATCAGTATAACATGTAAAAATCATTAAATTCTAATGACTTAGGACCTTCCTCGTAGATTTCATATAGGACACGAAATTCAGAGCGTGTAAGCCATCTTTTTTTTTGTGATTTTAACCGTATATCACAAATGCAAATATACCAAAATCGTAGACAATGAAAGGTTTAAATATATTATATAAAAACATAATACCTGTTTATAGATATAAGATCAGGTTATATATATCAGAACATATTTTATTATATATATATAAATTCTTAAAAATTTACAGCCACCCGAAAGAGCTAAGTTGTCCATGAATTTTATTTAATAGGCACAAACAATTGATATTCCAGTTCTGAATTCATATAACATTTCCCTTCATCAATTCCTTGAAGCTATCATACCATCCCATTCTTTGTATGATAAAGGATTTGACATAATTACTTTCTCGAGGCACACATTTCTACAATTAACATATCACAACTTGTGTTTAATTAAAACATTTAAAATGTGAGTAACAACAACGATGACCTTCATGATTCATAATTGTACAAACATAGATAATTAAGGAGTTCAAAATTAACAGTAAGATGCCTTTTTTTCCAACCTAGTTTACATCATATGCATTTTTGTCTATGCCTTAAAATAAGGCAATATTTAATACAAACTCACTCTCCAACAAGGTTTAGTGACTTAGATGTCACGAGATCAATCCTGCAATTATCATATTGACCGTACAACACGAGTAAGGGCTACACACCCACGATACATCTATTTATTATACAGATCGACTTAGGAATCTTACTTTCATTAGACCGATTCTTGCTCTGCAGTCAACATGGGTTCCTAGATGGCGAAAAAAATATGTGCATCCTAATTTCAATGCTCGATGTTTTTTTTTTATTATTATTTAGAGCAGCATTTAATAAAAATGAGATTGCCCAGAAAGGGTAAAATTTTGACCCATAACCAAAACTCATTTTGTTAATAGATTTTCCCTCTAAAGCTAGCGTACATGGTCAAGTTTTGAGTGAGAAGCCAATGGCGCACCATCATTAGATTATATAACCAAACACCCAATTATAGGCATTACCCAGATCAATATTCATGCATTTTCCAGATAAGATTGAAGACATACATTTAAGAGGTAACAAACAGAAGCGATACAATTATTCTGAGTGAAATAATCATGAAAATGCAGGTAGTAAAACATTCTCAGAGTGCTAAGGATACACCACATAAATATCGATTTATAGGATGCTCGAAAAAGGGTAAAACAACTCTATTCTTACTTTTAGTCAGAAGGATTGTCAGAAGAAACATAATTTCTTTTATCAGTGAATTCACCCGGAAACTATTCTATTCATTCGTATTGAATAAGCAAGATAGAGAAGGGCTCAAACATGCATTTAAATGTCTCTAATTCCAACATAATAGTAAACTGCATAATGGTGCTTGCTACAAATGAATACAAACAGAGTAAAATGTGGAGATCCATGCCTGGAAATTTGTTTGAGAACCCTCTCGCTACTCTCTCTTGAAATCTTTTGCAAAACAACTTCCAAGTTAAGCAGAACCAAACAAAATACGAACCCATAAATTAAAATAAAAAGAGAAACACTCCACCTAAAATGTGGGTTAATGGAGTCACTATCCAAATTCCAAGGCCATTAAAGAATTTAATGCATCATTTATTCTTCCACCTCCCATTCTCCTCTAAGTCAAAAGCCGTGTAAAACAAGGCATGATTAAATTCATAGAAAAATTCTATCCCATCATTCCACGTCTCCATCTAATATAATCCACATTTTATTAAATTTCACTAAACCACTCTGCCAACAACTTTAAATGCCCCCGTCTAATTACTTTATTATTTTGTTCTATTTTATTTAATTTTTTCCCCCTTTTTTTTTGTTGAAAATATTATGGATCATCTTTATTTTACATTCATTTAGTTTACTCCATTTATCTTTAAAATATTTTTATTATATTCAAACATTATTACGTAACTATCATTATTATTATCATGTTATATTTAAACGGTATCATACTTTATATAATTTACATATTATGAACATGTATAATAATGTTACTAAGATTACTATCTAACTAAACCCGATACACGGAGATAACTTTCCTTAATTCAAAACCGCATGAAGCAATAGGTTGATCAACATCGTAGTGAGAAACACTTTGAAGAGGGTGAATTTTTTTTTGTACGGTTGTAACCATATAAGAATTTATCACTAAAAAAAAAAAAAAAGGATAATAAGCTTGGTCCTAAATACTATGGTCCTTACTGAGTGTTGCAGAAAATTGGTAGTGTGGCATATAAGTTGGAGCTCCCTCCAGGAAGTAAAATACATCTAGTATTCCATGTTTCTTGCTTGAAGAAAGTTATTGGGCAACACATTTCCACCTAGTTAGTGCTTCCTGAACTGGATGAGGAAGGAAGGATCGTATTGGAACTTAAAGGTATTATTTAGACACGCACCAAAATATTGAGGACTAGAGTCATTACTGAGTACCTGATCAAGTGGAAGAATATGAATATTGAGGATGCATCATGGGAGGATGAAGCATTTATGCAACAACATCCGGGCTTCCCAACATTGGGGACGATGTTTCTTTGAATGGAAGGGACATGTTATGCCCGTAGTCCTATATCTTATATTGATATGTAGTGCTAACTCAGGCTTACATAATCTCTCTTCTTGTCATATGTTATTCATTTATGCTTTCATTTGTTTAGTAGGTCGGTCTTGATGTTGGCCACAACATAGGATTGGTATATATAGGTAGTATTGAGGAGTATTTAGTCGTCATATTGATCATTTGAGTCTTATTGTATGGTTTGGAGGTTTCCCCCTCGAAGTGGCTAAGTTATTTTACTTGCATATTGACATCATTTATCTACAATATTATGCTCTTTGGTGTTCTATTGTTGCTGATATTTAGATTTATACAAGTAATTTCATTACAATGTGTGTGTGTGTGTGTGTGTGTGTGTGTGTGTGTGTGTGTGTGTGTGTGTGTGTGTGTGTGTGTGTTTTACATATATGTGTGTGTGTCTATATATGTACACACACACACACACACACATGATACCTTCACTCAAGGTTTGTCATTAACAATATAAAAACCAACTAAGGGTGATAAAAAAGACAAGAAAGAAGTAACATTCAAAAAGTTGGCAAAAGAGAGGAAAAGCACAAAAGTGCCCATGGGACAACAACGTCTCAAGGCTTCTCTCCTAATGGGAGGTTTTATACAAGGTGCCTAAAAGGATAAACAATAAAATCATAACATGTTAGGATGTCATTGGTATGTAAAGTTGTTAGTTGTAAATTTAAAAAAGCTCAATAAAGATTAAAAGGATAAAAGCAAATGTCAAAGCAAATTAAAGGGTTGTTAATGAGTAATTCTCTTGCTTAGAGTCGAGCATATAAATGACATATTTAGAGGTTAGATATAAATAGTAAGTGTGTGATCTAGTGACTAGAGAAAAACTCATATCGATCCTTATTTATTTGATTTAATGTGTAAACATTAATTGATAAAAGATTGATACCAAATATAAACAAATACGAATGACAAAATTATACATATTTGCATAAAAATATTATCAAGCAATAAGAATTGATGACATGTGGTTTTAGAAGAATATATAATTACAATAAATTTACAAACAACCATCAGAAAAAGACAATGTAAAGTAGGTCTAGACATTGAGTTAAAGAAGCCCTAGAAAAATTAGTGCAAACAAAGAACCTTTTTGATAAACATTACATTAACCTCCATATTTTTAGTGGACAATTTTTGGGATTATTATCTATGTCAAATTTATTTTGACAATTATGTTTTTCAGTTTCAAGTCTCTTAAAATCATGCTTTCTTTTCCAACATTTTTATGGAAACCTTTGGAAAATTGATGTCGCTTCTTAGATCCCTAATAGAACATCATAGAAGATGAGGATGTTTGGGGGAGCTATGTTATTCCTATTTTAATATGAAGCATCTTGATTTGACCATTTTTGAAATGAGTACACAATATAAAATGCAAGTTCAATAGGTATTCTAGTGTCATGCAAGGACACAAACTTTTCAATGATCTAATAAATGGTTAATTCTAGACATAAAAATGGTAGATGCTTTCAAATTTGTTTAAATATATGAAATTACTTTCGGTATGAGGATGCTCAGATCGCTCATCCTTTTTATCTCTCAAATTCATTGTCTTAAATCGTACATCAAAACACGTATGTATTTGTAGATTTTTTGAATTCAAATTAGCACTATATTAATATGTCACCAACATAAAATGAACAAACAAAACGAGTAAGAAATCTAAAACCTTGAATGACCAAAATATAGGAAAAAGGACTAAACAAAAAAAAGACAAATAAAAAAGAAAAAAAGAAAAAGAAAAATGGAAGAATATAAAAGATGAAAACAATGAAGATATAAATGCAAATAATAATAATAAAAACTAACAATAATGTTAAACATTAAAACAAATATGTATATAAAAATCAATGTGAACCAAAGATTGAAGACACACTTTATAAAGAATGCATTTTTACTACCTACTAAAGAATCGCATGTGTACAATGCAATGTGAACGCTTGAACGGTATATATTATTTCATTTAGAGGGATAGTTATTACTTTTGTAGTTGTTGCTAAGGGGTGTGATTGAATTCATAATCAGTAGAAATATAGATGGGCTACTTAATTTTATGGTTGTTTCGCATTTCAAACTTGTTAAAAATTTGTACATGACTATATTTGATACCGTTTTCAATAGTTAATTTATTTTATAGTTGATGTTATATGTATTTAATTTGGGTTTATTGTGTTAGTTGTGCATCGGTTGTTCAGTTGGTGTTTTGTTGGTGGCAGTACACGATGTATGAATATAATAGATATACATGATGCATGAATGAATATATTTCAATATTGGGTTGGAGGCCATCATGAAGGAGAGCATTAAAACTGTGGATGATTTTGTCTATAAGATCATTCAAATTAGAAGGCAAAAGATTTCTGCTCAAAACAACAATGTAAGGAAATACTCACATCAACCATAATGGCTATTGAGAACTCTGCATAAATAATAAGTTAGCCCTTTTCATCATTACTTATAACCACGTTGTTTTTCACTTCACTGGCTTTGAAATTGTTTACAAGAAAAAAACAGATATATTGTCTCGCTTCATTGGTTTAAGTGAAAAGGAGCCAGAAAAGTTATATGACAAGTATCTACGAGATATATTGTTGAATTTCATGATTGCTGGAAGGGACACAACTGCAGGTACTCTATCTTGGTTCTTTTTTCTGCTCTGCAAGAATCCAGGTGTTGAAATTCATGATGACAACTCCTGCACACACGTGGTAAATTGAGATGGCACCCATGGAACCATTGCAAGACGAATATCTACAAGTTTTGTCTCTGAGCTGTACAAACCATGCCATGAAACCCTAAAAAATAACCAAAACCCTAACACACATTTTAAAAGAAAAGACTTACCAGGCGAAATCTTTTTGAAGATGCCAAGAAATCGCCATAGGAATACTCTGCTTCAATGTTAGCTACTTCCTTCCTGTTCAGATGATTCACCATTTCTACCCTGAAAACAATATATGGAGAACACTCATGAAAAACCTATACGAAAGTTTTAAGGATTCCGAGTGGACTGAATTAATAAGAAAAAAATCTGGGTTGTTAAAGGAAAGAGGGGTTTCATCAATAAAAGTCACCAAAATCTCAAATAAAAAGAATAAAAAGAATCATGGGTGAAAAAAATCAAACTGTTTTGAACAAAGTCTGCATCATATATGAATTTGAAACCTGCAACCCTCTGACTAAGTGGTTCAAAGCAAAGGGAAAATAAAAATAGATGGATTCAACCACTAAAATCAGGGAAAACTGTAAAAATAAATGCAACAACACAATCTAGAGAAAAGATTTGAAAAGGGTTCAAATCATCAAGATGTTGGGTGGTCTGTACGGGGATTTGTCCCCAGCCCTCTTTGGTCTCCATGAAAAGGGTTCAAATCATGAAGACGTTGTCAATGCTACTGTCGTCTCCAACGCCACCAGTTCAATGTGATCGAGCAACAAAACTAAAAACAAATTTAATCGCGTGAAAAAATGTCCAAAAAACTGTCAAGACCTCTGATCTGTTTGCATGCTTTCATGGAAAGCAAAAGCAGCAGCAAAGCGAAATAAACATTAACATAAATATGTATATAAAATCAATGTGAACCAGTATTGAAGACACACTTTATAAAGAATGCATTTTTACTACCTGTAACTAATCCTCTACCGAAATCGTACGCAACAACATAATATCGGTAAGTGGATACGAAAAGATGTTTAAAAAACTCAAAAACAATAAAAATTTATGAGTGTTTGACTGAGATAGCATCTTGACCATTTGAATAACAAAAGTCGTTAGGCACGCACGCAAATTAAACATGAAAAACGAAAATGAAGAGGAAAAGGTGCGATAAAATAGTTGGTTGCATTCTGCTGGCACTGCCACTGCCACTGCCACTGCTCTCTGCTCATTCATTTGTTTATATTAAAAACGAAAATAAAGGCGTGCCATGCCCATGCCAATGCCCAATGCCAATGCCATCATCACCGGCAATTACTATTTTCCTTTGAAATGGAGCCCCACACTCTCAATAATACCTCGGATTCCAAATTTGATGAACCAGCCAGCAATTTTTCAATAAGTCAGATTCCTTTGTTTAATATTGGTGTTGTTCCAGAGCACGATGCTCTCATGGAGGAGCATGGCCCGTCCTTATCAGATCTCGAGTTTGAAGATGCATGGCCCTGCTTTTCTACGGATAATTACTTGCCACCAAAACAGACAACTCCTCCTCACAAATCCTCTAAAATCAAAGGGGATTCATATTCCGAGGACGACGGGTCGGTTAAATCCACTCAATACGGCCGCTCCTCCGACAAGAGGACGTTGATTTCTGAAAGAAAACGACGCGGCCGTCTGAACCAGAGGCTTTATACCTTACGCTCGCTTGTTCCAAAAATTAGCAAGGTATTTTAAAAAAAAATTAAATGTTGTGATTTTTGAGTAGTTTGGAGTCGAAAGTTGTTCATTTTGAATTTGGGGATTTTGAAACTTTTTTTTTTTTGTTTTGTTTATAATATATATAGATGGATAAGGCATCCATTGTTGGGGACGCAATCAGCTACGTACAGGAGTTGCAGAAACAGGTGAAGGACGTTCAGGGCGAAATCGCCCAACTCGAACTCGAATGTAACATGAACCATCGCGAGTCTTCAGTTGAAATGTTGTCAAACGGAAATAGCCTCTCTCAATTCAACGAAATCAACAAACCAGCTCGGAAAATTGTTCTCGATGTAAAGCTCTCCGTTGATTTTAGTGTTTTTTCTAATCGGATAGGAAGTCCCCTAATTTTGAATGTAAAAATCCCTATTACCTGCTCATCGTTTAGTTTGGTGTAATTGCAGGTGGATGTTTCCGAGATGGAGGAAGGGACGTTTCAGATACGTATACAGTGCAAGAAAGGTCCAGGCGTGTTGATTAAATTGACAAGAACTCTGGAATCCCTTCAACTGGATTTTCACAGTACAAATCTCACATCCTTCGGCGGCCAAATAATTAAAACGGCCACCATAAAGGTAATTAGAGATTTGACGATTCCTCCTACATTACAGACCGCCCATTTCTTATTCCTTAATCAATGTTTGATTGCAGATGAAGAACTGTGAGGAGGAAAAGATGGAGAGTGAAACGCTGAGACAAATCATTATAGAGGCTGCATTTAACTACGGCTTTCAATCACCCACACCCTGACCTCACAAAGGAAGGCACATGCCACTTGGCAGTTAGGAGAGATGGATGTATATTAAGATCAGATGAAACCATCTAAGTTGAGAGCTTATTTGACTACAAATTGATGTATGTGAAATGTCAATTTAAATTTTTTTGTGTTTAAGCGGAGTGATTGCTGTATTTTGAATTGATTTTAAAAAGAAAATTGAATTACAGTTTTTAAAAGTTGGTTTTTTTTTAAAATATGAAATTTGGAGTCAAGTTTTTATTGACATAAATTTTATGACCATTTCATATGAACAAGATCCACTTCACACTTGTTGTATTTAATTGAGCTCATAATGATGAAACTTCTAAGTAGAGCTCCTATCCCAACACTACTATAGCTCAAATGTTCTTAGTTTATCTCACCATTTCTTGTTGTTTCTTTTACAAAATCTTTCACCACTAATGTGCTTTTTTATCATTTATTATGGAGCTTTGTAGCTTAATTATTTATAAAAAGTGGTGTATCCATTTTGTGTATGGGTGTGGGTGTGTGCATGTGTGTTTAGAGAGAGAGATTCAAATGCGTGTTTTAAAGCTACTCTACATGACTCGTATTTCATGGGAAACGGTTCATAAGAACTTCATGACTATGAGTAGTCCACTTAGCATTTAAGTGATGCTTGCATAGGTGAAGCACATACACATCCTTATAGGACACCCATCCTAGTTATACTTCAACCAAAGAGTGCTTAACAATGGAGTGATCTCAATGTAGCATCACCGGATTACAAACTCAACTTAAAGACTTTGACCTCCCCTACCTCGCAACATCGTGTCGCCCCACCTAGATGCAATCTTATAATAATCTTGTAGTTTATGTAATGACTTGTAGTATTTTGTATACACCTTTTGTTTCACTTACTATCAATTTCTATTTGCAAGTTGTTGGAACATTAATTATGTTTACTTTAGGCCTTAAGGAGTACACTTGACGATTATAGCACCTTGTGGGAGATTATTTTGGCACTTCTTCTTACTATCATCGCACCACCATTATATACCTTTGTGCTACCTCCTCATAACAACATCATATATCCTCTTCATCACATGTCTTCCATCACCCCGCCTTTCCCTCCCTATTCTTTCACCTTTTGTCACCTATTTTGAAACTAATGTCATCGACCCTTCCAATGACATTTTCATAGACTCCTTATCCCAACTAATGGTGTTGGTTAACCGAGACCCATAAATTTAGGTTATGTCCCTTATTTATATGTGTCATTATTGTCAATTCTTAACATGCATCATTGAATAATTTACTCTATCTCGAGCTTGCATATCTTTTCATGCCCACATTTTAAGACCTAAAAAAAAAGATAAAACCATGGTAGCTAATTGTATGTTAAATTTAAATTAGAGGATCAATGAAGAACTTCCCCAAATTTAGAGGGGATGGAAAACAACACTCAGATGAACACAATGCCACCTTCATTATAGCCTATGGTGTGTTGGGAGTGGAACATGAGGATGTGTTCATCCACTTGTTCATGGAATTAGTGCAAGATGTCATTGTAGATTGGTTTTATCACCTACCAAGAAGGTCAATCACCAACTAGAATCAGAGTTTGAGGCTAGGTTTAAACTTGTTGAAGATGATCGTGCATTGCTCACACAATGGTCCCAATTGATGAAGGAACCATATGAGGCTATGAGGGGTTTTGTTGCCAAGTTACACATAATACTTTATAGAATTTCTAAAGTTACAAGTCCTATCAAGATAACCAATTGAGATACTTCACAAATGCTCAATTACCGTAAGTTGGATTCATTATGAGGATTTCTCAACTCAACACCTTAGACGAGGCTCAAGAAATTGCAGAAATGTAGAGGACAATCTCATTATGTTGGGAAAATCAGAAAGGGCCAAACAAAGATAAGGCTCAAAATTTTAGTTTTATAACTACGGATCCGTTACTCAAAAATAGCTCGCTAAGAACGCCCATACAAATATATCCCAAGGAAAAATTCTCAAAATAAAAATAAAAATCAGAACCAAAATAGGATTTTTAGAGGAGAAAGAAGGCTTTCACTTGAAGCTCCACCTATGAATACCACTTGTGAGACTCATTCATCCGAGGAAATGAGGAAGAGGTTGTTTCGAGAGAAAGAAGGTGTATTGATCATTGAATAAATATGATCCATAGAAGTTGGTTTTTTTGAATATGTAGCTTCATATGAGGATAATTATGAAGATATTGTAGTTGACATGAACAACCACTCTTGTGTTGTTTTCACACGCTCCAAATATTTTGAGAAAGAGAAATCCTCTAGGAAAGCAAAGAAGGAGAAAGAAGACCTCCAAAAGGTGACTCTACAATCACCAAAAATAATAATCAAGAAAGGTTATCCACTTCCAACATTGATGGATTTGACTAAGAAGAATCCCGAATTAACATCCCCTCTCATGAAATATCCTATTATAGGTAATTCAAACAGTATTGTTCATTCAAAAATCATGTTTCGACCCCCGCATCTAAAAATAGCAACGAAAAACTCACCTCCTCTATTTCTAGAATTAGTCAATATCTTGTTGCTTCTAATGCCGGAAATAGCCAACCCATCTTGTTATTGTTTCCAATTCTCTTGAAGGTTCATCATCTACCTTTGATATCATTCTTCATGTGAAGAAAGCTAAGGTTGAAATTTCGAGTTGGAATAGTTATAACCCATCCCAACAATTTGATAAGTTGGTCAAATTTATCAAAGGTAGTAGCTCAAGATCAAATGTGTCACCTAATTCTAAAGGTTTACTTCCTACTCCTACGCAAAACAAAAGTTAGAATCTCTTATCTTCTTCCCCTTCATCCACCAAAAATATTGATCCTTTTTATGTTTCCATATTGATCAATGGATACTAATTGAATAATTATACTATCGACTCTATTACATATGACAATGGCATGCCCCCGACAAAGGATCAATCTCTTGGCTTAAGTCTCACCGGAGAATTTGGTCATTTCTACTCAATGGTAGCTTTAGACACCAAAATTAGGACACCATAAATCCCATGGTGCATACGCACCTTATGACACACCCTTTTTAATTCCATGTGGTCATTCTCATCTTTTTATTGACTTACTTTTACCCCTTTACCACTTGTAACCACTTATAACCATTAAAAACTAAAATAAATAAAAATTAAATAATCAAAATAACCTAACAACCCCTCCCCGAACTCAAAACGATATTTACGCCATTACAAAACCAAAAATCCACAAAAATAAATGGTTGAAACCAAATCCCGTGATCAATGTTGATTGGTGCAGATTAGCGGTGATCTGTTGAAACAAAATCGAGTCTATATAAACTAGCTCACACTATTTTCCAAGGATTCAAAATAAATCCTAACATATAGCCTCTAATATTTCTCATGACAGTCCAAGGTCTTTAGTTTCACATGTTGAATGGATGTGGAATGATCAAGACCTCTTGTTGTCTTACACTCCTTTGGAGAAATCTCTTTCCTCACAATCCAATCATCCTTGTTTCATCCTCATCAAAGGTATGTCCTTATATTTAAAATATTAGTCATGCGTTCAAATTCAAGCACTTTAACCTAAGATTTGTCATTCAAATGAATATTCATCTTTAATATAGAGTCATAAGACCTTACAAACCATATCTTAATTAACCCAAATTTAGCAAAACTTAATATCGATCACCCGGATCGACATTGATCTATTGGATCGACATCGATCCTTTCTAAAAGTCTCCTCTTTTACCTTTTTGTCATATCTTGACATATTTTTCCCAATAACTTGTAATCATGCCTAATCATTTGTTGTTTGTAAGCTTTGATTTCTATTAGATAATCCTTCTAAAAGAAACCTATCAATGAGACACCGTCTTAGACTTACCAATCGTACAACAACCATTTATGTGGGAACAATATGGTATCGATCATGAGCTAAGTCTATGCATCGTCACCTTCACACATAACCCGCATAACATCACTAAGCATTTATAAGTTCTCCTTGAGTAGAGTGATGAGGCCAATCTCTACTGGGAAAAAGTTTTCAACCCTCCCCATCCTATCATTGAGGATCTTGATTAAGTATTGACATCCAAGCATTACATATATATCATTCATCATCTCCATCATTTGATTATCTACATTGTTATCATTATTTCCCGCTTAATTTTCGCACATGTTAAAGGAATCCCTTTAGTTTCTGGATTGACATTTATCAAGAAACTTGTCTCATTATTAACTAATATGTTTCTTTTTAAATATATATGTTTGTGTGTAGGCTCTCAACTCTTTAGAGTGTGTGTTCAAATCTACCTTTTTCCACTATCATCCACACAGTATCGTTAAACCATGGCATTTCTAAGTTTTAGTGGTTTTTTTCACTTTAAAAATTGAATCCTAAAATATACTAAAACATTCGACACGTGTGGTGGGAACTTCGTCCCTTTTGATACAATTATGCATTTCCATATTAGAATCAATTTCTTGTTTTCTCTTTGCAAGATTGACTAAATTTTTAGCCCGAGTCTTCTGGTGGCTTTTTGGAAAGTGTAAAATAAAAAGGAATATTTTACGAATAAAGGTATTTCTTTCTTTTTTTCCTTTCAATCTCTTTTTAGTGTTGCATTAAGTGTGTTGTCCTCATCGAAATAAACCTTTTTGGGTTTTAAAACGAAGTTGTAGTTTCATTCTTTCATGATCATCTAATTAAGTAGGGGTTGAAATTTTACATTCATTGTTTCGCTCACACACAACCAAATTAGGTACAATGAAAAATTTGCATTCTAAAACACTCCCTTTCAGTCAACCTACTTGGATTTCATCACCAAGGGGGAATCCAACTCGATGTTCTGATGAGTATAAATGATTGGTTAGTGGTATATCGGCTAAAACCCTCGACACCCTTATCACTATAGGACCATGAAGTGAGGGGATTGGCCCCAATATCACACCTCATACGACACCAAAATAGATTTGAGATTTTTGTAACTTCGGTATATCGAGGACTCCACCTTAACATGCCCGAAACCATCCCTAGAGAGACTCATTCTTAGTACCCTTTTTTGGGTACAATGAAATAAGAGGGGGTTGAATAAGTTCTTTACACCTTTAAACAATTCCATATTAACTTGCATGCGCCATTAACATTTAACCATCCATTAATGTGAATTCAAAATCATGAAACAATCAACCACATAAGCACAACCAAGAGAGAGTACACATGAACACAAGATATAATTGGGAAACCCTCATAGGGAAGAAAATCCACTAAAACTCTACTTATATTACACAAAGCAAAGAGATATAGTGAAGCACCAACTCCAAATGGAGGCTACAACCCCCTAAGATGATCAAGTGCCAACTCAAACACTTTTAGATGAATATCTATGATATATTGTTGCTTCCACAACTGATGGAGATCACTAATTTAGCTCACACACCTTTAAACCCTCTTTCTCCTACCTTGTTAAAACTTTGAACTGATTTAGATCAATACACTTGCACACTAGCTTCTCATCACTTTTTTACATTTTTAAACGCATCCTTAGATCTATCTTTATGCCCTTAATCCACCTTCACTTCCTCACCTTGTTCACATTTTTCCTTCTTACTTCACTATTTCAAATTTGAACCAAAACACTTACTTTATATGCTTCTCAATTAAAAATCATAACATAGGCCACCATCGGTGGTAACAGAGTGAGGGTGGAGTATTCATCCTATTCGTCTATGGAAAGGGATACGACTATCTGGGATATTTTTAAAAATGGGGGAGTTACTCATTTCTTTCAGAAGCTTCAGGGTTATGATGAGAATATTTCAAAGGAGTTTACGTAGGTCTGGGATAAAGGGGTTATGACTATGCATGGTGTGAGCCTGCTAGTTTCGGAGGAATTGATTGGTAAGGTTACTGATATGGATTGTAATAGATGTAAGGTTTTTAAGGACAAAAAGCAGTTTTCAGGAGGAAGTTTTCAATTTCCTTGATATTGATGAGAAGATTGTTCATATGGATGATGGTATAGCCCAAAAATATCTTTTATGGCATTGTCCTGAGGTTTGTTTTATTATTATGAAGTATTTCACTCTTGATGGGAAGTTTAGGAAGCTCCATACCCAACATTTCATGTTTTTAAATCACTTCCGTAGAAATAGGAAGGTGAGAATTCCTTTCTATTTTTTTAATTCCCTGTAAGCTTCAGTGAAAGATTTTCAAGCGAAGACTATGGATGTTCTGTTGCACCAAGGGTTAATTCTTCTACTACTCAAAGTCGGGTACCCCAATTCCTACCAAAAGTGTTGGAATTAGGTATGGTGAAGATTGGGAAGAACATTTGACTCTGGATGATAGATGTAGGCTCAATGTTTTGAAAGAGAAGGCTAAGAAGGAGCTAGATGCGACATCTGCTCTTTAATTTTTTGCAGGAAGAATCCAGATGCGAGTACTTCAGAGGGTTAGAGTGAGGGAAATGTTTTCATAAATTTCCTTTCCAGTAAAATTGAAATCCTTGAAGATATGGTTACTCGCTTGAAAGTTGAGAATAAGAGTTTAATCAGAGGAGCTCAACATTATGGCACAAAGCTTTAGATGCTTAGCAATAGGGTGGATATCCTTTAGGAGATGGTAAGAATGAGAAGGGGAAGAAAATGATGTGGGAGGTTAGCAGATTTGAGGATGATGATGATTGTGCCAACAAGGGTGGAGTTCTTTAGACCGAGTTCGAGGACTCAGCCAAAAGTACCCGAGGGGTTGTTTGTTGCTAGGTTGGGTAGTCTTGGTTTCTCATTGTGTTGCTCGTGTAGAGTCAAACCCTTCTTGACTTGAGTAGGGTTTATTTTTTTGGGGTTTTTTTATAGATATTTTTGATGGATTTGATCTCACCTTGTAATATCTTTATGTATATGGCCCTACGAGCCTTTCCAAACTTTATCTATAAAAAAACATAGTCTGGTCTATACCAAGGATCTCAACCAATACAACATTTAAAAATAACACCACACTCATACAAATTCATAAAATGGACCCATGTAGGTCGGCCATGCACCAAGACAACCAAACAAGCCAAAAATAGCTCAAAACCCATCACCAAGCACATCAAAGACCTCCAAACACATCACCATGATTTTTAAAGCCTCCAAAAGATTCACACATGTCAAATATACCATAAAAATCATCCATGCTTACACATTACCTTGCACCAATCATTTTCTTCATAACTCTATCAAGTAGGACCATTTCCTACTCAAAACAGTTGTTTCCAGGAACCAGTCTTCACCAAACATGCTCAAGACCACCCAAGAACATCTCAACTATACCATGTAACCACTAATTGGAAATCCAATGACCTTTATAAAACATCCATGCTTTCTATACCTTATGAAACATCCATCAATGCAAACCACACCTCTTTTCCTCTTCACCAAACTGAATTGCCTAGAAAGTAATTTTAGAAACTCAACTGGTTTGTACCCTTTTATAACTTTCAAGACCACTAAATTCCTTAAATAGGAACAAAATTCATCCCTCATCACTCTCCAATAGATTACAATTATCAACTAATCCAAAACATGAGACATCTACATCAATATTCTCACCAAAATAATTGTTTCTTAAAACAATCAAACTTGGTCTTCCCAAACTAAGATGGTTTACCTATCAAAACACCTCATGAGGAGAAAAACCATATACTATTGGAAAGGTATCTGAATATAATTTCCATAAAATATTACATTTCCTTTCAAATCTAAGTGGAAGGCCTGCAACTAAGTCAATCTTTGCAACTTCTCAAAACTTCAATTTTAGGCCCAAAGAACAAGCCAGAAATAGGGAACAATTTACCCTCTAGGACATCAACCTTGACCTAAAAATATCATAGAAATCTAGTACAAATCCTAATCATGGATCAATTTTGATTTTTTTGTTGGTTTTAATGGAAGACTTTTCCACAAACTGAAAACCTTCAAAAACTTTCCCATTTGAGTGGGGTCCACATACTGTCACAAGATATATCATACCTTTCTAAAAATCTAGAGGAGTCCTCTATAACAAAAAAATTACATTTGCAAAACCAATCAAAACTATTTCTACCTAGATTGTCTTCATTGTTTGCTTCCCAAGGACCTCATACATGCACTATACCTATGAAAATGACCATATAAGCCTTTTAAACTTCATATAAGGTGTCACAATATTGATCCCATGATTAAATATTACTTCCTTTCTCCATCTCTCAAGCTACCATATGATACCACATGCTCTAGGTCTAGGAATAGGCCTATAATGACCTCTTCACACCATAAAAAACCATTAATTGACATTTATGAATCAATGAAGACACTTGACACCTATAATACACCATATGGACCATGATTGAGCTCAAGAAAACCTTTAACCATCTTAAGAGAGTACAAACTATGAATATCCCTACTAAACCATGCTCGCAAAACACCATATGACTTCAACAATCATGGCACTACCAATCAACCTTCATGTTTGACATTTGAATAACACCTCATGGAGACTTATATGATATCTTCATACTCTTTTTCATAAATGGATTTGACATAAATAACAACGCTAAGACACACTAGCCAACAATCTCCCCTTTTACATTGATGGAAACCACCTTCGAAACATTGATGTCAACCATAAGATAGAACACATACTTGAATCTTTTCCATGTTTATGATGCTTCTCTCCCATTTTAGATCTATGATAAAGGAAATAATAACAATTAGACATCGAAAAAGACAACACAGACAATACATAATGGAAACAAATCACAAAACAACTTACTTACTTGACTTGACTCCCTCTTTTGACTAAAATCTATTTTCTTACCTTTGATGAAGCATATAGGATCCATGGACCTATATACATCTTACACATACATAGATCCCCCTAAACCGACATCCTCCAAAAAATTTCTTCATACTAGTTTTGTAATCTTCTTATAGGTCTTTAGGATGCCAAATTCATATGTTCTCGCATCTCATACCGATAAATAAAATATATAATTTATAGATACCTAAATTTGATTACAATCTAGTAGTAAATGAATAAGAAATGAAGTAAAAAATTTGATATAAGAAAAATAAGATAAAAAATATGAAACCCTAGTTGCAAAGAAGAGATAGAAGGACTTAGTTGATTTGCAAATAATCATGTGCTATGCTAAAGTGATGAACTGGTGAATAGAGAGGGAGAAGTGTTCCACCAAAGCTCGAAAATTGTGCAACCATAAGATCTTCCTAGACTGGGGTGCCTGGAATGGGTCAGGGGGGCTATGGGTGCTATAGACTTGCTATGGGCACCTGTGACTACTCATAACCTCAAAAACCCTCCTTTGGAAGGTCACAATCTATTCATTGTCATTTTCTTCCTATCGTTAGTATGTCACATAAAGTCCTGCCGATGTCACCGATAACATACAATAAGGAAGTGACTCCGCAAAACCCTCAAAAGCACATCGAATCCCAAAAATAAAATAATAAAAATGAGGAGTCAAAACGTCCTTAGATGTCAAACGAGTGATCTTATGAATGAGCGTTGCACTATATTTCAGATCCAATGTAGTTCTATGTGTGTGTGTGTGTGTGTGTGTGTGAAGATATTGTGCCCTAGGTGGCTTTTGTGTGTATCGCACTTGATAGAAAACACGTAGCTAGATGTAAAAGATGTAGATAGATGTGTACATGAAATAATGAACTTCCCCACTTATGAAGTGTATGTAGAAGAATGCAAATCCTTTTCCTTATGTGGATGTTAGATGGATGCCTAAATGATCTTGTAGATGCCTTTGGATACAACCTTAGGTGGTGATAGATAATGCTTAGTGCTTGGTCCTTTATTATAGTCACATAAATTTATATTCATATGATTCCTTTGCTTTAATTTCATAATTAACCCTAAAAAGGCCGACTACCAAAAAGATAAGATGTCCAAATAGCTAGAAAGAACCCAAAAGAGGTGAGAAAAGTACAAAGAGTTCAGGGGCACCCAAAGGGGACGGGGCACCTAGTGCTCGTGTTTTGGATAGGTGCTGGTGTCTAGAGTGAAATATGCTGAAGTGTGAAAAGATAGAATGAGCTAGAAGGTGTGTAAGATCAACAAAGGCAATAAAAATCAATCAAAGGTGGCCAAAGACATGAGTTAATTAGTACTTTTCTTACATAGGAATCATATGAATTGTAGTATGTGATGAAGACTAAATATATACCCAAGGTGCATAATTTAGTGTTTACATTTGCCCCCACTCTATGTTGTTGATTGAATTCTCGATAACATAAAGTAGATAAGAGATGTGTACCGATAACCATGTAGATCGATAGAAAAAACATACCGAGAAATAAGAAAAAGTGTGTAGTGATACAAATGTGAAGCGTAGAAACTAGAGAAGAGGAAGTGAAAAATAAGTGATAATAATGATGATGACCCTAAGGCGGAGTGCATGTGTACCGTTGTTGATGTCAATGATGATGTGATTTATGTTGTGCTTGATGTTGTGTGATCTCACTATTGCTTGCCATAAGGATGAACCTACAAAGGAGAAGAATGAACAGATAGTCAAATCGGTGAGTATATATGATCAAAATGTGTAAAAGTGTGTAAAATAATGCAAGAAAATGAAAAAGAATATGTGCACCTGATCCGTGATGAGGAAAGAGATAGAAAGGATCCTGTAGATGATGTAGAACAATGAGGTTTTTAGGTGATCTCACATTAGTTGCATTGTGTGTGAGATTTTTGGGTGATCTCATGCCAAGACATGGAATAAGTGTAGCAATGAAAGTATAGTGTCATCCTCCATCCTTTAATTGCTTCCCATAATGTAGAAAACCTCTACGGATAGTGTATAAAAATATGATCCATTTCAAACATTTCGATCCAATGTGAAAGTAGAAAATGATGTGTAGTGCATGCATGCGGAGTGCTAAGTAATGTGTGCCTGTGAAAATCCGTTGGCCAAGTGCTATATTCTGTGATGAATTGAAAATGTTTTGTAACTTCTCCTTTTTCATGGGTGTCTAGGAAGGGTCAGTGAGCGCAGAACTTATTTCGGATGTGGTCACTGGTTACTATGATGTGTTGAGGACACAAGTCAGATCTAGGTTGTTGTTGTGATCTGATGAGTGTGATGTACCAAGATTAAACCGTATTTTGTGATGATAATGAACTATTTTGTGGTGTGAATGATTCACCTAAATGATTCCCCCTCATTTGGGGTGCATGCAACATCACCGGGAGTATGTAGCCCAAAGGAGAACTAATCACAGTTGTGTTGTAACTATGCGCCGCATGGGGAGGGAGTGTGCTTGGTAGAAACCAAGACACACATTAAAAATGTCTAGAGACAAGTGTTAGTACAATTCAGATAAACATGCATGTAAAATACAATGTGTAAGCTAAGCACGTAAAAATATAGTGTGTAAGATAACACACAAGAAGGAAATATGCAAGATGATAATGTAGACCATGGAAATTAGGTTTCAAACATGGTACATCACTCAAGATGTCGCAATACATGCAAGTTTAATATATCCAAAAGAAGACAATGTGCACATAAGACAAATGGAAAATACCGTAAATAATGGAAAACAATAACAAGTAATGTAATAGATAGCCATGGAAGAAAATAGACTGCAAGAGAAATGTTGCACATGAAGCACCCATCAACATGTTAGAGAGATAAAAAGTATGTCAAAGTGTGTATAATCCAATAATGATGTACTATGAAAAATGAAACAATAACACCTATAGTGTACAAAATTGGATGCCCCAAGGAATTGCTATGGTATTGGTAAGAGGTAATGCCCCAAAATCCATGTTCCATGTATCGATCTCAGAAAATATGTGATCACAAATAGAAATAAAGTGAATGTTGATGTGTATATGGAAAATATAATGACATACAATGTATCTAGCTAACATAATAAGTAAGATGTATCATGCAAGTATAAGTAAGACTAAATGTGACCAAGATATGCAAATGTTGTGGATGAGATAGAATGGAATACAATGTGAGTGTGATAGGATATGTTGGCACCCAAATTGATTCTCCTCGAAGCCGAGAAGCATCATAGATTCAATAAGATACGCAAAGATAGATGAATCATAAGTCGCTTTGTAGCCGGGAAGGGATTTAGCCGGCTCCTTGTCACTCGTGCACCTCGGAGAAATGGATAACACCATATAAAAGGATTTGATCTATCCTCACTAATTTAGGTCATGCCTTTCAACCAGGTGAGAGGACCTATTTTTAACCTCTCGTTGGTGAAGGAGAATGAAGATATCCTTCTTTGCACAAATTTGAAGGAAACCTTGAGAAAATATGATCAATACACCATAATTTAACTCTCATGAGTTGTCAATTCTAAAGAATGGTGATATTTTCTAAATAAGGTTAAGATTACTAAAGACATTATGGAATCCTGATTGCTTCTATATATTTTGGCAATAGAATTTATTCATTTGTGGACATACAGGAAAACAGGGGTAGTTCAGGTAGGATTCATTGTTTTTGAATAATTTTTGGTGGGAGATTAAGTAGGATAAACTTGATTTTTCTAGATCTTTGAGAACCTTCACAACAATTGGAAAACTAAATGACAGAATGCTTCATAATAGCTAAAATATTCCTTCAACCAAAAGGTGTGCATCAATAGAGGCCTAGATTTGCATGGTTTCACACAATCTCCAAGAATTTAACACGAAGGCTCGAGCTAAAGAATCAATTAAACATTAAAGACCCCTAGTTCCTCACGCCTAAGATACACTCAAATGCTTACAAACAATCTTTATCAACAAAATGACAGTAAAGTGATTTTAAATTGTTTATTTCATTATAGGATGAAGAATCTTCTCGTAATGAAATTGCAAATGCCACTAAAATATCATAGGGACAAGATCCTATGTGATTTAGAGGGATTTTAACACAAGATTGCAATAAGAAAAAGAAATACTATTTGCAAACATTCTGAAATAAAGTAGACACAAATTTGCCCAAGATTAACACAGATTAATTTTAAGTTGATTAGATTCATACGTAGGGGAAGGTTTATTGAACAATCTTAGAGCTTTTCAATGGCTGTACACTTGCAACTAGCTTGACACAATCAAATATAAAACATAAGAAATTAATAGGTTTCTTACATGGTCTCTCAAGAAGATGGGCTTTCTCAATTTTTCTTGTAAAATTCAACCCCGACCATTTCGCATGACTAAAACATGATTTTTATAACACTCAATTTACATCCAAGCTTTCCCCCCAAGAAAAGAATATTTGAGGAACCTTTGTTTGTTACATGTTTGATCATGATTTCCAAAAAATGACGTTTAACAGGTTTGCAACAAAAAGTTGCCAATTGTTAAAAAAGGTGAATCATTACAAATATCTCCATCATTCTTTTAACTGGGGCACCTAGTCATCTCCTCTAGCAACATGTTTTTCATCCTTTGCACCTACAACCTCCATCATTTCATCCTTTTCCCATTCTTTCCTCTCGCAACTCTGCTTTTTCATCTAGCTTCTTTGGTAATTCACTTTTTGCAAGTGTCCGAGCAATCCCAACTTCAAATATCAACCTTTACATTCCTTGACTCAAAAATTAATCTCTAAATCCATTCAATTTCACTTTGCAGAAAAAAGACAAGGAATTTCATCAAAAATAAATGATGAAAAACAATGCGTATTTGCATCTCCAGGTGTCTTGGAGAAAAATGGCAGCAAAAAAATTAGATGCAATGCACAACAACCGTTGATTCTTCCCTTTCTCAACTTTAGATTAGAGTCATCCACATGGAAAAATATGGTTTCAAAGCGGGCCTGGGGTTGCCTTTTACATTTTATGAATTTTGGAGAAAATGTGCAATTTTCACATTTTGCCCCGCCCCTCCGCCTTTGAAAATCAGGCTTGACACGTGGCTTAATCTGGGCCTTTGATGGAGTCATGGCTCATTTATGCAATTTTACCCTTTTTAACAAAAAGGAAAAATTTCCAATTTTCCTCCGCCAACCCACCTTCCCGATTTTATCTTTTGATGTGGGCCCTAGTAGAGTTGCAGGTCAATTTATAACTTTGCTACTTTTTACAAAAAGGGAAAAAAACTTCAAAACACCCCGGTGACCCGCCTCACTTCTAACTTTTGAAATATGCCATGTGTCCTTCTTTAGGGTCAAAGTAAGACTTTTTTCCTGCGGGTCAGGTCAATTTATAACTTTGATCCTTTTTATAAAAGAGAAAAACTTCAAAACACCCCACACCACTTCCGCTTCTAACTTTTGAAATATGCCACATGTCCTTCTTTGGGGTCAAAGTAAGACTTTTTCCTCGTCCTCTTCATATTTGTTGGATAGCCAATCGTAGATCGTGGGTCAATTTGATATTTTTTACAAATGTGACCAAAGTGGAAAATTTCATCAAAAAGACCCACCGAGACGCATCCAATCAAGAATGAGCACATATTTGAAGATTTTGAGATATAATTTGATGGAGAAAATACGCTTGTCAATAGTAAGATACATGGGAACTTCACCATTTGCGCCTAGAATTGAATCTTTCTTTAAGGACAAAGAATTTGGAAATGATACAAGGCCCAAATGTGATCCACGACCATGGAGAAGGATCTTCAAAACATACAAATGAAGAAAACCTTTCACACATCCATTCGGGAAAATAGAAAATACGACAGAGCCCAGATTGAAGAATTTTTAGAGCAAATGGGGTGAGATCAAATTGAGCACCAACATCAGCTCCGACTTGGGGATGGGCACTCCTAACGAGTGCCACAAGAACAAATAACAGACCAAGTGCCAAAAATAAACCATTGGGAAATGGAGTCACAAGCCAACCCTCCAAGAACAAACTGAGAAACCAACAAAAATGTTCACCAAGGACCAAGACAAACCAAAATAGAAAAACACGAAAGAAGAAAGAAACTAAAAGACTATACACTGTACAATGGTGCATACCTCAATTCTGAGAAATCAATCAAGGAAATGTTTCAAATGCTTGTTATTAACAGAAATTCAACAATTCCCCATCTAGGTCTTTTAAGAAGAAGGTATGTTCACCAATTCAAATGTCAATTGAATAAGGGCCATCCACAATGCATCAAACTTTCCATGTTTTCCCTTATCCTCATGCCTATGCTATCCCATAATAGCACAAGATCTCCCACACTGAAAGATCTTAGAGTCACCTTCTTATTAAACAACTTCTTCAATTTCTCTCTAATTTTACATGCCTCTGATGGGATGCCCTTCTTTCTTCATCTAACTCAACAATATGATTGATGCGAGCATCATAGGGACTAACCTCTTGATCTTCCAGTTGTTGAAGAAATTGAAATGAAGACAATTGTGTATGCAGGGGCAGCAGAGCTTGAGTTCCATACACCAACTCAAATGGGATTTTTCCAGTAGCTCGTTTAACAATGATTCAATCAGCCCAAACAAAAAAATTCAACTACTCACCCCACTTCCTTTTGTTCAACTCCAAAGTTCTTCTAATTATCTTCAACAGATTTTTATTGTTGGACTCTACTTGTCCATTTCCTTGGGGATTATAATTGAAGCATATGTCAAATTGATCCCATATTCATGGCACATGGCCACCAAAGGTTTAGCCCGAAAGCTCATGGCATTATCAGCAACTATCTTAATAGCACTCCAAACCTGCAAATGATATGATTCATAATGAAATCCATGACAATTTGGTGAGTTTCTTTCTTGGTGGGGATTTCCTCCACCCACTTGGTGAAGTAATCAAGTGGCTACTAAAATCCACTTATGGCCAACACTTGAAGGATTTGAAATCTCACCAATGAAGTCCATTCCCATTGCCTAAATGGGGCTTCAATTGATACAAGCTGCAAAGGAAGGGAGCCTAAAGCTTTCAATCTTCCAGAAAAGCATTGACAACTTTCACATTTTCTTACCAACAGAGTTGTATATTTGAAAAGAGATGGCCACCAATAACCATTGCTTAAGATCTTATGTGTTGTGACTCTTCCAGCAAAATGCTCCCCACAAAATCCTCCTTGGAGATCAAAATTATTTTAGGGGCTTCATCTTCAGTAATGCATCTTAAGAGAAATCCCTCAGGGTTCTTCCAAGCTAACCTAAAATCAGTAATGACATATTTTTGGGAAGCTAACTTAAGTGTTCTTTTCTGATTCTTTGCTCAAATGTTTAGGGCACTGTAGATGTTTGAGATAAAAATGATGTCCTTGTACCATTTAGAATTTATCATTTTTTCAAGGACATTCAACCTTTCTTCTTCAACTTCATTTACCTCAATTGTCTACAGATTGCTCTCTACCATAAGTTTTTCCAGCCCAAACCTCTGACCAATTTTTTGTTTGATATCCATATCATACTCTTGCAATTTTTTACCCATCAACATCTCTTGCTTGAAACCTCCATTTCTGATAGGATATCTTTCACCATGGTGTGGGGAACATAAGCAATGACTTTGGAACTCAAAATATATGGCTTAAAGACCTTTGTTTCTTTTACCAAAGAAAATTCCGCTTCTCCATGATAGTATACTTTAGCTCACTCCTTGTAATGCCTTACTAAAAAGGCAATTGGTCTTTCAACTCCCTCATCATCCTTCTACAACAACACATATGCAATAGTACTTTCTAAAGAAAAAGAAAACATTTGGAAAGCCTTCTTATAATTTGAGCTACTAAAATAGGGGCATTCTTTAATGCTTCTTTGATCCCAAAAAAAATCTTGAATAGCTTCTTCTTCCCATTTGATACTTTGATCTTTCTTCAACATGCTAGTGATTGGGATAGTTAGTTTAGAAAAGTTGGAGATAAATCTCCTAATAAAATTAATCTTCCCAAAAAGGATTGAATTCCCTTCTTGGTTCTTGGAATAGGGACTTTGATGGCTTCTACCCTTTCAGATCAATCATGACCCCTTCCTTTGACACAATGTGTCCAAGCAACTTTTTTTCTGAACTCCAAAATGGCACTTCTTGGGATTTAGTGAAATACCATACTCCCTGCATCTTAACAACATTTTTTCTAAGTGTTGCAGGTGGTCACTCCTTTTCTAGAGAAAACAATCACATCATCTTGATATACAACAATGAAATCATTAATATAGCCAGAGAAAGCTACATCCATTGCTCTTTGGAAAGTGGCTCCAACATTCATTAGACTAAAAGGCATTCTGACATATACATATGTTCCCCAAGGAGTGGTAAAGGTAGTCTTGATTCACTTTGATTCCTTCACAACTACCTGGTTATATCCAAAAACCATCCAAGGTGGATAACAATTCTGAACTAGTAACCAATTGTAACATATTGTCCATATTTGGCAGAGGGTAGTTATCCTTCATTGATGCTCTATTCAAGTTTCTAAAGTCCACACATAGCCTTATATCTCCATTCTTCTTTCTAACAGGTACTAAGTTTACAACCCATGATGAGTACCTTGTGGGCTATATGATTCCTCCATCCCTCAATTTTTTCAATTCTTCTTGCATCTTCAGGGAAAGGAGTGGATTGATCAACCTTTGTTTCTACCTAAATGGCTTGGTAGAAGCTTCCAAGGAATTTCATGCGAAAATATCCTCTCTGTATGCTTTTAGTTCAAAATAAGACCATGCTAAGTAGTCCTGGTATTTCTTCAACAATTGACATACGACTACTTTTCTTCCTTGCTCAGATTTCTACCTAGCCAGATCTTACGTGGTTTATCCTTCGTGCCTAGGTCATGCTCTTCAACATCCCTCGAGGCTGACATGTGTCTATTGACAATGCAATCAACATTATCAAAGTTTGATTCAAGTGCTACCAAACCTCTGGGAATAGTATTAGTCTTCAACTGAATGATGTCTTTGCCAAATAAAGTCTCCTTTCCATCAACACACATAAACCATTGGCTCCCAATCTATACGTTGATCGAAAAATTCTCCTTGGTTCTACAAAAACCTTTGCACCTGGGCATCATCTTCAACACTTTCCAATGTTTAACATTGTCAGGAATAGATGGCCTAGTTAATATCTCAATATTATACTCACAATAGGGGATATAAGTACAATTTTCAAATCTGACCCCAATACGGCCAATTTTTCTGCTAGAGTATTGTACTTCCTATCATGATGTATTATGTTGAAGGAGTCAAACATTTCAATGAAATCCTAGACTACATGCTTATACTACTTCATTCTCTAGATTTTTTGTTGCATACAGTTTTCTAACCTACTTGACAATTAGCTCAAATCTCCTTTAACAATGATGTCTCTAATACCATATTTCCAAGCAATTCTTAAACCCAATAATAGTGCTTCATATTCTGCAATATTGTTAGTGCACTCAAAGTTGAGTTTAAAAGAAAAACAAACTCTTCCTAGGCCTGAGATATCAAGAACAATACCAACACCATTTCCAAATTTAGAGCAAGCCCCATCAAACAACAAAGTCCAAGGAGAACCTACTTGTTTAAGAGACTTGCATTGATCAATTTTGTGCTCTTTACCATCAAAAAATCCAACAAAGTTATCAGCATCAATGTCAATGTATAACACTTCATAGGAAGCATTATTGGGATCCTCAATGAGATGTAGCATCTTCTTTTCACCATACAACTTTACAAGGCTGCCCTCAATAGGTATAGTGGAAAAAGACATATCCATTTGCACACTCCCACCCACACTAGCAGCCCATTTTCTTGATAACAACATTCCCCATTTGGTAGGGAAATCAACAATAACAACATCTAGTTTTAAGTTCTTTCCTGGGTAGGCTACAAGTTACACTATCAAACCCTTGACACATCCAACCACTGGACACCTCTCTGGAATCCATGGTAATGCACTTCCCATAAGCTGTTGTCACTTTGATATCTAATTCATTCATGACCTCAAGAGGCATAACATTGCATGATGCTCCAGAATCAAACATACAATTGTGTAATAACATGTCCCTAATAATCAGAGTAGTGAAAAATGGATCTACATTCAACTAGGACTCAACCAAGGATGTTCCCAAATATACTTCAGGTGGCTCACCTAGTTCTTCCAATACTTGGGGTTTTTCCAACTCTGCAATGGTAGGAGGAGTCTCAACATTGTTTACATTTCTACCTTGGGTAATCTTTTCTTCTTTCAATCCCAAATACTCAAAGGCCCTTTTCTTGTGCTCAGAATCCTAAGCAAGCTCAAACAATTGGAACATAAATCTTGATCTTGACTCAAGACTTGGGAAATGTCATAAGGAACGTATTTGGGCAAGGCAACATTTGGAGGAAGACTGACAAACTCATCTGACAACAAAGGATTTTTCACTGGTCTGAGCATGGGCAGGGATACTAGTTTTGTTTGGGGAAACAAGGCCTTTTCTAGATGTATCTTTCTTAGGAGTTTCTTTTGGGATATTGGTGAGAACTGGAGTTTTTGGTTTGGCCTGAGGCCCTACCCCTTTGACAACTTTACTCCTAGTGTTATATTCTTTTTCTTGGGCAACCACAACATTCATTAACAACTTCCTATCCTCCTCAAAAGGGATTCCTCCATCATAATTTTTAATCATTAATGCCCTTAAGTATTCAAAATCATTATTAGGAAATTCAAAATCTTGTACCATATCTATTTCAAAAGTATGAGAGGGAGGAAGGGTAATACCCGTGAATGCAATCCCAAAAATCTACAGTAGTTCTGGCACTGATTAATTCAATCAAAAGTTGCTCCTTGTCATGAGCTTGTAGAGAACCCCATCATGCACACATCATCATCAGTGTCATCATCAGCTTCCTCAACTTCTTTGTCTTCATCACATGGGGCATGTGGCAAGAAACATCTATCACACCACTCAATTTCATTGGCTTCTTCCACAACAAAAATTTGACAAGTCAAAGGATCAGCACGATTCTATTTTCATGGGCTTGGGGTTGTCTATTTCCCGACCCCATGGGTCCTTTTCCTCTGTCATCAGATCTCTGATCACCCCTAGGATGATTTGAAAATCTTTCTTGACCTTGTGATTTATGCTGACCTTGGGAACTTTGTCCAATCCCCTTCTCTATGGTTAGCCAGTTTATAGGATATTTCCTTAACAGCTCCAGCCAAAGTTTTTACAACCTCCTCCAGATCCACATACTTTACTTGACCGAGGCTTCTCTCGGATTGATCAACTTGATACCTTCCCTCTTAGGAGGCTTACCAACTACCTTGATGTTATTTTCAATCTGCAAAGCCATGGTGAAGGCCTACCTCAATGTTGCTAGGTTCTTATCCCTCAAATAATAGGCAGCCTTCTTATCAAAAGCATCAGAGTATTTTATCAAACAAGAAACATCACTTGGCCTTAGGATTACAGGTAGCCTATTCAGGGTCTTATTGAACCTTGTATTGAAGTCATGAACAGATTCATTAGGATTCTTTTTAATATTTTCAAATTCTAATAAAAGAAACCTAGGGTCTATTTTATCTCCATACTGCAATCTAAAAGCATTCTTCATTTCTATCCATGAATCAATGGAGTTATCTGGAAAAGATTTATACTAATTCCCATGTGCATCCTCCTCTAGAGTATGAATAAACAATTTTATGTACACATCCTCAAATTTGATCTCAAAGTCTTCCATCATATTGACAAAAAGCTTTAAGTGTTGATCACCAGTAATAGCATTATTTCCTTGAAATTTAGGTAGTCTATTTCTAACATCTTAGGGCACAAAATTTGGATATCCAGCCATACCTCTAAAATCTATAGGACCAAAAGTGTTCACAAAAATGGAGGTCTGGGTGGGGGTGGGCCATATTTTTTTTGGGAGGTGATCTTACAGAGAAACAAAATGATGAGGAGTGAGGGGTCTATGGGGCACATGAATGCAATTCTTAGAATGAATGTTCTCTAAAAACTCTATTTTTCTTGGAAGATCCTATCATATTTGGAAACACAAGGATAAAATGAGATGTAAAATTTTCAAATACAAATGAAGGACCCTCTCCAGTTGAGAATTCAGATCTACAAAAAGACTACCTAATTCAAAAGCACTTGAGGAAGTATGGCAATCTTCAATGAAAGGCTGATCAGTTTCCACAATTGATAACTCTTTTCTTGATTTCTGATCTCCAATAACTTTCTAGATTCTTCTTCCTTCAGAATTTGTCTTTCCCAATTCTGGAAACAACCTTCTAACGAGGGTCTTAATGAAGAAATATCTTCTTCCTTCTAGATTTGCAAATATTAGTGATAAATTTCAATTGACAGAGGTTAAGACACTGGACATTTATCAAAAATTAATTCAACATGAGTCACCACTAAGGATTTTCACCTTAGTTGTGTAAATGCACTAAAATTGATCTATCAAATGTCTATCAACACTAAATTCATGCAAATCTTCACATATTTGACCTTCCTTTACCCGTATTTAACATTGATGATGTAAACTTAGTGCAAAAACCAACATAAATTGGAAATATTGCACACAAAACTTGTAACTTTGCACAAATCTTACAGATCTCAACAAAGGATGACATTTAAACAACGTATTTGCACTTAGATCATGTAAGAAACATTACCAGGTCGATATGTGTACACCTTTGTTTAAATAGTCCCCAAAATGAATAAGTCCTCGAAAACGGCACCAAAATTTTTTTGCCACAAAAATGGGTCCTAGAGTTCAAATAATCCCCGACAACACTAATAAGTCCCCGACGACGGTGCCAAAAGTGTTGTTGCCACACAAATAGGTCCCAGAGTTCAAATAATCCCTAAAACGAAGTCGTGCAAAAGTGTTGTTTCCACAAATAAATGGGTCCCAAAGTTGAAATAATCCTCAAAACGGTGCCAAAAGTGTTGTTGCCACACAAATGGGTCCCAGAGTTCAAATAATCCCCAAAATGCTAATAAGTCACCGACAATGGTGCCAAAAGTGTTGGTACCAAATTGATTCTCCCTTGGAAGATGAGAAACATCATAGATTCAACAAGATACTTAGAGAAAGACAAATCATAAGTCATTTTGTAGCCGGGAAGGGATTCAGTTGGCTCTTTGTCACTTGGCGTTGGAGAAATGGATAACACCTTAAAGGATTTGATCTATCCTCACTACTTTAGGTCGTGCCTTTCAACTAGGGTGAGAGGACCCATTTTGTAACCTCTATTGGTGAAGGAGAATGAAGATATCCTTCTTTGCACACAAATTTGAAAGGAAACCTTGAGAAAATATGATCAATGCACCACAATTTAACTCTCACGAGTTGTCACTTCTAAAGAATGGTGATATTTTCTAAACAAGGTTAAGGTTACTAAAGACATTATGGAATCCTGATTGCTTCTACATATTTTGGTAGTAGAATTTATTCATTTGTGGACATATAGGGAAAACAAGGGGTAGTTCGTAGGATTCATTGTTTTTGAATAATTTTTGGTGGGAGATTAAGCAGATAAACTTGATTTTTCCAGATCTTTGAGAACCTTCACAAAATTGGAAAACTAAATGATAGAATGCTTCAGAATAGCTAAAATATTCCTTCAACCAGAAGGTGTGCATCAATGGAGGCCCAGATTTGCATGGTTTCACACAATCTCTCAAGAATTTAACACGAAGGCTCAAGCTAAAGACTCAATTAAACATTAAAGACCCTTGGTTCCTCATGCCTAAGATACACTCAAAGGCTTACATAAAATATTTATCAACAAAATGATAGTAAAGTGATTTTAAATTGTTTATCTCATTACATGATGAAGGCTCTTCTCATAATGAAATTGCAAATGCCACTAAACTATCATAGGGATGAGATCCTATGTGATTCGAGGGATTTTAACACAAGATTGCAATAGGAAAAGAAAATACTATTTGTAGACATTCTGAAATAAAGTAGACACAAATTTTCCCAAGATTAACATAAATTAATTCAAAGTTGATTAGATTCATCAACAGGGGAAGGTTTCTTGAACAATCTTAGAGCTTGTCAATGGTTGTACACTTGCAACCAACTTGACATGATCAAATCTAAAACATAAGAGATTAACAGTTTCTCAGATGGTCTCTCAGGAAGATGGGCTTTCTCAAATTTTCTCGTAAGAATTCAACCCCTAACCATTTGCATGACTAAAGCATGCTTTTTATAACACTCAATTTACATCCAAGATTTCCCCCCAAGAAAAGAATATTCAAGGAACCTTTGTTTGTTACATGTTTTATCATGATTTCCAAAAATGACGTTTAACAGGTTTGCAACAAAAAGTTGCCAGTTGTTCAAAAAGGTGAATCATTGTAAATATCTCCATCATTGTTTTAACTAGGGCACCCAGTCATCTCCTCTGGCAACACGTTTTTCATCCTTTGCACCTACAACCTCCATCATTTCATCCTTTTCCCATTCTTTCCTCTACAACTTTCTCTGCATCCAACTTCTCTGGTAATTTACATTTTTGCAAGTGCCCGAGTAATTCCAACTTCAAAATATCAACCTTTACATTCCTTGGACTCACAAATTAAGCTCTAAATCCATTCAATTGCACTTTGCACAAAAAAAACGACAAGGAATTTCATTAAAAATGATGAAAAACAATGCGTATTCACATCTCCAGAGTCTTGAGAAAAATGGTAGCAAAATTAGATGCAATGCACAACAACCATTGATTCTTGCCATTTCTCAACTTTAGATTAGAGCCATCCACGTGGAAAAATATGATTTTGAAGTGGGCTCGGGGTTGCCTTTTGCATTTTATGACTTTTGGAGAAAATGTGCAATTTTCACATTTTTCCGCGCCCCTCTGCCTTGTAAAATCAGGCTTGACACGTGGCTTAATCTGGGCCTTTGATGAGTCGTGGCTCATTTATGCAATTTTACCCTTTTTAACAAAAAGGCAAAATTTCCAATTTTCCTCTAACTCGACCCTCTTTTTCCATTTTATGTTTTGATGTGGGCCCCAATGGATTTGCGGGTCAATTTATAACTTTTCTCCTTTTTTAAAAAAGGGAAAAAAACTTCAAAACGCCCCAAATGACCCACTTGTCACTTCTAACTTTTGAAATATGCCACGTGTCCTTCTTCAAGGTCAAAGTAAGACATTTTCCCTATGGGGTTGTAGATCAATTTATAATTTTGCTCCTTTTTACAAAAGGGAAAAAACTTCAAAACACCCCGATGACCCGCCTCCCGCTTCTAACTTTTGAAATATGCCACGTGTCTTTCTTCGGGGTCAAACTAAGACTTTTTCCATGTATTTGGTTGCCAGTCAATTTGATATTTTTTACAAATGTGATCAAAGTGGCAAATTTCACCAAAAAGACCTACCGGGCCGCATCCAATCAAGAATGAACATGTATCTGAAGATGCTGAGATATAATTTGATGAGGAAAACACGCCCGTCGAATAGTAATATGTAGGGAACTTCACCATTTGTGCCCAGAATTGAATCTTTATTTAAGGAAAAAGAATTTGGAAATGATACAAGGCCCAAATGTGATCCATGACCATGGAGAAGGATCTTCAACAACATACAAATGAAGAAAACCTTTCGCACATCCATTCAAAATAGAAAATACGACATTCGCAGATTGAAGAATTTTAGAAAAAGCAGTCGAGATCAAATTGAGCACAATAGGATCCACATGCCCCTTGATCAAATGCGATTGTATGAGATGAGGTTAATTTATACATGCCCCCTCGAAGTCGATAATGAACCATATACATGAACAATGAGTGTGTGTCATCAAGAAATGGTTTAATTATGTCTACTATAAAGATATTATTGATAAAGTGTAAAGTGTAGAGAGTGCACAAGTGAGTGAGGTGAGTAAGTATGTGAGTGAGCTAAGGTTTATTTTAGATTTAAACCCTCAACAGTTGAGTATGAACCATGAAAATAGAGTGCATCATAGGGTAATGAATGCAACATGTAGAAGTAGTTGCAGAAAGATATTTTGTGAATGCGTAGAGTAGATTTTTCATAGAGATGAATGCAAAAATGTGAAGTTTATAGTGTGTAATGTGTAGTGTGTAGTGTGTAGTGTTCTCTCAACAGTCAAGTGTGAACCATAACATGAGAGTGCGTCATTGGGTAATGATGATACAAGAGTGTATCAAAATGTGCATGATGTGTGTGAAAGACTAGACAAATTTTTTGAGATAATGGTGAATATTATAAGAAGGGGGGTGTAAGCATGATGCCCCCAAGTATATGAGTATGAAAAAGATCATGTAATATCATCTAGGAGGTCATCATTGTCATGGTCAAATCCAAATGGAGAAGCGTTAGAGACTTGATAAGAAATAATATCTGGTTGATCATGTAAGGAGCCATTGCGGTGAAGGTTGTACATGCCCATTGCATATTATTCATCAGTGAAAGGAGCTAGTGGACAACCATGTGCATACCAACATGTAAGATTTTGTGACCTGCCAATAAAGAAATCGTTCTAAATGAAAACACACTTGAAAGGCGTAGCAAATGAGATGTCAATATGATTAGGATCTAAGGTGCCCCAAATATAATCAATCCAAGTTTGTCCAAGTGTAATTTGAGAATCACGAGTCGCTCATGTAAGAAATAATGTGAGATGAAAGACGCGGAGAATATAAGAAGTAGTAATGCAGATGAATCCATGATAAAGATGAGGATCATGAGGTGGAGGGAAAATATCCTCTACTCATGAATCCTAGATGAGTCAAGCCATCATGCGTACATATAGTATTGAAGAAAGTAGGATCAAATGGAATGTGTTCCCAATAAGATTCATTCATGAAAAGTGTATATGTGAAATAAGTATGTGCTAATGGTGGTTTCTCATGAGAAGATGAAGTAGGTATAATGTCTTTCAACATTTAGATAGGCCCCGATAAAGCACCATAGCATTTGTAGAAGTAGGAGGGGGCAATGATGTGGATGGGATAGTGTCTAACATGTAAATAACACCTTCAAGTGGTGGCAAGTGAGCTGGAGAATCCATGGGTTGTGGGTCATTAGTAGTAACTAATGTTGGAGTAGGGAGTGTAGTGGTTGAATCACAGTTGCAATATTTGAATGGTTCACAATCACCGAGGATTGTATATTCTACACCCTCATGTAATAATTTAACACATTGATGCACTGTAGAAGGTACTACTTGCATGGCATGAAGCCATGGCCTACCAAGTAAACAATTATATTGAACTAGGAAGTCAATGAAAAATAAAATTGTAGGAAGGGTTTTTAACCCAACGGTGACAGGTAAGGTGATATGTCCTATGCATAGACGAATGGAACCATCATATGCACAAAGAGAGATGGATGAAGGAATAACATTAGTAGAAGAAAGATCAATATCTTTAATGAATGATAAAGGGAAAAAATTAATTTTAGATCCATTATTAACAATATTTCATTTGACACCCACATTTCGGATTTGAATCATGATGTACAAGGGTAGATCATTGTCAAAAATAGTAAGATCACCGAGAGGATTAGATGGAAAATTGACGTGCTTAGAAAATGCATCTACAAACGTGTTATAGACTACATATGGATGAATATCGGAAGGAACACAAATAGTAGCCAACAAAGTAATGATTTTAAATATTAATTCAGGGTGGATGACCAATAAATCATGAATAGATATATCCATGATGAGAGGATCCTAGAAGAATAATAAAAATAAAAGTATGAGGACCTTAAGAATGTTCGAATGAGTCGGGTTCGCCAAATGATTAAGAAAATATAGAATTTATTTTTCTTAAATATTATTTCAATGTAGTAGTAAATGAATAAACAATGAAGCACATAATTTGAACCAAACACAAAAAGATAACAAGTATGAAACCCTAGTTACAAAGAAGAGATGGAAGGAATTATCTCGCTTCATAAATAATCATGTTTTGTTTTGAAGTGACGAACTAGCAACAAAGAGGGAGAAGTGTTACACCAAAGGTCGGAAATTATGTGACCATAAGATCTTCCTAGATTGGGGTGCCTAGAATGGGATAGGGGAACTTACGGGCATTGCGGACATGCTTTGGGTGCTTGTGATCGCTCAAAACCTCATAACACCTCCTTCGAATGGTTACAATATGTTCGATCTCCCTCACTACCACCTGTCACTAATATGTTGCATCAAGTTCACCGATGTCATTGATAACCCACAATAAATAAGTGACATGCAAAACCATCAAATCCCAAAATAAAATAATACAAATGAGGGGTCGAATATCCTCCTCAATTTGCTATCAAACGAGTTATCTTATAACTAAGCGTTGCACTACATTTCGAACCAATGGTGTTCTCTCTTTGTGTGTGAAGATATTGTGCCCTAGGTGGCTCTTATGCATGTCACACTTGATAAAAAGCAAGTAGGTAGATGTAAAAGATGTAGATAGATTTGTGTATGAAATAATGAACTTCCCTCCTATGAAGTATATATAGAAGAATGCAGTCCCTTTCCTTACGTGTATTCTAGATGGATGTTTGAATGCTCTTGTATATTCCTTTGGATGTAACCTTAGGTGGTGATAGCTAATGCTTAGTGCATGGTCCTTTATCATAGTCACATAACTTTATATTTATATGATTATCTTAATTGAATTTCATAATTAACCCCGAAAAGGTTGATTACCAAAAATATAAGATGCTTTGAAACATCTAGAAAGGACCCAAAAGAGGTGAGAAAATTACAAAGAGGTTAGAGGTTCCAAGAGGGGATGGGGGCACATGGTGTTAGAGTCCTAGCTTTGCGTTGGTGTCCAGAGTGAAATATGTTGAAGTGTGAAAACAAAAACTAGGATAGAAGGAGTGTAAGATCAACTTAGGAAATAAAAATTAAGAGAAGGTGGCCAAGGACATGGATTAATTAGTACTTTTTACTTAGGAATCATATGAATAATATTATTTGATCGGGACTAAATAGACACCCAAAGTGCGTGATTTAGTATCTCAGCATTTCCCCTATTTTATGTTGTTGAGAGAATGCTTGTTAACATAAAATAGATAAGATATGCATACTTGATAACCATGTAGATCGATGGTGAAAAGAGTGACGAGAGACAAGAAAAAATGTGAAGTGTGGAAACTACTTAAGAGGAAGTGAAAAATAAGTGATGATAATGATAATAACCCTAGAGTGGGAGCGCATGTGTAGATGTCACGTGTGTAACTATTGTTTATTTCAATGCTTTGATGTGATTGATGTTGTGTTTTATGTTTGTGTGATATGACTATTGCTTCCCACAACATTGGACTTGTAAAAGAGAAGAATGAACAATTAGTCAAATACATGAGTATATATGAGCAAAACGCGTAAAAAGTGTGTAAAAATATACAAGAAAATGAAAAATGAACATGTATACCTGATCTATTATGATGAAAAGAGATAGAAAGTATCTTGTAGATGATGTAGAAGAGCAATTTTTTTGGGAGATCTCACACTACTTGCATTGTGTGTGAGTTTTTTGGGTGATCTCACCCCAAGACATGGAAGATGTGTAAGGGTCAAATTTTTTTGTCAACCTTTAACCTTTAACTACTTCCCACAATGTAGAACATCATTGTAGATGGTGTGAAAAAATAAGATCCATATCAAATAGTTATGATCCAATGCGAAAGTAGAAAATGATGTGTAGTGAATGCATGTCGAGTGCTAAGGAATGTGTGCCCTATAAAATCCGTGATGTGAAGTGTTGTAGACTGCTTCAACTAAAAATATTGTATAATTACCCCCGGTCATAGATGTCTAGGAAGGGTAAGGGGCACCCATGCACTTCTATTTAGGTCAGGCATTGGTGACTTTGTTATGCTCGATGACCCAAGTCAAGATCTGGGCTATTTTTTTGTAACTAATGACCGTGGTGTAACGGTACTAAACTATTTTTTTGTGATGAATGTGAACTATTGTGTGGGGTGATTGATTCACCCAAATGATTCCCTACTCCTAATTTTAGGTGTATGCGGAGTCGATGAGGAGTATGCGGCTCAAAGGAGGACCAATCTTTGTGCTGAAATTGTGCCTTATAGGGGGAGGGAGTGTGCTTGGTAAAAACCAAGGCACACAAAAATAAAATTTCTAGGAGATAAGTGTTAGTATAAGAAAGATAAACATGCATGTAAAAGACAATGTGTAAGCTAAGCACGTTAAAAGATAATGTGTAAGCTAACATGCAAGAGGGAAATATGAAAAAGACAATGTAGACTGTGAAAAGTGGGTTTCAAATATGGTACATAACTCACAATTTCACAAAACACACAAGGTTTATATAGCAAAAACTAGACATTGTGTACACAAGATAAAGGGAAAATCCTCAAAAATAATAGTAAATAATGAAAGACAATAACAAACAATGTAATAGACAGCCATGGAAGCAAATAGACATACAAGGAAAATGTTGCACATTGAGCACCCATTAACATGTTAGAGGGATAAAAAGTATGTCAAAGTGTGTATAATACAATAATTATGTTCTATGAAAATGAAACAATAACACATATCGTGTATGCGTAGTGGATGCCATCAGAGTCATTGTCGGACTAGTAAGAGGTGTTGTGAAAAGAATCCCATTGCGTGTATCGATCTATAGAATTTGTGATCACAACTAGAAAATAAGTGAACATGCATGATTTTATGGAAAATATAATGAAATAAAATGTATCTAGCTAACATAGTAAGAAATATGTATCATGCGAGAATACGTAAGCAAGACTAAATGTGACCAAGATATACGATATGTTGTGGCGGAGAGTGTGGGGGAGCCGAGTCTCTCTTTATGTGAGTCTAGTGGAAGGCATAGTTCATGATTCTACTTAGTGATTTAATGACATGAAGAGCTATAGAGCTCAGATGGCTTCTACACCCCTTCACTCATAATAGAACCAAAGCACGCAACAAAAATAATAGAACTAAGAGTTGTAAATCCACTACTATACTTAACCATTCAAGTAAGATTCATGATTATATAAGAACAAAAGTACAATAGAAATATGCAGTAATAATAGAGAAAAGAGTCTTAATACATTTGTCATGGTAACCTTATCACATTCATTCATAGTGTTTACTTATAAAAGATTACAGAAGGCAGACCGTAGTCATGCACCATGTGTGGATCCATACATGTATTCTCACAAGACAAAAATTTCATTCCCCATTTCCCCATTACATCCTTACTTGAATTCTACCCATTTTCATCCCATAGTTCTCATAGTAATTTTATAGAGCTCCACTACCTCTTCTCTCTCTCTTCTTTTCCAAGGGCGCACGTATAAATAGGCCTCTGAGCTCTAACAAACTCCTCTAGCAGCCTCAGATCTGGCCCCAAGTGTCAAGGTGTGGGTCACCCCGGGTGCATGCCTCTCCATGTCATGATTAACTTTTTGGATCTTTCTATCACAAGGTATATTCCTCCAGACACCCTGTCACCAGGCTGAAGAACCTTATCCAAATGGAACACGTTCTTCATGTGTTCTATCCCAAAGGCCAAAAATGGCTAAGTCCCAATTGTTCTTCACATGGCACACACGTCCTGGGTTCTTCAAGAAGCCTTTTGAACTCTTCCTTGCACGCTTCTTTCACTACGCGCTCCTCGCCATGCGCGCCCTACACACCTTAAGATTTGGAAGCTAAATTAGGGGCCCAACATTACCCCACACTTCACCTATTCTCCACCCTCGAACCTTCTCAAAGAATGCAATACAAAAGAATGCAAGGCCTTGCCTTGGAAAAGAATGGGGGAAAGAATAAAGAAAGGGGAAGAGAAAGAATAGGGGAAAATTTCCTAAAGAAGAGGGGGGAAAGTTTTGCTGGAGGTCGGCCTCCAGTGTACTCCAAGTGCTTGACTTCCTTCTTGCTTTTAGTGTAGATGTCACCAACCAAGGTGCTCACCTCATCGTAAGTTAGCCCCTCCCCTTGTGTGGTAATGGTTTCCACCACAGTCTCCAGTTCTTTAGCATGATCTTCCAGGCATCCATCTTCCTTGTGATGACCTTGTAGAGCTCTTTTAGCCGGGTTTTGATTGAGACTCACCGGTTCTCAATGGCTTCGATTTCTTTTCTACTTCGGCTATGATCCTTTCCCACTCGGCTCTATTGCCCTTATTCTTTTCTCTGAATTCCTTCAACTCAGCCTCATCACTAGGCAAAAGCAGTATGCTTGTCACTTTGTCTTGATCTACGCAATGGTCATAAGTGACCCCCATGGTTTGTGCAGCTGTTCTTACGTCGGTGAGCACCTTGTTGTATTCAGCCACGAGCACGATGACCTTCAACTTGTCTTCTTTCTCCAAGCACGCCGCTACCTCTTCTACCGACTCTAATGCCAAGGGCTGCCTCTCCATGGTGAGGATCCGAGTCAAGTCCTCTAGGCACTCCAGGGAGGATCTATACTTTTGCACAGGAGGGTTAAGGTCCGGTGCTTCATGATAATCGATTGGGAGATGAGCTCCACCTTCTTGGAAACTTCACATACCCTAGCCTTTTCCTCCTGAAGCTCCCTCTACAGTTGAGCACTGATTAATTTCTCCAGGCTGAGATCCTTCATTAGCTTCACCACTTCTTCCTTCCTCTTCTCCAACAGGTCCTCTAAGACTCTAACCCTATCATTTCTACCAAGAGCCTAGCCTCGATTTCCACTGAGACTTTGTTTCACATGTTACACACTTGCTCATCCGATAGTTGTTGCATGTTTTACAATGGGGTTGTCCCCCTTTCCTTCGATAACTTCAATACCACTCCTTGGTTAATCTCAAATTCAGGCTCATCGAGGTGGGAGTCGAATGCCCAAGATAAGCATCTTCCTCATTCATGGGTATCCACCCTCAGGATCAAAGGACTCCATGGTGGTGAGCTCCTTGGTGGGCATGGTACTTTGGAAATGCACACATGCAAAAACTTTGTTGGGGTCATCAATGTAACCCATCATTGTTCTTCCCCCTTCCACATTTTACTTCCCATGCACACACCCTTGGAATAGTTACCGAGAGAGTTGGGCCTTTCATGCTACTTCCACTCTTCTCCCTCTGCTCCTTCTTGAACTCACCGAGCACAAGCTCCGCGTTGCGCCCCAACTCTTCATCGACCAAGGCATCAATTATCTTCTCTCTCCTCCTCCTGTTTCCTTTTCATTCACCTCCTCCCCCGAGTGAGCTTGGGCATATCTCGGCTCCTCGTACTAGCCCCTTCACTCCCCTCTTCTCGCGCACACCCTTCCTCCCTTCGGGTGCCTTTCCTCCTTACAAAGATGAAGGCATCATTTGCATCCTCAGCCTCCTCTCCTTCCGAGTCATGGATATCAATTGGCTCTTGATCCACCTCCAACTCTTCCCCTTCATCATCATCCCTTTCACCTACATAGGCATTCAGGTCATCTATATCTTCAAACCCTTGTTCCTCCGTTCCTTGTTCTTCTTCTCTGGCAGAAAACTCTGGAGTGGGGGATGCTGTCTTTTCTTCATCTGAAGGTTCTTCAGGGGATGGTGGCTTCAGCTCTGGGGTCTTTTCCTTGACCACCATTCTTCTCTTCTTCCAGACATAGGTACTTGCCCCGCGGTACCTACATTCTACCTTTCCACCACCCCTTGTTCTTCCTCTTCTTCTTCTTTCTTTCTCCTTTGCTTTAGCACTGGCTTCTTCCTTCCCATGGGGTCATCTGGGATGGATATTTCATTTCTACGTACGCCCTTCTCAAACTTTGGCCTTATGCATAGGTAAATTCTGGCAAAGAACACTCTCAAAGCAATCGGTAAGGTCATCGGCCTTACGATGTGCACGTCCTGCGTGACATGTACCTTTCAACATACGTGCACTTTCCCAGGTAGACCAACTTCTTTCTCATCTCTCTGTGTTCACTGTCAAGGGTGGACAGGTCAGTTTTAACTTCTTCGACTCCTTATATCTGTTTACCCCTGCTTGGAAGAATTGGGTAGTAAATGAGAAGGGGAGTTTGCACTAGGGACTCCAACTACCATCCACCAAGATAAATCTACCAATGCATAGAAGTGTTGGTACACCACAAACTCTACTTCTCCTTCAGTCACCATGGGGAGTTGCTCTGGGATCCACCATTCTACCCCGAATGCATTCCTAAGGCACGTATACCATTTATCCAAGCGCACCTTGTGCACCCCCATCATTGACTCACAAGTATACTTCTAGAACCTATCCATGGGTGAAGGGTCTTCATCGGGGTACTCCCATACGAACTTATCAGATGCATCTGGCACCCCAATTTCTGAGAACACAATGGTTAATAGAATGTTCCCAAACAATATCTTTCCTCCATTCTCTGCACGCTACTTATGATCTCATCTACTATGTACTGGGAGATATTGTACATGGTGCCTTCCGTGACCTTTCTATAGACATTCAACCAGGGCTTGCTCACCTGGGTCCACCTCTCTTGTCCATTTAGCTTGGAAATGAGGTGCATGGCCATTTTCATCACCGATCACTGATATCCATGACATGTCATAGTACCTTCGATCCCTTCTTATAATCCTGGGATGTGATGGTTTCCTTAATTACCTCCTCATCCTAGAGGTCATCTAAGATCACGTCCCCTTTACAGCTCAGGCCTGTAAAGTGTGAGATTAATATGGGGTTATGCATGCATTTTTGTGCCCTACGAAGTAGAAGAAATCTTCATGCACACACATCATTAACCATTGGTACAGTGCTCTCAGGCTTCCCAAAGTAGGGAAACTCATAAAGTTGAGAGAGCCCTACCTTCTCCATTTTCACCTTGACTACATCATCTGTAGATCGGCATCCCATCAGGTGTTCATTTGTTTGTGGGGTGCACTAGCTCCAACACCATTTCCTTCACAATTATACTTGACCGGTGATTGTAATCATTACGGTCATCTGTCTGATGTGGGACTCCCACTCTTGCCCTAGAAAAACCCCATCCAGGTATTGCATCTCTGAGTACCATTCCTCATTGGTATCCAAGGGGATTTCATCTTCTTTCTTCTTTCCTTTTCCCTTCCCCTTTCCCTTCTTGGATTGTACTACAGGCTTATCAACTAGTTTCATGGCCATCATTTTACCCTTTTCTTTCATTCCCTGGTTACCTTCGAGTTGTCTGAGAGTTTTCTTCACGCGCCCCATGCCCTAGAGTACAAACCCTAATTTCTGACTTTCCTCCTTTGATCACGGTGCTCTTTCCCAACATTCCTCACACCCGTGAATCACTTCTACTCTAGTTTGTAGATCAACCAGACTGATTGTGCATGAGTTTCTGAGATTCTCCTTCGCACGAGTTAGCTCTCAACCCTAGCTCTTGAAAGAAAATTGTTCTCCTTGTTTTCACAAAGTAAAATAATGAACTTCCCATCCTTGTATTTATAGCTTTTCCCACTTTTACGCATTAAAGGCTAGGCTACCTACCACCGTATGACAATATTTAATGTGGCATTTTCAAACAAACCTGACTTCAACTTTTTCCTCACGCAATCCAATCCTTGCAAAAATTTTTTCACCCGCACCCAATCCTAATCCTTTCACCCAAAAAAATTTTTCCAACCTTCTCACACAGAAATCCAATCCATCTTGACAGAAGACTTTTGTGTGTGTGTTACCAACGCCAAAGGCACCTCTTCCATCCTCATGATTCTTGCTTTCACCTACCTCATGTTTTTGCACTTTTTCTCCTTTGTACGTGGATTTCCAATGGAACTCTATTTTGTCATCCATCTACCTTCCTAATGCATCTTTTCAATAGGGCCAGTTCAAACGGTCTACCAACTCAATCTTCCTATAGAATAACTTCATGCCTCTCTTAATCACCTCACCCCACACTAAATCGATGCATGGTCCTCTCGCATAATCATAAGTTTAAAAAGTAATAAGGTTTCCGTGCCCAAGGCACAAAACAAGACAACAACGCGAAAGGGAAAAACAAGAAAGGAAAAGCATAAAAGGAAACTCTAAACTAACTGGGTAACTACCTTATTTACAAACACCAAGAAGCATTATTTATAGTAGGGCTTCAACCTACTCCCATTGAAGTGTCCAGGTAATTTTGTTCCATCCAACGCTTGTAGACTGGCACGCGCCCGAATCAAGGATGTATGAAATTACATAAGGACCCAACCAATGCACCTTCAACTTTCCAGGATGGCGTAGAAATTTAGAATCATATAAAGAATACCATCTGGCCAACCTCAAACTATTTGTTTTAATGTGGCGGTCATGCCATGCCTTTTGTTTAGCTTTTTTAGTTGTTTGGCTCCATCTTGCTAGTGAGCACCTTTCATCCAACTTTATCAATTCATCAATTCTTTCTTCCAACGCTTGTTCATCATCCAACCCTCCTCGCGCATGCTATACATGCAATGATGGTAGCATAAATTCAACTGAAAAATAGCCTCCACACCAAACACCAGTTGAAATGGTGTGGCCTTGTTCAACCTTTTATACGTTGTTCTGTATGCCCAAAGGACTACTGACACCTTGTCATCCCAATCCTTCCTACCCACATCACATATCTTAGTCAATGTGTGACTAAGGATTTTGTTGAATGCCTCTGCAGTCCCATTTTCCTGAGGGTGATAAGGGGTAGTCTTGTGATGGGCTACCATGAATTCTACCAATAGAATCCTAATTGTTTCATTTAAGAAGTGAGTGCCCCTATCACTTGTTAAACTTAATGGGCACCCATACCTACTGATAATGTTCTCCCACAAAATCTAGCAGCCATGGTGGCATGGTGTGCAATCCCTAGTGGGTGCGGCTCTCCCACCTTGTCGATAATCAAGATAGTAATGATATACCACGAGTTAGTCCTTCACGCAGCTGTGAGATTGGTCCGACAAAATCTATTGCCCACTTTTCAAAAGGTTCCATGCTGGCGATGGGGCGCAAGGGCATCTCATCCCTTTTTCCAGGTTTTCCAAGGCACTGGAAGTGGTCACAGGCCTTGCAAAACTCAATACAATCCTGGTGAATCATCTCCCACCATAGTCCAACGACTAGGATCTTGCATGCAGTTGTTGCATTCCCGCATAGTGTCCTCCAAAATCCCACCATGGGCCTCTTCTATTATAGCTACGCATTCATGTTCTAATACACACCGGCAAAACCTCATCATGCGCCCATTTTATACAAATCCCCATTGATCAACATGAAGGGCATTGCACATATGGCTAACCTTTTCCTTTCTAGAGCATTCATCCCTTCGGCACCACACCTTCCTTGAGAAAGATAGCAATGTCTTCTAGTTCTGAGGGCACGCGCCACAACCTGAATAGTTGTGCATCCGACATGGTTTCCTCGATACTCTACATGTCCTCTCCCAGAATCAATCCTTGATAAATGATCTGCCCACAATTGTTCTTTCCTAGTTTTACCACCACTTTGAATTCAAATTCCTAAATAGAAGAACCCAACGACATATGCACCCTTGCAACACTACTTTGTTTACTAGATACTTCAAGGCCATATGGTCAGTGTAGAATATGAAAGGAGTTTCTAGCAGATATTGCCTAAATTTGTGGAGCACGTAGATCATTGACAATGCCTCGCGCTCGTCATTGTATAATTTTTTTCTCACGGTGTCAACTTTCTACTGCAAAAAACACAAAGGATGATCAACAATCCCCTCTCCTGGTTGAGCAAGAATGGCTCCTATTGTTGTACTAGAGGCATCCACGTGGACATGGAAAGGTTTATCCCATGATGGGAATCATAGAATAGGTGCGGTGATAAGCCTTTCTTTTAGAGTGTCAAATGCCCTCTCGCCGCCTCTCCCCACTGAAAGGCACTCTTGTGTCTGAGCAATATTTCCAAAGGCGCGGTGATCTTGGCATATCCCTTAATGAACTTTCTGTAGTACCCAGTGTGTCCAAGAAATCCACGCATGGCACTTTTGGCTGGTAGGCTCCCCTAACCCCACAATAACTACAACCTTCACGGGATCCACCAGTAAGCCCTCTTTACATATGATATGCCCCAACAACGTTCCAAAAGGAGTTACAAAGATACATTTCTTGATGTTGAGGGAGATCCTCAACTACCGACATCTTTCAAACATCAACCTTAAGTTATCACAATGGTCCCTTACTAATCCATACACTATCCAATCATCCAAATATACCTGAAGGAACTTGTGGATGAAGTCCTTAAATGCTTGTACCACTATGCGTGAAAATACAATAGGCACATTCTTCAGCCCAAAGGGCATGACCATATATGCAAAACTTCCCCACTCGGGTGAAAGTTGTCTTTTCTTGGTCTTCCTTGGCAATCCTTACTTGGTGATATCCCGAGAATCCATCCGTAAAGGAATAGACCTCGCGCCCAACAACTCCTTCCAAAATCTCTTCAGTAAAGGGGGTGGGAAAAGGATCTATGATACAAACAACATTTAATTCCCTATAATCCACACATATCCTAATCCACCCATCCTTCTTTATGCTAATCACCATTGGACTTATCCACTCTGATTCCTCCATAGCCTCAATGATACCGGATGCTATCATCTTGTCTAGTTCTTCTTTAACCCTTACGCGCATGTTGGGATTCATCCTGTAAGGCCTCTTCCTGACCGGGCACACACCATCTTTCAACTTTATCCTCATTTCCCCCAATGAATGGTGGACACCTTTCAACTCATGGTATCCACGTGGGAATAAATCCTCAAATTCACGTAAGAGATCGATGATCTTTGATACTTCCTTGTCTCGACCAATAGTCCCCAATGATAGCCTCCTTGGGCTCCTCTTCCGAGCCGATGTTAACTTTCTTGGTTTTGAGTGGTTCATGATACGCACGCACACATGCATCCGCACTATCAACTACTTCACACGTGCCCAACCGAATGGTCGACATTCAGGCTTTCTATCTCCTCTCCATCAACAAGGTATACCATCTTTCCTTTCTCCTTTTCAGCACACGCGCGCTCGAATTGTATGTCTTCTGGTTCCTCCTCTTCAACCACACTTCTAAGCTAGGTCCACCGAGTAAGTTTACTAACCTATCTTCCACCATGGTGCAATCCCCCAGAGTGAGGTGCTTGATAGTCTACAATGCCTCATCAATCTTGCTTTGGTACTTCGGTACTTTCGAATGTGTGACCAAGTCCACTAATTCCTACCAACTTCCCATTTGGCGGCATGTTTCGTAATGGATATACCAAGCACGCACACAACCTCCTCAGTAGTGTCAATACAACTTATGCACCCAAAGAGAGAGGGTGGTAAAGCTTCCACCTTCTCCCCCTGCACCCTCTCACATGCCTCGGATGTGGGAAGAGGTGGGTCCATTGCCATTGTAATCCTTAATAATGGGGTGGGTATGTTTTTTTCAAGAATCGATAGTGAGCACAATTCAAACTTCACGCCATTCCAACAAGTTTTCACTATGCGCAGCCCACCACCTTGCTTGTTGTGCCTATCAAAACATAACCTAGCATACTTCATCACTCATCCTCCTCTCCAAATGAGCTTCCATCTCTCTCAAAAAGACCTCAGGGTATGCATCCCTAGAATACTTTTTATTATCTTTCCTCCCAGGTGCACCAAACTATACGCACTATTGTTACCTTGGTTACTGATCCTTTCAGATGTCACCCAATCAATTCATAAGTCCCATGCACCCAATTATCACATGCTATACTAGTAGTATCACTGATAGATTGAGCATCATCAAACTAGATGACTCCTTCTGTAGGGTGGATGGTCTCTGGATCTCTTATGGAGCACACATATATTCTATCCAGACTTCCTCCCCAAGGGGTTCAATATAGGGGGTGGACTTCCCATCAACCAAAGGGTATAACTACCCGCTCTTCCTTGTTTTCAAAGCTTATGTACCCCTTGTTAAACTAGAGATCTACATTATTCTTATAACACCACGGGTGCCCAAGTAGAGCTGGGAAATTATCTACCTCAGAAAGCACCAAGACTTCAAAATCCCCAGTGAACCTAGTCCCCTAAATTGTAATGGTTGCATCCTTCAAGACACCTATGGGCATCACCTTTGTCTTATTTTCCATATACAACACATTTGAAGATGGTCTGTAATGCAGGTCTTCCCATTTGATGCTAGGCATCCAGAGTGAGAACATTAACCTCTGCGCCTATGTCAATGAGGATGTTGCTAAGCAACCATCCATCCACTACTACGTTCAGGGTAATCTCTTTTCATATAATCAAGGCTGTGAGGTGGGAGGTTTGCATGCAGGATCTACCTTTCATGTTCTTCCCCGGCGTGTGGCACCTTTTCTCTCAACCATGCCCCTAGCAGGGGAATAATATTCTCCTACCTCAGTAGTTTACACACCTCCTTAACCTCATCCAAGTCATCCCTTGGTGCTTCTACTGGTCTCCTTTGCTCATCCTTTCTAGTCTACTCTTTTAAGCATTAGATCTCCCCTTGTAAACTTTGAATTACGTCCATGGTTTCCTGGTAAACTTTTTCGTGAGCCGGGTTTGATACTTCCCATGTACTACTTCTTCTCTCAAAACCAGAGGTCTCTACCTAGGTGCTTCCTTTTGCGCGCGGATTCCACCCTCGTTGTTACCATAACAGGCTCTAGTTCTGATTCTCGTATTACTCACGGAAGCCATTATGCATCAGCCTTCTTAATACTCACCATGGCAGTGCCCTTATCCTTCCGGTACTACTTGACTCATATGTTCATACAACTCTGGGCATTCTTCATACTTATGTTTTTTTCCACACCAGAGCATTGTAGAAGATCTGGACATTCACGCTTATAATGGTCTGTGGCTCCACAATTAAAACACGTCCCACACGGGAACTCACTTCTTCCTCCGTGGTTACCATGACCATGAAATCCTCCGTGAAACCCTCTTCCACATGCATCTCCATCTCTCGCTCCTCATACCGACGTTCATCTCCTTTGGAACTACTGCAATGCTAGTCTGGCACACACCAAGATCAATTACCTCATGAATCTGGTCAATCAATCTACAATCCTTGGTGTCATGTGTGGTTGAGGTACATATTTTGTAATAACAAGATACATTTTTATGGATCACGCACTGCAACAACAGGGGGCACCTACTTGCATCATGGTCCTCGTGACATATTTCATAGTTTACTACTACATTGCACGTACCACCTTCCGAGTACATATCCCACCATTATCCTTTGTGTGTCCTTCCACATTACAATCCATGCACCACATCCCTCCATGAATCTCTGGAACTATGTTGGCAGATAATTTCTCCAATTGCTTAGCCATGGCAGCAATCTGAGCCTCCAGAAATGGGCTAACACTAGTGTCAACACTACCAACTACTTCAACGCATAAAGTAGCTTCCAATGCTTCACATGGGTCCGTGAATGTTTTATGAGATAAGGCCCTCCTAAAGGGTGTGATCAACCCTCCGAAAACCACTGAGCATGTTGTGAAGGGTGGATATCATAAGATAACTTAGACAAAAGAGTTTTAAAGCACACATCATATTCCCACATGCTCTCTACCATTCCCTACTGATTTCTTTGAGAGAGCTAATGCTCTTCTTCTTCAAACTCAGGTATGTGGAATTCCACCAAGAATGCATTTCTCAGTGGGTATAATCCACAATAGTCTGATGAGGGTCATACTTTCTATACCAACTATGTGCACGTCCTTGCAAGGTCATCACAAATTGACTGGCCTTTCGATCCTGGGTCATGATTCCTTCACGCGCCATAGCAGCTCACACTTATGCACATGCTCCATGTGGCATCTTCTATTCCACTGTAATCTAGCAAGTGTAGAGACATCTCAAAAAGACTTGAGGAGGTGGCTGAGGCCCTTGCCCTCCCGATCCAGTCCCTTGGTTTCCTCCGGTGTTTCCTCCTCCACCGATCCACTAGATCCTGAGCCACCAGCTCCACCACTTCCACCTCCAAATCCTCCTGTGTTAGGTACAGGGCCTATGTTTGTCATGCCGAGTGCTCCCATCATCCCACTAAATTACGCACCGATAGTTTGTGAACTAGTACCACTCCCAATCATAGTTCCTCCACCACTTCCTAACGCACTTCCAAAACTAGCATATACGTGCCTTTGTCCAAACATTCCACCAAATACCGGAATAGTGTGTGAAGCCATAGAAGTCCCAAATGAGAAATTGTATGTTCTAGGTGCACCATCGGTTGCTTCCACCGATATCAAATGGATCAACTATACTTTTCCTCATTCAAACAAACCAAGCACCAAGGTTCGTCACTAGGTGGGGTCAGATGCACGCCAATGACTCTTCTCTCTCTACGTGACTGACTCTCATCAAAAGCCACAAGGTTTTCTCTCCACGCTTACCAAGATGGGGTACCACAGACTGCTTCGGGTTCGACATCCTCCGCGTGAACCTCAACTCCTTTCCACCATGTCTAGCTCCATAACCCACTTGTAATCCCACACTGTCTATCGATCTCCTTTTCACGCACTTCATTATACTTGAGCCACCTCTCCTCCCTTTCCTATTTAGTCGTCAGATCAGCCATCCTTCCCCAACCTAGGCTTCCTCACCTAGCACTCAGGTGGTTTAGCCGGCCATAGGGAATGCCTCTAAACCCATGGTTACCATCAAGATTTTGATCACAAGGGGAATAACACATAGAAATGATCCCCTGGGCTCTCACAAGAACTCAAACTCAACAACTTCTGATAGAATACGTGGAAATGGCATATTCCAGAGTGTAGCTAGTCAATACTCCCTTCCACCAATGATCTATAGCATGGGTCCACATTAGATCAACATCTTGTAGGTTCTGATATGTTTCTTGGGTCCAAGGGTGTGATCTATAATGCCACCCCGATCTAGATGTATAAGCCGAGAGCCATTCAAATAACTCTACTGGGAAACAACAAGAAGGTTTCATACAACTCATGATAAAGAGTGTCTTCCACCCATCTTCACGTATCAAACCCAGATCCGTACTAAATCTCTGAGTGAATTCATCCTCCATGCTCTTAAACCAATCTTCAACACCTTCAAGTGTTAAGCACTCCACCATCACTTTTTACAGAGATCATGATATATGCCATGTTCCACTACAACTTCAAAAGAGGTCCCAAAGAATGGAACCAAGATGTAGTCACTTTTGCACCCACTAAGAACAAGGGAACCTCATGCGCACGCCGCCTATCACCCAACGGGCACTGGGCACTCACCCGAGGCACGCGAGAGGGAGCCGAGTCTCTCTTTTATGTGAGTCTAGTGGAAGGCATAGTTCATGATTCTGACTTAGTGATTTAATAGACATGAAGAGCTATAGAGCTCAGGATGGCTTCTACACCCCTTCAGTCATAATAGAACCAAAGCGCAAAAAAAATAATAGAACTAAGAGTTGTAAATCCACTACTATACTTAACCATTCAAGTAAGATTCATGATTATATAAGAACAAAAGTACAATAGAAATATGCAGATAATACAGAGAAATAGTCTTAATACATTTGTCATGGTAACCTTATCACATTCATTCATAGTGTTACTTATAAAAGATTACAGAAGGCAGACCATAGTCATGCGCCATGTGTGGATCCATACATGTATTCTCACAAGACAAAAATTTCATTCCCCATTTCCCCATTACATCCTTACTTGAATTTTGTACCCATTTTCATCCCATAGTTCTCAGTAATTTTCTGCAGAGCTCCACTACCTCACTTCTCCTCTTCTTCTTTTCCAAGGGCATGCACATATAAATAGGCCTCTGAGCTCTAACAAACTCCTCTGCAGCCTCAGATCTGGCCCCAAGTGTCAAGGTGTGGGTCACCCCGGGTGCATGCCTCTCCATGTCATGATTAACTTTTGGATCTTTCTATCACAAGGTAAGGTATATTCCTCCAGACACCCTATCACCAAAAATGCTAAGAACCTTATCCAAATGGAACACGTTTACAACCTTCCCAAAAACTAGAATCCCCTTTCCATGACCAAAACCATGTTCTTATATCAACTCGTATACATCCATACTTTGTCCCCAAGAAAAGAATATCTAAAAGGCATAATGTTTGTTACAGATCCAATTTTGGAAAGTGACATGAAAAAAACGCACTTATGAAAACCGGAGGTTTCAAAAAGGAGAATATTTCATCAGTTTGAGCATGATTATTTTAGCATGGGGTGTCTCATGATTTTCTTCTCCATGTGATCCTACCATTTCCACCTTTTAACCACTTTTATAGCACTCAAGTGCTTGCTGGTAAGTTTTCTCCCTTTTTTATCACTTATGCTCGATAAAATCCATTTTCTGATGATTAAACTTTACATCCATTTAAAGTTATTGATTTGGCTCCATAATAAACCAAAAAATCATCTCATGGAGAAACGACAAGGGTATAGAGAAAAATAATGAAGAATGATCCATTTTTGTGTTTTGCAGAGTTCTGGTTTGTTAATGGCATAAAAACCACATGAGTGTATTTGGCTATCCTTTCCCCCTTTTACCTTCAAATTTGGACCCTACACATGGCAAGATCCAAGCAACGACGGCCTTGGGGGAGAAATTTGCATTTCCTGACATTTGGGAGAAAAATCATGATTTCTCATTTTGCTCCACCCCTCGCAGCTTTGCCAAAATCCAGACACGTGGTGCCATCTGAGTGGCTGAGGAAATACAGTTCAAATATGCTATTTAAGCTCTTTTTAACAAAAATACCAAATTCTCAAAAACCTTCGTTGGCCCACTTTGAATTTTCAACGTGAACACGTGGCACACCATGATTGGAAATGGGGTCGTGGCTTAATTTGCAACATTTTAACCTTTTGGTGAAAAAGGCTCAAATTCTCAATTTCCCAGAGGATTTCTATTTTGGTTTCATCCTTCAACATGTGGCATCGCCTGATTGGGTACAGGAATGCACTTTAGTTTTATACTTTATCTATTTTTGAAAAGGGGAAAAATCCAAAATTTCCCCGAAAGTTCATGTCTCTGTCGTTGACTTTTCAACGTAGGCCATATGTCCCTTTCTAATTTGATGTGGGCCTCAACTTAGAAAATTTCCCTTTCACATGGGTGGGGATGTGGGCCATTTTAGGATTTTTCACCCTTTCGCCATAATTCCTTAGAGAATAAAGTGGGTCCGCTGCCCGAACTTCCGCCAAAACTACTCCATCCAATCGTGGACTCAAGGATGCGGGAAAATCTGACATTTTTTCCAAAATCACCAAAAGTGATAAGTTCAAAAAGAAACCCATCTGGCCACATCCAATGAGAAGAAAACACATAGCTTCACCTTCGAGAAAGAATTTGACGGGGAAAAGAACATAGGAAGTTGCAGGAAATGGGAAAACACCATTTTTGCTCCTAATGAAGAATTTATTTCTCTACAAAAAGGTTAAAAATGAAAGATGCAAGGTCCCACACATTCCAAATGCATAAAATAAGAACTAAAATCATTTCCCATCCATTGAAAATAGGTAAAAAATTTAACGGCAGCATACTGAGGGAATTTAAAACACAAATTTCTTCTATGGCGGGCTCTAATTTCCATGAAATTAGATTCGAAAGGGTGAGGAAAACCGAGAAGACAACAAGAACTAGAGTGCGTCATAGGGTAATGAGTGCAATGTGTAGAAGTAGATGCTAGAAATATATTTTGTGAATGCGTAGAGTAGATGCTACGTAGAGATGAATGCATGAAATGTGAAGTGTGTGTAGAAACCTAAAATCCGATTACACGGTTTTATTGATAAAATTATACTAACTATCTTCTTTCATATCAGTTCGTTATAATTAGTGATCTCCCAACTAATTAACTAACATTTCCCTCTATTTTGGTCAATTAACGACACTTCGTTAGTTATAATCCTCTTCCAATTGATTAATTAACTATTATGAGTTAATTAAGCCTTTTTAACAATGTATTTAATCAATAAACCCTTTTATTGGCTAAATCCCTCTTTCAAATGCTTCAAATCATATCAAATTCCTCCTAAATCACTTCTAAATAGCCTAAAAATCTTATTCTAGCCTATTAATTAATCCTAGTTGATTAATTAAATCATCTCCAACTCCCATGAGTTGTTAATCACTTGTTAATTCCTCTAATCAAGCTTAACAAGTCTAAATCTACTTTATCCTTTATCCCACATTCATTGGGATTCAATATTCTCCCAAATAGGAAAGCTATATAAAGGACCCTCCTACATCCTTCACACCTTACACCTTTACAAACAATATACTTTTGCTAGTATTTCATATAAGACATATGATCAATAAATGATTAACAAAAATAATGATCTAGTGGCCTAAAAGGGGACACTAGGGTATTAATGTTAATCTAATTAGGAGGACTAAAATGCTATAGTAAATAGACTAAAACAATATGAAATAAATGCAAGTAAATTATTCTAAGTGAAATGAAACCCTAATATGCAAGAGAAAGGAAAGAAATGGCTTAGCTGATTGGAAGTGACTATCGCAGGTTGTCACAGATCTAGAAATGAAATCAAGAAGTGTAGAAAAACACTTAGGGACCCTATGAAGGGTAGATATGGAAGATATAAAATGATTGGGCATTTGGGAGTGTACTTGGGCGCCCGGGTGACCTGTCTATAGTTTGGGCACTTTTATCTCTATAAATGCTCATAACTTGAATCTAATATAGTCACAAGGTCTCTTGAGTTCTTCCCGACTACCACACTAGATTTTTTGATGAGGTAGAAAATGACATACAATGTAAAAAGAAGTATCAAGCCCTATAAAAATAAAAGATACAAATGAATGGGTCGGATTGACCTCAACCGCCAAACTAGTGGAATTATTGTTAAGTGTTTCAATTCATCTCGGACATGGATGTAGTTCTAGTGTGTGTGTGTATGTCGTGCCCTAGGTGCTCTCATTTTAGTCGCACTTTGTGAAGTAGCAAGCAATAATAACTATAGAAAATGTAAATAGCATGTGTGCATGGAATATAATAGAATCCCTCCCCTATGTAGTGTGTGTGATGCAGATATCCTAGCCTTGATGCATGGCACTATGTGGATGCAAGTGATGCAATGGATGCAACTCTAGATGGAGTGATAGTAGTATGTGATGTTATGACCTAGGACCCTTATTATGGTCTTATAACTTTATATTTATAGGGCTCTCAAGATTAATTTCATAATTAATCCCAACAAGGCCGACTGGGAAAAAGATAAAGACAACAAAATGGATAGAAAGGCCCCAAAATAAGTAGGAAAGGATGTGCATAGACCGGGGCGCCCAAAGTGGGACAAGGGCACCTCAGGGTGCCCCAGTATAGGTTGGGGAACCTTGATTTTCACCTAGAATGATGGGGTAGTTGCAAAATGGGTGGATAAGTGCAATAAAAATATGGGAATGATGAAATAAAATATAAAATAAATATGGCCAAAAGGTAGGATTAATTGGTAATTTATTCAATTGAGAACCTTCTAAATAGTAGTATAAGGCCGAGCTAGATAATGTCTAATGCACATAATTTTGTGTCTACATTTACCCCCACTTTATGTTAGTGAGAGGAAATCTCAGTAACATAAATTAGATAGAGATGTGTACCTGATATCCATGTAGAGTGTAGAAGAAGATGTGTCAATGGACTAGACTCAAGCGTGGAATGAAAAAAAAAAAAATGTGGAGTGTGGATTCTAAAGATGAAAAATGTACATAAAAAGTGATGAGAGTGAACCTAGGGAAGAACGTGTGTGTAGTTGTTGCTATGTGTAGTGTACCTACATGGTTAGTAAAGGTAAGTGCCTATAGTGGTGTGTTGTCATTGTCGTTTTGTTGTTTCCCCCAATTTGACTGCTTGTTTCTCATACGAAGGACATGCAAGGAGAAAATGATCAAGTAGTCAAATATGTATGTATGTAAAAATATTGTGTAAAATACACATGTGTAAATTACGCAAATGTAAAATACACTTAAAAAAGAGTGAATGAAACATGTGCACCTGCTCCATGTCGAGAAAAAGGGTATATAAGGATATCCCAGATCTTGTTGTGAGTTTTTGGGTGATCTCATGCCACCCTGGCTAAAGAAATATAGGGAGGAAATGTGTTGTGCCCTTCAAATTTAACCACTTCTATTGAAATGTGTGAAGATATCTCTATACTTTGTCCTATTTTTTTGGGTGATTCGATGCCACTAGACTAAGAAGTGTAGAGAGGCACACCCAATGTAACCCCAAGCTTGTAACCGCTATGCAGAATTGTCGAAGGAAACCATGTCCTATTAAGGCCACTGTGTATGGAGTTTGTAGACTTGTCTAAACTCACTTGTTGTGTGTGAACTAGTGTAAATACCCCATGTTAGTATAAAACCCTCAATGATGCCCCACTCTTTGGGGGAACATGCGGCAACCCCGAAGGAGAATGCGGCCCCAAAAGAGGACCAACCACACTCTGAATTGTAGAACTCTACCCCAGGGGAAAGGGAAACACTTGGTAGATACCAAAGGCATGCACAAAAGGGGATGGCTAGCTAATACAAGTGTTTTTATGAACACACATACATGTAATAAGACAAATGTAAAATGCACAGCAATGTAGAAACTACAAAACAAAGTAGTGTAAACACGCAAGAAAACAAGAAGACCACATAAAGTGGGTTTTAAAAATTTGACATCACTCATGATGTCGCAAGACACTCAAGGCCGTCATGGCCACAAATAGAAGACAAGTGTACACACAAGAAAAGATAAAATCCCACATATAATGGAAAACAAAATAAATAAGTAGAAACAAGAAAGTAGTCATGGAAACATGTAATCCTACAAAAAAAGTGTTGCACATGAAACACCCGTTAACATGTTAGAATGATAACCAATATGTCAAAGCATGTATGAGCAAGTAGTATAAGATGCTAAGTATAAAATGAAACAATAACACCTAGATAAGATGATTTTGGATGCCCCCAATGACTGGTATAGGAAGGGTAGAAGGTGAGAATCCATGCTGCGTGTAGAGACCTATACCTATAATCACACTAAACAAAGATGTGAATGCACATGTGTGTATGATAATGACATATAAGAAATAAATATAACATGTGTAGTAAAGTGAGCATGCAAAATACTAGTAAGGAAAAGTAAATTCCCCCAAGACAATGCAATATGTTGTGGATGGGGAATGGAACGCAAGATGGAATGATAGGAGCAACGTGCCCCATGAGTGGATGGAAGTGTATGTAGTGAGGTTTGTTTTGTTTTCCTCACCAAGAAAGAATGAACTGTAAACAAGAGTGCATCATCGATAAATGGTCGAGTAGTGTTGGTTTCATCTAGCGCACTGTGATGAGTGTGTATGTGTAGTGGTGATGAAATGTGACATGGGGAGAAGATGTGTGTGAACCCTATAGACGAAGCGTATATCATGATTTTGTTGAATGGAGTAGTGATATCCCTAAGCGTATATCACTATAGGATGAGTGTATGGGGATTATACATATGGAAATATATGCATGGACCCTATAGCCTAAGCGTATACCATGACTTGATGGGATGACAGAGTGTTGACTTAGCCCTAAGTGTATATCATTATGAAATGAAAAGGTGAGAATGGGTGATGATTTAGCCTAAAGCATATGTCACTATGGGATGGACAAGAAGGGAGTGGTGATGTACCCTAAGGTGTAGGCCACTACCAAATGATAGAATGGGGGTGGTGATTTAGCCTAAAGCATATACCACTACAAGATGATAAGAAGGGGTGACAATTTAACCTAAGGTGTATGCCACTAATGTGAGAAATGGTGGATGAGGAAAATGTTGCATTGGTGAATGTAAGGTCCATTTGATTGGTAAACCCTTGGCAGTCAAGTATGGACCGAGGAACTAAAGTTTTTCATAGGGTATAAAGTGCAGCGCGTATAAGACAACGTATTAGAAACAAACAAGTGATGAATAGGGTATGTAAATACGCGATGTGTGTAATGCAATGTAGGATGTGTAGGATATGTAATATGTGAAATGTAATAATAGGTGTGTATAAAAATGGAATATGTAATGATGATAGGTAGAACTAGACCCATATGTAATGGAATCTAGTGTAGTATGTAGAATATATATGATGTATAAATGCGCCATGTGAATCATGCAATGTAGTAAATGTAGGGTGTGTGGATTATGTAAGATGTGATGATAGGTGTAGATATAAAATATAATATGTAGTAGTAAAATGTAAAGCTAGACCCATATATAATGTAACCTAGTGTAAATGTAGAATGTATGGATGAAATGTAAAACTAGACTCATATGTAATGATGACTAGTGTATTATATGGAAAATGTATGATATGAAAATGTGTGATATATAATGTGACTGTAGAAATAGGTGTAGGATGCATGGTGTATAATTCTCAATTTAAGATGAATAATGGAATATGTAGTGCCTATGGTATAGTGTGTGGGGTTCAGTGTAATGGTAATCCCTAAATAGTCAAGTGTGAACTGAAACACAAGAGTGTGTCATTGGGTACCAAGGGTCCGATGTAATACATGAAGTGGATATGAGATGAAAATAAGTGATAGAGATGAAGTTTAATATGTAAAATGGTACAATCATGCTAAGAGAGGGGGAAGTATGTCATGTGCATGCCCCCAACACTATGTCATGTCATGGAAGGCTATGTGAACTCATCAAGAGATCATCATCCTCTGGGTCAAAGTCAAATGGATCAGGATTGACAACATGGTATGCTATAGTATGAGGTTGATCATGTAATAAGATGGTAAGGTGTGTAAGCGATACATGCCCATAGCGTATTATTCATCGCTGATTGGGGGATGTGGGTAGCCGTTGCATACCATCGAGGGTAATTAGGTGAGTAGCCAAGAAAGGAACTATTGCAAATGAAAACATGACCAAAAGGCATAGGAATGAAATATCAATGTGACTAGGGTCTAAGGTACCTCTGATGTAAGTAAGCCAAGAATATCCTAATGTGAGTAGAGAAGCACAACGGGTATGTAGGAGATAGACTAAAAGATCAAACACACGCAAGCCATAAGTGGCAAAGTGATAGTGACAAAACCATAATATAGGTGAGAAGCATGAGTAGAAGGCTGAAGGTCCTCGAAATTAACACCAAGATGAGCTAGGTCAGCATGGGAACATATTGTTTTATCATTGTTAGGATCGAAGGGGACATGTTCCCAACGAGTCATGAATGAAAAGTGTGCAAGTGAAGGGTGAGTGAACTGACAATGGAGATGAGGATGGAATAATATTTTCCATAGAGGGAACATGTAGCTGATGTAGAATGATAGATGTAGAGGGAGGGAGTGTAGAAGGGATAGCATCAAGTAAAGAAATAGTTCCCTTAAGCGGTGGAAAATGAGGTTCATCTGCATAGATCAATGTGGGGAATATGGAGACGAGTGTGAGGGTCATGGACATAATATTGGAATGGATCACGATATCAGAATATAGTATACTCAATATGATCATGTAATAATTTGACACAACGATGGATGGTAGAGGCAACAACTTGCATGGCATGAAGCCATGGTCTACCTAACAAGTAATTATAGGAGATAGGAAAATCAATGACAAAGAAAATAGTAGGGAGAGTCTTAGGGCCTATGGTTAAAGGCAAGGTAACATGGCCTAGACATGGATGGACAGAACCATCATAAACACAAAGAAAAATGGAAGAAGGGCTAATGTCATGGGCAGAAAAACCCGAGACTTGGAGAAAGGACATAGGAAACAAATTAAGCTCGCACCTATTATCAATAAGAGTGCACTTGACAACAACATTGTAGATGTGAGACATGATGTAAAGTTGTGGGTCATTATCAAAGGGGTGAATGTCAGCTGGAGGATTGGCCCAAAATGTAATATGCTGGGAAAAGGAATTCACAAACGTATCATAAATGGAATCTTGATGCATGTCAATAGAAACATTGGTAGTAGCAAAGAGGGTTTGAACTTGATGAAGAAAATCAGGGTGGGTAAGTAGATATTCAGTGATAGAGATATTCATGATGGGAGAATGAAAATCCCTAGAAGGTGGTAGAAAGGGACATCGGGTTCACCAAAATGATTTACAAAACATAATGATCTAGTGGCCTAAAAGGGGACACTAGGGTATTAATGTTAATCTAATTAGGAGGACTAAAACATTGTAGTAAATGGACTAAAAACAATATGGAATAAATGTAAATAAATTATTCTAAGTGAAATAAAACCCTAATATGTAAGAGAAAGAAAATAAATGGATTATCCGATTGGAACTAATTGTCGTAGGTTGTCATAGATCTAGAAATGTAATCAAGAAGTGCATGAAAAAATCTGTTGAAGAAAGTTGGAGTCTTGCAGCCTATATGAGCTGCCATATTTTGGAAAACCAAAAAAATTATATCAGTGGTTGATGTCCCGAGTCCACAAGGACTTTTTCTATCTCATAGGGTGGTGGATGCAACTCACCACACCCTTAATTGTGAGTCTGAAAGGTTTGAGAATCTTGGGAAATGAGATTGGAAGTGACGTCAACAATGATGAGGTCGTAGAAGAAACCTCTCGCTACATTGACATATACGAAGGGAGGGAGCACTATGGATATTAACAAGCTAGCATATCACCCTATGATCAAGGCTGCCGCGCACTTCCTCACCAAGTTGAATAACCAGGAGCACTAGAGCTAGGTAAATAAGAGGTGGCTCCATATTTCTAATAATATGTCTATAGGAGTTGAATAAAATTTATCTACTTTCATTATCTGAAAATATCGGTGAAGAAGTGCACCAAGGAGACAAGATAACTTTTAGTGCTATTTTTCTATCACTTGTGTTTATGGAGATTGGGGTGCCTGATGGGCTGAAGGAAAAAAATTGGTAGTTTCCTAAGGAGAAAAGGTCACTTGCAGTTAGATTTTATAAATATACTTGTGATGGATTGATGAGTTGCCCATATAAACAGAGGATGGAACTATGGTATAGGATAAAGCACAAGTATTTTGGGCACAAGTGGAGAAATCCTAAGGAACTACCTTTGTGTTGGATAGGCAAACCTAGTTTTATGTCTTCCAAGAATTTTTTATTTGAATATTTGGTATGAAGGATGGGAAGTGGAGCTCTTGGTGTAAGCTTCCCTACACCTTCACAACGTGCTATTTCCAACCTTCGGTAAACAAATTTTCAAACGCGCGTAGATTAAGATTTGATGTAGAAAAAGTGAATTGTGAGTATCAAATTCTCGGTAAAACATTTATATATCTAGGTAAATCTACTTATATTGAAAAATTAATATCTAATGATATAAATACCAGTTTTATGATTCTAGCAGTTGGGAAGCTTGGCACGGTTAAGGTATACATTTACCTTAAACCCAAATTGGTTGATGGAAAGTATATTGAAAATGAATTTAAATTTCCTGAAATGCCTAGGGGAAGCACACTATGGGAACCTTATAGGATGATGAGCCTAATCCTCCTCTCATAGATGAGGAAGAGCTTGAAAAGAACTAAGGAAGACATTGATGGCCCGTATCATGGCTTTAGGAAACAACCAACTATAGGGAAAAAGAGAACACATGAGGCAACTCCTTTGAGACAGAAGAAGGTGGAGAAGTGAAAAATGAGATGGGTGCAGTGGATATGGAAAATGGTGAGGAGAACTAGAACAAATATTATAGGTGCATGAACTTCACAACTACTAAGGAGATCACCTAAAACATTTCCTTTGAATACTGAACCACAGAAGAAGAGGCACAAGTATGTTCCCACTAAGGAAAGTGAGGAGGAGAAGTCAAATGACTGTGTGCATGTTATTAAAGAGAATCATGTTATTGATGTGGACACAAAGGAGCCCCAATATGAAGAGATGCATCATGATACAAAGGCGTATGAAGAGCATAAAGAGGTAGGTGATGATACAAGAGAAGAGTAAGAAAAAGATAAGGGTGAACCATGCGGTGATCCTACTAGTGAACATATAAGTAAACAGTGGGAGACTGGATTTTGATACCGAAGTGTGCATTCATAAGGGTCGCCATTCTCGGAGGAATAAGAATGGAGAGATGTATAGGATGCCTACACTTGGGTACGTTGGTGACCCCTATAAAATAATTTATGCTAGGTTTTAGAGTACTCTGGAGCCTGAGAAATTATATGGGTGGGAGTTAATGGATCCAGAGGCAACAAACATGCGCATGTGGAAATAATTATCATGGAGCATGCAGAATCACATAGATGAGCCTAAGTTTCATGTAAAGGATGACATGTGTATAATGAGGAAGATGAAGAATATGGCTCACGCTTATGCACTAGATAATTAGGCCAAAAAATTTTATATATGAACAAACAAGTAATGCCTTGACCAAGATGGTATCTTAAGTGGTGTATAGGAATGCGAGATAAGGAAGTCAGCAAGAAGGAAACCGATGGAAGATAATAATATCCTAAAGGAACAAGTAGAGAAGATGACCGAGGGGAAGAAAAAGGACAAGGAGAAATGAAAGGAGATTCTAGATTTTGTGGTGGAACTGGGAAGGAAATTATAGATGCACATCCAAATATTGATGAGAAGACCGAGGAGACATGTCTCTGTCATCCTTTCACTTCTTATAGGATTGTGTCCACTTGTTGAATAAGAAGAAGCTAGTGGTACATGTAGAGACTAAGGAGGATGAAGTGGCTAAAGGGGAGAAACAAGTTGTAGTAGATCAAGAGAGGAAAAAGAATAAAGTCACACAAATAATAGTTGAGTATGATGCTTTACTGCAGACCATCAAGGATGAATCAAAGTGCACAGACTTGGCTCTGAAGGTATGTGAAGATCCAGAGCATATAATTAAAATAAGGACATTAATAGAAGAGAATGAGGTCCTTGTTGCGAAGAAAAATGAAACTCTGGGACATGAGGAGAGGCTGACATTACTTGTAGAAAAATGTGATGCACTCAAAGCAGCCCGGGATCCTCATAATGAGAGAATAAAGGAAATTGGGAAACTGATAGCAAAAAGAATGGACATGATGAATGATATGGTGTTATGGTTGGAGTATGTATTAATAGTTTTGAAGAACAAGGGTGAAGACATGACCTTGAACGAGATGGATGGGGTGCTTGGAAATATTCCTGCTAAGGAAAAGAAGGGACTCAGTGACTAGAATGAACTATAAACAAAAATCAAGAATGAGTACTCAAAACTTTTGTTTCCTACAAAATAATAACACCCAGATATCAAAGTGTTCTTACATTCTTTCATGTACAATCATTATTTACTTATTTATTCTTTATTATTTGGAGAGATAAGGTATGAGTACCTATTTTTGGGGGCGGAAATGACATTAGTGTGGGATAATGTTGTCTGGATGAATTATTGCATAAGTATCAAAGGTGCATGAGTAAATGGCACATAGTAAATGGGCACGTAGGTGCACACATAAGTTTAGTGAAATAATGACACGCACATGAGAAAAAAGTTCAGTGCCTTATCCATTTTTACATATTATGGGATAAAAATAGGTTGGAGTGTGGGGCATGCTTTGGATCAAGACCTAAATACTTCAAGGCTATGCAAAGGATATATTTGGAGTAATGGGAAGATCAAGAGTCATGCAGAGTCTAATGTAATAATAGGTTTAGAATTGGAGTTAATTATAGATGATCTATTATTAGGTGAAGCTTACATGCTGCTTTAGTATCTTTGTAGCGGCACATGGATATTTTGAGCATGCAACCTATTTTGAGAGTGCATGGGTGGTGAAGGGAAAGTCCCCACCCCTATATTTATGTATTTATTTACATAAATTAGGGTTGAGAGAGACCGTGATTTGGATTGTAACAGAGTTATACTTTGTTGGTTAATGAGTGTGCATGAATTATGACAATATTATGTATGTATTCATATACTAGTTTGTGATAATTGAATATAATGGATCATTATGGATGGATACTAATTGTTGATGTATCTTCCTGTGGTTATTATACGTGAATCTGGTATTAATATTTATGTGATATATATGTTCTTTATTATGTGTGTTTCCAAATTGATCTCATAGATATGATTGATAGAATGGGATATGCACTTTGATTATGGTTATTATGAACATGCATTCTAACACCCTAGTAAGATAGTAATAAAGAGGGACCTGGTACCTTTGTGTGCTTTAGGTGAGTGCTCATATTTTTCTGAGTGATGTGCAAGAACGTATATGGTTTTAAGTGGGAATATAAGACTATAGATGGATCCTTTACCTTCCATGGTTCAGGAGTAGGATTTATGCTTATCACCCCTGTGGTGATCATAATCCTCAAGCATTCTAACTTAGGTTCCCATGTATAAATAATATAGCAGAATATGAATCCCTTATTGTAGGGATGAAACTGGCTATCAAGTGGGATATTAGACAAGTGAATGTAATAGGTGATTCTATGTTGATCATTAAACAGTGTAATCGATTTGAGTATAAAGTTAAGGATGAAAAAAATTTCCTTAAAAATGGTTGACACTTTGAAAGAGTTATTTGAGTAAATTACATTTTAGCTTATCACTAGAGGACAAAATCAATCAATAGATGCTATGGCTACAGTTGGGTCTATGTTACGCATCCCACTTGGAAACAACAACATGTCATTCTTCATCGAACATCTACGAACACCAACATATGACATGCCAGAGTCTTGTTTGGTATGTGAAGTTATTGGTCCCTTTTCCCTTGGTACCTTGACATATTCAATTACCTTCATGATGGAACCTTCCTCCAGAAATTTCCCATTCTGATAAAAGAAACCTTATCTAGTGCATAGCCCGCTACACCTTACTTGGGGAACTCTCTACCGTAGAGGCTATGATGAGTATTTGCTGCATTGTCTTAACTCGGATGAATCTATCTTAGTGGTTAAGGAGGTGCACAAAGGAATCTATGGATCCCATACAAGTGGGATAGTCCTGCTAAAAAGATACTAAGAGTAGGCTATTATTGGCCTACCATGGAGACTAATTATTGCAAGTATGTAAAGAAATGTTTGTTATGTCAAAAATATGGCAACTTGATACATGCGCTGGCATAATCATTGTAACCTATTACCACACCATGGCCTTTTTCAAAGTGGGGACTTGATCTCATCAGTAAGCTTACCCCTACATCCTCTAATGGCCATATGTTCATTATTACTACCACTGAGTACTTCACGAAGTGGGTAGAGGTTGTTCCTCTCACCTATGTCACTAGTGCACAAATATCCAAATTCATAATGAACCATATCATTTTCTGCACGACATCATCCTCCTCGCCATCAGAGGTGATAATGGTAGTTCATTCAAGAAAAAAACTATGAAGGCATTATGTCAATGCTTTTAAATCCAACTCAAGTATTCAACCCCTATTACCCTCAAGGTAATGGACAAGTTAAAGCCTCAAATAAAACCCTTTTTCATATTATGGAGAAGATGGTGAATAAAACTGGTCATAATTGGAATTTGCAGATTCATCCCACCCTCTGGGCTTATAGAACATCCATCCACACCCCTACTGGTGCTAATCCATATTCCTAGTTTTTGGCACAGAATCCGTATTACCCCTTGAGATTAATCTCCCTCTTTGCGCATAAAGCTAAGAGATTAATTTGATAAATAGGATTACTATAGAGTGGCTTGACTACCAGATCTAGAGCTATTAGATGAGAAGTTCCTTCATGCCCTTGATCACCTAAAAGTGTATTAGACTTGATTACGTTGAAGTTACAAAAATAATGATACCTTACCAATTTGAGGTAGGAGACCTTGTTCTAAAGGAAAATTAGTTCAATACCACCAAGGATCATGAAAAGAAAGGTAAGTTTGAGCCTAATTGGTTAGGGCCATATGTTTTGGTTGCTAAATTTGGTTCAGGTGCATACAAGCTTGTTGACTCTGATGGTGATGAACTTAGGGAACCCATGAATACCATACATCTCAAGAATTTCCATGTTTAAATATGGGGTTTTTCAAATATCATAAAATCCACAAAATATATAATTATAATAAGTAAAGAGAAATCAATGATCCAAGTGTCAAACACTTGCAATTTTGTCACTTTGGACAAATCCATTGGTGAAAAATGGTTTCGCACCATTGAGGGTTCGTTGTTCACATGCGCACTCATATCTCATTAGGGTAAACATATCAATTATGCATTGTAATTAGGTAGTTTAAATTATTATTTTGTATGGTTAGGATTATATAACCATTATATTGTTTTATTGCATTCGTGAAGGTTCATTGTTTCATTATTGTTACACAACAACATATTTTTTTATACCTACTTCTTGAATGTATATTAGAAGCTTATGTAATTATGTTGTACTTTTGCATGCAACATATTGTTTATCCGTACATTGGTTATCTAATAACTATAAGTATTCCATCCCGCACCATTTGATTTGATTTGATTGATTATTAATAAAAGTGTTAGGATTCTATCCCTTTTATACACTTTTATTTGGCACCATAGCAGGTTGAAGCTATTGGTTAGGTTAGAGAGAGGTTACAGAAGGTAGAAGTGTCTTGGAGAAGAAATATGCATTCTAGGAGAGTCTGTGTTGCCTCCAACAGCTTTCCTGACATCCCTACATTCCCATAATCCCCTGTTCAATTCCGTATATTTGGAACACAAATTGTTTTTGCACCGATGCACCTTACACCAGAAAAAAATTGCTGCAAGAAAAGAATTAACTTTTTTCCCCATTAGGGGGTTTTTAGCTAAATCTAGCTGCTCATATTTTTATCTTATAATTGGTAGACTACTAAATTTGGAGGGTATCCGAGGTCCCTCCACATGCCCCGACCGAGCTTCCTTACTCATTATAGGTGAGTTGAAGAGCTCAACACCGAGCTCGGCATATTGGAGGTGAGCCAAACATCAAGCCATCGACCTCCACATTGAGCCCTTGGAGCTCTATTATGTCTCTACATTGAGACCCCATTGTGTTGTCCACATAGCTCATACCGAGTGGTTTTTACAGTCCAAGTCATGTGGCAAAGGTGAGTTGGTTACATTGATAAAGCTGAGTATTTTTCATTGAAACCATGCCAATCTCTGGTTATCTATCAATAATATTTGTTGTTGATAGCTATTGGATTGTATTGTTGGCGAGTTGAAAGCATCGATTTACCCTGTGAATGGTGCTCAACATCCATTGCCAATTTGCATGTGAATCGATCATTTCTCGACCGACTCATTCACATAGAGCCCATGTCTTTGCAAACAAAGAAGTGACCAAGATCATATTTTCACCGTGGCGAGTTACAAAGGATCGATATCCATTACAAACAACTTTTTTTTCATTAAAACGGGCCCTTCCACAAACAAATCGGGCCGCTAAGCATTCAAAAAACTTCTACGACCTGCATAATTCAACAAACAATAATTGGAAAAATAATACAACAATCAAAAGCAAAGAAATCAAAAATAACAAATCAACAACAATAGATTTATAAACTCGCATTCATTTTTCAAGCAAAGTGAACCCTAAAACCACTTTCACCTAAGCATTGGCACATTGATCTCCAACAAGGTAGCTAAGTCAATTTTCAAAGGTTACTTGAATTTGCTTTTATTTAAATACAAATTGCTTCACCTTATTTCCTAAGCACATCAACCGTCATTGTGGTTAGTGGGAAATCCTTAAGAGTGGTGAGGTTCATGGTTCAACCCCCTAAAACATAGTTTTACAACTATATGGTTTAGCGGCCTATTTATTAGAACTCACCACAACTAGAGGTCCTCTAAACCCCTAACTATAACTAAAGCTACAACTAAATTTAGAGGAGAAAACCTAATTTTAGGGTAATTATTTTTCTCCCACTTAGCTTCATTTTTTATTCTAAACAACATTTTCCAAAGGAGGGGACATTAAAAATTGTATTTTGAGCTTATTTTTTTGTATTTTTTCACACAAAGAGCTGTTTTGAGCACTGAGGCCACCAGGGCCCCGTAAAACAAAATAAAATTTTCCTTCCATTCAAATTTTTAGAATATTGGATGAAATTGTAATATTTCAAATTAGTTTTAAAGTACATTTTACTAACTTGCAAGTTGTCATATTAAACCACAAACCATTGTAATTAATTTAAAAATTATAACAGAGATTTGTACTAAAAACTAATAAAAATTTGGTTCTGAATCACTCACGAGATCTTTAGATCTCATTCATAGCATTCGGTATAAACAATGCATTTGGGAAGTGCTTATGGGTAAATTTGTCACGACTACTACTACACTTAATGCCTAATATAACTACAACAATGTCATCTGGGCATCAACCCTTTAAATTGATGGGGATTAATAAGGACAAAATACACACACTTTGAGCCCTCCCATCCATCTGTGAATGATTACGCAACTTAAATATGAAATGAGAAATTATCCAAGTATATAGAAAAGTTACGCATTTGTATGAGGATATTTATTTGAGCTGATGTCAATGATCACACATACCCCTTTCATTATTGTCTTAGTACCACATATCAGTTTCTTTCACATACATTAACGCCTCTTTCACATACTTGCAAGTATATAGAAAGGGTGAGCTTCTTCCACGTACCGACGAGTATATCAAAAGGGCACGTATATAGAAAGGTTTGATATATTGGACTAACGATATATGTATTGGGATACCATATACCTAGAGTGATAACATCCTTATCATTTGTCAGTTGATTCTATAAAATGGGAATCAATTCCCCCAAGTTATTTTTTTCCATATTATCAACTTCTAAGAGGAAATAACTATGCAGCATGGAAGACAAAAATCAAGACATAACTTGAGTTTGAAGAGATTTGGAATGTTGTGGATGGTTCTGTAATCATATCAGTAACTGATACATCTCAGCAATGATATTTTGATCGATCCAATTAGAAGGCCAAGATAATAATCTTGTTTACAATGTCCGATAATGTGCAACCCCACATTTGAGATGCTAAAATAACCAAAGAAGCATGGGATAGTTTGAGCAAAAGTGTACAAGGCCAAGAACAAGAATGTCATATTGAATTTGTAGAGTCAGTTACACACACTGAAGTTCAAATAAAATGAGAAAATAAAATATTTCTTAAGAAGATTTGCAGATTTAAGGGCTTCACTTCTAGCCCTAGGAGAGGAGGTCACTGACACAACTCTCATTACCATTTTTTTGAGAGCACTCCCTCCTTCATACCGCATTTTTCTAACAACACTCAACTTGGCAGATCATACAATTTCTTTTGACAAGTTAGTGAACCTACTACAACAAGAGGAAGAAATGTACAATAAAGATGATGAAGAGGAGTAGACACTATCTTCTCATCAGAAATGGAAAGGAAAATGCAAACCTAATTCCTCTCAAAAGTCCCAAAATTAGAAAGGGGATAAGCAACAAAAGAAGAATTGTCCTATCTACAAAAGAGGACATGAGTTAAAATATTGTTGGTTTAATAACTATAAGAAAGGTTCATCTAGTAATTCTGGACCTCAACACCAGAAACCTCACAAGGTACATTCAAACTACAATCAAGGTCAAAAGAAGGGGAACTAGAAAAGAAAACCCCATCAACAAGGAAATATAGTTGAGTAAGAAGAACATTTGGATAATAAAACATTTTGTACACCGCTCAATCAAGTGAACCCTCCATGTCATCTAGTGATGTTTGGTATGTTGATTTGGGAGCCACTCGACACATGACCGGCCACAGAGACTAATTTACCACAATGAGGGACATGCCTTTGAAAAATCATGTTTCATTAGGTGATGATTCTTCATATACAAAATAGGGGATTGGAAACATTTCTCTACCTCTTGGTTCATACAATTGTAGACTATTAGATGTAATATATTACCTTCGGTTGACAAAGAATTTTTTTGTCACTCACCAAATCCTAGATCAAAATTTGAAAATTGACTTTGATAGTCATTCCGACAAGAAATTGTTTTTGATTCAAGACAAATCACGAGGCTCGAAAATAGTTGCAAAATCCTCTAATGTGGGACGTATGTTCCAACTTGATTTTTTCCACAAAGATGATCAGTACTTGTGGGTAAGAATTCTACCTCTACATAGTTGTGGCATCAGAGACTTGGACACATCAGTTTAAAGTATCTCAAAATGCTTCACCAAGATGTAAAAGGACTTCCATCTCTCTAGAAGGATACAAATAAGTGTCCTCACTTTCTAGCAAGAAAACAACACAAAGCTTCATTCCAGAAAAGTAATTATCAAACTCATGGTAAGCTTGATTTGGTTGATATTGATATTTGTGGTCCGATGCAAACGACTCATTCTGGATTTCAATACTTCATGCTTTGTGTTGATGAATACTTGAGAAAAATGTGGATATATTGTCTTCGTAAGAAATTTGATGCTTTTGGGACCTTCAAAAATTTTATTTATTTTTATAGAGAACAAGACTAGTCATCACATCAAATCTCTCTACTCGATCAAGGGGGATTCAATAGTAACGATTTCAAATCCTACCCGCAAGCTCACGAGATTCGTTGATAATGCCTCCTCCACACACCGTAATAGAATGGTGTTGTTGAGAGAAGAAATTTTACTATCATGGAAATGGTGTGATGCATGATCAATGATTTTGAACTAGCAAGGAACTTCTTGGGTAGAAGTGATAAAAACAATAGTTTATTTGTTGAATAGAGTGCCCACAATTTCTCTTAACAGAGTAACACCACGAGATACATGGTTAAAATAGAAACCATGTGTTTCACACCTCGAGTATTTGGGTACAAAATAAGTATGCACATACCCAAGAAAAATAGAAAGAAGTTCCATATGAAATCACAAAAACTCATCTTCATTGGCTACAATGAAGAAACTCTTGGGTATAGATTGATGGATCCAAAGACTAGGAAATTCTACAACAATGGAGATGTTGAGTTATTTAAGAAGAAGGAAGCGTAAACTCCTCCTCCGACTCACCTGACATATATTTTTCACCAGTTATAAAAATAGAAGCTGATGTTCCCAAAGATGATGAAATGATGATGGGGATGATGGTGATGATCAGATAGAACCACGAACCATGGGAGTAGTTCATCATATGCCCAAGTGGTATACTAGCATGATACTATATGTAAAATTGGATGCTCCATCGGATACATCTACCACTGGACCATAGACTCACAATAAAGCATGAGAAGAAGTAAACTTTACTTTTATGAGTAGAGTTATTGAATTTGATGAGCCATCTACATTATAGAATCCATATAGTCAAAATCTTAGAAATATGTTATGGATGTTTAATATCAATCGAGTGATGAAAAATACACTTGGTAGCTTGTTGATATTCTACCAGGGAAGAAATCCATTGGTTGCAGATGGATATTCAAAACAAAGTACAAAGAATATGGGACCATAGAAAAGTACAAAGCATGACTAGTGGAAAAGTGGTATGCATAAAAAGAAGGCATAGACTATGAGTAGACATTTTTCCTATAGCTAAGATCAAAATGATCGTGAGGATGATCTTGCTCTAGCTACACAATTGGTTGGAAATTCCATCGATGGACGTAAAACGTGCCTTTCTAAATAGATATCTATAAGAATATTCTACATGACTCAACCTAAGGGATATGTTTGTACCTGGTCAAGAAGTAAATTTATGTAGACTCAGGAAATCTCTTTATGGCCTTAAACAGAACCCCGAGCTTAGTACATCAAAATTTATGAGCATCTTGTACAACATGGATTTGTCAAAAATCCACACAATCCCAATCTCTACCTCAAAAATCAAGGGGGAGATTGTGATTTTTATTCTTTATGTCAACGATCTAGTCATCATTGGCAGTTCACTGAAGATGATTGATGTAACAAAGAAATATCTTAAATGATCATTCCACATGAAATATCTTGGGCTGATGCACTATTGTATTAGATTGGAAGTATGATAAAAAGAGAATCACATCTTTGTTTCTCAGTTGAAGTATAACAAGAAGACACTCGAGAAATTCAGGATGATGGAATGCACACCTATTGCTACACCTATGAAGAACAAATTCTAGTTATCTCATTTAGATCCATCTCCTGTGGTAAAAGAAACTCTCTATCGATAGTTGATTGGGAGTCTCATTTACCTGACCTATAGTAGACCAAATATTAGCTTTGTAGTGAGCTATCTATCACAGTTCATGCAGGAACCCCAAGTTTTTCATCGGAAGATAGTAAGGTGAATATTGAGATATCTCAAGGAAACAATGGATATTTTTCTAGAATACAAGAAGAATGATCAATTCTTCTTGACTAGATATTCAAATTCAGATCATGCAGGTAATATTGATGACACAAAAATCCACTTTAGGATTTGTATTATTTTTGGGATCTAGACCAATATCATGGGGAAGAAAGAAACAACACTTTGTTTCTCACTCTTCTATAGAAGCCAAGTATCATGCTGCAGGTGAAGTTGTCTATGAAGCGATATGGCTACATCACATACTTAAAGGACTTGGAATACCATAGGAAAAATTGACCATCTTGTATGTTGACAATGAAGGTGTTCTCAAACTTGTTCACAATCCAGTTTTTCATGAAAGAACAAAGCACATTGAGGTACAAGTACATTTCATATGTGAGCATGTCTTGAAAAAAAATATATAGCTTTTGTTTTTCCCAATATATGAACAATGAGTAGATATGTTCACAAAGTCACTTGCACGTGATAAGCTCAAGTTATTCAGAGATTTCCTCTCCTCATCTCTTGAAACAATACAAAATTAAGGGGGAATGTTAGGGTAAACATATTAATTATGCATTGTAATTAGGTAGTTTAAATTATTATTTTGTATGGTTATGATTATATAATCATTATATTGTTTTATTACATTCGTGAAGGTTTATTATCACATTGTTTTTGCAACAACATATTTGTTTGTACCTGTTTCTCAAATGTATTTTGGAAGCTTATGTAATTATGTTGTACCTATGCAAATGCATTGTTTATTTGTACATTGGTTGTCTAATATCTATAGGTATTGCATCCTGCACCATTGTATTTGATTTGATTGATTATTAATAAAAGTGTGAGGCTTCCTTCCCTCTTTTACACTTTCAATATCTAGGATTACGATGGCTTTATCCTAAGCTAGTATTTTCCTATGTCTAAGATAATTTTGAGGCTATCCCTCTAGGCCTTGCTCCAATTGATCCTACTTATGTATGCAAGGATTTTCCTTTGTACATTCCCATCTAACGATGAGGGAAATTTTGCATCTAAACTTCTTAAGCATATGTATGGTAGTTTGTCCTTTTACATCCCATCTCACTACTAGGGGAATCCATGTTTCTTCATTTTCTTACACATAGCTTCGGAAAACTTCTAGAAAATCACAAAAAAATCATATAACGTTATGAAAATCCCAAAAAATTCAAATATCTTTATTTAGAAAAATTAGAACATTCAAATACATCTCATAGAAAACTTAAAAACAATATAACATTGTCTTGAGATAATACCAAAAATAGTACAAAACATTTCAAAATTGTCTCGAAAAAACAAAGTAGTAGTTTTATTACTTTAGTTGTTTGTTGTATATAGTTTTGTTGGTTTTCTTTTCATATTTTGTGCATTAAATTGGATGAATTTTCTTTCTTTGATTAAGTGTTACTATTATCTAATTTCACTACTCTAGTGAAATTGGATAACTAATAATTTTACATTATGACCACCAACAAGGGGTATAGCTGGTGGGAATAGAAGGAAAACCTCCAAATGTGCCTAAGGAAATCCAAAATATTGAAAAAGTTCGAGTATATATCCGGTTTATTGGGTATGCTTTAGGCCAAGTTTGTGCGAAATGACTAAAATCCATTGCAAGATCATGCTACATTAACAGAGGGAGCTTTCGAGATCTTAGGATAGCTCATCAAGCTAATAAGCACAACTGAGATGGTTATGGAAAAGCATGAGCTATGCTTTACAACCGTACTCTTTTTGAAAGGTGGGGCTTATCCATCTGAGGTGGGAGGCATCTGGGTTGAAAAAATTGCCAAAACCAAGTCATGGTTCAAAGAAAATGAGTTTATTTGAATGAGCTGATGTGGCTAGTAGTCCACCAAGCTCATTCCTATGGGACCGGGTCGTTGGAAACAACTTTGTGACAAACTAAACTACACTGTCTCATAGGGCGAGTCATGGCCACTAAGTTGTTACTGCCCAATTATAAGGGTTGAGCTATGCACAGATGGAGGGGAAAGTTATTTCCATTCTAATGGGAAAGAATAAAGTTGAACCATGCAAATCCCACAACAAGCCTTGTCAACTCAGGAAAAGCCAAGCCTATAGGAATTGAAGGGAAAACTATTTTGCAGTGCCAAAGGAAAACTAAGCTATCGAGCTCCGTAAGAACATGTGGAGTGAGTCGAGCACTTGTAAATGTGGGGAAAATTTATTGCCTTAACTCAAGGTGAATCTCGTTGCAGGCATGTGTGAACAAAGGTGGAGTGTCCCAAGGTCGCCATGTGGACCCTCGCATAACTCCAAAAAGGTCAAGAGGGAATTAGACCCCAAATTTGCATGGGGCCTCCACATGGAGCGAGGATCTCGGTGACCCATGCAAAAGGAATCGATGGTAGTTAAAGGGTGTAGGAACCGAAGCAATAAAAACTTGATTCCTAGGAGGGAATGACTTGGCACATGAGGAGTTCATTAAATAATGCAAATGATGCTTTGGTTTGGATAATACCCGTCGAGTTGTTAGCATAAGAATAAATGAGGACAACACGAGGCTTGAAGAGGAAATGTAACATGGTCAAAGTGTAAGTAAAAAGTATGGTTTTCCAAGGAGAAAAGGTGAAGTCAAGTTGGCATTGGAGGAAATGAGGATGAGTTGGTGTTGGTGGGTCAACCCGATACAAAAGGTAAGTAGGCATTGACGTGGTAATGTAAAAGGGAGATCGACACACATTGAGAAAGGGGTCATCATGGTGGTTGTAGATGGCTTGGCATGGAACGTGGGTAAGTCGGTTATTAAAGTACCAAGACGGAGTGGTCAACAATGTAAAGATAGAGCCGGCTTGGCTAACCGGCAAGTTTTTTAAGGACCAAACATTAAACCCCCAATGTTAAACAAAGGAAATATAACAATGGGCCCACCTATGATTTAAAAAAATTCCAAACAATTAAATGATGACGAAACATTAGAAAAAGAGAGAAATAATTAAATTATGATTTTTAACCAAGAAATTAAATGCATAGTCCCGTGACATCAAGAAAAGCATGGCAAATCTAAATTACCTACATGCACTCATGAGCTCATACCTTGAGCATTTCTCAATGAAATCACACAAAATTGAAATCGTTGGAATCATGGTTCCAATATATAAACAAAATTGTCAAGAAATTAAAAAATTGATGAATATTTGGAGGTGAAGTTTATAGAAAAATAACCCAGATTACGTTTGGTTGTTGGAGAGTGGTTGAAAGTGTAATTAATGGGCATGGGCATAATTTTCTTCATCTGTAAGTTATGGGACAAAGCATGAGGGATATTTTACAGATCAAATGCCATCATTTCACTTCATTTATTATGATTTACAAGTGGTTAGAAAGGAAATTGTGGGATTACACTCCTCTCTCCTTCCCATTCTATAAATTATAATATTGGGTTCATTTGTAAAGGAGTTGGTCATTTTTTCCTTCCCCTCTCTCTTTCTTCTCTCGCTAGGTTGAATGTGGAGCTTAAGCCTCCTTTCTAAACTCTGTAATGGAATTTCCTTACCTTTTTCCTACTAATTTTGTAATATGCATACTTATTGGAGTAATATAATGTGTTTTGTGATGCATTTTGTCCATCCTTTACATGTTTTTTATCTCTACTTGCCTCTCTCCATTGCAGGGTATATTGTGCATACATCTAATTTTTATTACAATTTTTGAGATTTGTGTTTAATGGGTATGAAGTGGTGTTCTGTGTGAAATCATATTTGGTTTGTGGTGCATTTTTTCCACCCTCTCCATTACTCACCTCTCTCCATTTTAGGAATTTGGACTGTGATTAACCACATCCTTTTCTGGTGTATCACCGCTCTTAGTGTAGGTTTTATTTTCATGCATTCTCTCTCCTTGGTCCCTTGGAATATTAGGATAGGATTAGATAGTCTTGCCTACATTAGGAGTAGATTGTGGTAGGTAGTTTAGGAGTAGGAACCAACCTTCTCTAGAGGGTTATCTCAAGCCCGCAAGTCCCATAGCTTGAGAGGTAACCCAATGTTACACAAATTATGTAGAATGTCGCATAAAAATTAGGCCATTCAGGGGTGATGACATTTGGTGATAGCATTTCGGTATGTCGAGTGGGACCAGTAGGTGAAAGATGTGTATTTCACATGTATCCCATTGCAACATCTTAGCCACCGTGCTACCAAAACTAATAGTTATAGCATGCCTTGGGACATCACATAAGTTATAGTTTCATCTTTCAAAGGTGTTCCACTTCAAGCAAATAATTAGCTAGAGTACAGTTCAATCATTCGCAGTAGACTCCATTTCAATAGGTTGGTGTGTTCTTGTTGAAATTTCAGCTTTTGGAAAGTATTCACAAATGTACCTGATGACTCCATTTGGTCCAAACAACCCAATATCTAAAGTTACAAAATTTCCGTCTTTCCACTTTCATCCATTTTCATTCATTGCTCTTTCCATATTTTTTACTTTATTCCATTATTTGAAGTTGTGCAACCATGAATTCATTCTCACAAAGGAATTCACAATTGCAGCAAGTCTGAATCAACATTTGATGAGCTTCACAACTCCTCTAGATCAACATTATGATCAAATTCAAAACCATTATGCTTACCCATATGAGCAATGCCAAAACCAGTTTGGCTATGGAGCCATTCAAGAGAAAGGGTATGCATATGATGACAATAGTTATGTGGAGAACACTAATTTGTAGGAGAAAATCCAAGGATTGGAGGCTATAATGGTGTAGTCAAGGGCTATGTCTCAGATGCAAGCATTCAAAGTTAGATTTAGGAATCCTTGTCTATAGGAGGGCCCTTTTCCAAGACATTATAGCCCAGAGCAGAAACTAGACTTCATAGTTGAGATGTTTCCAAGGCTCACAGAGTGGATCTAGGAGATAGTAGCTTTTATAGCCAATGTTAGTCAATCTTGTCAATGGGAAAACCTAACATTTCCATCTCACAATCCTCTCCCCACTCCCCAATTAACACCATCTCAGTTGGAGCCCCAATTTCCAAGATTTTTGCCTGCTCCCCCATTATGGAATCCACTTCCCAATCTTCTAGTCTTCCACCTCATCTCAATTCTTTTGCCCTTTTCTCTTCTAAACCCAATTCTCCTCCAAAGAAACAAGAATTTTCACCTCCTTCACTACCACAAATAATTATAACTTTGGTTGTAACCCAACCTAACCCCCTTTTGTTGTCTCAAGTCCATCTTGGGAAGAAAAAATTCCTAAAACCAACCAAGAAAAACAAGAAAGAGATTCCAATCAAGAATAAATGACTGAGAATTTAAAAATATGGGCTCTTAGGTTTGGTATTGAAAATATGCCCTTGATGGTCAAGCCAAAAGAGGAGGCCAAATTTTAGGAACAAGTGGTGAAGACTAAGATTGCAACAATGGAATAGGAAGAACAAATTGATGAAGATCAACAGTCCATTTGCTCTGAATGTAGTGTCCATGTTGGAACTTTGTTTGAAGGGATTTTTGATCCAATTCAAGTTGAAAAATCAGTCATAGAGGAGGGGAAAGAATTATCTCCAAGTCCCATTGAAGAGGAACACATGGAGGAAAACAAATCAGGTTTAGAGGTTCTAGATGAAGAAGATATCATTGAAATCTTCTTTCTTTCTTTCATTGAATCTGATGTTGTTGATGAACCTACCATGGAGGAGGAGGAAGATGATGACAACAAGGCCAAATCAATCATCATGGAAAGGGAAGTTTTGGAAGAGGAAAAGTTTTTGTAGAGGTAGATCAACATTCAAATCATCCTGTAAGAAATCACCTTCTTCTAGAAAGTCTACAATATGCCCCCATTCATGGGGATGAGCTCCAAAGGAATGGGAAAATCAAAAGGATCAGCCCATTGGTTCCTAAGGCCCCATGCCCAATCAAGTATTTGGATTCATTAGAGCCAAGGAGGAACCAACACCGGTCATGCTCACTTCAGAGCATGAGGATGATCTTCAATGCACCAAGGATCAACTACAACACCTCTAACCAAATGAAGAACTAGGGGAAGTATTCATTTTGTTTTTGATACTTTGGGTGGAAGGGTGGAAGTCAGTTTTATACTCTTATAATAGGCCACATCTATTGTAAAATTAATTATATAGCCATACTTTATAAAGAAGGGAAGTTATTTCTCCCTACCTATTGCGAGGATTTTTTATTTTTCCTTGTCCGTGGCTAGAGTAGGGAGTTGGTTTTCTTTCAAGTAGAACAAGTGCTTTTGCACACTCGCATGTCTTACTTAAGGCATGTATGATTTATTCCTTTATATATATTTCATTCATGTTTCTCCGTAGCGTAGTGCATCATCTTTCTAGTTATTGCAACAAAATTTCATAATTTCTTGTAATGGTTAGAAATTCAAATCAAAGCAAATGTGGAGAAACTAAAATAAATTAAGGAGGAAATATTGATGATTCTCTCAAAGAACAATCGCATCAAGCATCTGCACCCTTGTAAGCAATTAATGGATTTAATAGAAGCCTAATTCTGAAAATCATCCTTGGCTATTCACAATTGGTGAAGATTAGTTGTCAAGGTAGCAATTATAAGCATTCATCATCTAGTCTCTCGATCACGAGATACGAGAAATGGATGAAATTCAATTTTAAGATAATTTTCCACTCTCACAAAAAAATTCTAGATTTCCTTATGAAAATTGAGAGTGCAAGGTGACATGTGGATCTAGATCCAAGCAACAACATTCGTATGTCGTGGTTTTAGAGTTCGATCAGTTCATGATGGTCACATAGACTCGCATGCCCAATGGATAGCTACAAGAAACTGGTCATAACCCATTTAGCAAGAAAATGGCCCCGTGAGTCACCAAATTTTATCCAATTTCACTACTCTAGTGAAATTGGATAATTGATAATTTTTGCATTGTGTCGAAAGGGGTATACCTAGTGGGAATAACAGAACACCTCCAAATGTGCTCCGAGGAAATCCAAAGATTGAAAATTTTTAGAGTAGGTATCATTTTTACTAGATATGATTTAGGCCAAGCTCATGTAGAAAGGACCAAAATCCATTACAAGATCAAGATACATTGATAGAGGGAGATTTGAGCTCTTAGGATAACTCATTGAGCTAATAAGCATGACCGAGCTGGTTGTGGAAAAGGATGAGATACTCTTTACAACCGAACTCTTTTTGAATGCTCGGGCTTATACATCTAAGGTGGGAGGCATATGGGTTGAAATGTTTTCCTAAACCAAGTCATGGTTGAAATAAAATGATTTTATTTGAATGGGTCGAGCTAGCTAGTATTCCACTGAGCTCATTCCTATAGGACTAGGCCGTTAGAAATAACTTTGCAACAAACCAAACTACACTAGTCTAATAGGGTGAGTCATGGCCATTGAGTTGTTATAGTGACAATGAGAAGGGGAGAGCTATGCATAGATGGAGGGCAAGTCATTTCCATTCTAATGGGAAATAATGAAGTAAAATAATGTAGATCCCGTAGTAAGCCTCGTCAACCCAGGGAAAGTCGATCCTATAGAAATTGAAGGGAGAAATATTTTTAAGGCATTAAAGGACCACTAAGATATCGAGCTCTACAAGAACGTGTGGAATGAGTCGCACTCGGTAAATGTAGGGGTGAGTTCTTTCCTTAACTCAAATTTTTTTTTTTGCGCCCCATGCAAACAGAGGTGGAGTGTCTCAAGGTTTCCACATGGCCCTTCGAATAGCTCTAAAAGGGTCAAGAGTGAAGGAGACCCCAAAGCTTCATGTAGCCTCCACGTGGAGTGAGGATCTTGGAGACCCATGCAAAAGGAATCGATGGTGGTTAAAGGGTGTAGGACCCGAAGCAATAAATAACTCGGCACCTAGGAGGGAATGAATCGGCATGTGATGATTATGTTAAACAATGTAAATGATGTTGGTTTGGATAATGCCCGCCAAGTCAGCAACATAAGAATAAATGAGAACAACACATGGCTCAAAGAGGGAATGCAGTGTGGTTGATGTGTAAGTGAAAAGGATGGTTCACTAAGAAGAAAAGATGGAGTCAAATTGGTACTAGAGGAAATGAGGACGAGTCGGTGTTGGTGGGTCAACCCAATGCAAAATGTGAGTAGGTAATGTATGTGGTAATTTAAAAGGGGAGATCAAAACATGTTGAGAAAGGGGTTGTCATGGTGTTTTTATATGTCTCGACATGCAATGTGGGTAAGTTGTTGGTTAAAGTGCCAAGTTAGAGTGGTCAACAATGCAAAGATAGAGCCAAATCGACCGAGATGGCAAATGTTTTAAGGACCAAACATTAAACCCTCCACCAATGTGGAACAAAGGAAATAGAACAATGGGCCCACCTATGATTTTAAAATACTCCAAACAATTGAATGATGAGGAAACATTGAAAAGAGAGATAAGTAATTAAATTGTGATTTCCAACCAAGAAATTAAATGCACATTCCCGTGAAAATTAAGAAAATCTTGGAACATCCAAATTACCTATCTACACTTAGAAGCTCATAACTTGAGCATTTCTCAACAAAATCGCACAAAATTGGACTAGTTGGAATATTAGCTCCAATATTTACAAAAAAATTCAAGAAATTCAAAAATTGATGAATATTTGGAGGTGAATTTTATGGAAAAATAACCAACTTCAGTTTGGTTTTGGAGAGTGGTTGAAAGTGAAATTAATGGGAATGGGCATCATTTTCTTCAACTGCAAGTTATGGGACAACATGAGGGAGATTTTACAAATCAAATTCCATTATTTTCACTTTGTTTATTGTGATTTAAAGGTGGTTGGAAAGGAAATTTCGAGATTACACTCCTCTCTCCTTCTCATTTTATAAATTGTAATCTTGGGCTCATTTGTAAAGGAGTTGGTCATTTTTTCTCCTTCTCCCTCTCTCTTTCTTCTCTGCTAGGGTTGAATGTGGAGCTTAAGCCTCCTTTCTAATCTCTGTAATTGAATTTCCTTTCCTTTTTCCCACTAATGATGTATTGTGCATACTTATTGGAACAATATAATGTGTTTTGTGATGCATTTTATTCATCCTTTGCATGTTTTGTTGTCTCTACTTGCCTCTCTCATTGTAGGGTATATTATGCATACCTCTAACATTTATTGTAGGTTTTTAGAGTTGTGTTTAATGGGTATGAAGTTGTGTTTTTGTGAACTCATATTTGATTTATGGTTCATTTTTTCAACCCATTTCTCACCTCTCTCCATTTCAGGAAGTTGACCGTGATTAACCACCTCCTTTCCTAATGTATCATCGTTGTTAGTGTAGGTTTTATTTTCATGTATTCTCTCTCCCTAATCCCTTAGATTATTAGGATATGATTAGATAGTCTTTCCTTCATAAGGAGTATATTTTCACAGTAGTTTAGGATTAGGAATGAACCTTCTATGGAGGGTTATCTCAATCCCACAAGTCCCACATCTTGAGAGGTAACCCAATGTTACACAAAATACACTTTGAATGTGCCATCCATAATCAGGCCGTTTGGGGTGTTGTAATTTGGTGATAATAGTTCCTTTAATTTTTATAGAGTTAATTGGGTTCATGATTACCTTGCATACTTGTATATAGTTGTGTTATTTTGATTAGATTTGATTAACTTGTGCTTGTCTTGTTTGCTTGTACAATTTGTTATCATTTCATCATATGTATCATCATCTCTAAACATAATAACATATCAATAAATGTTAAGATACATCATCATACAAATGAAAATTACACATGTATGCTAAGCTAACATCATATAATATCATCAAAGAGGGGCAAGAGGGATTATCTTTATCCCCCCCTCATCATAGACCATAATAAAAACATGGGCTAAACATGTTATCTCATAAACACAATATGTGATAAAATAAACAAGTCCATCATCATATATCCATATCAAAATCAATGTCCATGTATAATAGTGTGTCTCAATATATGATCCAAAACAATATAAGCCATCTTGGGCATGGATCAAAAAAGGGGAGGCATAATAAAAATCAATATATAAACATCTTATCAAAACTCTTCCTTCATCATGAGCCATTCTTCAAAAATAAATACATCAATAAGAGAGTTAACCCTGACTCTCTCCCACACCATGACTACCTCATCGCTGACTCAAAATGCCTAGCCTAGAGCCATGTGGAGGCATCTATTGAGATGGACCCCGTGGTGGTAGTATCTACTATATTGAATCTCCTTGCGAGGTGATGACATCTCGTAGTGACTTGGATGACCAATATGGCATGTAATATCTAGATGTGTACTTGCTATTAGCCATATGATTGAAGGGTATGACCTGCTATCCCTATGGAATGGCCCCATGGTATAATGCTCTATAATAGGTAGCCTCACCAGGGGCTTTAGAAAAATCAAAGACTAAGTCCTGAGCACCTACTTGTTGTGGCCACATGCTAGAGCATGTCACACTCTCTTATCAGTCTAGCCACATATTCTTGAAGTTGTGTATGCTCCATTGTTCCTTATGTCCACTCAATGGCCAAATGATCCCTCTCACCTATGACTTTTTTTAGTTGTTGCCTTAAGGCAACCCGATCTCATGCACCCTGGTTAATTTTTCTAGGAGGGGATCTCTACGATGGTCCAGGTGGTAAACCCCATTATCTACCTGCTAGAATATATGGTCAAGACCCCATCTATCTCCTTCATCCCCACCTACTTCTCTACGTGGAATCACTACTAGAGTTGGTGAGGTGATAGTTATTGTACTAAAGGTATCTAAACCTATGGTTTGTTTTTATGGCCGAGGCTGTGGTTTTGGTGACATATGCTCCTATGGAGGAACCTATAGAGGAGGAACCTATGGCTGTAATGGAACTCGTACATAGAACATGTGTTTGGGATAGCCCCTATACTCTTACTCCCGCCTTAGCCTCATACTACCCTAATCTATCTTGATCTCTCAAGGCTCAAACCTGTAAGCTCTCGGTTATTACGGCTATGCCTACATCTATGACTTCTTACGGTATAGTAATCCACAGGGGAAGCACTGTGGCATACCAGGGACCATAATCAGGTATGGTCCTAGGTTCTATGATCTAAGGTCATGTTACCAATGGTTGTGGGGCAACACCTTTAAAGCTATCACCGACTCGCCAGTTTCTAATCTGAGGCCCAAAATCCAAAGTATCTCATGCTCTGCACGTATATCACATATCATCACCTGGAATTCTTTGAATGTAGCCTAAATGACATTATACTTGGTTAAATCTGTACCACTCGGTGAGATGACTATGACTACCTATAATGAATTGGTCCACCTCTGCAATGCTAAGCTCTACGACATCCTCTCTCCACCGATATAGTATGGAAGGTCAACAAGTGATCATACAGCTACAAATCATCAAATGCTCACCTATAATATGTTGTATCAACCATGTGTAAGTGAACATCCTCACCAAATCATTGATAGCCCATGAAAGATGGCGCATCTAGAGCCCTAACTCGTAAACACTCCATGTGTGTGACTAATAGAAATTATTTCTAAGGCCTATATTTGCAACAATGTAGATGGTCCCACACTCCTCGGGAAGTTGATATGCTATCAAATTTAGGTCAAAGTACATGTGGGCCAAGTATGTACCACCCAAAAACAATACCTCGCCATCCATACACCCGTATAAATCTTGTCATTCCAAGTAGGAAGTGCATACTGTCTTTTTAGGTAGTAAGTAGCCACTAACAAGAGTCATTAAGTATACAAGAATGCACACAATCTGCTTATCTAAAAAAATATTTAGAGGATTACTTGTCATACCCTTTCTTGGTATGTCCCTATGTAAAAACATGTCCCATATACAATCCAAAATTTGGGTGCGATCCCTATCATACTCCACTAAGATGCCCTATATTAGCACTCGAAGGATACGACACACATCCTCTAAGGTGACCACCATCTCACCAATTGTAGTCTAAAATTATGGCTCTCACTTTTCCATCTCTCTGTTAGGGTAGTTAGGAGGGTGTGATCCAGTGTAATCCAAGGCATTTGTGTAATGTAACTCAAGCATGTGGCCTCCAAAATCAGAGTTAAGAAAATCTTCTCTCATTGTGTGAATGTCTGCTCATATGCTCTAAGGTTCCCGTGCCACTCATGTATATCCAAGTTGCGTAATCTACGCCTAGAAAATTTCACAACACCTTATTAACATAATTTTCTTCTAATAATATATTCCTAAGATATGTTATCTCGCTTATGTATTTTTCTATTCATTGCTAGGTTTTTCTAAAAATCTTACATTTCTTCTAAAATTTCTAATGCCTAAGGGCTACACTAGCAAAAGAGATTTTACACTAACACACACCCTTCAACACTAATGCAAACATTCTTCATGATAATGTTCTCATTTTTATGCTAGCGTAACCATAACCTTGCCCTAAAAACAATTCAACACTAAATTTCTTGTTTTGATTCAAGCACATGCCCTTTCACAAGAGTCAAAGCCTAGTTACACTAGTGCATCCTAGGGCTTGCGCTAGTGTCAACCCATGCATTTTCCTAGAAATAAATGCACTCAAAATTTTAATTTTTTTTTTTATATACTTTGGAGCACCATTTGTGGGAGGCCTCATGTACTCTCAAACTCGGTCTCCATAATGTCTACACCTCGAAATTTGTGCCATATCTCTCTAAGGTCGGAAAATGCCTCGCAGAGACTCAATAGGGTAGGGTAACAATACTCATTATGATGGGTTTTAGCTCTCCTACCTCGTTATTTATAGCCGTTTCTCCCGGTTCTTCATTTTGTGTATCCCCGAGGGGCTATATGCGCATTGTGATTCTTCTATATTCTTCTACAACTAGTCACGATGATTTTTTTAAATAGTCATATTTTGACCATTTTTCGCTACGCTCAGGCATATTTTTGCTTCTCGATGACCCTTTCTGCTACCTGGGGCATATTTTTTATTTCTAGCATTTTTTGATGATGTCCCATGATATTTTCTTTCTTCTATATCATTTTCTTCCCAAAATTCAAAATCCAATTTTTTTTTAATAAAATTCAAAAAAGCCAAAAAAATTGTAAAATTCAAAAAATTTCAAAAATTGTGAAAAGCATGCACGCAATTGAAGCTGGTATTGGATGAATTTTCCTCAAACATCAAATTTTTCCTACAAAACATATTTCTTTGGTCCTCATTTGTTCTTAAAACGAATCACGAGATCATTTGGATCTATCTCCATTAACAAAGCTAGTTTGTTTACTATGTCTGTACTCCCTTACACAACGAGTTTCTTGGTACTATTTCATAGTGCATGATTTATTTTTCATAGGACCCTTATGTCCTCCATTTATTCACCTTTCTTGGGGTGCCATTTTAAATGCTTGTTGTTAACTCAAACATTTGGGAACTAAATCTTGATAATAAAAACATTGGTGAAATTGTCTTGAACATTATTTATTTAAGTATGTGTGTTTGTAATTATTTCCCTGTCCATTTAGCTTGTTTACTTTCTTGTATTGCATTATGTTATGTATGTTGCATTGATTTAATGTTTTATCAATGAAAAAATGTTAGTATTATAGCTTTTCATGTTATTTTACACTTTTTTGTATGCGTATATTTTAATAATATCCAATGATGTAGATCATATGAGATGAAATAGGGATTCACGAGAACTGATGTTGAAAACAATGCACCACAACGAAGATGCACTCGATGGTAACGTAAATCTCCAACATAATAAATAAGATTCGAGCAATGGAAAGAATATGTAAATATGAAAACAGGTCTTCTCATGCTCATAGATCAAAAAAAGGAATTACAAATAGGGGTGTTGTGTAACCCCCATGCCTAAACAAGGAAAGAATATCAATGACACCACTGATGCATATGGCATGACTGACGCATATGATGCCACTAAAGGAGGATTTATAATTCCAAATAAGGAATGTAACTCCTATGACGTACTCGACACAAATGACAATGAGATATTCTATGATGAGAATCGACACTTTTCATTTGACTTCCTAAGACCTATGAATCTCGCAAGGCAAGATAACTCACCGTGAGTGATGTGGACGATGACTAGGCATGTCACACACACCAACACCCCCCTTCATCAAAACCAAGGAAGAGGTCAAGGTAAGCTAGAATAGAAAGGAAGACTCCCCTAGACAACTAAGAAATATGTTTCAATGGGCCCCGACAACTAAAGGCCTAATAAGGTGCCCATGTACAAACAACATATTTCTAGAAAGAAGAAGATGGAGATGAGAGGAATGCAGAAGATACCATGGATGGATCTCGAACTATGCCACTCTAGGAGGTCTCCCGAGAAGAATGTCGATGAAGAGATCCTCTCGTGTGCCTGGATGAAGAAGAACCACTGCGCACCAAACTATGTGCCTACCCTTAGGAAGGACAAAAATGACATGTTGGAATTTTTCCCACTCCACAAAGGAAACCAAAGGTAAGCAACATGAAGAACTCTGAGTTTGGTCTATGAAAGTGTGACATAGGTCTAGTAAGTGAGTGCAAAGGAACCGAAGGTAATGTCATGAGTGTAGAACTATCAGAGTATGAAGAGTGAACACATGTAGAAAGGATTTCCAACTGATGTGAAGGAAACAAAACATCCCCCACAATAGAAAATGGATCCACAAGCAAGGGTGGATCAATGAAGGTCTCTAGAAAAGTGGAAGTGGTAAGAGTCCCAGAAGGGGCACTCCCAACAATGGAGATGACAACAACAAAGATGACAAACTCCTCTCGAAATACCCGTAGATAGATAAGGAACCCGTAGTACATCATAAGTGTACTATGTGAAAAGATGACTAAGGTCAGGTAGATACTTGTCCCAATAAGGGGCTCAACAAACAGAAGAGTGATGTCAGATAGGTATGAGTCATCCAATGAAGGTAGAGGAGTGAAAGGGGCCTCACACACTAAAGGTGGAAAAGAGGTGGGTGTGATGACTATATGAGATTATATAGGAGACTTCTTGATATCTGATGAGATGTGGGATGTGTCAACACTCTTTGGAATAGTGAGAGAAGGAGGAGAAGAGTTCTCTATAATATGCTCGACATCAAACTTTGGTGCACAATACTCGTCATTAGAAGTAGAACCAAGTGAGTCTATGTCAGTGGAACTATCATCACATGAAGAAATAGAGGAGACAACTTAATAAACATCAACAATGGCGGTGACAAGATGTGAAGGGTCTCTATAGAGGGACCAAGAATGCTCCAAACATGGTGGGGTGGATTTGATTACGCCACGTGAAAATAGAGAGATGAGGATGTATGTGTCATCAAGTGACCAAAAACATGGTTGCAAGTGTTGAGAAATTCATTAAGATGAAGATGATTAGTGGGTGTAGGAACTGGCCCAAGCAAGAAGTGTGAAAGACCCTCATAGGTGAAGTAATGTTCCATAGATCACGCTAAACTAAATAGTTATCTCTTCTATTAAGAAGTCACGATGCTCAAGTATGGAAATAGCACCCTCCATCATGCGAGATCAAAAGTGCAAGGTGCACAAATGCAAGACGCCGACTCATCCGATAATGCATCTACGTATGAAAACCCAAGAGTACTAGTGAACCCCCTGCAATGCGAGTGATTTATAAAGTAGTGCATTTACAAAACTGATAATCCCATCATGTAATGTGTGAAAAATCATGCAACATTGACTAAAGAAGCTCTCAAAATTGAGCAATCGAGTCAAAAGCTATAGCAAAATACAATTCCCACAACTGATGGAAAATGCCAATAAGCTTTGCAAACTGATTAAAAAAGTGCCCGAAATGAGTGCAAAGGGTATCGTGTGGGTACTCATTGGAAATGGCATAATTTTTTAGGTAGAGTTTGTTTCACTTGCAAGGGGGATTAGCCTCCTGCCAACCCCGGACCTCTCCCTCCATCTTTGACACACAAATGAAGGACATTACATACAAGAAAAATAGGCCCTAAATTATTACAATGCCATAAAAGGAATGTTTTTGCCTTCAAACATAAGAAAAAGGGTTGTTTTAACAATGCAACAATTCTAAAAGGGATATGCCCAACTAAGGTGTCAAGCCATGGATGCATTGGGATGAAAGCTACCTCTATTGGCGAGCTGAGAATAGCTCTCTTGACTAAGCTAGGGTTGTAACCGATGTGTCATGCAGAGTCCACTTGCCTCTGAGATCCTAATGGAAGAGGTAGTTGAGTGATTGAGCCAAGTCCATGTGTAATGTCATGCGGGAGCGTGGGTGGGTCTACTGAGCTAGCAATGTGCTTTGTAAGTGTCTAATGATGAGTGATCATAGGCAATAAAACTATCATGCAGGCTCGTTTCTAATGGTGAGGCTCAGGAATCTTGTAGCGGAAAGACATGAGGTGTGGTAGTGGAGATTCACAGTAGCTACCACAAAGCCACCATGGATAGGAGAAAGTAGACTTCCCCAAACACGTAGCAAGTAGACCAGAAGGCTGAGAAAAGTAGTCACAAGCACGAGAAGAGCATCGTAGAGTCGAGGAAGATAGGGCATTCATAGAAAAGAGCACGAGCTGGCCAGTGAATGAGCTAAGCAAGCCAAAGCCAAAGAGGTTTCAATGCAGTTTGAGATGAATTCCAAAGGAAAAAGTGACCATACAAAGTGAACCCCAATTTGCCGACTGTGCACAAGCAATACGATCAAAGGATTTGTAGTGAAACCCAAGCTAAAACATGGGATGTAATGCATTGCACCTAATGCATGAGCCAAACGATCATGTCGAGGTTCCCGTGAGCCATCACACCAAAAGATAGAACTAATAGTGGAGAGGATCTCATCATGTTAAATAGTTGCTTCTGCGCCAACACCCTCCCACATGATGGAGCCGGGTATACACCCAATCACGCCCAACAACATTAGGAAGTAATGACACTGGCAATTTCCTTGGAGGTCACGCATCCCAAAGACTACACTAGGGTTAGCGCACTTAACTACATGGTATCAAAGCTCGGGATTGGAATCATCTATCTCGCTTCGATTGCCTACTAATCACCATCTCGTAGTTTCTTATTCAAGCTCTCATCTTACTTTGTGCAATCCATGCCTCGATTCTTGTTCTACATTTCTGGTCCTTTGGGCTTTCCAAGACTTGCTGTAGTTTAGGGTTTCGAGATAGTCACACACACACAACATGAGAAAAGTGGTGAAAAAAGTTGTTTATTTAATGAGATGGATGTAAAAGCTATTTCCATATTCTTCACTATCATGTCTTATCACTATCAATTTTTCTTCTAAAACACATGGGGCAATAAGGTTCATTTTTATCCCCCCTCCCCCACCTTGTTTCTTCTATTTGTTTCCTTCATATTTTTGATTGTCGATTGACCTCTTCTATCACCCCATCGACACTCGAGGGGCATCCTTCATTCTACTAATTTCTCTTCAAAATTTACTTGTTTTTAGTTGTATACTATCTTGTAAGTGGTATCGCTTGCCACTCAAAAGAGGGGACAATGTCAACACCTAAAATATGCTTATTCGGTTTCATTGATAGAATTGTACTAACTATCTGATTTCCTATCATTTCCATTATAAATAGTTATTTACCACTAATTAACTAATGTTTCCCTCTATTTTGATCAATTTTTGATCAAAGAAAACTTGTCTAAGATCACACAAGGAGTCATGCGAGATAGAAGGCCCGAAACTAAGGGCATGGAAGGACAGGAAGGACCCATACATGGAAGGAAAGTTTATATTTAAGGACTTAGTTGATTTTGAGCATGAAGACCTATTTTGGAAGATGGCATGCTAACCACATCAACGATGCGAGAGACACGTGTGCCATGCATTGTCTATATTTGGAGAAGCGGTTCAAAGTGTTTATGGATGGAGACAAGATGAAAATAGAATTGATACTTGATTTACTTTGCAAGAGGACTATAGATAGCACACTTGCATGTTTGGTTATGATTGTAAATGGTGTGTGGCTATTAATAGCATGCGACCTATTTATGGAATAGATAAGCGGTGAAGGGAAAGTCCCCACCCTATATATATGATGTTAGTTGTATAGTAGACAAAAGGAGGGTATGATAGAGAGTTGGATGTATGTATGTGTAATAGAGAATATATGCATATGACTGAATTACTATATCAGTTCCATACGCACATTGATATAGATTGAAAATACTATAAGGAGCTTCTATATTTATTAATAGATGGAAGATATTGGCTGAATCTAAGTGTCGTTCGTGTAATTGAGTAGTACATGTTATTAATTCAATCATGATTACTATTTAAAGCTTGTTCTTTCATAGATCTAAGGATAGCATGCATTATAGAATGATGGATTAGTTATGAATCTATATGTTTCTTCCTTCATCATGTTAACATCCTATTACAACAACCCTAAAGAGGGACCTGGTACCTTTGCACGCTTCAGGTGAGTGCTCAGTCTAGGCTGAGTGGTGTGCCAGTATCACGACTAGGGTATTATCTGGTAAATTCTAGGTTACATCATTGGTTCCGTTGCCAGGGCTTCTCTTTTTAGTTGTTTTCAGGATGGTTTGTGATGAAGACATACTGGTTAACTCTAGAAAGTATTGAGGAATGGATACACGATCTAGAGGAAGAATATGCACGACGGTTTAGTAGTGGATCTAAGTTTAACACACACACTTGGGTAGAACAGAACCTATATGACAGCTTATATGAGAGATTTTTCGCTATCTTTCTAATAGAACTATACGAGTGGCTTACTGCTTATGCATCTTAGTGGAATTGGAGGTATCACGCACTTGTCTAGACATAGGAAGAATTTTAGGCCCTCTATGATGTTGATCTAATCTGGACTTGCATGGTGGATATGTGGTTTCATGGTGTTCTAAACAGTTATATTTTGGAATATTCAATTTCAACGTACTCTTGCCCAAAGGTAGCTGAATTCTAGTTTTTGCGGTATCCAAGAGGAACATATTTGCACGGTATTCCACTAGCGATCAAGATCTTAATGGTAACTTTGAACCTAGAGAGTAAATTGATGGCTAACTAAACTTCACCACACGCAAGGGCAGAACAGGTTTGGTTTAAGATGGAAGACCTAATGATAGAGAAACAAAGAGAGGAAAGGCAGCTTAAGTATAATGAGGCACATGAGAGGGAGATAGAGAAGCAACGTTCCATTATAGAGAGTATGACATGGAGGAGAGAGATGGCTCATGAAGGATTTACAACTCACGTAGAATATGTGGAGCCAAAGCATCAGGAACTCCCCATCTTGGAAAGCATGATAGAGATACCTTCTTGAACTCACATGGAAGTGTGCTAGTAGAGACTACTTGGGCCATAGGCACGCATCTTAATCCACCTGGTGACCTAGCCTTTGCGCTTGGTTTTTCAGTATCTAGTATGACAAGTAACCAACAAACTAACTTGGGAAGTAGGAAAGGAGTAAATCAGGGATCAAGTACATCAATGGTAGGACAGATGAATTTAATGACATTTGGAGAAGCATTATTAAGCTCATCATCCACACAAAATGTGAGCATGCAAAATTTTGGATTCACCTCTAGAAGTGGAACTACCTCACAAACTATAGGGGTACAATATAGTATTATTATCGGAGCACAGGGGAGTACATCTACATGCCTTATTCCAACTACAAGTGGCAGATCAAGAGGAATAGGTGGTTCTAGTTCTGGTTGGTCTCATGGTTCTGGAGGCAGAGGGAACATAGGAGGTTCTAGATCAGGTGGTCAAGGTCCGCAACAACCACATAATATCTATATGGAGATGTCTCTTCATCTCCTAGAGTATAGAGGTATAGAGGATGTTGCCGAACATGTGCATATGTGTGAAATATTATGGTGCACTAAATATATCATAAGAGTATAAGTGGGCTCAAAGATATCAAGAAAGGCACTACTGCGAGTGTACGTGAGTATGATGCTTTTTTAAGACACTTCTATCTAAGCTATCTTATGATATTCATGCTAGTCGAATGCACAATGGTTCATTGGAGGGTTGATTACACCTTTTAGAAGGGCATTGTCACATAAGATATACATTGATCCACGTGAATAATCGGAAGTAGCTTTGCATTTGAGGCCATTGGGAGTATTGACACTAGCGTTAGTCCATTCCTAGAGGCACAAATTGCAGCTATGACAAAGTAGTTAGAGAAGCTATCAACAAATTCAGCCCATGAAACATGCTCAGGAATTTGGTGTACAAATTGTGAAGTGGAAGGTCACACCAAGGATAGTTTTCCTCATAGATTTGTATGCTCATTATTGTTGGACTATGAAATTTTTCATTTGAATCATGATGCTAGTCATTGTCCTTTATTACAACACGTGATAAGGAAGAATGTATCTTGATTTTGCAAGATTTGTAGGTCCATGACCCATGATACTAAGGATTTTTGGTTGATTGGTCAGATCCAGGATGCTATAGACATTGGAATACGACAGAAAAGTTTAACAGATAGTTCCAAGGGTAAGAATGAGCACCAGGATCGGGATCATAATCGGATGCGCTATGACAGGAATGAGGGGCATTTTGAAGGCGGTTGTGGAAGGGGACATGAATATCATGGTGGATTTGGAGGATGAGGCTATGATGGAGGAAGAAGAGAGTTCCCTCATAGAACATGTTATACGTGTGGATCTCCCGACCACTATAGGTGTGAATGTCCTCAGAATATTGCATGTTCTTTTTATGGGAAGAACCATAGCTATGAAGAATTCCTGGACTTATATGAGCATCTGAGTAAGTAGCATAAGGAAGAAAACAAAGGTGTCGGGATGGTTAGAATCTAGTGCACGTAGAAGATTAGTGGATTCCCAAGATAGCAGAAGGACCTGAGGCATTGATAATGACAATTAATACGCATCTTTGGAGCAACACGCATGAGAGAGGAATTACACCAAAAGCCTACGATCACCAAGGGGATATTTTACACATGAGGTAGCCGATCCTCGCTCATAAAAAGAAGTTTACCAGGATACCATAGAAGTACTAAGGAATCTTCGGGGGTGAGATACAGTACCTAAAGGTGCAAAAGAAAGCATCAGAGATAGTCCAAACTGATATCGATGATCTACGAGAGGTGTGCAAGATGTTACGCGAGAGAACATTATCCCACTATTAGGAGGTTGGTTAAAAGGAAAACTCCATGCGCAAGTCTATAGACCGGATGACGATTCTACATGTAAATATTCCCCTTGATAGCATTGACTATGATAAAGAAATTACTCTGAATGCTATTGTGGATGGGTGATTGTTGAGAAACATATTGATTGATACAGTGTGGAAGTAAATGTGCTTTGACATTAGATGCATGGGTATAAATGGGAGGCCTCGATTACTGACCATAATCTAATGTGTTATTCATGGAAAACTAGACTAAGGCCACTCCCACAGGAGTATTAAAAGATGCATGTATAACTATATAAGGGCCAAGTTCACTGGGGATTTTGAGGTATTAGCACTTGCAGAAGTAGACAATTTTCCCTGCTTGGATGCCCTTGGTGTTATGCGAATAATGCTAACTTGAGATTCAATAAGGGGTATATCATCTTTGAAAACAAGGAGGAAAGGGTTGTGATACCTTTAACAGATGGGAATTCTACACCCTATGTTGAGCCTCTAAGTGAGGAGGACTTAAACAAAGTTTATGTATGTGTTATTCAAGATCCAGAGGTCAACGAGCCATCAAAGGATGACATCCTACAGTGGGAGGATTATCATTCTATTAGTGATACTACGAGTATTGCTTGCAAAAATTGGGCTCATGGTACATATGAATTAGTAGGGCATGAGGTGAAAAGCGTGGTTGCGCACAAGAATGGATTTCATTCAATTCGATATATAGGTAGCACAATACCTTGGTATATAGGGACATAAGATCTTCCTGCCTTTTTGAAGGCCATGGAAACATAATGGATAGATCAAGTTACAAGGAGAGATATGTTAGTATATACACTATGCGAGAACAACATCACACTTTGGTGGGTAGTCCACAGAGATAATCTTATAAATTGGGAAGAGATTGGAATAGCTTTGTCTACTAGGTTTATAAGAAATAATGCACCTACACAAATCTACACTTATCATGGTGATCAACCTGTTCAACATCACATTCAGCAGTGTGAGAGACTCGGAAAGTAGGACAGGAAGTATTACCACCTTCACTCTGGGTACATATATTGTATTCTACGCTACAAGGATGCACACACGCTTGGTATGTATATGCAAAACTACATCAAAAAACTAGAAATTGCAAGAGTTGACTGTAGGTATGATCCAGTTTATGACTATTTCTTGACTAAACCTCCTATCACAAATGCATTAAAATTTGTCAAGCACTTAACTATGGGAGATAGTGCAAAAGAAGAAAGGAATATTCAGAAATTGTTCGGTGAGGTAGAGTTCGGGGCATGTTTTGAAAAGGAAGAATAAATGGACTCCATACTACTTGAATGCACTTGCCTTGAGAAAGAGAAAGGAAAAATAGTTTACGTCATGGATGACAAGGAAGTTGAGAACTTGGATATTGAACATTCACATGGGGTGTGCGAGGTCTTAGATAGAGTAGACAAGGATACGCACTCCTACCATGAATCCATGAAGACAAATAAGGTGAATATAGGTTCGGAGGATGAGCCTAAGGAGGCCATAATTGGATATTACTGGTCAGACTTGGAGGTAGAAAAGATCATCGAGTTACTCAGGGATTATCAAGACTTATTCCCTTGAGGATATCATGAACTTAAAGGTGTGCATGAATCACTTGGGGAAATGAAGATCAAACTTAAGGGCAAGGTGCATGGCCAGTTAGAAAGAGACCTTACAGAATGAATCCTAATTTACGTGAAAAGGTAAAAGAAGAAATTGATAAAATGTTGAAATCTGGAATTATCAAGCCCCTTGATGAGTCAGAATGGGTTAGCCCAATGGTGATTAGTACCAAGAAGGATGGATGAATTAGGATATGTGTGAACTACAGGGAGATGAATGCTACATGCATCAAAGATCCATTCCTATGCCATTCACTTAGTAAATACTAAGAGTTGTAGGGCGTAAAATATATTCTTTCACGAGACAGATTTTTCATGTATCATCGGAGTTAGGATTGCTCGGGAGGATCAAGAAAAGACACCATTTACTACTTGAATGGGTAGTTTTCCTATACTTTGATGCCTTTTGGATTGAAAAACATGCTGTTGTATTCTTGTGCATACTTGTTTAGGCATTCAAGGATTTTAGTCACAACTTCTTACAGTCTACCTAGATGATTGGACAATATATGGGCTTGTGAAAGATCATTGTGACAATTTACGCCTAATGTTTGAACGATGCGAGACAATTGAGTATCTCTTTGAATATCAATAAGTTCATATTTTATACACCATTTGGGATCTTTGTTAGGCCATATAATCTACAAGGAAGGTTTGCTAGTTGATCCAGCCAAGGTTGCAGTCATTTTAGGCCTGGAAGCACCTACCAGTCAAAGTGAGGTGCGTGGATTTTTAGGTCATACAAGATATTATAGAAAATTCATAAAAGGGTATGCCAAAATTTTCATACCCTTCGAAGAATTACTTGAAGGGAAAGGTACATTTTATTGGAGAGAACCACAACAACTCGCGTTTGAGATATTAAAAGAGAAATTGACTACCACACCCATTCTATACTTTCCTTGTGGGATAAACCATTTCATGTGCATGTGGGTGCTTCTAGTATGGCCATTGGCGCTATGTTATCTCAACCTAGCGAAGGTAATATAGATCATCCAATCTATTTTTCTAGTAGGAAGCTGACTCCTGTTGAACAAAATTATACAACTACGAGCATGAAGCTTTATCCATGATCTATGCATTGTACAAATTTTGACAATACTTGTTAGCAACCCCATTTTTGTTTTATACAGATCACATGGAATTGAAGTATTTGGTAAACAAACCCATATAATAGGGGCACATATGTAGATGGATGCTCCTATTTCAAGAGTTTGACTTCACAGATTGTGGTAAAGCCAAGGAAAATCAATTATGGACTAGATCATTTATCTATAATTAATTCGGGGAGGATGCACGAGATAATTGAAGAGACAATTACTCGGATGCACGCTTATATAGGTTACAACGAGCACCCACATAATTATAAGCCATTGTTGTCTTTCTATGAATAGGTGTGGCACCATAAGGAATGAAAGAATTAGAAAAGAAGCAGCTTGCTATATGCATGACACATTTTATGTTAATCAGTGGTGACCTTTACAAGCTAGGCAGAGATGAAGTATTACATTGTTGTGTGTTAGAACATGAGCGCAAGGATATCATGGAAGAATCTCATGGTGGTATTGCAAGAGGCCATTATGTAGGTGATGTGACTACCTAGAAGATCCTACTTGCTAGATTATGGTGGGAGACATTATATAAGGATTGTAAAGAATATTGTAAGGTGTGTGATCATTGTCAGCACCTAGGAAAACTAGGGCAAAGAGATGAGATGCCTTTGAGACCGATTACTAGTGCCGAACCATTTGAGAAATGGGCCATTGAATTTTTAGGACCTATTTTTCCAGCCGCGTGTAGGATTGGATTGTGCTATATCATTACTTGCACAGATTATCTCACGTAGTGGGTAGAAGTAGCACCTACCAAAGACTGTATGACAACTACAACAACTAGATTTCTGTGGGAGAATTTTCTTACAAGATATGGATGTCCCTTAAGCTTGACAAGTGATTAAGGTACACACTTTTTGAATGAGACAATCAAGATCCTATTAGATGAGTTCATGTTTACACACCATAAAACTACACCTTATCATCCTTTGGAAAATGGAACTGTTGAGGCCTTCAACAAGATTTTGAGCCAGACCTTGACAAAAATTTGTGATGTTGGAAGAAAGGATTGAGATGAAAAAGTATTGACTGTGCTTTGGGCATATAGAACAACTTACAAGAGATTGAACAAAGCCACACCCTTTCAGTTGGTGTTTGGCGCGGAAGCTGTTCTCCCTATAGAATTTATGTTACTTTCTTTGTGCACTGTGCATCTTTGGAGGTTTAGGCGATGAACAGGATTGAGAATAATGTATTGAAAATATGATTCAATTAGATGAGCACTAAGCCATAACACGATGGATTCAGAAGTAGGAAAATGCCAGGCAGAAGGCATGGCATGACAGAAACATAAGGGATAAGAAGTTTGAGATTGGAAAAATGGTACTTCTTTATGACTCAAATTTCTGTGCCATCCACAAAATCTCAAAGTACATTAGTTGGGGCCGTATGTTATCACTTTTATACTTAAATTAGGTTCTTTCCAGTTAGAAGCCCTTGATGGAACATGGCTACTTGGTTACTTTAATGGGAGTAGGCTAAAGCCCTACTATAAATAAGTCTTCTTGGTGTTTGTAATAAGGCAATATTGTCATTCAGTTTAGGTTTTCAATTCTGTATTTCCTTAATGTATTTCCTTCATTGTAGCTATTTTTTTGTCAATTTAGTTGTTGTTCTTGTGTAATAAGTGCACTTGTGCACCTTAAGCTAATTATTTTATGAAGAATGTTTATGTGTAGAGGACTGCACATAATTTTTGTGTGGGGTGGTTGTAGTTATCCAAGAAAAATACTATGGGAATTGAAAGGTGAAAGGAATAAGCTACTACGAGGTGTGCTTTAAGTCAAAAGAAGATTGCTTCTCAAAAGTGACCAAGGATGGAGATGAATGAAAGAATAGTATAACACGAGGTAAGCGGAGGCCATGATAGCTACCAGGAGAAGGTACAGTGATGAGGTACTCAAGTGTAGGAGTGCGCATTGAAGAGAATTCTATGACCAAAGGGTAGGAAGGTGCTTAGAAGGTTATAGTTGGGCGTGAAGATGTACCACATGGAATGAATGGATTTGGTCAATGAATGAGGGGATATTTGGTAGGTGAAGGAGTAATAAATGCATCAAAATTTGAAAAAATTATATAAGGATGGGATGCGGATTCATTTTTACCGTTGTGACTAAGAGTATTTGAGAGAAGAGCCAAGTGCGAAGAGCTGAGTGATTGAGTTAAGGTGTGAAGGGTGTGAAACCAAGAGTGACAACCAGATCTATGTGACAAGAAGCTTGCGTCCCGGTGATGAAAGGGTTTGAGTGAAGTAGGGAGATAGAAAAGAGTTAGGTTACGAAGTTTCCACCTAGGGCATAATTGAATCAAGCGAGGTTTGATTCACGAGTTAAGAGAGGAGACATTTGCAAGGTATAAATGGCACCAAAGAAGGCATCTATCAGAGCATGGTAAAAGGAAAGAAGAAGGTATTCGTTGAGGAAGAAGATATGGCACCCAAAGCCATTTTTAGAGATGCGATCTAGAAGGAGTCATCATCAATCAAGAATGGGATTCACCAATCGAAAGAGAAAAGTGAGTGAATATAATTGCAAGAGCGTGGAGAACAAGAAGGAGCTTAATTCCTTGCTCACTGCTAGAATGAACAAGCACACGGAAGATGATATGTTGGTGTATGACGATGCGGGAAAAGAAGCTCCTAAAGAGAATTAGGTTCTACCGATTACATGAGCTTCCATGTTTTGGGAAGTATGATCCCTTGTATCAGTGGCTCATGAGTAGGGTACACGAAGACTTCTTATACTTTACAAGACACGAGTTATAATTTCATCTCGTGCTTCTCTCATCGATTCTGATCTAAAGGCCACAAGAGAAGACATAAAAGGTGACCTTGCAGATAAAGCCATGATTGTAAAGACCAAATAGGAGTTGGGGTACTTGAAGGGTCCACGCGAATGGACATAGACAAATTAAATAACTGTCCAGTTGTATAAGCTACAGCACACCTTGTTACCAAGTTGAATGATCAAGAGTGGTGGTCACAGGTGAATACTATGTGGTTACATGTGGCACGTAAGATGTCAAAAGGGACAATCTATAACATTGCAAGCTATATTGTAGAGAAAATAGTCAAAGAAGCGTGCACAGGAGGGAAGATCAGCTTTGGGGCTATTCTGCTATCACTGGTATTCATGGAGATTGGAGTACCAGATGGACCAAAGGAGAAAGTATGGGAATACCCCATGGAGAACAAGTCCCTAGCTGAAATATTAAGCAAGTACTTATGCAAGGGGACCATGATAGATGAAGTATAGCAAAGGGCGGATAAGTGGTATGACAGGATCTCGCATGACATTTGGGGAAGAGTGGTGCATCCCAAAGGACCTATCAACAGTGGTAGGAAACAAGTTTAGTTTGTTTTATATCAAAATTTCTACATCGTGCACTTCCTAATGAAAGATGGAGTCTAGAGCCCTTGGTGCAAGTTACCTTACGCATTCACTGCAAGGTATTTTCAAGAATCTATTCATATATTTATAGACACATGTTGATTGATCTTCAATGCAGATAAGGTAGACTGCGACTACCATACATTGAGGAAGAAGTATGTGTATCCTAACAAAAGCGCTTATACAAAGAGAATCATTTTAGAGGTTCTGAATATCAAACCAATAAGCTTGGTTGTAGCAGATGTGGGGGTAGCATTGGTGTATCTCCAGTTGAAGCCAAAAATGGAGAATAAAAATATGTGGAAGGTGAGTTCACACTTCTAGCACCACCAAAGGGAAAGCATACAATGGAGAACATCCCAGCACCTAAGCCCATAGAGCTAATTAAAGTGTATGATGAGGAGGAAGAGCGCGAAGATAGTGGTGGTTTGGAGCATAGGGGTAGGAGACATCCTACAAGTTAGGGTGAAGCTGAGTGTGCCATTACCCCACCTCAGCCACAAGAGGGGGATGAAGAGGAATTGAATGTGGTCCAAGGGGAGCACATGTTTAAAAGGTATTTAGGAGAACAAGGACCCAAGGTGCTACTCCAACCACTATGCACAAATTACCCAGACTCTCTCCACAGAAGGAGGCTCCTAGGATGCAGAGAAGGAGGAAGTTGAAGTTGAATGAGGAGGTGGAAGAGTCAGAGGAAAGCATACCTAATTATCCTACACTTCCAGAGGACACATAAGAATAGGGTGAGGCATCGAAGGAAAAAGAAGAGGAAAAGAAAAGGCCGAAGAGACAACTACAAAAGGTGTTCGGGACATGGAGACGAAAGTCCCAAAGTTGGAGGCTAAAATTCCTAAGTAGCAAGTTATAAAAGGACAAGTGGAGAGAAAATTCCACGGCCATGGGGTATGTAGAGGACGTAGGAAAAATTATCTGCGCCCGCTTCAAGAGCATGATATTATAAAGGATTTATTCAGCTAGGAGTTGATGGATGAGGATATGATGACTTGTGCACACTAGGAAACAAATATCATGGTCGATGAACACCCACATGGATGAGCCTAAATTTGATGTGTGTGAATATTCATGTGTTTTGAGGTGATTTGAAGAAGGCACCTCAAGCTAGACACATGACAATAAAGCCTACTATCATGTCAGATGAGCAGGTCAACAATGCACTGGTGAAAGTTTCTGCGAGGTGGCTAGAAGAAACATGGACAAATATGCCACGATCAAAGCGTTGTGCAAAGATTTGAAGAAAAAGGACACAGAGATAGCACACATAACATAGGAAAGGGACTTCACACAAAAGAAGAATGAGGTGTTCATAAGCATCGCAGAGGAGATTGGGGACAATGTAATCAAAGCAAGGCCACACTTGGAGCCCAAGGTACCACAGACATTTCCTTCAGTGATACACTATGTGGGAAAGTTGGTGGACTTAGTTCTTGAAGATGAAAATATGCATATGCAAGCGCTAGAAATATCGAATAAGATGCTTGAATGGGAGAAAGAATCAAGTGATGTTAAAATCTTATGAAGGGTTTTGCGGGCATTACAAGAAGTATTGAAGAAAGTGGACCAGGATTTAAACATGTGCACAACTCTAGAGGTGCTTATCAACATTAAGACCCTCGAAGAGAATAATGAGGTCCAAAAAGTAATGAAATATGATACATTGGGCCATGCATAAAGGTTGTCAATGGTTAAACAGAAGTGCAAGGCGTTGATAGTAGTATAAGAGCCGCATTAGACTTGGCTGGAAGAACTTGGAAAGCTGATTACGTAAAAGATGGGCCTTTTGGAAGGAAGAATGACATAAACGTTGAGTGTTTTCTTGGTTCTAAAAAATGAGAAAGGAGAAATTACGAGGGATGAGTTGGAATCCATTGCTGTGGACATCCCGCAATAAGTAGAGTAAACACTCACCGACCGACATGTATTAGAGGCTGAAATAAAGGAGGATTATCTAGAGTTGATACTACAAACTGATACAGAGGAGGTTTCCTAATAACCTCATAAAAATTCTTTATTTATCCACATTCTTTCATTCTTATTCTTTCCTTCAAATTTTTGGAGATACCCATTGTTGGGACGACAATGAGATTAGTGTGGGGTAATGTTGATAAAAGAATACTTGTATAAGATCACACTAGGATTCCGCGTGGGATAGAAGGATCGGAACCAAGGGCGCGGAAGGAAAGGAAGGAACCGCGTGTGGAAGGCAAGTTTAGATTTCAGGACTTAGCCAATTTTGAGCATGAAGACCTATTTTTGGAAGATGGCGTGCGAGACCACATCAATGATGTAGAGACACGCGCGCCATGCATTGTCTATATTTGGAGAAGCGGTTTGAAGTGTTTATGCATGGAGACAAGATGAGAATAGAATTGATACTTTAGTTAGCTGTAAGAGGACTAGATAGTGCACTTGCATGTGTGGCTATGATTGTAAACAACATGTGGCTATTAATAGCATGCGACCTATTTCTGGAATAGATAAGCGGTGAAGGGAAAGTCCCCACCCTATATATATGATGTTAGTTGCATAGTAGAAAAAAAGGAGGGTATGATAGAGAGATGGATGTATGTATGTGTAATATAGAATATACGCATATGACTGAATTACTATATCAGTTCCATACGTGCATTGATATAGATTGACAATACTATAAGGATCTTCTATATTTATTAATAGATGGAAGATATTGGCTGAATCTAAGTTTCATTCTATGTAATTGAGTAGTACATGTTATTAATTCAATCATGATTACTATTTAAAGCTTGTTCTTTCATAGATCTGAGGATAGCATGCATTGTAGAATGATGGATTAGTTATGAATCTATATGTTTCTTCCTTCATCATGTTAACATCCTATTACAGCAACCCTAAAGAGGGACCTGGTACCTTTGCGTGCTTCGGGTGAGTGCTCAGTCTAGGCTGAGTGATGTGCCAGTGTGACTAGGGTGTTATTTGGTAAATTCTAGGCTGCATCATCAATTAACAAAACTTTGTTAATTAACTAGATTTTATCACATTCCGATGCCAATTAATGACACTTTGTTAGTTATAACCCTCTTCCATTGATTAATTGACTATTATGAGTTAATAAATAACAATTTATTTAATCAATAAACCCTTTTATTGTCTAAATACCTCTTTCAAATGCTTTCAAAGTCATATCAATTTCCTCCTAAATCACTTCAAAATATCCTAAAAAGCTTATTCTATCATGTTAATTAAACCTAGTTGATTAATTAAATCATCTCCAACTCCCATGAGTTACTAATCACTTGTTAATTCCTATAATCAATCTTCATAAGTCTAAATCTACTTTATATTTTATCCCACATTAATTGGGATTCAAGATTCTCCCAAATTGGAAAGCTATATAAAGGACCCTCCTATATCCTTTACACCTTACACCTTTACAAACAATATAATTTTTGTAGTATTTCATATAAGACATATGATCAATAGCCTTCTCCATTATTTGGAATAGACAATTCATCGTGTGCATCCATTCTACCAAAGTGTTGAGTAGAAAGGAAGGTCCAAGATTTTCCTTGTAGCCATTTCTTGGTGAGATCCTTCCTCTCTTTAGTAATCAAACATACCAATTTGATTATTCATTCTCTAAAGGGCTCATGTTGTAGAGTAATCATACATTGATAGAGTAGGAATGGTTAGCATTAGTTGATTTAACTCATGTTTATGAAAAATAGCTAGTTTTTGTCAAGCTCCAATCATAATGTTAATGGTAGATTTAGATTTTCTTTGAAACTACTATGTGTTAGTTCCTTTCAATTAGCATAGTAAATTTAAGATGAACACAATGTGTAGTATGTAACGTGTCTTGTGTAGTGTATGTGGTTCATGTGTATAGGATTCCGTCAATAGTCAAGTGTGAACCATAACACAAGAGTGTGTCATCAAGTAATGAAAATACAAGAGTGTTTCAGAATGTGAATGATGTGTGAGAGAGGTTAGATGCAAAGTGTGAGATCTTTGGTGAATATTAAAAGAAGGTAGGAGAGTAAGCATGATTCCCCCAAGTATATGAGTATGAAAAATATCATGTAATATCATCTAGGAGGTCATATGTAGACACAAAAGTATGAACTTTAGACATTATTTAGTCTTGATTTCATACTACTATTTAGAAAGGTTTTGAGTGAAAAAGTAACAATTAACCCCGTATTTTGGCCATCTTGTTTTATTTTACTTCATCATTACTAACCTCTTACACCCATATGCCGAGTCACCTTCTATCATCTTGTGTTATTTTAGCCTCAATTGGGGTGCCCAGATTAGTATTGGGGCACATGTGGGCGCTCCGGTCCGTTTGCACTTTTCCGCCACTTTTTGGGCTCTTTCTAGCCATTTTAAATATTTATTTTTTTGGGGGGTTGGTCATTTTGGGATTAATTACAAAATTAGATCAAGAGAACCCTATAAATATAAAGTTGTGAGACCATAACAAGGGACCTAGCACATTCACTATTATCACTCACCTAGAGTTGCATCCATCTATTGCATTAGAGATCACTTGCATCCACATAGCTCCATCACAAAGCAAAAGCTAGGAAATATACATCACACACTTCATAGGGGGAGGATTCTATTATATTCCATGCACACATGCTATTACATTTTCTACATTTATCCATTGCTCACTACTTCACAAAGTGCGACTGGAACAAGAGCACCTAGCGAACATTATGCACACACTCACGTAAACTAAATTTTGTTCGAAATGTAGTACTCCACTCGATTAATAAGCTCATTGTTGTGGTAGCTAAGTCTAGTCCAACCCATTCATTTGCATATTTATGTTTTTAGGGTTTTTATATTTCTCTTAGTATTTTGCAGGTCTTTACATCATCTTAGATTATTGGTGACACTCAAGTACAATACAACGAATCTGATGTGACAAATAGTGAGGGTTTTAGACCATCTGCCAATCCTATGAAGATGAATTTGAGTTTTGACATAGACTAGGCCACCCAAATTTCACGAGACCAAAGTTCCCGTAGGAGCCCCATTCCCTTCCCAAGCACTCATGTCTAGGGAATCGGTATAGATCCACCCTTTTAGAGCTTCTACACATTCATTTCCACCTCTATATTTTCTAGTCACATCTGTGACATAGCCCCACAAACCTCTATTATTTAATCAAGTTATTTCCTCTTTTATCTTGCACATTAGGGTTAAAATTTCCGTTTGCATAGTTATTTAAGTCATTTACATGATTTTTTATTACATTTATTTATTTTATTTACAACTATTCATAGTTTATATTTTTGGAAAAGGAAAAAAGTTGAGGGTGTTGAAAGGACCCACATCTTTGTACAAGGATCCCTTAAGGCCAGATAAAACAATATAGCAAGGAAGAGAAGATGCATAAAAGAAAATGAGGTAAAGGGAAAGAAAACCCCATGAAACAAATAGAGGAAAAGAAGCACCATAGAGGAAAGAGAGGAGATGGAACTGTCCGAAGCGAGGACAAGTTACAACAAGCCGGAAGGAAAAACAACAAGACTAAAGCTACTGCAATCATAGCGGCGAAGGAAAAACAATAAAATAGGGAAGTGAATCCTGGGGTCTACCATAATGAGAAAGAGAACAACAAGAAAGAAAGGGGAAGAGAGATTCCGGGGATTCAATGCCTTTGATTCTTTCCTTTCTTGGAGTGCACTAATTACCATTTATCTTGTGCAATCATTTCTGAAATCAGGGGATTATATTCCATTAATTCCAAGGACGAGGAACCCACATTGGGGAGGCCACAATATTTATTAGAATTAGAGTTGTCATATTCATGAGGTCATTTTGGGGCCAATGATGGACCTTCCAAAGGGGCAACAAAGAACTAGAGACTACCTAACTTCGCGTACGAGGAGCAGAAATAGTAGGGTTTGTAGCTGAATGAACATTAGTTATAACAAAAGGTTCAATAGCTATAATGAGGGGATTTTAGTCATGTAATCGAAGGAGTTGTACATGGAAATCTTTGAGATTCCAAGTTATCATTTTCCTCTTCTTAAAGAGTCTTATTCTATTAATTATGGTGTTTCCCAATGCTTAGGAATCACTCCTTTCTGTGATGATCTTGGGATGTATTTTTAGGGAAGGAAGCATAGAGATGACTCGGTGTTCTAAAATTATTACATTTGAAGGTAGTATTTTCATAGTCTAAAATCTATGAATAACTAGTGTCACCCATTTTAAGGGACATCCTGCTGGAAATCCTCTAATGAGATCAACTTCAACAAAAATCCTAACAAAAGTATACAAACCACTATGTAATCTATCAACATCTACCTTTATGAACCTTCCAAGAAGGTTTCAAATCTCTTCCAGAGAAGAAGTAAAGTGAAGGGGTAGATTTGGATACCTGACCCAAACTGGAACCCGCATGATGGAGAATGTGTTAGGGTCAAAATATGGAGACCATGGGGTAGTGAAGAGTCTTGTTTTTGTCACCCTCAAATCCCCCTCATTTTTTAAGTCAAATTCAAAAATTTTGAGCTCACGCCCTCTATAAGTGTTCAAGTAAAGTTGGAAGTCTGAAAAGATATAGAAATTCATGCTTTGAAGTTGTTTAAACTCTCCAGTCTACACGTTTTGATAAATTTTCTATTTTCCTATCTGGAAGCATGAAAATTTTATTATTGTCCTCATTTAAATGAAATTTTAAATCTTTCTATGGCCATGGATCATCAAACCTTTTATTTTTTTCAATCCCTTGGTTTGCGAAAGAAATTTGAAAATTAGACACGAAATGGTGGATTTTTCTTCTCTACATTTTCCATAGTCATGAATGATGAGTGTTTTCTTCCTTGTCAAATTTTGGTCCCATTATCCATGAGTACATGGATATCTCTAATTGGATGTGGTATGGCCATGTTTCAAGTAATAGCAGATGCCTCCACGTGTCTAAATGGCGTAACCCTAAGGGATAGTCCATAAATAAGCGCAGCTTTCCACGTGTCCAGGGTCCAAAATGAAGACAAAACAAGCCCAAATCGGCTAAGTATGGAAGGTTCAAGGATGGTGCCACATGCTTCATTGGTATAATTTCAAGGTTCAAAGCTAGGGATAGTTCTCAAACTTGTGCCAATCTTCCATGTGTCCGGTGTCTAAAAAAGGGGACATAGCCAATTACTTTAATTGACTAAGTATGAGCGGGTTAGCGGAAGCCTCCACATGCCTCAACAACACAATTTCAATAATGAAACCAAAGGGCCAATCTTCAAATGAGTGCCAATTCTCCATGTGTCTAGAGGTCAACATAAGTCAAGTGGGAAGTAAGCCTGAATCAACTAAGTATAAAAGAACCGAAAGAGCTCTCCACTTGTCAACCTAGTGCAACTTCAAAAGTAAAATCCAAATATAGGTTCCAAATGAGCACAATCTCTCCTCGTGTCCAGGTCGGATATACGACCCCGCCAAACAAAAGGGATAAATTCAAATATTAAGCCCAAACAGAAAAGTTAATGTGGGGAAGTGGGTCGGTGGAGAAATTTGAGGTTTTGAGCCTTTTTTAAAAAGGGCTAAAATTCATAAACTGACCCAACCCCGATCATGCTATAAGGGAAAAGTCAAATACGAATCTCGCATCCAAGGTCAAAGAGGGGAAGTGGTTTGGTGGAGAAATTTGAGGTTTTGAGCCTTTTTGTAAAAAGAGCTAAAAGTCATAAAGCGAGCTGTGATTATTTCGCCAATCAAGTGAAGCCACGTGTTAGGATTATATCAAAAGCAGAAGGGCAGACCAAAAATGTAAAAAATTCCAAATCTCTATAAAGTCGCAAAATGCAGAAGGCATCCTCCACACCCACTCTAGTAAATTTTTCCCACATGGATGACTCTAGTTTAAAGTTTTAAAGGCAAGATGAATGGTTTAAATTCAAAGTTACAAAATGAGTGTAACCGCTGCATTATGAAAAGTCTAGTTTTTCTACCATAGGTGTTTCTTCGTGAATCAATAATCTGAATAGACGTGAATGATTGAAAATATTGTACACCATTTCTTGCTAACAAAGAATAAGTTGAATCGCTTTTCTTGCGGGATATTTAATGGCATCTTCATGCCATTGTAAGGGGTAGCAATTGATCTTGTAAACTCACGAGTGCATTGTACTTAGATAAATCAAAGGAGATAGGAATTTTATTCTACTTTCCTCCATTCTCAAATTTTTCCATCCCCACATTATGTACAACTTCTATTTAAGCATAAATACAAGAAGGAGTTTCTATATTTCTTTGAATAAGGGATTTCATGATACTTTGTGTTCATCAAATTCTATTTGGTCTTGTTGCCATTTGTAGGGTTGTTTCCTCTAAATTTAGTGCATGTGATGAAGTTTCTAACTAGTGTGGGTGCTGGAATCTAATTTTCTACCTGCAACATTAGTTCTCCTACCTCAAATCTCACTCCTTTCCCATTTTAAGACAAAGTCTTCACTAGCAAGAGATTTCTAGCTTTGATGCGGGATCATTGGAGTGCCCTTGTTGAATCCTGGTCAAAATGCCACCATAGAAATCCACATTTCCTCATGCATACATATACGGTAGCTGCACCGGTTAAGTAGAGGGACTTAGATTCCTAGAGCATTGGAAAGGAATTCGTAAATTTTTCCACCGAAAAATTTCCTCACCAACAGCTTTGATGCCCATCGTGGGGTAGATTTAACAACATCTGCACCTGAATGTGACCGCAAGGTCAAAGAAATTCAAAATTCAAAAAAGAGAAAAATGTCTAGAATTTGAATGGCTATATGAGCCACATGGATTCAAATCATGGCTATTCCAAGAAACCATCTTATTGAAAGACCCAAATTTCTCTTCCACATCTAAGAAGACATTGCTTCAGATTTTAGGGAAGTTATTTGGCATAATAGAAAAAGCATCAATCACTACTTCATTACCTCGAGAATTCTGGACCTTGAAGAAGAACGTGTTGCTGAATTGGAGAGGCAAAGCCAAATTCCAACACCGTAAAGAAGAGCATAGAATTTAAAGTTGGCGAGATAGAAGATACACCCGACAACAGACAAGGGGGACAAACCGATCCCATTTTTTAGGAACTTCAAAGGAGACAAGAGCTACTCGAAATCCATAGGCTTCCTTTTCAAGTAGTGAGTCATGTTGGGAACCTAAGTGTTGCCAATACTTTATACGGTGAATTTCCATACATCAACAAGAACCTTGAAGAATTCACTAACGTGGAGATTGAAGAAGAAGCTAGAGAAAGAGAGGCAAGATCCGAAGAAGAAATAAGAGATCAACTCGAATAAATCGAAGGACTTCAAGATGAGGTAGATGAAAGAGCAGCAACAAAAACCACAGCCTTAGCAAGGTTGGAAGCTAGAAATAGAAATAGAATGGGGGATCATGATTGTGAGCATGAACGTGATCATGAGGCCTGTAGGACTAATATACCATGGGGAGGAAACACCACCACTAGCTATTTTGTAACCACTCCATGAGCTACCGAGATTCTCTAGAAAAAACTTTCCAAAATTCAGAGGGGATGGTTCTAAACTCCCTGAGGAGCATGTAGCAACATTTATCATTGCTTGCAGTGTGTTGGGTGTTGAGGATGAAGATGTGTCAATTTGACTCTTTGTGGAGTCACTTCAAGAGAATTCTGTCGAATGTTTCTACATGCTACCCCCGAGGTCCGTCACCTATTGGGAGGATATAAGAAGTACATTCGAACATAGGTTCAAGAGCATAGAATATTTTTAGGATCTTTTGGTCTAATTGGTACAAATGAAGAAAGAAACCTTTGAGTCAATGAGAGACTTCATAGAAAGATATGATAGAGTGATAAGAAGGATCCCTAAAGATGTGGTACCTCCTTAAAATAATTTGAAGAGGTTTTCATCAGTGCTTTACCATCAGAAGTAGGTTTCTTCCTCAGAAGAGCCCAACCAAGAACATTGAGGGAAGCCAAGGACTATGCAATAGAAACTCGATGATGATCTAATCCTTTCTGGAAAGTTGAAAGGCCCCAATGGAAAGAAAAAGGGTTAGAATTCAAACTCTATCACCACAGATCCGATGTTCCAAAAAATGGTAAATGACTTGGTTGCCTTGAAGAAGCAGCTATCTCATATCACAATGCGGAATGCTTTAAAGAAACCAAACCCTCTAGATAGGCCAAGGATTTCTCCACCTCCTCATTGGCTTTCTCTTGAAGCACCACCATTCAATGTCATCTCTGACACCAAAGAATCGGAGGAGGAAGTAGAAATTTATGAAACTGAAGAAGAAAATATGGAAGACTATGAAAACTATCTTGAGGTTGAGGAAGATGATATGCACAATGGCCTAATTGAGTACATTGATGATGAAGATGATGATGATGAAGAAGCTTCAAGTTTCTCATGTGTTGTTTTCACTCATGCATAATCGAGGAAAGGTGCTTCATCCTCAATGGTTGTGGTAAAGGATAAGAAGAATAAAGAAGATTCTCCTCCAGAGGTCACACAAAATAAAATGATCAATAGAGGATCACCATTAACACCTTCTATAGAGTTAGATAATAGAATACCTACAATAGAATACCTACAAACACACCTGCCAAGCTTGACAGGTTCATTAATGTAGTTCTTGGTGGTATCCCTATATCCTTGAGTCCTAATTCTAAATACTTACTCCCATACCATCTACACCACCTTCCCAAAACCTCCTAGCCCTCAAAGTGCCCCCAAAACCAACAGGGTTGAACCTTTCTACCTATCACTCCTCATTAAAGGCTTCCAGGCTAAATAATTGTATCATATATTCTTGAGCCTCGATAATGTGATGCCAGCCAAAGTTGCAAATGTTTTAGGCCTCACCTTGACTGGTAAATGACACCTGCTACTCAATGTAATCCAAACAAGTGCCATTGGTAGGAAGAATCAAAGATGCACAGTAGCACTAGCTAATTTTCCGACAAGGTGTTCCTAACCATATTGGTAATGTACATCCTAACATCCTTTGGTATGCTATTAAGTAGGATTTTCTACAGACTTGGGTGGAGAGATAAAAATGGATTGGTCATCTGTAAATATCCCAATGAAAGGAGAGATGAAGAATTTACTACTAGTAAGAAAGATGAAGTTCACAAGATTTAAAGTCTAATGATTTGAAAGAAAACATTCTCTTTCAAGATTGTGGGCTAGAAACTACTTCCTCACATAAAAAAGAGGATAACTTGCCACTTCTCATAGAGGAAGAGGAAGATAAAATTTGGGAAATGGAATTTTATGGTATTCATTCTAGTGTGGGTATGGGAGTTGCTATAGTATTGTACTCTCCTTCCAATGAGTTGTACCCATTTTCCTACAAGCTGCAATTTGATAATACAAATAACACTGCAGAGTATGAAGCACTAATATTAGGCATGGGTGTAGAAGAGGACATGGGAATCAAGAAATTGAGATGCTGAGGTGATGTTGAGGTTATAGTAAAGTAGGTCTACCAACAATATCAGGTGAAGAATCCAAGACTCTGGCATTACAGAAACAAAGTGTGGGACTGCATTGAATCTTTTGATGCATTTTCCATTGAAGCTATTCCAAGGGAATAGAATGAAAAGGATGATTCTCTTGCATTTTCAGCTTCCTTAGTGACACCTCAACCTTGTTTTGGTAAAGAAAAATTGACCATTGAAATGGTATTCAAGCCTAGTGTACCGAGAAAATGCAAATCATTGGAAAGTCTTCAATGATGATAACCAAATTCTATCATTTTTAGAGAAAAGGGTAATTTCAATAATCTCTTCTTCAAGGAGGTGAAAATCCACACCTAGAAGAATTCCCCAAAGAATAGAAATAAGGAATTGAAGGGATTGATGATGAGGGAGTAATCAAATTTAAAGAGAACAAAATTTCCAAAGGCCTAGTCTCTTTAGAATACCTCTTTGAAAAACATGGTAGATTCATTCAAGAGAAATAAAAACAATATTCTCATGACCAGCTGATTTTGATAAAGAAAACATTGGTACCCCAGAGGAGGCAAGGATGGTAAATAATGGAAAATGTTGCTCACCCGAAGAAAAAAAAAGGTTTGTTGCATTACTCAAGAAATAATCATATGTCTTGGCCTACTCTTATGATGAACTCAAATTCTTCTAGTCGAAGGAAATGCATCACTCAATTCCTTTGAAGCGGGTGTTAATCCCTTCGTAGAAACAAAGGTCGTACAAACTAAAAGATTTATGATACCATGAAGGAGGAGGTACTCAAGATGCTTAATGTAAGGATCATCTTTCCCATCCACCATTCAACGTGGGTGGCTAACATTATGCTAGTGCGAAAGAATAATGGTGAAATAAGGATATGTGTATATTTTTGCAACTTGAACTAGGTATCACTAAAGAATAATTATCCTATTCCTATCATAGACCATATCCTACAAGTAGTCACTAGATCTGAAATTCTTTCATTACTTGATGGATTCTCAAGATATAATCAAATCAAAGGGGTAGAGGGAGGACTGCATTAAGACAACCTTTACAACACCTTGGGGCACTTTTTCCTATAGCAGAACGTCTTTTAGCCTAATCAATGTAGGTGCTACATTCCAAAGGGTGATGGATTTTTCCTTTAAAGATATGAAACATTACATTTTCATATATTGTGATGATCTCATAGTATTTTCAAGGAAGAGGGGACATCATATCTATCATTTGGAATAGATACGTGCAAGGTGTAGGAAACATGGCATATCACTACATCCAAAAAGTGAATTTTTGGAGTCACGAGAAGGCAAGTTATTGGGGCACATTGTGAACAAACATGGAGCACACATTGATCCCGAGAGGATTAGGTCCATTTAAGCATTAGCCCTGCCCACAAACAAGAAATGAGTTCATTCATTCTTTGGAAAGGTCAAATTTCTTCGTGCTTTTGTGCCCGAATTTGCTTTGAGTTGATGAAGCACATCACTTACATGATGAAACCACAAGAAAAATTCAAACATGACAATGAAGGGAAGGAAACATTCGAAGAGATCAAGAAATTCATTTCCAAGGCTCTGACTCTTGTATCTCTAGATTTTAACAAAGAATTCATAATGTATTATTATGCATCAGAACATACACTCTCTGCCATTCACGTTCAGAAAAATGATGAAGGCCTGGAAGAACCTATTACTTTCATGAGTTGTCCTTTAAAAAAGCATGAGCTAAAATACAAACAATTGGATAAGCATGCCTATATAGTGGTCAAGGCTATAAAAACTTCAGTTTTTACATCCTCAATTCCCATACGGTGGTGAGGGTCCCCAACAAAGTCAATCAAGTCCATCTTGACACGTATGATCCCAGATCTAAAAAAGGAAATTAGATTGCAAAGACTCAATAATATGACTTGGAGATTCAACCCTCCAATCTGCAAGGGGAAATGGCTTATACAAGTTGATTGTTGAAGATGAAACACTCAAAGTTCAACATGGTGAAGAAAACTCGTGATTGCTCAACTTGTTTAGAAGACAACCCACAGGTTATCTTTGTCACCACTATTGATGAATGGTATGTTGATATTTCCTATTACCTGACTTATGGATAATGCCCCCCCTATCTTGATTACAAGAAAAGGAGAACACTTAAGATGAAGGTATCTAAATTTGTAATCTAGAATCATGCTCTTTACAAAAGAGGCCTGGATGGTTGTTTCCTCAAATGCGTAGATAAAGAGAAATAAGAAAAGTTTCTTAAAGCATACCATGACCAAGCATGCGGTGGACATTTTTCAGCAATGTTCATTTCACACAAGATCCTTCGAGGAAGGTATTATTGGCCCACCATCTTTGCAGACACTCAAGATTGGGTTTCTAAATGCAAAGCATGCCAATGATCCATTGGAAGACCACAAATTGTTGTATTACTACTTAGGCTTGTGGTTATTGAAGAACTTTTTCAACAAAGTGGGGGCTGGACTTCATTAGTGTTGTGAACCCTCACTCAAGTGTGGGGCACACCTATGTAATCACAACAATAGACTACTTCACCAAATGGGTGGAAGCCATTCGCCAAACAAGCCAACACTGAAACAATATGCAACTTCATCAAGGAGAATATCATAGTCCATTTCGAGTGTCACGAGAAGATTGTAATGTAGATAATGCTACATATTTCTCTTCAAGAGAGTTGAACGAGTTTTGCTATAGCTACATAATCTCCCTATCTCATTCTTCTGACTACTGTCCACAAGGAAATGGACATGCCAAATCAAGCAACAAGAACATTGTGACCATTGTCTGTAAGCTTGTAAACGAGAATCAATGGAATTGACACAAAAGGTTATACGACACATTGTGGGTGGATAGGATTACTCCCAAGAAGGAAATAGGTATTTCACCATTCTAATTGATGTATGGAGTCGAAGAAAAAAATCCTCTCACAATTGAGATGCCATCTCTCAAGCTGGCTCTCAAGCTGTTATAGGTAATAGAAGATGGTCACTATAAGGATTCCATTGACAAGAGGATCCTCTTTCTTGAGAAGCTAGAAGAAAATAGACTCCAAATGGTGGATTGTATTAAGGAGCACCAATTGAAAGTAAAGAATATTTTTGATAAGAAGGCCAAGGCAAGAGAATTAAAATTTGGAGACTTCATCCTACTATGGGACAAGAGAAGAGAACCAAAAGGCAGCCATGGAAAGTTTGATTCATTATGGATCGGTCCATTCCAGATTCATGAAGCTTATAGTGAGAACACTTTTCTTCTCTCATATTTGGATGGAACATCACTGGAATTTACTCGGAGTGGGAAATAATTGAAATTGTATCATTAGTGAAAGCGGTTGTTCCCCACCTTGTACAACATGTGTGTTCCCCTTTCCATTGTGTGGTTTTGTTTCCCCTTCGTCGCGTGTTGTGTGTTTCCTTCCCCGCCCGTGCTTGTGTGTTTCCTTCTACTGATCTTTCTTTCTCAAATTTATACATGAATCTACAAGGCCCAATGGATAAGGTACTAATCAATGAATTACAAGGTCTAGAGATTGAGATTCTAGATTCCCATGTCATATCTTCACTATGTTAAGTCCAGGCCATTTCCCCAAGCTAGAGCTAGCTATTGTCACCCTCAAATTCCCCCATAATTGTTTAAGTAAAATTCAAAATTTTGAGCTCACGCCTCCAAAAATGTTCAAGTAAAGTTGGAATTCCAAAAAGATAGAGAAATTCATGCTTTGAAGTTGTTTAAACTCTCCAAAGGTGTGCACGTTTTGATAAATTTTCTGTTTTCTTATCTAGATGTGTGAACATTTTATTATTGTCCTCATTTGAATGAAATTGTCAATATTTCTATATTCATGGATCATCGAAACTTGTATTATTTTCAATCCCTTGGTTTGAGAAAGAAATTTTAAAATCGGGCATGAAATGGTGGAGTTTTCTTCTTCTCTACATTTTTCCATAGTCGTGAATGATGGGCATTTTCTTCCCCATCAAATTTTGGCCCCATTATCCATGAGTACATGGATATCTCTAATTGGATGTGGTATGACCATGTTTCAAGAAATAACAGAAGCCTCCACGTGTCCAAATGACACAACCCCAAGGGACAGTCCACAAATAAGCATAGGCTTTCCACATGTCTAGGGTCCAAAATGAAGACAAAACAAGCCCAAATCAGCTAAGTATGGAAGGTTTAGTGGATGGCACCATGTGCTTCATCGACATAATTTCAAGGGTCAAAACTAGGGGTAGTTCTCAAACTTGCGCCAATCCTCCATGTGTCCCAAGTCCAAAAAAGGGGACAGAGCCAATTGCTTAAATTGACTAAGTATGAGCGGGTCGACGGAAGCCTCCACGTGCCTCAATGACGCAATTTCAGTAATGAAACCAAAGGGTCAATCTTCAAATGAGTGCCATTTCTCCACATGTCTATAGGTCAACATAAGTCAAGTGGGAAGTAATCCTGAATTGGCTAAGTATAAAAGAACCAGCGGAGCTATCCACGTGTCAGCCTGGTGCAAATTCAATGGAAAAATCCAAAGGTGGGTTCCAAATGAGCGCTAGCTCTCCACGTGTTCAGGTTCAAATATACGGCCCTACCAAAAAAAAGGAGAAATTCAAATATTAAGCCTGAACACAATGTCAAGGTGGGGAAGTGGGTGGTGAAGAACTTTGAGGTTTTGAGCCTTTTGGTAAAAAGGATAAAAGTCATAAAGTGACCCATAACCTTGATCATGCTATAAGGAAAAATTCAAATATTAAGCCTACGTCCAAGGTCAAAGCGGGAAGCGGATCGGTAGAGAACTTTGAGGTTTTGAGACTTTTTGTAAAAAGAGATAAAATTCATAAATCCAATCGCATTCCTTCACCAATCAAGTGAAGCCATGTGTCAAGTCATATCAAAAGTGGAAGGGCGGACCAAAAATGTAAAAATGCCAAATCTCTATAAAGTCACAAACTACAAAAGGCATCCTCCACACCCGCTCCAAGAAATTTCTCTCACATGGATGACTCTAGTTTAAAGTTTTAAAGGCAAGATGAATGGTTCAAATTCAAATTTACAAAATGAGTGTAACTTGCGGTTGTATTATGAAAATTATGGTTTTTCTGCCATTGGCGTTTCTTCACGAATCAAGAATCAATGGATGTGAATGATTGAAAAGATTATAAATTGTTTCTTGCTAAAAAAGAAGAATTTTTAACTGTTTCTTACAGGATATTTAATGGCTTCTTCATGCCATTGTAAGGGGTTGTAATTGATCTTGTAAACTCACGAGTGCATTGTACTTAGAGAAAGTAAAGGAGATAGACATTTTCTTCTACTTTCCTCCATTCTCAAATTTCTTCCATCCCCACATTATGTACAACTTCTGTTTAAGCATCAATACAATAAGAAGGAGTTTCTAGATTTCTTTAACTAAGGTATTTCATGATACTTTGTGTTCATCAAATTCTATTTGGTCTTGTTGCCATTTGTAGGATTTTTCCTCTAAATTTAATGCATGTAATGAAGCTTCTAACTAGTGTGGATGCAGGAATCTGATTTTATACCTACAATATTAGTTCTCCTACCTCAAATCTCACTCCCTTTCCCACTTTCAGAAAAAGTATTCCCTAGCAAGAGATTTCTAGCTTTTCCTTAAGGTCAGTGGAGTGCCCCTGTTGGATCCCCGATCAAAAGGCCACCACATAAATCCACATTTCCTCACGCATGTATATACAAAATCTACACCGATTAAGTAGAGGGACTTAGATTCGTAGAGAATTGGTGAGGAATTCACAAATTTTTCCACCTGAAAATTTTCCTCGCCAACACCTGCCAAACCCCAAAACCAAAGGCCATCTTCCAAGTCTATCCGATAATATCATTGTTCATTAAATTAGACAATGAAGAACCCCGAGATGTAGAGAAATTATTTACGGTGTCTATCCATTGGGTGTGAATCCACTGTATCACTACATTTGATGATGGCAAGACACCATTAAATCTGCAAATCAGGGATTTTGCTTTAATTTCCTATAGCAGATTTAGATATTCTTCATCCTTGATCCCCAGGATTGGGGTTTTGAAGCTTACTTGACTATATAAGCAAGGGAAGGATAGGGGGAGTTTTGGGGATTTCAAGGAAGAGGCATTTTTAAATAGTGCCTCTTTGAGAGAGGAAAAGTTATGATTCTTGGTTCCACCTAAAAGGAATCTAATCATATAGATCAAAGAATCACGAGAAATCCCATAGCGAAAGAGGTAAATACTTCACAAACAATTTTCTTGAGAAAACGAAGCTAAAAGAACCTTTTGGGTAGCCTAAGTTTTTGGCAAGAATATGATTTGATCTAGAGTATTAGCAAATCAATGGAGCTGCAGATGACATAGTATTACCGGCCAAAGTACGAAAAAAAATCTGGAGATGCTTTGAGCACTAGTAATAAGCTCCTGGGGCAATGAGTGTCAAGTGTGTCGTAATTAGTAGACTAGGTATCTGTAAAATCCTTCCCTTCAATGTTATCAAATCCAACAAAGTGATCTTCTTGATGGTTCTTTCATTCTAAAATATCAGGAATGAATCTTCCTATTCTACTCAGTAAAAAAATGCTAGGCGCGACTAATGGGAATGGAGGCTTATGAAAGAGATATGCACGTGCCCCATATTCCCTATGGCTCTCCCCAATGTTCAAATCATCCACCACTCACAAACAAGAGGTCCCCGAACCATAACTATCATCAAAGCATGGTGTGGCTCACGAGAGGTGGAGGGAGCTTTGATATCAAGCAAAAAAACTAAGGGTTTGCAAAAAAACACCATCACTATATTTCTCTATTCATATCTTAGATTAACTATCTCCATCTACCAAATATTTGTTATTTTATTTAATCATCATCTTTGTCATGGTCAAAGCAAAATGGAGAAGCGTCGATATGTGATAAGCAATAGTATCTTGTTGATAACATAAGGAGACATTGCGGCTAAGATTGTACATGCCCATTGTATATTATTCATCAATGAAAGGAGGTAGTGGACAACCATGTGCATACAAACATGTAATATTTTATGAATATCAAAGGAATAATTACAAATGAAAACACAATCGAAAAAGGAGTAGGAAATTAGATGTTAATATGATCAAGATCTAAGAATCCCCCAATATAATCATGCTAATATTTTCCAAGTGTAAGTTTAGAAGCACAAGTGGCTTGTGCAAGAAATACTATGAGATGAAATATGTGAATACTATAAGCAATAATAATGTGTATGAATCTATGATAAATATAAGGATCATAAGGTGGAGGAAGATATTATCTACTATAAATCCTAGATGAGTCAAGACATCATTCATACATATAGTATTAGAGTAATTAGGATAAAATGGAATGTGTTCCAAATAATATTCATTCATGATAAGTGTGTATTTGAAAGAAGGACGTGCTAATGGTGGTTTCTCATGAGAAGATGAATTAGGTGGAATGATATCCAACATTTCAAAAGGTCCCTAATAAATCACCATAGGATTTGTAGGAGGAGGTGGAAATGATGCATATGAGACAATGTCTAACATGAAAATAACACCTTGAAGTGGTGGCAAGTTAGCCGAAGAATCCATGGGTTGTGGGTCATTAATAGTTACTGATGTTGGAGTAGGGAATGTAGTGGCAGAATTGTTTTTGTAATATTTAAATGGTTCATGATCACTGGAGATTTTATGTTATGCACCATCATATATAAGAATTTAACACATATATGCACTATAAAAGGAAACGCTTGCATGTCATGAAGCCATGGACTACCAAGTAAAAAAATATATTGAACTGGGAAGTCAATGACAAAGAAAATTGTAGGAAGAGTTTTTAGCCCGAAAGTGATAGGTAAAGTGATATGGCCTATGCATGGATGAATGGAACCATCATATGCATGAAGAGAGATGGATGAAGGACTAACATTAGTAGTAGAAAGTATGATAGATTCAATGAATGATAAAGGGAACAAATTAAGTTTAGAGCCATTATCAACAATAGAGAATTTGACACCCACATTTTGGATGCAAATCATGATGTATAAGGTTACCTCATTATCAAAAACATCAAGACAACATTAGAATTAGATGGAAATATAATGTGCTTTGAGAAAATGCATCTACAAATGTGTTATAGACTACATCTAGATGAATATTAGAAGGAACACGAGTAGTAGCCAAGAGAGTAATGATTTTAGCTCTTAATTCAGGGTGGATGAGAAAGAAATCATGAATAAATATATCCATGATGAGAGGATCCTAGAAGAATGAGAAAAATAAAAGTATGAGGACCCTAAGTATGTCCGAATGAGTCGGGTTAACTAAATGATTAAGTAAATATAGAATTTACATATGACTAAATATGATTGCAATGTAGTAGTAAATGAATAAGCAATGAAGTATAGAATTTGACCCAAGCAAAATAAGCTAACAAGTATGAAACCATATTTATAAAGAAGATATATAAGGACTTAATTTATTCACAAATAATCTTGTGTTATTCCAAAGTGATGAGCTGATGAACAAAGAGGGAGAAGTTTCACATTGAAGCTCGGAAATTGTGTGAGCGTAAGATCTGCATGGACTCAGTGCCTGGAATGGGTCGAGGCACTGCGGCCACCGTAGGCCTGCTCTGCCACTTTTGACTACTCGTAACCTCGAAAACCTCCTTTAGAGGGTTACAAAGTGCTCATTTTACTTTCTGCATGTCTCTAGTATGTCATATCAAGTTCATCGATGTTGCTAATAACCTGCAATAAAGAAGTGACCTGTAAAACCCTCAAAAGTGCATCAAATCCCAAAAAGAAAATAATGCAAATGAGGGTTCATATTGTCCTCAACCGTTAAATGGGAAATCTTATGAGTGAGTGATGCACTAAATTTTAGACCCAATGTAGTTCTATATTTGTGTGTGAATAGATTGTGCCCTAGGTAGCTCTTGTGCATGTCACACTTGATAGCGAGAGAGTAGCTAGATGTAAAATATGTAGATAAATGTGTGTATGAAAGAATGAAATTCCTCTCGATAAAGTGTATGTAGAAGAATTCAATACCTTTCCATTGTATATATGCTAGATGTATGTGTGAATACTCTTATAGATGCATTTGGATGCAACCTTAGGTGGTGATAGCTAATGCTTAGAGCTTGGTCCTTTATTATGGTCGCATAACTTTATATTTATATGATTCCCTTACTTGAGTTTTGTAATTAACCCTGAAAATGGAAAATACCAAAAAGATAAGATGCCCAAATGGATAGAAAGTACCCAAAAGCAGTGAAAAAAGTACAAATAGGTCATGGGAACCCGAGGGGAAGGGGGTGCCTGACACTGGCATCCTAGCTAGGTGTTGGTGTCCAGAGTGAAAGATGCCAAAGTGTGAAAAGATAGACTAGGCTAGAAGGAGTGTAAGATAAACAAAGGCAACAGAAAGAAAGCAAAGGTGGCCAAAGACATGAGTTAATTAGAAATTTTCTTACTCATATGAATATTAGTATGTGATCAGTACTAAATAGATACCCAATGTGTGTGACTTAATGTCTACACATAATTGAAAAACCTCTTTTAGAACCATTTTCCCTAAACCACATATTTTGTTCATCTTGTTCAAACTTCATCTTGCTATAGAGGCTCACATACATCTTGAATTAATCCCTTATACCCCTATGTTTGTACCATCCTACTCTAACTATGAATATAAAAATAAGACTCATACCTTTTATAATTGTGATGAAAATTGGACCAAAGTGAAAATATCACATTGCTGAAGAAACTTTTCAGTGTTCTTAGTCTTCTTTCTGAGCTAAAGATGTATTCTTAGTCATTTTAATTATGATCCTTGCCATTATACATGTAATCACTCATTATTTTGTTTTATCTACCTTATTTCCAACTTACCTACATTATTTAGTGTCAAACCTTTCTCCCCCTTCTCCAATAATCTCCTACAGACATGTAATTCAATTATATAGTTCCAATATACCTATACAACACTTTCGGAACTTAAGGGGTAAACATAGAAACCTTTCAACCATAATTTTCTTCATATCTCAATGATAAAGGGAACTTAATCTCCCCTCAACCTTATCCACCATCACCACATATTATTAATCTTTCATACGTAGTCAAAAAAGTGATATACTTCATATTGCTACTCTACAACTTTTTCAAAGATTGAACTCGAGAGATCATATCACATATTATGATAATTTTTTACAAATTTGGTAGTATTTTCATTAAGATATCAGTCCTTACTCTAAGTATAGTCCTAAAAACCTTATTTAAAAAGTATATTTATATTTTAATTTCACCTTTTGAGAGTACTCATCTTCACACAATTGTAGAGGAACATCTTGATGCAACTAATCTCGGACATTCATATTGTAATATTCTTAACTCAATCACAACCATACAAACATAGAAACCTGTCATGGAAATATCATTATGGACCACATTATTCTTTTGAGATCATATGCTTCTCTTCACCCTTAGGATGATAAATTAAAATATCATTGATCTATCTACAAGTTTCTTCAATAAAGTCGCATCCTTCTCAATACTTCTTACACAAACTACACACCACTTAGGACACACTCGGGCTTCAAACCTTCTACTATCTAACTTCCTTTTTACATGATTAAGACTTTAAGAACTCACATTAACCATGAAAATTCTTATGGAGTTAACGAGACACCTTCTTAGCTCACCATAGGTTCCCTACTTCTTGATCCTTAACTCTTACACCTTCCATTCTTGAAAATCATAATATAACTTAGACTCGGAGATATGAATTTTATAAATTCAATCTTAGGTACTCAACATGAATGAACTAATAGTGAGCATAATAATTTCAAGATTCATGAGATGATGAGTAACTTATCCTTTTAACCATGATATCAATTTCAGATCTATTTATCTTGTAGAAACATTCTTGTCAACTTGATACGTATGTTAAACTTCATTTACACACCATAATACAGATTACTCATATCCTCTAAAAATAACTTATGGCCTACAAACATAGTTGAATGATTTAAAAAGACACTAATCTTAATCTTTGACATGACCCATCACTTTCATCTATTAACAAAGCTCTTAATGTCTCCTAACTCCCACTAAGATGAGCACATCACCATAGAAATTTGAGACCTTAAAAGAAAAGATTATATCTCTTTAAGACTAAACATGAACCCTATGAATCTTTCATGAATTATGACTTCTTTCTTAACTCTTAAAATGTATGACTGAGGATAAAGACTCTTAAAAATATGTTTTAATTTTCCCTCTTGAATACCATTGAGTCAAGGTACCATCAAAAACCTTGATACATAGATTCTCTTGAAGGCTTGACCTTTAGGTATAGACTTTAAAGAAATTGACTATAAAATTTTGATTACAACACAAACTCAAAAACCTAATGAGCGAGGACTAAAAACATGTGGATAGATCACATCACATACCTTATTACTCTTAAAGTATCCAAAACTCCTAGCTTTCTCAACTTCTCATGTCTTAGAGACTGAATGGCGAGTTCGACACATATGATTTTATTCAGATCTTGCTTCTTCAACTAACAAAAACATACCTCCTATGATGAGGCAAGAATATTCTCGATAAATGTATAATAATGATCTCATCTTACTCTCCTTTTGATTAAGTCTAACTGCATTTTGTGACTTTTTTTTTTGATCGATATGAGTTAGGATGTAATTTTCCATTTTTGTTGATTATGATTCTAACGTTTAAAAGCTCAGTAAATCCTAACAAAGTGTTTTAGAACTCACTTTTGTAATAAAGTAGGTCACAATCGGGTAGAAGCACGAAGTATAAATCACGACATGTTTTTAGGGTATTTTTTCACTACATCATAGTTCGGAACTTCTACGCTAGTTTCAAAACTCCATTACACAAATCCACCGGATTTATCACTTAGTTCGGAACTCTAGTATTTAGTTCCGAATTATCGAATTAGCTCGAGAACTCTCTCGATTAAACTCGGAATGATTTTCTTTATTTTCGAACTCTTCTAGATTTCTGGGCCGATAATAATCTATTCCAAATGGCCGGCGATTTTTCAAAACACTGATCCTATCAATTTGGAGTAGATTTGAAGACTTACAAGTCTCCATACTTATAGATCTAGGATAATTATCACACAACTATACATCCAGCCATGTTTCAATTCAACATCTATTCTGGGCCCGATTCAGTTCCATCATATTAGTGGAACAGTTACGGCCATAAATGCACCCCTAGAAGAAGTATATACATATAGACCTACAGATAGATTAATATATATATATATATATATATATATATATATATATATATATATATATATAGAAGGAGACAGAAGATATAAATATATAGGGCGAGATAGAGATAGATTAATACACGATCTAACAATTTTTGTAATGTAGAACATTTGATAAGTAAAATATCTATTCCTATTTTGAGAGAAAATTAAGTTTTCAATCATGTTTCAAGGTGGATCAAGGGCCCACTCCAAGAACCAGGATCCTCATTTTTGTTGGTATTTATATTTTTAAAGAAAATAGTTTAGATCTGTCAATTCTATATCACTTTCAATTTAAAATCTGTTATAGAATTTTCCCTACAAGTGTTCTAGATTAAGTTCTTATTTCTTTACAATCATTTTCCGAGCATTCTCAATTATGTGTTTATTTATGTAATGTTTGTTTTCAGCAATCTATTTCATTTATGCAAAGTGTGTTTACTTCAAAGGAAAAGTGTGTTTACTTCCAAGCAATTCATTTATGTAAAGTGTGTTTACTTCCAACATGTTTTCATAGTTTGATTCCAATAAGGTTTTTAACCAAGAAGTCCTTAAGACATTGAAAAGATCCCCCATAAAATACAAAATACCTACAATCAATTACTAGATTGCTAAGATTCCTCTTGTTGCATATAGCTTTAGACACACCCCTGGTTTGAATATGACATCAACATAAATTTGATTAAATGAAGGGAATAATGACACCCATCATTTTTGGCACCATTTCCGGGGAACACTAGTTAGAATTTTCTAATTAGGTTTCAGCAAGAGCAATAATCATACATCTAGTAGTTGAAGAAATCTTCCCTAAGCTATCACAAAATTTATGAGTAGGCCAAGAGACTCCAAGGGTAGATTTCTCCCAAAAATATCTGAACAAGAACTACCATCATCCTCTAGTTTAAATAAGGAAATTAATCAAGAGTTGGAATTTTGGGATCAATCACCGGAGGAAGTAGAGCCTTCGGAAAAAATGTTATTTCTTAAGACCCATTTAGAGTAAGTTTTGATTCACAATTAAGTATTCAACCTCCTACTCCTGAATCTTCGCCATCCCCAAAACAAATCACATACCACATTGATTGGGAGAAAGGGCTAGAGAATACTAGAGAGATGGAACGAGAAGTTGAAAGACAACCTGATAGGACCTTTACCTATCCCATTCAGTTGGAGGATGATGAAACCACTATGAAGAAAATTTCACTTGCACATTTACCCACATTTAGAGGGATGTCATCTAAAGACCCTGATCAATTTCTATTTGAATTTAAAATACTATGTCAGACCTATGATTACAAGACAGATAATCAAAATCTCAAGTTGTTTCCATCTACCTTGAATGATGCAACAATGAGGTGGTTTATGGGATTAACATCTAATTCTATTACCAATTGGGCACAAATGGAAACTGCCTTCCTAGACAAATATCAAGATTATTGTAGAGGGAGAAATAGGAAGGAAGAGTTTTTCAAAATCAAGCAGGAGGAGGATGAGAATATAGAAGATTATTTGGACATATTCCTCTTTGTGAGTAAAAGATGTGGATTTGTACTTCAAGAAGAGTTGAGTAAAACCATCTTTCTCAAAGGTTTGGAAGATGAATCTAGGGAAGCTCTTAACTTGATAGGAGGTGGAAACATTGATCAATTAAGGATGAATGAAATTAAAGACATTTGTAGAAGCTATTCCAGAACAAGGGGTGGACCTAGGAAGGGAAAATCAGTGAAAATTTTGAATCCAGATATGAACAAACTAATGGATGAGTTAGAAAACTTTAAAACAGACATTTTAGTTCAATTAACCTCTACTATGAATGGATTACAAGCTAAACCAAATGCCAAAACTGAGCCATTAGCAATGTATTGTCCTAGATGTAGGAAGAAGCATGCAATAAGGGATTTTCCTCTGGATAAAACAAAAGTATGTCTTATCTATGAATAAAAGAACATGATATTCACACTTGTTCTCTTCTACCACTTCTAAATAATCAGCTCAAACAAACTTGTACATCATCCACATCGAAGAAATAAAATTTTTCTAGAGACAACCTATCCAAGGATAATTCATGAAAAATTGATCTCCTAATCCTTGGATGATGCCATGGGCTGCTCAAACAGTACCAAAAAGTTGGGGACAACCACCTTGGGCCCCTCAGCCAACTTGGAATCCCCAGATTGGACAAGTCAATCTTGGTATGCATAGGGACATCAACAACCATGGATTGGTCAAAATAACCAGTATTCTTGGTCACAACCTAGATGGGGCCCTAGTAATTATGCTCAAGGGAAAACATATCCTAATCGAATCAACAAGCCATAATGGGTGCCCAACACAAAATTCACAAAATGAGAATGTATTCCAAATGTAAATGCTAGCACAACTAGTAGCAAACCCAAGAAACAAACAAACAACTCCTATCTACGAAACAAAACTAGAAAAATCAGTTGATCTTAACGCCATGGATTGTAAGGATATTCACACTAGATCTAGAAAAATAGTTGGCAATCCACCTATTATCATCACTTGAAATGATAGAAGAAACTGAAACCCCTAGTCTAGTTTCCCCCAAGAAAGATGAAAAAGAAAGAGATAAGGAACCGAAAGAAACTCTACTAAAACTCCATTTCTAGAGAGGTTTAAAGAAGCTATAGAAATCAAGGAATTTGAATTGGTGCAGGAACTAAGGAGACTGAATATTGAAATACCATTGCTATAAGAAATTAAGGACATTCTATAATTAAACAAATTAATCAAAATGATATGTTTGAAAAATCCTAGAAGAAATAAGCAATACCCCAGGACTATAAAAGTAGATGGGAAACTTGTTGATTTATTAGCAGGAAAGCTCCTACTTCCCAAAAATGGAGATCCTGGAAGCCCTGGTATTTCTGTCTCTATAGGGAATAAATATATACATAACGTTTTGGTTGATTTGGTAGCAAATATAAATGTAATGACAGTGGACACTAAAAACATTTTTGTTAACAGTATACAAACTACTAACACCATATTATAGATGGCAAATCACCTATAGAAAAACAAGGAATTATTGAATATGTGGTGGTTATGGTGGAGTCATGGGAGTATCCAGTTGACTTCCTTATACTCAGCGAAAAAAGGTAAAACATTAGGTTATCCCATTATTTTGGGAAGACCGTGGTTAGTTACCGTTGATGCCTTAATTGATTGCAGGTCAGGTGATATGACTCTTTTAAATGGTAAGAGTTCTAAGAAAATTTCGTTATATCCCTTTGCATGACCTTTTAGTGATAATCAAGAGAAATTATGGGTTGATAATCTTGATATTAATGAGAAAATTTTTTCTTCGTTGGCCATGATCACATTACAGGATCATGTATGAGAAATAAAATATATGATTAACCCACCATTGAATGTACACCAATCATCCTTGGAGTAGTTGGGAATAGTTCCGGAACCTAAAAAATAGTTCTAGAACCCGTAGAATTTTTCGCGAACCATCACAACTAGTTTTAGAACCATCATAGTTAGTTTCAAACCATCACAGTTAGTTTTGGAACCACACAAACCAATTCCCTACGAATGAAGATAATTTCACTCCGAAGGAATGAGATTTCTCTTGGGGAGAGGAATAATCTGTAGCTTCAGCTTCACATATATTAGGAGATGATGAAGGATTTCTGAAAGCGAAGTGATGAAGAATTTGACCTACAACAAGATAAGTATCATAATTCTTCTTACTATCCCTTGTCCAACATTTTGTCTCAAGGAAATTTTGGAGATGTTGCTACATATCATATGTTGTTGCCACATGCATGTCCACTAAATACTTTAATGGAACCCTTTCAACAAATCAGTTCATCATACACTGGAACCAAACATGTTGAAATTCAACTGGGTAAAATTTTGAATATTAATAGCTGGTTGAAGAACGATGAAGAAGCTAAATTGTTTGATGTTATGAAAGATCATACTAAATATTTTTCTTGGGATTACAAAGATATGAAAGGAATCCACCCAAGTATCTACACTCATCACATCTATACTGAAAACATTAAACCAGTTAGGCAACCTCAGAGAAGGATTAATCTAGCCTTAAGGGATATAGTCAAACAAGAAATTGAAAAACTATTACAAGTAGGTTTTATCTACCCTATCTTAGATATCTAGTGGGTGTATCCTCTTGTAATTTTCCCTAAAAATAATGAAAAATGGAGAATTTGTGTTGACTATAGGGAACTGAACAAAGCCACACTGAGAGATTATTTTCCCCTACCATTCATAGATCAAGTCTTAGACATCCTTTCAAGTAAACAATACTTTTCCTTCTTGGATTGATTTAGTGGGTACAATCAAATAATATTTTCTACTGAGGATTAGGATAAAACTACATTTACATGTCCATGGGTACATCTTCCTACAGTTTATTACGATTTGGATTATGCAATACTCCAAAGAACCTTCCAAAGAGTTGTGTTAGTAATTTCTGTAGACCTAACAAATGACTGTGTAGAGGTATATATGGATGACTTCACTGTGCATGGAGATACATTTGATGATGCCTTAAAAAATTTGGACAAAGTATTGACAAGAAGTGAGCAACACAACTTGTATTTTAGCCATGAAAAATGTTTGATGACGGTTGATGAAGGGATTATATTAGGACACCATATTTTAAAAAGAGGGATTCAAGTTTATAAAAAAAAATTATTTCATACTTACCTATTCCTCAAACCCCCACAAATATCAAGTCATTTTTAGGACATGTTGGGTACTATAGATGCTTTATCAAGGATTTTAGTAAAATTGCTTCCCCCATGTTTAATTTTCTTACCAAGGAATGTGAATTTCTTTGGGATGAAAAGTGTCAACATGCTTTTGAAGAAATTAAAGAGAAATTAATAATTGCCCCAATATTGAGAGGACCTAATTGGGAGAAACCTTTTCATATCCAAACAGATGCCTCAAATAATTCCATTGGTGCATTTTTGGGATAGAAAGATGAAGAAGGGAAAATGTATGCTATCTATTACCTTAGCAAAAATCTTACTCCCACTGAAATAAATTACACCACCACTGAAAAATAATTTCTTGTTGTGATCTATGCAATTAATAAGTTTAGACATTACATTATAGGGTACAAAATATTTGTACATATAGATCACTCAACAATTAAATATTTAATGAACAAACTAGTGGTTAGAGGTAGAATAATTATATGGTTATTACTTTTACAAGAATTTTATATTACCATTGTGGACAATCTAGGTAAATCTAATGTGGTAGCTGATTTCTTGTCAAGACTAACCACTACAGGGGAGAAAGATCTAGTCAAGGACAACTTTCTAGATGAACAATTGTTTGTTATTTTAGTTGATACACCTTGGTTTTCTGATATGGAAAATTATCTTGCAACAAGGAAGTTTCCTCCTTATTTCACCAAGAAACAAATAAAGAAGTTAATCAAAACTAGTGCACAATTCAAATGGTTAAATGGAATGCTATTTAAGTGTGGTCCTGATTTGGTTTTACGCAGGTGTGTAAGAGAAGATGAAATATTTGACATCCTCCGGGCATGTCATGATGAACCAAGTGGAGGACACTATTCAGTGAAAAGAACAGCTCACAAGATACTTAGCACTGTTATTATTGGCCATCTTTGTACAAAGATGTGAAGAGATATATTAGGTGGTGTGATCCTTGTCAAAGGATGGGATAACCAACCTTTACCAATGAAATGCCTCTACAACCTCAAGTAGTGATTGAACCATTTGAGATATGGGGGTTGGATTTTGTTGGTCCCTTTAGTCCTTCTTCACAAGGGAAGGAACATATTCTTGTGTGTACTGATTATGTGACAAAGTGGGCAGAAGTGCAGGCTTTAACAAATGCCACTGAAGAAGTAGTTACTGATTTCCTTTGGCACAAAATTATGGTAAAGTTTGGAGAACCAAGGAGCATAGTTTCAAACCAGGGACCAAAATTTATGTCTAATATGATCCAGATTTCACAATTTATTATTAGATCAATCATATAAAGTCATCTCCCTATCACCTACAATCAAATGGACAAGCTGAAGTAACGAACAAAGAATTGGAAAACATCCTTACAAAAATAGTTGAAGCAGGAAGAAGAGATTGGGTAACAATACTACCTGAATCTTTCTGGGCTTACAATACAACCTAGAAAACTATGATAGGGTTTTCACCATATGAGTTAGTCTATGGGAAAAATCCCCTTTTTCCTATTGAGTTTGAACTACAGACATTGAGGACAATAGTTAAGGTGGGTATTGAGTTGGATGCAACGCAAAAGGAGATAATCCTTGAACTCAATGAGTTGGATGAATTGAAAATGGAAGCACTTCAGTAGATAGAGATAATCCAATATCAAAGGAAATAATGGCATGATACACATATCAAGAAAAGGAAATTCAAAGTAGGGGACTGGGAATTGTTGTTTGATTCTAAGTACCAGTAATTCAAAGGCAAGCTAAGAACCAAATGGTTAGGACCCTATCAGATTGATCAAATATTTAACAATGGTTCTATTCAACTACTTCCCATTGATGATAGTAGAAGAACACTCTTGGTCAATGGACATAGGCTAAAGCTTTATAGGAAGCCTCCTACTAAGGATGAATTCTTAAAGAAGATTGAAGCAGATAGAGAATTTGATCATATGGAAGAACCCAGTTCTTCCAAAATGATCAAATAATCAGATGAATAGATCCAGAATAAAGGGAAGAGAATGAAAACCAGTAAATGGCATTCTCTTCCCCCAAAAAATAGTTTCTCTTAGAGATCAATTGAAAACCAACAATGGTGGTTGATCTTCCCAAATAAATGGCTAATTCAAAATAAAAAAATCTTTATAATTCTAACTATTTTTCTAACCATTTTCCTTTTGTTTCACTTTTTAGGAATGATGAGTCATCATGATGAAGGGATTACATCATCAAGGATGGTAATTATATCTTTAACTCATTAAAGGTTAGATTAAAAGTTTGCATGTGTGATTAGATTGATTTAAAGGTTGATATGATGAGTCATCTATTTTACATCATAATTAAAGGTAAGTACTCATGAGAAAGATATTAATGGAATAAATCAGTGGAATAGTTATAATGAGCTATCATTAGTGTGGAACCAACAAAGTGAAAACTAAGTTGCAGATAAACTTCAAGAAAGAAGTAGCGAATTAGGTTTGCATTCCATAGTTACAACACGTAATTTTTGCAACTAAGTACAAGAATTCCACAGCTAAGTACAATGATTCCACGCTTAAATTAACTAGTTCCATAGGTAAGGGAAGAGTTCTTCAGCCAACTCACACAAGATTAAAGAATAATGAATTTGAATCACCTCTGTATCATGGGGATTAAGAAGAAGTCAAAACCAGAGGATGATACCCAGCTCATTGCAGATGAAGAAGTGGCGGCTATCTTCCATCAGGCAGGATGGCTGGAATTTCTAAGAAATTTCTCCAGGTATAAAGATGAGTTGGTAAGAGAATTTGTTATAAATTTAGAGAAATCCAAGACAAAGGTTAGAAAAAAAATTATTCCTTTTTCTGTGAATACAATAAGTAATGTATCTAGAGTGCCAATTGTGCATGTCCCAAACCCTGTCAGAGGGACATTAAAATACCTGGTTGAAACCTTTACTGAAAAAGGGGGAAGCTGAACCCCAATATATTTACAACATGAATAAAATCATAAAAGGGGTCAAAAGGGCTAGCTTTCCCAAACCCTTTGACAGAGTGGCATTTTGGATAGTCAAGTATTTAACCTATGATGGTCAATTTGGGTCAATAGGAAGAGAAGTTCTGAAGATCCTCATATACCTTAGATATGGAGCCACAAAACTAGAATATATAGTAAACCTTCCAGGGTTTCTTTTTGAATCCATCCATACAATGGCCTAGAGGTATTCCTGGGGTGTGGGAACAATCAGACATCATGGGTTAGTGCATTTAGTGTGTCAGCACCATTTCCTTTCAAAGAAAAATGGAGAGGAAATGTGGGAGAAATTTCTTAGCAAGTTTAAGAAGAGCCCTGATATTCTCAGGAGAGTAATAGCAACTCCTTCTACTCCTACAATTAATTTGGAAATGGATGCCACTGCATAGAAAAAGAAAGAATTAGGTGGAGAGGAAATACCAAAAAGAAGAAGATATGAAAGAAGAACTAAAAATGCAGAACCAACTGTGCCTCTTGAAGAAAATCCTTCCTCTGCAGTAGCTATAAGAGAGCTAATATCTGTCTCCCGATCGACAAAGGATGAGTTCACCTAGGTAAGAGCAAGAGCTGAAAATCAGAAGAATCTCTGAGAGGAGACCCATTTCTGTACATTTTTAGGCTCCTCAAAGAAGTAAAATTCATAGAAAGTATAAAGAAATTCCAAAGGAAACGAAAGATCAAGAAGGGATGGAAAAGGAAGCTACTGATATTTTGGGCAGCATGGCCATGACTCCTCCTAGACCAAGCCAAACAGAGATAGAAAATGAAGATGAGAGATTTGAAGAACAATTTCTTCAAGAATTGAGTAAACTAGTAGCATTGTCACATGAAGAAGAAGAGTTGGAATATTAGAGGTGAAAAGGGAAATTCCCTTTGGTAGAAGAGGAATGCTCAACTCCCCAAGAAAGTTTAGAGAAAGAAGAAAAAAAACAGGGTGAAACAGGCCCTATTTTTTCCAGAGAAGAACTCATTATTAGAGAAAAGGATGAGGATTTGAATTTTCTCAAACTTAAATTAGAATAGAGAGAAATGGTTATTGAAGAATTAACAACTCAGCTCACTGACAAGACTGAGAAATTGACAAGAGCTAAAAAAAATCTTTGGAGAAAGAGGAGGAATGTCAAAATTCTAGAAAACAAACTACTCTGTCAACAGTCTCTGCACAAACTGAATTAACTTATTGGCCACTTAGACAGCTATGGGATGACACTTGTAGAGAACTCAGTGAAGCCAAGACATCCAATGAGGACTTGAAAACAAAGAGAAAAGAAGAGAATAAAATAAGAAAAGGATGGGAAGAAAAGTTTTACAAAGAAGAAAATGACAAATTTAAATATCTTGTGAAAATACAAATGGTTTGCATGATGAGTGAGAAATTGCTTGCATGCAGGAGACCTTCTCCTGCATATAGTGTGTTTTTGGAGGAACAATTCATTCACTGGAAGTTGTCAAGGATAACATGTGGTCTTCCACATGAAATAAAAGATGAAGCTGATTTCACAACGAGCCTATTCCTTAGCCAATGCAGAGTAGAAAAATATTCTCTATGAATTCTATCTCTGTAATTTCATGCTAGAAAAGAACTCAGGTTTTATGATCAATTTGTATGTAGGGGAGAGCTAGCTTAATGCATTTGTTTCTATTCTCCAAAATCAGATTGCATGGAAGGAAAGGGAGTCAGAGCATCTGTTAAAGGCTAGTTCATCTGGTCTCTATATGAGAATTCATTATGGTAAACCATCCACCTTTGCTACACATTTCAGATCCCATGCATTTGATAAAAGGTTCAAGGAACCTTATCTTGCCAATTTGCAAAGAAGTATTAATGCCTTCACCTCTTATGAAGAGGAAAATTTTGAAGATATTTATGAGGCATGTTTGAAAAGATGGGAATTTCTCACAATGGCATTGAGAAGAAGGGAATTAATATCTCCCACAAAATTAATCTGGAGTTTACATAGAGAAAAAGCCTTATGTATGCTAATTCCTCAGATCAATGAAAAGCACAAGAGGCATATGGATAGGAATGATAACAAGACCCCTACTCCTTCTCACCCCCATGCTGCCATGGAAAAATAGAGAACCACAGATTCCATTGAATTTGATACATGACAGAGGAAAGTACAAGCAGGAGCAAGGTATAGTACATCTTAATTAAAGAATTTGGATATTCAGTATCAGCCATTTGACCTAAGCAATCAAATGGAATGTAGAATATATAACCATAGATTTGAAGAGTAGAGTTTTTAAAGGGAATTACAAATAAGTAATTATGGGGGAAATGATGAGGCCAGAATATGCCCGATAAATGTACAATAAATGATCTCATCTTACTCTCCTTTTGATTAAGTCTGACTGTATTTTGTGACTTTTTTTTGATCTGATATGAGTTAGGATGTAATTGTCCATCTTTTGTTGATTATGATTCTAACATTTAAAAGATCTATAATTCCTAACAAAGTGTTTTGGAAACTCAGTTTTGTAATAAAGTAGGTCACAATTAGGTGGAAGCATAAAGTATGAATTGGTCAACATGTTTTTGAGAGCATCTGTTTCACTACAATAGAGTTCTAGAACTTCTAAGCTAGTTCTGGAACTCCATTACAAACTCACATGATTTATCACCGAGTTCTAGAACTCTAGTACTTAGTTCCAGAATTATCAGAAATAGCTCCAAAACTCCCCGTAGATAGCTCGGAACTCTCTCGCTTAAACCTCGAACAATTTCCTTTAGTTACGAACTCTTCTAGAGTTCCGAATTGATAAGAATATATTCCAAATGGTCAGAAATTTTTCAAAACAATTATCCTAGCAATTAGGAGAAGATTATAAGACTTCTGACTCTCCATACTTGCAGATCCAGGATAATTATCACATAGTTGTACATCCAACCATGTTTTAAATCAACATCTATTCTAGGCCTGATTCAGTTCCATCATATCAGTAGAATAATTACAACCATAAATGCACCCGTGGAAGAAGTATATACATATAGACCTGCAGATAGATTAATATATATAGAAGGAGATAGAAGATATAAATATATAAGATGAGATAGAGATAAATTGATACACAAATCTAACAAGTTTTTGTAATGCAAAACATTTGATAAATAAAATAGCTATTCCTATTTTTAGAGAAAATTAATTTGTCAATCTTGTTTCAAGCAGACTCAAGGCCCACTCCTCTAACCACGATCCTCATTTTTGTTGGTATTTATATTTTTACGAGAAAATATTTTAGATCTATCAATTATGTATCACTTTCAATTTAAAATTTGTTATAGACTTTTCCCGCATGTGTTCTAGATTAAGTTCTTATTTCTTTGTAATCATTTTCTCGAGCATTCTCAATTATGTGTTTATTTATGTAATGTTTTTTTCAAAATCTATTTCATTTATGCAAAGTGTGTTTATTTCCAAGCAAATCATTTCTGTAAAGTGTGTTTACTTCCAACATGTTTTCATATTTTGATTCCAATAAGGTTTTTAACTAAGAAGTCCTTAAGATATTGAAAAGATCCCCCAAAAAATACAAAATACCTATAATCAATTACTATATTGTTAAGATTCCTCTTGTTGCATATAGATTTAGACACACCCCTGGTTTGAATATGACATCAACAGAAAGTTGATTAAATGAAGGGAATAATAACACCTATCATCCTAGATTTGAACTAGGCCTTTCTTTGAAAAATATTATTGGTTTTGAATTGGTGATATGCATTTCATTATGATATTCAATTGTCTTGACCTCTTTGGCTTGATCAACATCCTTCTTGACCATAGGAACAATCTTGACCATTTCAAATTCATTCTTAGTATTGATTTTACTCTTGAACCCTTTCTTCTCTTGTCATTTCAATGCTTGAAACTTGCTATTGACTCTTGGAGATTAACCTTGGTGGTAAATCTAGTAATGTGTCCTTATTTGTGACACTTATAACACACAACACCATTCCAACTTCTAGGATCATATACACTAAGGTTCCAACCACAATCCTTAGCCTTGTGACCATACTCACAACATGAGTAACATTCACCTTTGAAGAGAATTTCACCATTCCTAGAGGACCTTCTATTACAATATCTAGCTCTGTGACAAAAATCATGAAAAATACAACAATAACCATTGAAGGAAGCACCATACCTAGCTGCATTAGGTTGTATAATGGGATTATACCTTCTTAAATTAGTCCTCTTTGTCTCTTTCTTGACAACTTGAAAACTTGGTCCAACTTTGTCCTCATTTTTACATTTTTTATTGTTAGAAACATAGGCATGTCTTGTCACTAGCAACTCTTTGAAATTTTAAATCCCATCAAAATATTCAAGGATATTTTCTAACCTTTTATATATATCCAACCTGATAAATGCACCTTCTAAATTAGATTCCGGGGCTTTTGAACTTTTCCTCATACCTAGAACAAGCTTCTTCTTTGTCCATTAGGGATTTAGTTAATCTTTAAAATTTTGATTCCAAACCATTTATGGATTGACCATGCTCTATCTCCATACAATTGATATGCTATTGTAATTTATGAATCAAGGACTATGTAGGTTCATACTTCCATCTCAAGCCTTCTTCAACATCTGAAGACTTAGCCATTTCTTGTGCTTCAAGAGGATCTCCTTCAAGTTGCCAAATTTTCTTCACAATAACCTACTATGATACCAATTGTGGGAAGAGAAATAAACAAGGGGTGAATCAGTTATTTAAAACTTTAAACAATTTCATATTAACTTGCATGCACAATTAACATTTAACCACTCATTAATGTGAATTTAACATCATGAAACAATCAACCACATAATAAAAACAAAGAGAGAGTAAAAATGAACACAAGATATAAGTGAGAAACCTTGAAGGAGAAGAAAAACCACTGAAACTCGACTATATTTAATAAATAAAATAGATTTAGTGAAGCAAGAACTTTACAATGAGCACTAACCTATAGTTTAGTATAACACCGACCCTACAAGGAGCACTAACCCCTAATTTAGTGAAAAACCAACTCCACAAGGAGGATATAATCCGATAAGATGATAAAAAACCAACTAAAATACCTTTATATGAAGATATATGATATATTTTTGCTTTCACAAGTGATAAAGATCACTAATTCAGCTCACATACCTTCAAACCCTCTTCAAGCCTTCTTTCTCCAACCTCACTCAAACTTGGATTTTCATGAACTAATTTGGATCAATACATTTGATAACTAGCTCCTCATAATTTTTCAAATTTTAAAATAAATCGTTAGCTCTATCTTGATTCCATAAATCCACCTTCGAGTTCCTCACCATGGTCACATTCTCCCTCTTACTTCACTAGTTCAAATTTTAACAAAAACACTTACTTTATATGCTTCTCAATTCAAAATCATGACATAGGCCGGTATACAAAAATATAATGACCAATAAAATATTAAAACATAACACCACACTCATACGAATTCATAAAATGGACCAATGTAGTTTACCCATGCACCAAGACAACCAAAAATCCAATAATGGCTCAAAACCCAATCACAAACAACATCAAAGACCTCTAAGCACATCACCATGCTTTTTCAAGCCTCTAAAGGCTTCACACATGTCACATATACCATAATAAAATCATAAAAATTACACATTACCTTTCACCAATTATTTTCTTCATAAATCTATCAAGTAGGACCATTTCCTACTCAAAATAGTTGCTTCCAAGAACCAATCTTAACCAAATGTGATAAAACCACACAAGAGCATCTCAACTGCAACATGTAACCACTCATTGGAAAGACAATGAAATGTAGAACACATAAATTCTTTCTAGACCTCATGAAACATATATCAATGCAAACTACACCTCTTTTCCTCTTCACCAAAACTGAACCGCCCGTAAAGCAAATTTAGAAACTCAATTGGTTTTTGTAGACATTAAACCAGAACTTGGGTACATCTTTGGGTCCTAATCACATACTACTATTAATACGATTCCTAAGTGATAAACCTAGTAATTGACATCTATCTTTGGCCTCTTTTATTTCTTTCTTGCTTTCTCTATGGTCTTGCACACCTCATTGCCTAGTTTGATCTTCATTGCTTTATCTTTCTTTTCTATGGACACCAAAGCTCAGCCGGTTATGACACCAGCGCTGGCACCCTCATCCCCTCTAAGTGCCTCAACCTCTTTTTATCTTTTGGGAATATTTTTTCTTATGGGTCATCCTTTTAGTTGTCAATTACAAAATTCAAACAAGGGAATCATATAAATACAAAGATATGTGACCATAATAAAGGACCAAGCTCTAAGAATCTACTATCACCACCTAAGATTGCATCCAAAAACATTCTAAGAGCATCAAAGCATCCATCTATCTATCATTCAAGGGACAAGGGATTCTATATTTGACATACACTTCATAGGAGGAGAAGTTCATTTTTTCATACACACATCTATTTACATTGCTACATCTAATTTTTTTCACTATTCAAGTGCATCTTTCACAAGAGCTTCCTAACACACGATTCTACACACACACAAAACTACATGGAGTCTGAGATGTAGTGTAATGCTTGGTAATAAGTTCACTCTACTAGGTGATTATCGAATGTCGGTTTGACTCCCCATTTACATCTTTTTATTTTTGGGATTTGATGTGTTTTAGGGTTTTGTAGGAGATCATTTGTTTTGTATATTACAGAAAACTTTGCGATGTTCCAATGGAATATAGGAAACAAATAACAAATTTTAACAACACTTGTGTGACACAACAAAAATTAGTTTCTGAGTATTTTCATAGTCATAGGCACCTACCGAGACATCTTTGGTGCCTAGGCTCCCCGACTCAAAGTCAAGCGTCCCATTCTAGGATTATCTATAAATTACATAATTTTCTATGTGTGGTTACAACAGCTTTCCTCCTCCTGTTCATCACCTTCTTCTAGTCCAACATACATTGGGATTAATTATGAAATCAGCTAAGTCTTCTATTCTCTCTCTTGTACCTAGGGTTTTATGTTTCTTTATATTATTTCTTATGTTTGATATGTACTCTAATGTTTATTTATTACGTGTGACTCTGAAATATCTAGGGTTTTACAAAAAGGACTTTATTTTTTTAATCATTTGGTGAACCCATCTCATTTGAATGCTCTTGGGTCTTCATTTCATCACTTCTTTCATTTTTCCTAGGATCCTCTCATCATGGATATTTCCATTCATGATTTCTTGCTAGCCAATCCTAATTGTAGAGCTAAAATCATTTCTCTCTTGGATAATACTCACATTCCTTCTACTACTCATCCGGACATAGTATATCATACATTCGTAGATATTTTTCTCAACAACTTACTTTTCCATATGATATAGCTACCAATATTTTTGTTTATGAAAATGATCCTCCCCTATATATACATACATGCATCAATAACATGGGTATTAAGTGAACTCTAGTCGATAATGGATCTGAGCTCAATATTTGTACTTTATCATTCATTCATAATATCATCCTTTCCTTAGCTAATCTTAACCCAACATCCATTTCTCTTTGGGAATATGATTCTTCTACACATCCATGCATAAGCACTATTAATTTTCCTACCATTGTTGGGAAAAAATGGTTCTCATAGTATTATTTGTTATCTACATCCTAGTTCAATATAATTACTTACTTGGTAGGCCATGGCTTCACATCATGCGATTATTGCCTTATACCTTTCACTGGTGTGTTAAATTATTACATGAGGGCCTCAAATATAAAGTTTTTGTTGATTGTAACCCAGTCCAATATTTCCACCTAGATCCAACCAAAGGCATTACCTATTCTAACTTCAGCTACTATGCATCTTGTTGTTGATCCACAACCCACAAACTATTAGGATAACTTGCTTCCACTCAAAGGAAGTATTTGTGCATTAAAAACCCATCTCATCCACTTCATCCTCACCCTCCTTATACTAATTCTATGGTACTTTATTATGGGTATGTCAATACATTAAACGTCATACTACCTTCCTCACCCTCTCATGAATAACCCGTAAGAGATCTTATGCCTTTCATATGCACTCCTTTCATTAATAATTATTATTGGCAACACATTGCATTTGATCCTACTAGTTCTGATACTATTAGCACACATGATGGCTTGACTTGTCTTGGATTCAAACTATATTATCTCCTCCCTCCATTGGATTCTCCTCATCTATATCGTGGATATGTTCATATTACTATTGCTTATGGCCTGTGTTTTCTCCATCTATCAATATTTGTTGCATGTAATCCTTGCATATCTTCGTTTACTCTTGGGAATTCTTAGATTGACTACATTGGGGGAATTTTAGATCCTCATCATAATGATATCAAATTTCCTATGCCCTTTGGCCGTGTTTCTATTTGCAATGATTCATTTCTCAGCTATTCAAAAAATCTAACTCGTTGGTATGCACATTGTTGTCCATTACCACCTTTCACTAACGAATAATACAAAATGAGCATGTACAATCTATGTCAAAATGGATCCTTATAATGCTTATTTATCTAAATCTAGAGATATTCGGTAAATATGGAATCCATATTTCATTTATTGGAATAAATCCATCTCTATTTTTGCCTATTTGGATTCCATTTTTGTCTATACAGATTATATTATTACTATAATTGGAATCCATTGGTAGCAATATTGGATTCCAATATTAGACTTATTCTAGTTCTAATTTCACTATTATTGGATTCCAATCTCACTATTATTGGATTCCAATATCGTTATTATTGGATTCCAATTTGGCTAATATTGGATTCTAATAGCATTATTATTGGATTCCAATTTCACCACTATTGTAATCCAATTTATAAATCTTGATTTTTGGATTTTAGTTTCACTATTTTAGGATTTCTATTTTGTTATTATTTGAATCCCCCACATAAGCCAAGCAACCACTATCTTACATAAGCCTTGTGGCTGTTATCTTACATAAGCCTAGTGGTTGCTAACTTACATGATGAAAGCACATGCTAGGTGAAATAATTTTAATGGTCTCATTGTTACATTTTCCTTGCGGCCACTAAATTAGATTTTCCTTACGGCCACTAAGTTACATAAGCCTTACTGACCTCTAAGTTATATAAAAGGATGATAATCCTAGCAGTCACTATCTTACATAAGTGTATAGGTTGTTAACTTACATAATCCTAACGGATGTTATCTTACATAAGTATATAAGTTGTTAACGTACGTGAGCATAGTGGCTGCTAATTTACACAAGAGTAGATTTGTCTAGGTGAAATAACCCTTGCTACGGAAAGTTACACCAGCCCACCGGTAGCAAGTTTCATAAGCCTATCCACCACTAAGCTACATAATCCAAGCAACTACTAAGTTATATAAGCCTACGCGCCATAAAGTTACATCAGCCTAGGGGTTAAATTTAACGGCCACATATGCATGTCAAACAATTTTTAGATGATATTAATTTTACAATATTTCCCTTTAAAAAATACAAAATAGTGGTTATTCAAATACTTAAATTTTATATTTATTTTATATTTTATGTATATTATATAATGATATAATTTTTATATAAATATATATAAAAATGATGAGGATGTTGTAAATATGAAAGTTACGTGTGATATTGTCGCTACTTTTATGATTTTCCATTTTGTTAATCATAAAAAACAACAAAGAGTTAAGAATTAAATTAAATAAGTTATTTTGAGGAAATGGATTTGAAAATTTATTTCCATAGGCAATTAATCCTTCAAGAAAATTACATAAGCATTGATCCCTCACAAGGGTATTAATTATTGTTCTTGAATTTGTGCAAGGTATTGTTGGATAGCTTCATGACCCTAATTCGGTATTTTAATTTGATCTCCTTTCCACATTTTTCTTGGAATCCATGCCCAGATGATGTTGTCTATATCAATATCTGATGTGTCCCTTGATTTTTGCCACCATTTCATTTTCTTTAATAATTCCTAGTACCTTTATTTTTATGTATTTCCTTTTCCTATGGGTTCCCACTAGCTTACCCTTATCTTTTGAGTGTTTGTGTGAACATTCTGTGTTAGTTTTACTTCTTCCTTGCCAATCCATATAGGTAGAATATCATCAGCTAGTCTCACTAGTATCATTTTCCCAATATTCACATCCACTACTGGGTTCAATTCCTCTCAAGGTCTATCAAAAATAGGCCTAACATATATATACTTATTTGAAATGACATTTTGACTATAGTAGTTATCCATGTCAAGACATGGTGCACCCACTATTTAATCATACATTGCACTATCCTAATTGTTTTTGGCCAAAACAAATCTCTCCTCATCATGCTACAATTAACAAAGGGATTCTCTAGGGCACATAGAATATTTTTCTAATATGCAATCTTTGGAACCCAGTATGCTTCTCCACCATCAATTGAACTCTTTTCCCAGTGTGTGATGTATGCTGAATGCCTCTCTACATGTTTTCCATCTCTTTTAGTTCTTTGAAGGGTGCCAATGGAGGATCCCCTTTAGGAAAGAAAGGTTTCTCATCCACTATTTTCCAAATCTTAATTGAACATGACCAATTAGAATCCATGATTCATGATTTGAACTCCATGACAGGAATGTTGTCTTTGACATAAAATTTAAACATCTTTGGTTTGCTAATACCCATGATCTTGTGGTTAACATCTACCAGGTGTGGTTCCAAAAAGTCCTTAAAGTCATAGAATTCCTCGATAAGGTACGAAGTGAATGTGTTAGAATCCTCTTGGCATGTTATGTGTGTGCAATTATTTATGGAAAAGAGAATGTATCCACTTTGCAAAATGTTGTTGATAATCTACCGAATGTCCCATCTATGTCTTCATGCATGTTACCCACTGGAAGGAAACTCACATATGTTGTGTTGAAAACCCTTATAGCTATTAGCATTGATGCAAACACAAAAATGTATGATTTTTTATCACTTACAACATTATCTAGTTACAAGTAGAGAATTGGTGGTTGTTTTCTAAATGAATTCGAACATATGCTTATAGTATTAGTTATATGAGCACCCTCATTTTTCTTCTTGTATTCCTTTCACTTGTCATATACATCATTTTACAACAATGCATCATGTAATGGGTGTTTTGATGTCCCACTACTATATAACAAATCAAAATAATAATCTATAAGTGGTTCTTATAGTTTCTGGATACATAGTGCCAATGATGTTATTGTGAATTTTGCTCCTCACTTAACAAAAGGGAGACCAAAGTACCTGAAACACCCCATTTTCTGCCCATGTGTCAAGATAGCAGTCAAAGTGATGGGGAGATTAATAGCATTACTTATTGGTTTTGATTTTTACCCATCCTTAGTATTGCAGTTTTCATCTTGTGCATTTTGTCATGCAAAATGCTCAAATAGATCTTATGATTTTGTTGTGATTGCACTCTATGTGTATAGTAATTTACACGACAATTTTGAATGTAATCATAATTCCATTTCTCGGCATTGATCTATTTGTGCTAATGTTTCTTGACATGAGCTTGCTGCACATTTTTTTAATCTCTGCACTCATCACATTTGGTGAAGAAGTTTTTCTTGGTGATTGAAGCATGGGAGAAATGTTCTTGCCATATTTTGATGAGATTTGAGTATGATGTTGGAGGAAGCTCCAATAGTTCAAGGCCCTAATTACACTTTTGTAGTATGTAAGAAAAACTATAACATGCATGCAACAATCTCATTGTTACTTTAGTACCATCTTGTGCTGGGATATATCAAAATTCTTCTCCACCATTTTGGATATCAATGCAATAGTTTTTTTATTATTGGTAAATAGTTTTTTGAAAGGGACTATACCCTTGTAAACAAAAGAGGGCCTAGAAGCCAGAATAGGAATGAGAACCATTACAAAAAGGATCAAGATCCAAATGAGACATAGAAACCCAAAGTATCCCAAGAGTAGTTACCCCAACACAATAAACCAGTTTGAACACTACAGAAGAGTAGCCAAAAACAACAATAATTACAGAGGAGTACAACAAGAGAATCCACATTTACTTCTTGGCAGCTTTGTCGATTCTGGATTTGATATTCTGCCAAGAGGTGAACATAGCAAATGTCATCATGCAGGTAGAGTCAATAACATCCAAATTGCTCAATGGTCTTTCTTCTTTCCTTTTCTGTGCCCCAAAGAGTTGCTAATATTCCGCTGAGATTAGAGATGTTGCGGACATGCTACTTAATAAATTCTTCAATCGAACTAAAAATAGCCATATTATGGTCATGGCGAGTCTTGGCTTTCCCTAAAAGGTTGTCTAAGGAGTTCAGCTTTTTGTATATGTCTTCAACCTACTTATTATCAATATCAGCCTCCTCCTCCTTCTTCCTCTTACCTTTTTGCTTTGCCAAGTTTTTAACCTCTTCTTTCAACAACAACATGTCAACTTCTAAGGCATCTAACCTATTTGTGGAGCTCTCAATGTGTGCCTCCTGTGAACCAGTACTACTAATATGCAGGAGGTTATGGGAAATTTCCAAGTCCTGAGGAACATTCCCAAAACAAGGGTATCAAGTTTCAGTCTTCTAGAAGACCTAGTAACAGGTCTGGTCGAAGTGGAAGCGAAGGGGGTGGGAGCAGAGGTGGGGGATGATAGAGGGAGCCGAGAAGGAAGGCAGAGGGGTGACAGTAGTGGTGAAGGGGGAAGAAGGTGAAGAGATGGGGGTAGTGGCAACGTTGCTGGGTCGCAGAGGAGGAATAGAGATGGGGGAGGATGGGATGCCCGGAGACCTAAGAAGACAAAGCTTATGCAACAAGAAGATGAGACCCTGATGCAGCGGGACCACACGTGCATGCTTTTGAAACTCCAAAATGGAGCACTCAAGAGAGTTAAGTAGATAGTGAGGGAAGCATACCATGAAACTCTTGCAGAAGTGAAGTGATTGAGGAACACAAGATGCTTAGAGGGCACAGTGACGAATCTCCCCTCCAAAGAGATGTAACACACCATCATACGGGTGACCTCATCAAAAGGCAGAGGGATAGAGCTGACCTATAGACCTGCCATGACGAAGACCAGCTTCTCATTACCCTCAACAAATTTCCTCTCCTCAACACCTCTGTCAATCCTTTTATTAAAAAAGTGGTACCCATCCATGCCAAGGCTAGTAGCTTCAGCTATTAACTCCTCATTGATCGAAATATTCTACCCACCATAATCCACAGTGCGATCCTTCCAATCCTTTGCAAAATGAATGGAAATACTTTGGTCGTGACCCTGAATCTTATCAATAAAATTAGTGATGCCTCCCTGGCTGAGAAGATTCCAAATCTCTTCATTATTTTTCCATTCCGGGTCCACGCTGGGCTCAATCTGACAAGGGGCACCTCCCATTATCACCGTGCTTAAGTGCTTGCAAATAAAATTTTCAAAATCCTTATGAGGAGTTCTATAGTAGCCGCAGTTACCAGTCCACCTTTCTCTGTTATTTTACATGCGATGAGAATGATGACTAGGGTAGCCATTGCTGTTCCCATGAATATCTGAGTGACTACTACTATGTACCTGGGAAAATCCACATGTGTGAACTTCAGTCCCTTTAGAAACCCACTCCAGATCATCATCATCCTTATTACTGACTTGGGAATCCATAAATCCCTGTTTAAAAGCTATTGAAAGCACAATATTTCCCACATGTGTGGCTTTACTCTTCATATATATCCACTTTAAGTTCTCATTATACTTCCTATAACCTTGATTGCCCATCAAGATTTGCTTGAGTGTTGTTTTAAAATCAGCACGTGTGGGAGTCTTATTTTTGAAGTTCCACTCCCAATGCTCATATCTCATACCCCGAATTTGCATGCTCATAAGTATCCACTTGTATGCTACTTTGAAGTTGTTCAGAATGTTATCTTTATTATCCCAAATAATGTGATTAACATTTATGCCATAATTAGCCAATGCATCTGCCACCTTGTTACCCTCCCAGTAGGTATGCTTGATCTGAATGTTATTGAAGGTTTGGCAAATACTTATGGATTCCAAGATGAAGTCCTTGATGTTCCAACTTGGAGGTGAACACTGATTAAGATGATTAATGATATTAAGTGAGTCCCCTTCAAGAATGAGGTTTTGGATATTATGAGTCTGAGCAATTCTAAGGCCCCATAAAGTAGATAATGCTTCAGCAAAATGATTAGTTTGAATTCCCATTTTTCCAGCATATGCAGCAATAAAACTGCCTTTATGATCCTAGATCACTCATCCCCCACTGCAATTCCAGGGTTACCCTTAGAGGCCCCATCAAAATTCAACTTATACCAGTTAAGATCAGGAGGATGCCAATGTATCAAAGATCTATCAATACTATTACCGGAATTATTTTAGATATTGTCAGCTCCAATCTACCAATGGGACAAGATATGTTCTTCATTTTCTGGATAACTCTTGTTCTTGGGGGGTTTAAATCTAGCAATATTTTCTTTAATATCATTAGAAATTTTCCCAATACTGAGCTTAGAATTATGTTTTTATTTCTAAAGATAATATCATTTCTATCTTTCCATATCCTCCAAATAATATGAGGAATAACCAAATTCCAGAGCCTTCTAACAACACAATGTTTATAGGGTGGGCTCCATTGGGTCCAGAGCTGACTGAAATCCTTCGAACCACCCAGAAAGCTTTAAAATTAGAGAGGGCAAAACTCCATATTCTGGTAGCATAATCACAATGGATAAACAAATGACTGATATCCTCAGAGTCTTTTTTACATAGATGACATCTATTAGGAATTATGAAACCTTTTCTTATCAGGTTGTTAGTGGTAAGAATTCTACCTCTGAGAGCCAGCCAAAAGAAAAAAATTAATTTTAGGTGTTAACTCAGTCATCCAAATTCTACTCCATTTAAACTCAGTTTGACTATTGTCGAAGAAAGTATTATACCCAGTTTTGACAGAGTAGTCCCCATCAATAGAATTACTCCAGACCAATTCATCCTTAACATCTAGCTGACTTAAGGGGATAAGGTCTAACTGATCTTGCAGGGAGGAAATATTTTGGATCAGATCATCTCTATCCACAGAAAGTTTTTTCCATTTCTTTTTGTTGCCATTTCTCTCAATATAATCCTTGATTCTAGTGCCATACTTGTTTTCAAGACTATCTTTGACCACACCAAATCTGTCCATAAGGCTGCCATTAAACCAGTTATCATCCCAGAATTTTATATCACAGCCATCTCCCACTTTCCATTTACTACCTTGTTTAATGAAATTTCTGCTCTTCACTAAATTATTCCAAAAAATGGAACCATAGGGAAGGTGCTCATCTTGAAGAAAAGAAAAGACAGCTTGTTGATTAAGGTATTTAGCCTTAATTAAATCTATCCATGGTTGCTTCTCAGAAAGCATTCTCCATCCCATTTTCGCAATGAGAGCCTCATTCATTTTCTTGATGTCTTTTATGCCCAGTCCTCCTATAGATTTTGGAGTACAAACCTTATCCCAAGCAACTAAGTGAAATTTAAACTTCTCCTCCATGCCCTGCCATAAGAATTTTTTTTGAATCCTCTCAATTCTTTCTCTGAAGGTAGAAGGGATCTTATAAAGAGACATGATATAGATAGGTAGATTTTGAAGAGTGCTTTTTATGAGCAGGCACTTACCAGCACTAGATAGAATGGCTCCTTTCCATCCAGCCATTTTTTTAAAATCTCACCAATAGATCATCCCACACCTTGTTAGAGACTTTTTTAGTGCTGAGAGGGAGTCCTAAGTAAGTGGTTGGAAGCGCACTTATTTTACAACCCAGAATTTTAGCAATTTTAAGTTGTCTTTCCTCAGGAGTGTTGAAGAAGAAAATGGAGATTTTATCATAATTGATCTCTTTCCCAGAAGCAGATTCGTAAAGTTGTAGAATAGCCTTGGTAGCCTTAGCTTCAATGATGGAAGCCAATAAAAGGAGGATTGTATCATCCACAAATTGCTGATGAGAAGTAACTAGGCTGATGGAAGTGGGCTTTGAGCCTTTCAAAAGACCGTCAATGACTGCTTTACCAATTTTTCTACTAAGACTGTCTGCCATAAGAATGAAGAGTAGGGGGAAATGGGGTCCCCTTGCCTTAGTCCTCTGCTGCTTGTGAAAAATCCCACTGGCTCACCATTAACCACCACTGAGAATCTGACCGTAGAGATGCAAGCCTTAATAATTTTTCTGAATTTGGCTGGAAAACCAAATTTAATTAAGACTTTGTCAAGAAAAACCCAAGAGACCTTGTCAAAGGCTTTATTCATATCAAGCTTAAGGACCATATTCACTTTTTTATTATTCTCCATAGAGTGTATGGTCTCATGAACCATAATCACTCCATCTTGGATAATCCTACCTTTAATGAATCCACTCACGCCTTGAAATTAAATCATTCATAATGAATTGAAGCCTGGTAGCAATGATTTTGGTAAAAATTCTATAGATAGCATTCACAAGGCTGATGGGTCTGAAGTCTTTGAAGTCTTTAGCATCCATTTTTTTTTGGAGCAAGCACAATGTGGGTGTTATTCAGCTCTTTCAAAAGATCCCCAGTTCTATAGAATTCATTCACCACTCTGAGAAGATCATCCGAACATATTTCCCAAAATTTTTGGAAAAAGTTAATGGAGAAACCATCCGGGCTTAGAGCCTTGTCGCCTTCTAAAGTAAACACAACTTTTTGCAGCTCTTCAAGCATGACAGCTTTAGTGATATCTTTATATCTCTGCTCCTCAATTTTGTCTTGGGGAATAGCCTCCAGCATGAAAGAATTTGCCTCAACATTAATGATATTCCTCTCATTAAGAAGTTTTTTATAGAAATTTAGAGCTTCTTCTTTGATGCTATTGGGATCTTTTATAATATTTCCATTACTTTTAGCCACTTCCATGATCCTATTACAAGCTCTGTGCTTCAAAGTGGTCATATGAAAAAACTTCGTATTCCTATCTCCTTCTTTAAGCCAGATAGCCCTAGATTTTAGTCTCCATAAGGATTCTTCTCTGCTGCAAATCGTATGCAGCTCTGAGAGAATATTCTTTTCATTAGTTTGGTCTTCAATAGATCTCCCCATTGTATTCATTTTGATTTCTAGATCTTGGAGCTTTTGTTTTAACTTCTTTTTTTATCAAACACATTGCCAAAAACTCTTTTATTCCAGATTTTAACTTGTTTTTTAACATTTTTGAGCTTTTGAATCAATCTAAATTGAGCAGTGCCTTCACCATTCCAAACCCACCACTCTTTAATTTTGTCGTAGATGTTGTCATGCTCCATCCACATATTTTCAAATTTGAATGAGCTTCTAATGGGCTTAGTCCAATTGAGAAGATTTAAAGCAATCGGATTGTGGTCCGATCCAATTCTGGGCAGGGAAGAGAGGTGGAAGTCTTGACTGAGAATCTAGCTAGCAGAAATCAGAGCTCTATCCAGTCTAACCTAGATAAGATCTTTTCCCAACCTTCTGTTATTCCAAGTGTATTTATTCCCATGGAGATCCACATCCAAGAGATTAAGCTCAACAATAAAATCAGCAAAATCCTCCATACCTATGGAAAAGCTGGAGATTCCTCCATATTTTTCACCTGGGTTTAGAGGAGAGTTAAAGTCACCCATGATAAGCCAGTTAGCTATACTATGTTGGTTTCTAAAGATCTTAAGATCAGTCCATAGTTTATGTCTCCCACTAACCGTATTAGGGGCATAGATATTAGAAAGGATCCATTCACCATTGTTCTCAATAGCATGAAATTTAATAGCAAGATGATTAGTGCTAGCATTAAGAACCATACCAGTACAGTGTCTTTTGTCCCAAAGAGTAGCCAAACCTCCAGAGGCTCCCTGAGAGTCCACCGACCATTTCAGAGTTTTCCCAAAAACTCTTTTTATTAATTTCAAGGATCTTAGCTTTCATCTTAGTTTCCTACAAAATCAAAATACTAGGACTACTAGAATCACGTAACTCCTTAATGATTCTCTGTTTGGAGTTTCCATTTAGACCTCGGATGTTCCAAGAGATAATCTTCATTTAGTAGGAGTGGGAGTTGGGATTTCCTGATGGCTCAATTGACATTGAATGCCATCTGCAATGTCTCTCTCTGTTCTCTTGGATCTAAGAGCCTTTTTTGAGGGCCTACCTCTTTTAGAACTACTTCCAAAATCTACTAGCCTTCTAGTAGAAGATCTAGTAGTTCTGGATGTTGAAGTTTCCCAGTTGTCCATTTTCTTTTTCTTTTCACTGTAGAGCGATTCTAGGATCATTTCAAATCCTTTCATTCTCTTTTTTTTTGAGACGACCTCTATGAATCAAGAAGTTAACTCCTCATCTTCCTTGAATGGCATTACTTCAATGCAATAGTTACAAAAGTGTTTGGCATTTGTTTTTTTCTTGTATTTTAATTTAATTCCCTCCTCTCACCATTAATCCAAGATTGTTTGTATCTGTAATAGATGCTTTTTGGGATTCCATGACATCTGTACCATGCATTTTGACATACATCCCTTCCACATAACTTCAATTTATCTATATTATGTTCTAAAGTTTGACCTTGATCAAAATTTCTAGCATTTGCGGTGAATGTATTAAGTATAAAGTTTTTGATGGTAGGTTTGTTCATACCTAGAGTTAAATTCAAACTATGATTGAAAGCACTAAGAGATATATTAGAGAGACATCCTTCTTTGTAGCAAGGTTTTTTCTCAACTTCAGACAAAAATTGTTCTCTTGATTTTTCATCATTTTCCCTTTCCTTTGGTGTACTAGATAGATTATAATTTACCTTTTGGCATTTGTAGGCATTGTAAGGTATTTTTATCAATTTTTCATTACTACTACATATGGATGATTCATATGAATTTGGGTATACTAGTTGAGGAAATGGATCTTCAAATGCACTCCACATTTTACCGAAACTCTTCTGGAATTTCTTTTATCCTTACTTCCATAATTGAACCATGTTGATGGGCCAACTGGATGGAAAAACGTTGGATGAGAGATCCTTCTAATATGGAGAAAACCTTGCAAAAAGGCATAATTAATGTATCAAAATGCACCCCAAATGTATTTCCATCTATATTTTAAATTACGCCATGTCTCCTTCACAGACATTTGTAATTGTTTCTTTTGCAAAAAAATTGTGTTCTTTTGAACAAAAATGTATCAACTTGGTAGTAACCCCCTTGAACTTCAAATTGAAGTCAGTGTTTGATGTGGTGGTTGTTTCTTGGAGTTCATAATTTCCATTCACATGAAGTGCAGTTATTATTTCTAGATAAACTAGGTTTTTGATTTGCTAGGTAACTTCGTTGTTGCGTTGTAGACTTGGATAAAAATCATTGTATGTAGTTATAATATTCTCCACAAAAAAACCAATTTTTTTGGGTCCCAACACTATACCCGAAATCACATGTTCTTGTACAAGGATATAAACCATTTAGCTATGTCACCTTATTTCGAGGACACTTATGTTTTAGCACCACGTAGGTTGTAGCAAATTCATCCTTGTCTTTAGGATTTGTGAAACAATGGCTATCATTGTTAGAATTCAAACCCTCATCCTCATTAAATGTATCCTCCAAGTCACTACTCATGATGTTTTGAATGACATCACCCCACACATGTAAAACATTTGAAATCACATGCTTAATCATTTTCTTCCTTTCTAATAGGATAAAGTATCACTTATTTTCGATTTCTACAAGGGTTTCAAAATCGTCAATTGTGTATGACATCCTTGCTCTGCCATTGAATACAATAATTAATTGTGATAATTAATAAGCTAGACCCAACGTCTCTGTAATGGAGTGTGTATTTGGATGCATAAACTAGTCCCTCCGCAACTTTCACACCTTTGGATAGTAAATCCACATGTGCTCCATCTTTAAAAACAATGTTCATTTTCATTTGTATCCACAAATGAAAGGAGAAAATTAGTACTAATGACACTTAAATCTTTAACATTAGTATGGAGAATTGAAATCACAATGAGAAAATAAAAATATACATCTTATATGAACATCTTTAAAACCTCATTTAATCCAAATATTTAAACATATAACAAATTTTATTACACCCTTAGATCCCACTATTGTGTGTATAATTTTATCCATAAAACACATAGTGTAGGGAAAAGGAGCCAATGATCATGAATCTTAATGTAGGAGGCTATTAGAGTTACTTAACTATCTTTTTTAAATACCCTTTAAAAGATTAATATTTTTATAATGCACACATTTTCTTTTGTGCATTTAAATTTTGTTGAAAAAGTATTTCTAAGGGATTTAAAATAGGTACTTTTCAGTACAAAGAAAATTAATATTGGCCCTTTCTTGTGAATAAAATCACCTTTTCGGGATAGCTGATGTGTCACCTTTTTATTGGTTGATTTGTACATGTGACTTGATTTTACTTGTGTTATTGGCTACCTTTTTCTAAATTTTTAGTATAAAAGTTATAAATGTTGACTTCAATTTTTACAACTAGTGGTACTATACTTCACATTACCACTCACATTCATTGGCTTATACACAATCATTGGCTTCTTTCCCCTATGGCTTTCAAAAGTTGTATAGCCTAGTGGTCTGCTATGACGTAAATTTTTTTATTACACACTAAAATTAAAATATTGACTAGAATGGGAGGAAAAAGTTGGTGATCACACTTCAATGTGCGAGCAATTGCAATTTCAAGTTCAAAACTTGCACTTAGACATGACAGTGATAGCTCATCGTAGTGTGAGAGAGTTGTAGCCTCATACACCTAAAAAGTGTGATTCCTCACACGATAAAGTGTGATCCCTTGCACGTCAAAGTATGATCCCTCACAGATTGAAGTATGATCCATCACACGATAAAGTATGAGAATTTTCAAGATGAAGTGCAAACATTTACACTTGGAATAACGATAGCTCGTATATCGAAGGGCATATTTTCACCACATTCTAGTAAAAATATTCTAGCCTAGCACCTCTTGGAATTTAATTTAAGGGCCATTAATATTGTTTCAAGTAAATCATTCATGTATTTAATTCTCTAATTATATATCTATGTTTATTTTATGGTATAGAGTTTAAGTTTGGTCTATATTTGATTAACGATGGTGGTATATGCTTTGATTCAATTATGTGTATCAATAGTTTCTAAGATTTTTATATCTTACGTAATCTTTTAACAATATGATTTTATTTCTAATAGTTTTATATAATATTGAGTAGAAGTAACCCATGATACGTAGTTTCTTTTAATAATTGTCAATATTAAAGACTTAATTTCAAGTAAATATATGTATGTCAAATTTAAGTTTTAAATAATGTCAAATTTTAATTTTCATGCATTAAAAATTATGCTATAAAAATGTTACCTTAATTCTTTACAATAACAATTACACTTTTTGTAAGGTCAAATATTACCTAATTAATATTGCACTTCCCTAAACATTAAATGGCCATTAAACTCGTATAATGTAAAATCCGCCACTTGAGAGTATTTTTAATTTTTTTGTATTGCATTTAATGTTAAGTGGTACAATATTAAATTTTAATCCACACAAACTTTGTTAATGTTTGTATTTAATGAAATAAAATGGAAAAATGTATGCTCATTTTGAAGGTGACAACACCAAAACAAGGAGCACATATACAAATGGGGGAAGAACAAAGTTATAGAAAATTAAAAGAGGTAAAACATTGTTATTTTATTTTGAAGAATTTCATTTTATACACCCATTTCACAGTGATTGTAAATATTACATTTGTTAGTAGGTAATTAACCAATTTTCAATGTTTCTCCACATGTTTTGATTATGTGAATTTACAAAGCATAAGACACTTTGTATATTTATTATTAGAAAATGAAAAATGAAATTAAGTTTAGATAAAAGATGGAGTACGTAAATTGTTTCATTTGTGATTGTTTATAGTAACTAATAAATTTACAGGACATGGAAATATCACCATTTTCCTTGTTTTCATGTTTCGAATCCCAATTTTTCAAATCAACTCCAAGAAACTATGCAAAAATATGGTTTTTTTAGCACAACTAAGAAACTACCATGTAAAGGACTTCTACATGCAAAACTTAGATGGAAATAGTGTTTAAAATTTGCAAGAGAATACAAGTGGCGCAAAAGAAATTGGGTCCTTGCATTCCACATTCATAAATTGATCTAAATTTTCAATATATTGTTGATTATTGAAAATTAGGAGAATTTTTTTCAATAACCCATGCATATGAAAGAGATAGAAATAATGAGGAGCTGATGAAAGAATACAAAGAAGAGTTGTGGTCAAAATATGATGTGAAAACATTTATTTCAAAATATGAAGAGGTGTATGAACATTTAAACCATGGAAATATTAGAAAGAAACATTAGGATAATATAACAGATGCTTTAAATCAAGTTTGTGGAAAAACATTCATTGAGATGCGGTCAAATACAAGATGAACATGTTAAAAAAAAACATCAAAAAGGAGAAATAATTGGAAAACACAACATTTGAAACACATCGACTTGGAATTTCTATGAAGATATGGATCACATTACACAGAAAACACACAAGGTTATTGGTTTTAATGGAAAAGAGAGGGTTAATATAACCACTTATACTTCGAAAAGGCACGAGTGGGAAATCATAAATCCCTTCTATTAACATTGAAAATTTGGAAGGAGAAAAGATAGAAACCCCTTTGAATAAAAATGGAATTCAGAGAAAAGGTGTGAAGAGAAAAATAAACTCTTATGGAGATTTGAAATAGGTAACTAAAAATAGCATGCATCTATTCAGTTAGACATTGAAAGAAATTGAGCAGGGAAGGCTTCAAATTGAGCATGAAAGAATGGAACAAGAGAGAAAGCTAATGGAAAAAATATTGGATGTACAAATTCAAGTTGTAAGTCTTTTTACCCAGGTAAATTATAGTTTTTTTAACCATATTAATATAGTATTGCATCATTCATTCCATTATAAAATATGGTATACATTGTGTAAGAAAAATATCATGCATTAGAGTTAGCTAATACTTCTCTATTTTGCATTCTTCCTTTAAATTTCAGAAAAATTCCAACAATTAGCATCATGAGTGCCACCAATATTATTAACACTCACATCCTAGGATATTTTTGTGTATCAAAACAGCTTAAAAATTATGTTGGTAAACATGTATATTTTTGTTGAGGTTGTTGAGGACATTATGATAATTCAATGCGTGAGACATCAATTGAACTACATATCATTGGTAGTATATTCAAAATATGGAATACTTATATGCTCTCTATGTAATTTATAGACAATAATATTGACAATGAGAATGGTTTTATTTTTTCATAATGTTGATAATTTTGATAATATTTGTGTGTGGCATATATGGTTAATATTTGTGTGTTCCATTAAACTAAAAATGTAAAGTTCATGCAATATTCGAAATATGATAATTCAATATGTGAGACATCAATTGAACCACATATCATTGGTATTATAGTCAAAGTATGGAATACTTATATACTCACTATGTAATTTAAAGATGATAATATTGACAATGAGCATGGTGTTCTTTTGATGATATTGTTGTTAATATTGATAATTTTTGCATGTGGCATATATGGTTAATATTGTGGTTCCCCTAAAATTAATTGTCCATTAACCGAACAAAGTAAAGTTCATGCGATATTCGAAATATGTGTGCCATTTGATAGCCATTAATTAGCCATTAAATATAAAGAAAATTAATGGAAATCACGTGTATTTTGTAATTCATGCGCCGAAGAAAGTGGTGGTTGGAAGTGTCGGTTCCATGTAATTATATATTGTCATTTATTAGTATATTTCAAGGAAACTTAAATTTTTGAAGCTTCTAGTGAGAACATTGGCATAAGGGAAAAAATCTGTAAGCATAATAATTCATTGGAAAATTTGATCACGGTTTGATTGCCAAAATTATGAGCACGGTTTGTTTTTGTGAAGGCGTCAAAAATTGGTATGCATTCTCACCTTTTCTCCTTCCAAATTTTTAAAATTCTATGAATGTAGAATTTTCTATAGCCTTTTCAATGAAACCCTATTTTTCTACTTCCAGTAGTCAAATCTATCTATTCTTTAACACTATTGACAAACACTTCTCAACCGATAGGGTTTGACATCTTTTTCATTCTATTTTCCGATATGTAAATGATTTTATAAATATGTGTGTACCCCACTTGCATGAGTAATGTAAAACATGTTATGGGTTTTTTTTCACAAGAGGACTGAGAAATGATTCATAAAATACTTGACATGGACATCAATGATTACTGGAAGTAAAAAATGGATGTTGTTGAAAAGCCTGAGGAAAATAGATTTTGTTTAGTTATGGTTGTTAATAATTTAGGTATTTTGGACCACTAGTGGCCGATTTCTATAGAAATTTCATTATAAATTAAATTTTAGTAATGAAATAATGATAGTAACTTCTAGTAGATGAAATAGTAATAGTAACACAAATAATTGTTTTCTTGTTTACAGTAATTGTTTGATTACATAAGAACATTGTTAGAAATAAATTTAAAAATATATATATGTGTCTACCAAAGCAAAAATGCAAAGAGTTTCATCTGTATAGGTTCCTCTTTGAAAAATAGTGAATCGTGGAATTATAAAACCTAGTATTGGAGAAGTTACGCTAAAAAGATTTTGAATAATGTTTCAATTAATTGATAGTTCGGAAAGACATATACAACATTTTGAGATTAAAATTACGGACTCTAGTTGTTTTAGTTAAATTAGCTAATGATATATCAACACTAAAAATAATAAGATGTCATGGCTTTTCTATCTTAATGTGACAATAAGCATATGAAAATAGGGAGATTTGATATCATGGAAAATTATGATGTTTAATGACAAGGGAGATTATACATAGGGTATGGATTTTTATGTTCATACTAACACTACAAAGAGCGTGTTCATTATATTTATTAAAATTATACCATGGCCTTTGAGACTTCATTTACTAACTAATTATAGATCACCATTGTTTTTGATATTTCATTTATAATTAAAATGTGGAATTTTTCCTTTCAATAACTTATAGTAAATAGTATGAGAAGTACGTAAGGCTTGATTCCTCTCAAGGGTATGTAGTGAAAAACTTGGCTCAAAAAAATGCTTGGAAAAAACTAATGAAAGCTAAGAAAAGCGTAACCCTAAAGAAAACATGTAATGTAAATATTTTCTTATTTCAATAATAGATTTCTAGTGAATGATGTCTGGAAAACGCTAAGTTGAAAATATTTTGTCGATGTTGATCATATTGACGGCTAAGCTTGTAAATGTCTTGTTGTGGCTGACCATAGAGACTTCTAGGAACAAAATTTCGTATGTGTTTACTCCTTGTTGGAATATTTAATGACCTAGGAGATTATATAATTATAAATAATTAAGGAGACATCCATTGAATGGTGTTTATCTAACACTAATTGTAGTCATGTTGATAGTCATCTTGGGTCCATACGCGTAATCTATAGTACCAGCTTGATCTAGATGCGTATGCTGAAAGCCATTCATATAGTTATACTGGGAAGCAACAAAAGAATGTCTCATACAACTCATGGTATAGGTTCTCTTCTACCCATCTACGCGCATTGAACTCGGGTCCAGTCTTTGAATCTTTGAGAAAACGTATCCTCCACACTCTTGAACCATGTTTCAATAGTTTCTAACGTCGAGCAATCTATCATCACACATCACAGGAAAAATATGCATGTCATCTCTCATAACAACTTCTAAAATAGGTCTCGTCAACGGAACCAAAATGTAGTCATATTTTATACCCTTAGACCAATAGTCTAATCCCATGCACGCCGGCCTATCACCCAACGGGCGTTGGGCACTCACCCGAGGCACGTGTAGGTGCTTTGAGTCTCTCCTTTATGTGAGTTTTATGAGAATGCATCATCTTATGACAGATATTCAAATGGAAATGAGCAAAAAGAACCATGCCATATTCTAGAACAAGTTATCTTATTACATCCAAAAAGAGAAATACCAAACAACATAAGGAATTGGTTCATATAGAAAGGAAATACATAAGTATTATACTCTGATTAAAATTGATTTATAAAAAAGAATTTTATTCATACTAACAGATTCAATAACTCATATTACATCCATTGAGGTCATAACAGATCCTCATATAACTATGCAGAGCCAAGTCATGCATTAGATCTATATTATGCTCATCATATTACAAAGAAGAATGAAAACCCATCCCCGTAAATGTGCCATTTCTCACAGAGCTCTCCTAATCCCTAACCCATAACATCCTCCATTTTTTTCAAGGCTTCGCCTCTTTTTCTCATTCACCTTCTATCTTTCTCCTTATTTTTTCTTTCTCTATCGGACACTTGTATTTATAGCCTTAGCATCCACTGCCATGCCTTTCAGAAGTTAAAACTTGGTCGCCAAGTGTCAAAGTGGTCCTCCATGGAAGCATGCCTTCTTAGATCTAAGCTCTCCACTCCTTGTAATGATGTCTTCTGGAACCTTCTATCGCATGCTTGGAATATTACCTTTTTGATCCATAGTCACCAGGATGGCACCTTATCCACAAGGGTCATGCTTTTCTCGTGTTCTATCTAGGGTGTCGAATATGGCTAAGTACAAAACCTATTTTTCCTTGTGCATGCATGCCATGTGTTCTAAAAATTTTGCTAGAACCCTTCCCTATGTGCCTTCAACCCATGTTCCCTTCTTCAACTAAATCCCGTGTGCCCATGCACCTTATTGTGCTTAGCTGATATTTTGGGGGCCAACGTCACCCCACACTACGCCTGTTCTCCGTCCTTAGAAACACTCTTCAATAAATAAATAAGGAATGGAAGATCCTCGTAAATGGTTGGGGTGGAAGAATAAGGAATGAAGAAATGGGGTAAAAAATGAAATAATAGGGGAATTGTTTATTTCTGGAGGAGAGGGAAATCCTTCCTTAAATATGCTTCTAACTTTCCCAGAGTGTCGACATCGCTTTGAGCCTGCTGACAAAGGTTCCTTGACAGGGCTCTTACTTCTTCAAAACTCAGCTCCTCCCCTTATCACTCATTATTTCCACAATATCCTCTAGTTGTTTTCCCAAATCTTCAAGCGCATCCATCCTCTAAGTGATTGGATGGTACAATTCCTTCATCCGGTTCTTGATTGAGCCCTACAAGGTCTCAATGACCTCTAATTTCTTTTCCACTTCAGCTAGGATCTTGTCTCACTCAGCCCTATTCCCCTTGTTCTTTTCCTATAACTCATGTTTCACTTCATGAGTGGAAACCAAGATACTTTCCACCCTATCCCTATCCGTGCAGTTATCATAGGCAGCCTCAACAACTTGCATGGCAGCTTTTACATTGGTGAGGATTTTGTTGTACTGAGCAACAATTTCCACAACCTTCATCTTATTTTATTTTTCTTAGCACGCCAATGCCTCTTCTTCGATTCTAAGGCAAGTGGCCGCCTCTCCATAGTGAGTATGTAGGTCAAGTCCTCTAGGCATTGCAAGGATGATCCATACTTTTGTGTAGGTGGTGTTAAGTCTGGATGCTTTAAGACAATGGCATCCATGATCATTTCTATCTTCTTGTACACCTCGCGCACTCTTGCCTTCTCATCCTTTAACTCACGCCTTAACTAAGTGATGATTAGTTCCTCCTACTTTAATTCCTTGATTTTCTCTAGCATCTCATCCTCCCTTTTATCCAACTCTACCTCTAGGAACTTCACCCTGTCATTTCTACTGAAGATCCTCAATTCAACCTCAACTGAGACTTTGTTCAGTGCATTGTAGATTTGTTCATTCAATAATCATTGAGCATTCATGAAGGGGTTTATCAATTTTTTTTGTCACTTTTTGTAGACACTAAAATTAGGTCACACTCGCCTTTTATCCCTCGACAAATAAGAACCCTTCATCACAGTCACCTAGCCATGGCCCCCTTCACCTCACTATTATTAATTTAATTAATTTAATTAAATTAATTCATTGTCCTCACCATATTTATTATTTAAATATCTTAATTTAGATAATATCCACACATACAGTTCACTTAGAAAACTCACCAAGCCAACTCAACCTAAGATCTATTCTTAGCAAGTTACCATAACTAACTAAGACTTACCCAAACCCTAAAAATCAATGCCTACATTCCCTCTAACAACATTATCGCATGCTCACAAGAGGCTCGAGTCTAATCTGCAGGATAATGACACAACATTCGATAAAATCGGGAGGATCTCCTTAAGTTTGGTAAACCTAGAAAATTCCTTCCTTGACTAACATCGGTTACTCCTAACCATCGCCGGTTAAGAGTCGCAAATCGCCATCGATTTACCCCTTTTAACCAAAAAAACCTTATTCTCAAGGTTGGAATTTGGAACCTAGGAAGTTGGAAGCAAGAAAGTTGATGAGCAAGAATGAGATCTCAAAAGATAACGCATCTTTAGAGAGCCAATTCCAACAAGAACTCACATCTAAGGAAGGAGATTGAGCATCTTCTCTTGCACAACCATCCCAACCACATTCGGAGCTATCTAAGCAAAGAGGAGCATGCATGCAGCCCATGTAGAAGCTATTTTTCAAAGGGTGATCACTTATAGCCTTTAAACTCATCATCAAGCCTACACCTTTCACACACGGACCTTCGGAATGAAATCTAAGTAATTACAACATCATACCTTCTGGTTGTTTCATTTTATCATCATTTCATCATCCATCATTCATATTGCTCCCTATTGACCATTTCTAACATTTTGTATCTCCATAGACCCATCAAACCTCGTAAAAACCTATTTCGGTCACCCAATACTTCGTACCTCCCAACCCACTAAATCCTTTGTGTAGCTACAAAGGAAACCAAAACCCCATTCTCGTGACATTTTCGAGATCTCACATAACCGGTGCCAGATTATACCTAACCACATCGGTCACCCACCGACCGCGCGGTCTCTGTTTACCTACACAGTCTTAAACAGAGACCTACCCACCTAATTTTACCTCACCCTCACTTACCTATGACCTACCCGAGACCTTTATTAGACCTGCAGAGACCCTGAACCAATCATTTGACCTTCAGATTCTATTCTAGCTTAGCTTGTTAGATTAGATCTATCTCTTATTGTGTTTTTAAGTGAGATACCTAAATCATTTTAAAATAACAATAGGATTTACTTTGTTTACAACATTAATTTGTTTAAAATAGTGGACTGACAACCATCTAGGAAGTATCATGCTTCCCGGATCTAGCTCACGCTAGGTAGTTCACTGCCCATATTGTTTAATTATTTCTGGTGGTCTTGCTTTCATTACAAGTAGTTCCTCCTAGCCAAAAGGAAGCTCTCACGGTCAACTATGGATTTGGAAGTCATACACACGCAACAACCCATCAACCGACATTTGAACAGGTATTCCTCCTACGCCTGTTACCCTATCTTTTGTCAACAATTCAAAGAAACAATCTAAGAGAAAAAGGTGAAACATTTTGGCACACCCGGTGGGACCCATCTGGGGTTCCTTGCATTTCAGTCATTCCTAGAAAAAAATTGCTTGTTTTTTTCCCTCTAAAAGCATACACACTAATTTTCTTCCCTGGTAATCCACTCCTTTCTATTTTCTCTAAAGGAAACTTTTCTTTTGGTGTATTTAAAAAGAATCATTTCTTCATGTTTTCTACATTTTAGTGAAAGAGCATCCCTCTTCCTCTTCATGTTATATGTCATCCAATTTCACATTTTCAATTTGGGTTTTAAAATCATTGCATTTCATTCTGATTTCTGCATTAGCTCACATTAATTGAGGGCAACCTATACGCTGAAGTCATTACCAGCTGATGGTTGACAAAAAAATTGTAGAAAAGCACTTCTATCCTTTTCTCTTTCTCTAAGTCTTACCAAACCACACAAAATTTAAAATACATACATTCTTAAACAACATCTTACCTGAAAAGTTGTAGGTGATCACATGATCATGGCATAATGGGCACCCATCTCGCTTCTCTGTCGAGTCATACTTCGAGTGAAGCCTGCCCCACCACAACAAACTTGAAACCTCACCTTTTAGATCTCCTTCTTCGTAGGAAGCCTTCCTCACAAAAAAATTCTATTGTTCTGGTCATAACAGTCAGTCCACACAAATAGCATAAGTTGAACAAACGTAATAGAATAGGCACTCTAGGAACGTTCTTTCTTAGTGTTCTGCTTGATTTGCATTTTGAGGTGAGAGCTTTCTATCATTATTTTTTTCTTTCCTCACACACTCCCAATCATAGTTAGTGTATTCTGACTTCATCTGAGTGTGCCTGGGCCATATCACCATCATTCCTAGAATTATGGGTCTGATTCCACATCAAATTCTAATTCACAACCACTTTTTCTCATCATCAAGTTTCAATTTCACAAGATGCTTGACCGTCATCGGTTACATCTAACCGCCATCGGTTAAACCCAACCGATGTCGGTTCCAGGTCCTTTTGCTAACCTAATCAAAAGGACATTCTCACTTCACTTTCTTCCACTTTCCACAATCTCTATCACTATCACTTTTCCCATTGACGTTTTACACATCCCAGTTGGGCATACTTATCAAATTTTGCTTTCGCCTCACTTTGATTGCTCACTTGCCTATTCTCCATAGTGACCAATAGTGGTTACCCATGACCGACGTCGGTTTTCCTAATCGGCATCGGTTGCTTTGTTTCACATTTGACCCACCATTTGTAACTTCATCCATTATTTTTCAACTATTCTCCGTACCATTTAAAAGAAGCACCCCCACTTGATTAGTACAAGTTCACATGGTGCTGACCCAAAGAAAAGAAAACTCCCTCGTGTTCCATGCGGTTGCCAATTGATCCCACCTAATCCTTCACCTCCTTCTATTTAATCACTAGCTATGGATCCTATCCAGCCTACTAATATCAAGCTCACGGAGATGAGGAGTTTGCATGACTCCTTGACCAAAATCCTATCACCTTCCAGTTTTAACTCTCCCATTCATCCACTCGAGATGCCTCGGGTCAGTTGATATACAACATGCCCGTATCTATCCCCTCGACTCTCGCACCCACTTCTACATCAGCTCCATCTAGTTCAATGCTGCCCGCTTCCACTTTACCCCTAGTCGTTTTGCGGTTAGGTCCTATACCCACTATGATTTCCATGTACATTACCTCTTTAGTACCCATTACATCCACCATACCCTCAAAGAACTACCCCAAACATGACCTCATCCACCCCTAATTTCTCATACATACTCGTAGCGATATTACCACCTCCAGTGTCGGTGACTCCTACCCCATTTTAGAATGTCGTTCTTTCCATTCCACAATCATTAGCCCCTATTGCCACTAGGGTTACCATGACCCTTCCTCCCCCATATACATACTACCAACAATCACCTATTTCATCTATTGTTCATTCTGGGTACATACCCCCTATTTCATTGTCTCCTTCTCCACCGCCTTACATGGCAACCCCATACACTAGAATGCCACACCCATTATATACCCAAAACCAACCTCCTCACATTATAGGAGGCATCCAATCATCACAACCCACCAATGACCTAATTAAATTGATGATGGACAAGATGCAAACACTGGAGGCATTGGTTTACGGCTCATGAATACTCTCACTTATGATGAGATTTGCAACGAGCCTATTCACCCGTCCATTCCCATCCATTCATACCTTTTGCATTGGGAAATGCCTAAATTAAACCGCTTCAATAGTAAAGAAGACCCACAACAACATTTGCGCTCGTTTAAACATAGATCTTATTTGATTTCTCATGATGATGTCTTACTTTTGAGAAATTTTCCCATGTCCCTCACTAGACCTGCATTAGACTGGTATAGCTGGCTACCCAAACACTCCATATTTTCATTCAATCAGGTAGCCCAAGATTTTTTGGATCATTTTTCTATCAATATTGCCAAGAAAGTTACCATGACCGATCTATATTCCACACGTCAGTACGAGGATGAATCTATCACATATTTTGTTGCTCGCTAGCGCAACCTGATCAATCAACTTACCTTTCAATTGCCATAAACTGAACTCATTGAGATCTTCACATGAGCTTGTTCAAGACATATCTCACCGACCTTGCAGGTCCAAAATTTCAGAACATTCTATGAGGCATTCACTATGGCACAAAAGTTAGAGATTCAGACCATCGAAGAGAAGAAAATCCAATTACGAAATAAGAATTTGGCATTCAATTCAAATGAAACCTCCTCTTCTTCCAAACCTCCAACCAATTACTCAAAGGCTAAAGGTACCGCTAACGCAATGGTACTCAAGGCCAGCCCAGCTCATCCATCCAATCAAGCTACACCCTCATCTAATCTATCACCCGTACAGGCTTTTCAATTTAGACAAGAGCAATAAAAATATACCCCAATTGGGGAACCTTACTCTTCTATTTTAGAAAATATTATCAAAGCTGGCACCATCACCCTTCCACCCATAAAACCACACACTGGTTTTGACCCTACTCGCCCCATGCATGTATGGTATAAGGAACAAGATTTCTATAACTATCACTGCGTGAAAGGTCATAGTGACAAAAATTGTATCACTTTTAAGAATATTGTCCAAGAAATGCTCGAGAAAGGCGAGTTGACTGTGGATAATCCCAACACTTCCCCCAACCAAAATCTAAAAATATTTAAAAAACCATTTCCCAATCATGCCCCTTCATCCAATCAAACCGGTGAAACATCCACTCACGATCCCCATACCCGTGAGGTTCACGTAATATTTAATGAGGTACCTGTCGCATCTCAATTACCTCACATCCCTTCCATAGAGGAAATCCTAGCCCGAAATCATTCTTCCACTTTGGAACCCACCATAACTCTTCCTTCACCAATAGAAGAACACCCTTCATTTCTGCATCACCTACAAAGGAGTCTTACGCCAACATTGAGACCATCTCACCCCTAGCTTCTCCACTTAGTGAACCTTTACCTACCATACCTCCTCCACCCACGAGAGGAGAAGCTATTGGTTCCTTCACTCATAGAGGAACTCACATTATCCCTTCCACTCATCATAGATCCGGTGGGGATACCTTTTCCTCTTGCGAACATTCTTCATCAGCTACCCAACATCCAATAGACCTACTTTCAGCTCTCTTACCCACATAAGCTGAAGCTGGCCAATTCCCCATATCTAATATACATTCTATAGGAATTCCCATTAGGTCCTCACCAACTTCACCCACGATGTGCCATTTTCATGTTTGGCTAATCATTTAGAGTATGTGGATAGAACTTTGTTATGGGGATGCCTCTTACTCCTATCTTAACACATATGCATAGATCCCTCAATGACACCTCCACTATCTATCCAAGAACATTTCCACCCATCAAACCACATACAACCACTGCTGTCGCAACCCCTTCCTTGATATCTATTAACACTCACACCACACCATTACCCATAACTCGACCTATGCCTAAACCTAAACCCATACCCACAATATTTACCTCCACTAAACCTATTACCACTTTAGGGGTCACCCCAACCACCAGCCTTACTCATCCACCTATTAAACTGGATTTAGCTACATCCTCCAACATTAAAACCACATCTACTCTGACACCCAAACTAAAGAAACAAACTCATCAACCTCATACCCCTACCACACCAATCACACCTCGAACTTGTCCCATCTGCCTTAAGACCTCAGCTACCCAACATGGTCAAGCACCCTTCACCCATCCATAAACCAATAACACAACCACCCATTCCTACCTCACAAATCTCTAACCTACCCAGGCACATGACATGACTCATACCCACAGGGCCCACTTGGCAGAGCCAGAACCGTGCGGCACCACTTGCTCGCTTCAAGTTCCTCCATGGGAATAGAACTCTACTAAAGCTACGGACTACGCCTTCAGTGTTTACCTGCACAAGAACACTCACAACACAATGGCATTCTTGCAAATACATGGGTTAATTTAGCGGAAGCACAAAACATCTGCACTGAAAGGAAATTCACTCTAACACAAGAGGAAACAAACAATGCAAGATACAACTGGGAGAACGCATATGTCTTATTAACTCATCCAGGACAAAACAGCCCAAAAGTACAATAAGGAAGGCCCCAGGCCAAGTACTCTTACAGGACAACCCAGCCCAAAGTACACCAAGGCAACACTAGACCACATACACACACCACCGAGTCGGACTCTGCCGATAATGCTCGGAGTTACATTGAATAATCCCTCTCCCCAGATCTTGACCACTCTCTTTCTGGTATCACCCAGCTTCACGAGATCTACAGACCCACAAGGACTATACACTTGCTAGTTTTCACAGGATTCCGCCCGCTTGATAGTTTTCACAGGATTCCACCCGAGTGCTAGTTTTCACAGGATTCCACCCGACTTGGTAGTTTAACGGGATTCCACCCGACTTGATAGTTTCACAGATTCCGCCCAACTGGTAGTTTTCACAGGATTCCGCCCGAGTGGTAGTTTTAAGGGATTCCGCCCCCGGCCGCATAAAAATGGTGCGACACCGGGAACTTCCTGGGAGGTCACCCATCCCAAGCTGCTACTCTGGCCCGAGCGCGCTTAACAATGAAGTTCTGATCGGATCCGGTGCACAAACACTGGTATAATCACACCCAACTCGCCATCCAACTCGCCTTCTAGCTCGCCAACCTGCTCACTCACTTAGCTCGTCAGTCGGCTCATCGAATCCGTCATAATCTCCCCCACTTGAAATCGGCGACGCCCTCGACACCGTGAAGACCCAACCGCAAGTACACAAGAGGAGGTCCCCTATTCAGACTCATAACAAAGTCAAGGGACCAAGGCCAACATTCTTTGCAAGAAAATACCTGACCTTGATTATCAAACTTCCAAGGGTTCACTGCTCCAGCTGTTAAAGTAAAACCAACCCAACACACTAGGAACTCCCTTAACTTCACATTGCCACAACCCTCAATCTTCACCTCCAATGTCAAACTCCAACTCTCGATCTGGCTTCTCCATCACAAGGAAATGGATGATTTGGCCACCATCCTGGCTCAGCTTCATCAACAGACACAAAGATTCAAACTGGACTACATGAAAAACCTCCATGTATTGAGACTGGGCAATACAGGTCACAAACACATATGACCAAATGAACTGGAGAAGAAAGGACACAACTATTCCAGGAAGAGCCATGAAAACACCTGGCTGCATCCACAGTCTTTCCCTACCTCTGACTTCCAATTCCGTGAATTGTCTAGACTGTTCAGCACCCTTCTGCATGCAACCACCTGCTACTCGCAAGTACAGTCTCACAAGATCTACTCGCTCTTGCCAATCCACAAGGGTGTGGAAAAGGATATCTATCCTTGATGGTTAACTTCTTCAAGACTCTGCACTCCACACAAAGCCTAAGTGCTCCATCAAATTTCACTGAAATAGTACTGGTACTCCATACAAGGAGCGCGAAGGATGAGGATTCTTGACAATCAGCAACACTTCCAACTGCCACTTCAACTCAATCACCACAGGTCCAGTCAACAGGTCCAGAACCCTCACAGAGCTCACCACTGGAACCAACACAACGTGATGATATATTGTTCTTCCTCAGTAACAAACATGATGACAACTCCTTGGGCATGCGGTTATGGTAAACGTGAAGATGCTTCTCCACACTAGCTAGAATAGGAACATGTTGTCCCCTCAACATTCCAACCACCAAATCAAGTGTTGCTTAGATACTTGGACTACTCGCCCTAACTCTGCACAGGCTCCCGCATGCTCATAGCTGAACACACCTGTATCTTCCCCATCTGTCTTCTCTGCACTATCTTCACCATGCACATCTACTCGGGATCCGACATAACCACAGATTAGATCAGGAAGTAATGTCACTTTACCATCTCAGATAAACTTCTACCCAGCACTAGCTCAAATCTATCCACTTAGATCATGGACAACACCAGCTTTCCTTTCCACCAGTTGACCTACCTCGTGCAGGGCCAACTAAAACCATGGTTGCGATGACAACTATTTCAAGCCACTTGGTACCTCCGGAGGACTAGAGGTCCAAATCCTAGGCCCGTTGAACTATACACCATTGTGAGTCGCACCTGTGTTCACAAGTGCCAGGGTTCTCCTTACCCAGATCACCACCTCCACAAAATTCAACTTACTTAAGTTACCACCAATACCATCTTAACCAGGACTCAAGCTTACCCATTGCATTGAGCCCAAACCGAGCATACAAACCTGCTGCTCACACCATTCATCTGGATCCTCCATCTGAACTGCCGACACCCCTGCCACTTCGGACAATCTCAGCTGTAATGTACTCCACTACATGTCTATCATTCTGGATGAAGAACTATCTCCACCATCTGCTCCATCCTACGACTGCTTGCCACAACTGCTGGAGTTCTTGCTAGACCTTTGAGATCCCTCTCATGACTACTGAATAATCTCCCTTCACTGGTCACCACTATGTAGCTTCCCCGAAGACTTATTCTGCCCCTTAACAATGCTCCCTCACTTGAAGCACAAGGACTCCACCTACGGTCTCTTTACCACCAATACCTCGATACCTTCACCATTGCTTCACTACCCACTACACTTCAGGTCATTGTCCCTCACACCTCAAGCATGACCTACGTCATCTACCTTCATAGCACCCTTGTTATCCTGTGGGTAACTCACCCTCTTCCTCCATCTGCTTTCCCTCATAGACCTCATACACCCACATCACCTTTATCCAAGAAGGTGTAACCCAAAAACAAAACCTCACTACCCCATAACAAGGTAGTAAAAAAAAACCACACCCTCCTACCCGTCCATTTACTACAACCCTACCCAAACGAAACTGAACAACACCTCAAACCACACTACACCTAAACCCATAGCTCGACCCCTTCCTATAATTCCAAAAACAATTCCCCAACAACCAACCACACCTACACCCAAACCCACATTCACTTCCCATTGTGATCCACTAGCAGGGTCTTATGCCAAAATTTTAACCAACCTCCTCGATACTTTTGGTATCACATGACCACCACTCCGACCTTATGACCCCCTCAAACCCAAGCCAAAGGGGTTTGATGATACCAAAATAGGGCACGATGTGGAGAAGCTGCAAGGCCTTGAAAACCGTCCTTATCCAATTGTGTCCACCCGAAACCAATTTTGATGACAATGACCTTCTTAACGAGGACCCTACTTCACCTACACCCATTCCCACATTACCCACTCAACAACCACAACCTCCACCCTCACAGCTCCCAGAACCACACACAAAGTTTGAAATTAATATGGTTCACATCAGAGAGCTTACCACGCCACCACCCAAATGTCGTTGCGCCCAACTAACCTCATAGAAATTTTCTCCTCCAGTGGATTTTTTCCCTTCATGTCGTTATACCACTTACCCTACACCTTCTCCATTTGACAAATTCCCTCAAATCAACATGGTACACGTCACTATGTGTACACAGAAGGGTAAATAAAAAGCAACTGACCCAACAACCAATCCTATACCCACCATACCATCTACACCCATACCTAAGATAACTATCTCATGCCCCCACATACCCCATTTCTAATGGCGTCACACATCGCACCATGCTCAAACAACTACACCATCTCCCCTCAAAATGTCCTTATATGACCTCATCCAAACTTTGGAATCCCATCGTCAAGCCCTCATGGAGGTTCTTCAATCTATTGAGGTTTTACCCAATGACCCTACACTCGTAGCCTCCATTATCACACCCCATCATGTAGATTCCCTCACCAAATTACCACCTTCATCCTCACCTCCCCTTATTCACCAAGTGGCCTCCCTCGGCTTCTCGGAGGCAAAGATCACGCCATACCAAAATGATGACCCAGGACCCAGCCCTCTTCATCTCTATCCACATTAACGACATACGGGTGCGCCGTGTGATGATTGATGCAGGCGTAGCATTAACATCATTTCATCCCATGCATTTTCTCAAATGCACATACCTGAAAATTGAATGCATAAACATCTGGTCATGTTGCATTCATTCAATGATGCTATCACCTCCACACTAGTAACCTTTGTCATCCTTAACGTTTGCATGGGCCTCCACTGCTTGTTCTAGAATTGTTTTATGTTTTGGAGGGGCAATTCCAATATAACTTGTTTCTTGGTAGACCCTGGATCCGTGTCATGGGTTGCATTCCTTCCACTTTGCATCATTGTGTAAAGTTTGAACATGAAGGACATACTTATACCATTCCAGCTGACCCATCACCTTTCAAAACATGCAACATGCTTTATCAACCCAACAATGTACTCATACCGGTCAAGCCATCCACTTTTGCAACCAACACCACTTCATCTACACCTACACCCACACCTACCAGTACCACCACTACTTTTTCCGTACATACCTCCTCCATTCCTACCACTGCTATAACCTCCACAGCTGACCCATTAGCTTCCCAATCCATTAACACCACCTCCACATCAGCCTCGACACATCATCCATACCATCTACCCACACACCAACCATTGATCCCTTAAAAGGTGTTTTCCAATGCCTCACTCTGGGGGAGTACCACCTATATAGTGTCAACACCTTCCTTACTCCACACGAGTATGGAAGCCTTCACCAACACCCTCGCTATGATCACTTTGTATAGGGAATGATTCCTTTATGGTCCTCCTCATCTTTGTACTAGTCTCACCTATGGGGGACTTGATACTACTACTTACACACCTGAACCACCATCACAACCCCACCCATTTTCCGTTGACTTCCAATCACTTACCAATCACCATTTCACCCACACCTTCCTGCACCATTGTGCGTGGAAGGGTTTTGGTTTTGGATTTTACGAACAAGGCCACCATACTATTATTCCATGTACCACCCACAAACATAATGATCGTAGTGGTATCGGCTTCCCCTGAACCTCCTACCAAATAGGCCCACATTGAACTCATTAAAGATCTTAGCCCTCCACCTTCATCTTCATCACTACCTTCAACCACTCCACCTTCATCACCACCCTCACCGATGGAGTCGATGGATCCTGAATCTATCCCTCCTAAATTTTTTTCATAAACACCATTTCCTTGGGACCTTTGACTTATCAACACGAAGGTGAGGCCCCTTCCACTCTCCCATTCCTATATCCTGAGATGATCGACAATGACACACCGACCATTAATGTCATTCAATGTCAGGATGATGAATCCATACTCACCTACCTTGGTGTAGAAGACTCATATATTCATCGGTTGTTACCTTTTGAGACGCAAACTATGTTGAATGAATCGACTATCAAGATCAAAATTCATACTCAAGATAACCCGCACATCCTAAAGATCGAACAATCTTTAGATGTTCTTTGAAACAGGAAACCATCACTTCCTTTCTCTAGGATCATAACCATACTTTCACTTGGTCTTACACAGACATGCCCGGTATTGACCCCACCATAGTGGTCCACAATATCGTAACCATTCCCGATGCCAAACCTATCAAACAAAAGTTGAGGAAAATGCACCCTCGCATTTATCTTCTCGTCAAAGAAGAACTTCAGTGCCTTCTTTCCGTTTCCTTCATCTTACCCATTGATTATCCTCATTGGATTTCTAACATTGTCCTTGTTACTAAAGCAACAGGGGACTCTGCATTTACACGGACTTTTGATACCTCAATCTCATCTACCCCAAAGATTACTTTTCCTTGCACGGTATTGACCAACCGTGGTGGACCTTACCGCGGGTCATGACATGCTCTCACTCATGGATGGTTTCTTGGGTTATAACCAAATTTTTCTTGGCCCAAAAGATCAGCACAAGACCGCATTCATTACCCCTTGGGGAACCTTTTGCTATCGATTCATGCCTTTTGGCCTTAAAAATGTTAGTGCTACATATCAGTGTGCTTATGACTTACATCTTCTATGATATCATGCATCACATATTGGAAGATTACGTGGATGATCTCTTGGCTAAATCTAAATGCTGTAGAGAGCACCTCACTGTCCTCGAAACCATTTTGGATCGCCTCATTAAATATAGCGTCTGCTTTAACCTAAAAGTTTGTCTTTGCGGTTATCTCGGAAAACTCCTGGGATTTATTGTTTCCCTCCATGGTATAGAATTTTACCCTACTAAAGTAAAGGCCATTCTGGAAATGCCTCCACCCATGAACCTCAAACAACTCGTAGCTGCAAGGTAAATTGCAACCCATTCGCCATTTCATTTCACAATTATCGGATCGGTGTTAACTATTTCATCATCTACTTGAAGGATGTCTCCTTTAAATGGGATGATGACTTCCATAAAGATTTTGAGGCCTTCAAACAATACCTTCTCCAACCACTCATAATCATTCCATCGAAAGATGACCAACCTTTTACCTATACATATCAGCTACCGATCATTCCTTGGGAGCCATGCTCGCTCATCGCGATGAACAACATAGGGAGCAGGTGGTTTATTACATAATCCATACTCTTTTGGATTATGAAACCTGATACAACCACCCAGAAAAGCTTTGCTTAGCCTTAGTTTTTGTTTCCACCAAACTCGTCATTACCTACTCAACCACAAAACCTATGTTGTGACCAACACCAACCCTTTACACTTCATGTATGCCAAACCATATCAAAATCAGTGCACCACACAATGGCTTATGCTTTTAGGTGATCTTTACCTCAAATGCATTCATCAAAAGTCCATTAAGGGCCAGGATATTGCTAACCAATTGGTTGACGCACCTATTGTCTGGGGACCAACCCTCTAATTTTGACTTTCTTGATGAATCCATTGCTACCCTTTCCCTAGATGAACCCCCTTACCAAATGACACTATTCTTCAACGGTTCCAAGTGTTAGCATGGGGGTGGAGCTGGTGTTATCCTCATCCCTCTAGATGGAGAACCCATGCCTTTGTCTTTCAAACTAGACTTTGAATGCACCAACAATATTGTTGAGTATGAAGCACTCGTACTAGGTCTCCAGACCACCTATGCCCTCGATGTCAAATCAATCCACATCTTTGGTGATTCACAATTGGTCATAAACCAAGTCAATGGTATGTACCAATGTCATAATGAGATACTTCAAAAGTATAAACATCATGTAGACATACTTTTGACCACCTTTGATCGTTACACCCTTCAAACCATCCCACGGTCAACCAACAAATTTGTAGACACCATGGCCTTGCTTAGCTTCCCAAATACCCACTTCCCCTACCGATTCCAAAATATTTGTCACTATACAATGCCTCCATTTGCCTTCTTATTTACCTCATGATGTTTACTCAATCGGAACCGACACCCCTATCCCAAGTGACCTTTGGTATAAACAATATTCCAACTACCTTTCCCTCTCCATCTTACCTCTTGATCTCACCCATAACGGGCCACGCACCTTCCTTAAGAAGGTCTCCCATTTTGTTATCCTTGGGGGACTCCTCTATAAGCATAGTTCGATGGTATCCTCTTACGATGCCTCACAAGTTCTAAAGTCCTTATACCATCAAGAAGGTTCATGATGGCATATGTGGAGTTCACTTTAGTGGCCTTGCTATTGCTAAGCATATTCTTCGACTAGGCTATTACTAGCTGACCCTTAACCATGATTATTGCGACTATGTTAAGTGTTACGTGAAATGTCAACAACAGTCCAACCTTCATCATACACCCGGACATGCCTTACAGGTCGCTCATGACCTTTGGCCCTTCTCTCAAAGGGGTTTGGATCTTGTCGAGAGAAATCAATCCTCATTCTTCCCAATGCCATCAATGGATCATAATCTACCGAATATTACACAAAATGGGTGGAAGCCATACCACTCATCTCCACAAAGTGAGAAAATATGTGAGTTCATTAACCATCACATGATTTGTCACTTTGGTGTCCTCATCACCTCATCGCTGAAAATGGAAAACAATTCAAAAACAAAATGCTACAAAAACTTTGCGACGTCTTCGACATTCAGCTTAGTTTCTCCTCCCCTTATTACCCAAAAACCAATGGCCAAGCCGAATCCACTAACAAAACCCTTAATAAAATTCTCATGAAAGTGGTTGATGATATTGGGAAGGATTGGCATACACACATTCCTTTTTCTCTATGGGCATACCACACTAGTATTCACACTTCCACTGTAGCCACACCCTTTTCACTGGTCTATGGTACGGAGGTTGTTTTGCCTCTCGAAGTCCAAATCCTCACTCACTGCATTTCTCTCCATGACATGCTTACTAATGATGACTTTTGTCAAGACCACTTAGCATAACTCGAGTTATTAGACAAACGTCATCTTAACACTCTGGATCACCTTCAATTTTATCAACAACATATAAAACATGCTTATGAAAAATGTGTTCATGAACAAACCTTCCAATTTGGTGACCTTGTTTTGAAAGAAAATCAACACATAACCAAAGTAGAAAAAAGTAAACGGGGAAAATTCACTCCTAATTGGCTTGGACCATACATCGTAACTCATACCTATGGATCGAGTGCCTATCATTTGTCCTCACTTGAGGGTAAACTCGAACCTGAGCCCCTCAATGCCTTGTATCTTCAACCATTCTATTGTTGAATTCTAGTCCTACATCACTATTTATCTAGTTCATGCTCATCCCTTGAGTGCCACTTACCTTTTCCACATCTCATCTCCAACAATTAAACACAAATCATGTGATTACCTCACCCTGTTGCCTTATCTTAAATATGTGCACCACGGCTCTGCACATAGCATGATTCTCATGGATACTTTTCATCTTCTTTTAGATGGGATCCCATGGTTGTTCACCCTTGCCTTTTCATAAGAACCAAATGCTTCATTATAGTTCCGTCCATGACTTAAAATCCAAAAAACAAAAAATATGAATCCCTCAGAAGGACATCTTCCAATATAAGGGATCACCTCCCTGAGTCAAAATTCCAATATAAAAGATGAATCCTGCAAAAGGAAATCTTCCACCTTCAATAGTCACTATAAGTAGACTGCTCCCTTGAAGGAAAGCTATAAAAAGCTCACAATTCTCTACATAGTCTTTCCAAAAAAGAAGACTATTTTTCTCAAAAATCAAAATTCAGAAGCTTCCCGCATCGATCGGTCTATCTCAAAAAAATTCTATCTAAAAGAAAAAGAAAAATAATATTTTTCGTCATGGATTTTCCTATTGTGATCTTGGCTCTATTACCCAAGGCATTCTATTTCTCATTTTATGACCCAATTACACTGTAACTCTTTACCCATTTTCTTTTCACTTCAAACCTCAAGGGACTCTAAAACCTATGACATTTGGTGATCATGTGACTATTAATCACCCTTATAATTATCAATCATGTAATGTCTTTAGGGTATTACGTTCATTAGCCTATCTATATGATGTGTTTCATATGCTTTGATCTTGCTAATCGGGTGGCTTTCTTGCCCCTCTTATCATTTCTCTTCTTCATTACCTTTTGATCTTCTTATACAGGACTTGGTCCTCGACGCTTACCTTTGTGGTCATCCTCCCCTTTCACCATAATCACCCTCACCGACAACATTTTTACTATCATCTACCCCTACGTATTAAACCCAAACCCACAACATGACCACACACCTACCAACTCATTTTTATATTCATCCCTAGCTTATGGGAGAACTACATCAATCTGAGGTCCCTTTTTACTGGGACTATATAGGCAACACTTCCAGGAATGGGGCCCTGGAAGGTTGGCTCGACCACTCTTTACCCTAACCATTTTCCCCACTTTTACTTGATTTCCTATCATATCAAAAGCTCGACATCTACACCATATACCACATAATTTTTATTATTTCACGTTTTCATACATAACCAGCATTTTCTACATTTTACACTATCTCATGCATTTATATTACCATTTGTTATAAAAAAACATCATAACTCAACCATGCCTAACAACCTAACTCAACCATGCCTAAACCAACTTGACTCAATCCATGCCTAAACCAACCTGACTCAATCCATGCCTAACAACCTAACTCAACCATGCCTAACAACCTAACTCAACCATGCCTAAACCAACTTGACTCAACCATGCCTAACAACCTAACTCAACCATGCCTAAACCAACCTGACTCAATCCATGCCTAAACTAACTTGACTCAATCCATGCCTAAACCAACCTGACTCGATCCATGCCTAAACCAACCTAATTCAACCATGCCTAACAATATGACTCATCCATGTCTAAACCGACTTGACTCTATCATATCTAACTCATTTATTTTCCATCCATATCATAATAAAGTAAAACTCATACACATCACAACAAAGATCACCCGCATGTCATCTATCTCCTCATATATATATATATGTGTGTGTGTGTGTGTGTGTGTGTGTGTGTGTGTGTGTGTGTGTGTGTGTGTGTGTACCAATACAATGTACACCCGTATCACATAAATGTGTATCTCGGTAAACACGTTTGTCTCATCATGGCTATCATATCAAAAATGTCGGCCCGTAGGCTAATATACTATAAATAATCATCATCAGCTCACAAGCCACTATCCAATACAAAAATGTCTTTGGCTCGTAGGCCGGTATCATGTACAAAATCATACATACAAAAAAATATTTGACACGCAGGCTGGTCTCATATATACTACATACCAAATGACTCGGCACGCAGGTCAGTCCACAGCAGGTCAATCATCTCCCCATCTAATGTCGGGGAAGGCTCTTTGTGACCGTGTCTCCCCCAACCCCTCTACCACACCTGTCTGGGGTCCGACACCTACCTCACCTCCTGCTGATGGCCCCTCACTTGGGGCTAGCCTCTGCAAACTAGTGACCTCACCACGACCCTATCCTTGGGCTCATCGGCCCCCTGTACTCTCCACACTGTGAGTGCAGGATCTAGTCCTCTCACTAGAGGCTTGTTGTGCTTGTATACTCAACATAGGAGGGCACATCTAGCCCGACAGCTAACAAATGATCCTAGTAATACCGTGCCTCTCCTAAGGCATCTCTAAACTTAGCCATGGGCACTGTCTAGTGGAGGTGCCATGGGTCCTGCTACCTGCGTGGGTATTGTACAATGGGACCCTGTCCTGTACTACCTTGAGCCTTGTGCTAGTCCTAGAGCCTGAGTCAGCCCTAGAATCTATGCCTGTGCCTGTAGTTGGGCCTGCAGGGTAGTAATCTGTGCCTGTGCTACTATCAGCTAGCCCTGTAGACCCGTAACCTACCCTTGCACTATGGCCAACTGCCTCAGTAGCCTACACTGTGTGCTGTAGGGTGGCTATCTACCCTCCATCTCTACCTACCTCCTCTCCATCTCCATCTCCCCTACCTCCACCTGTGTAGGTACCTGTCCCTGCCTTCCTAAGCCTACAATGTCACTATCTGGGCCTATAATGTGGTAACATGTGCCTCTGTACCTATCACCCCTGCATGATCCCAAGCTACATCACCAAAGTAGCCACCTACCCCTGTAGGGTGTCTCTCTGAACCATGATGGTGGCTAAGTTTGGTTGCCTAGGCCTCGGTGGTATGGATCTCAGCTGTGCCGCCCACCACTACTTGTACCCATCTACAACCCCAACATCATCAATCTGTACATCTACTGGCTACTCCTCCTGCCCAGTCAGCACTATGGGTCATGGTGGAGACATAGGTCTCTCCACATCATCTCTCTCGGTACTGAGGGAATGAAAGCGGTACACCCTAGACCAATCCAAACTAGCATCTAACCCACTCTATAGGTATCCACTCATGCTCTCCCGCTCTCCTCCCCTCTATCCATAGATGTATTTGTAGCCCAAATAGCTCCATGGCCATCTGTCTGTATGAAGGGAAGCCCACATATGGCCTCCAAATGACGCCCACCACCAGGGCATGGGTCCCTCCAACAACCTCCCCGTAAAAAGCTACATCATGTGTAGCTCTAGCACTCGCGCCTCTCCCATGGCCGCAGTACCACCACCTGCACTCCCACTCTCAAAACTCTCCATGGGAATGCATCTGCCCAGGGCATCCCCACTAGTCAAACACAAACAATGTGCTCGTACGCCTAGTAATGTAGTAGTACGATGCAATGATGATCTTTGAACCTCTGCAGCATCACTGTAGGCCCATATCTCTCTATACACCTATGTTAACAATGTAAGTGCCCATGCAAATTGTGTCCACTATATCATCATGCCATGGAGGACTCTCATCGCTGACCTCGGAATCTTCCCCATTTGCATCCAACAAAGGTGCAAAGCAACACATTACCTCCATCACAAGCACCACTAACCTCATCACCTCTAGATGAGCTCTATACATCGCTCTATAGCTCATGATAGCACTATGGAACATCAGGTCTGCTGCACCCTCACCAAAAATGGGTGCCAGTAACTCCTCATATGCCTTTGAAGAGATAGAGTAAACATGTGCCCCCAATATGGGCAATAGTAGGATCTTGTAGACGTCCTCTAGGGTGATCATCATCTCACTCATCGGCAAATGGAAGGTATTGGTCACTGAGTCCCATCTATTGATGAGGGAAACCATAAGACTCACCTCCCAGACTACATGCTGGTAGCATCTCACCCCTATCAACCCCACCTCTGCAACATGTTTCCACTCTACCACGTGTCGCACTCACCCGTACTTCGCAATAATAAGGGTGGCACCCAAGATCTCATCCACAACTCGTCTCTCACTCGCATCCCATAAAAGTGTTGTAATAGTATACCTTTCCCAACTCACTTATTTTACCCCACATCCTGACCTCATCTACCTAAACCCATCCACCCAAACCTATCTACCCTAAACCTCACCCACACCTACCCAAATCCATCTACCCGAACCTACCTACCCTAACCCTCACACAAACCTACCCAAATCCATCTACCCAAACCCATCCACCCAAACCTATCTACCCTAACCCTCACCCAAACCTACCCAAATCCATCTACCCAAACCTATCTACCCTAACCCTCACCCAAACCTACCCAAATCCATCTACCTAAAACTACCTACCCTAACCCTCACCCAAACCTACCAAAATCCATCTACCCAAACCTATCTAACCTCACCCTCACCCTAACCTACCCAAAGCTAAGGTTAACTAACCCCGATTATCCCTTGATGACCACCATGGTCTCCCACAGGCGGGCATCGGTCCTTGTTGTTGTGGATGATACCGGTCTCTACCCACCGATGTCGGCCACAGCCGACCAACGTTGGTCACCGTCATGTTACCCGCCCGACTTCCCAACCCTACTTTTTCCCTTCCTCGACATTCTACCCACCCAAATCTCCCTTTACACCCTTATTTGTTCCTACTTTACCATTTTACCCTACCCCTACCCTTCCCCATGCCCATTACCTTCCATGTTTCCCGTTTTGAAATTCTCCACCCCAAAAAAACCCCATTTTTTCATTTTTTCTACATTTTACACCACATTAACTCAAAAATCAAAACCAAAGGTTCAAATCTTACCGATCTCGTTTTTTCCATCATCATGGAAACTTCGACCTCCGCACCGTTGGTACCAAAACTTAATCTCCTTCACAACTCAAGCGGCATCATGTATTTGCATAAGACACTCGGAGGCGGATAAATGATTTGTATGTCGTTGTAGCCGGGAGACATCTATCTAACTTGTTAGCACTCAAGATTTGAAGGAGTGGGTAGCACCTCAAAAGGATTTTGATATGATCCTCACTATTTTAGGTTGTGCCTATCAACCAAGGTAAGAGAACCCAGTATTGCAACCTTTTTTTGGTGAACAAGGTGGAGATATCCTTGTATTTTGCATATTGTATGGAAGGGACCTTGGGAAAACATGATCAATTCTCCATTATTCAAACTCAAAAGAGTTGTCACTACTAAATGATGGAAATGTTTTCAAAAAAGGAAGAGGCTGCAAGAGACATAGTATTATCCTGATTTGCTTTATGCATTTTTGTAAATGGATTGTATTCTCTTGTTAACACACAATGCAATACAGGGGTAGTACAAGATAGGGTTCATTATTTTGAATGAAATTTTGTTGGGAGATGTTAAACAAGACCAACCGAGATATTACCAAACTCTTTGAGGACCTTTGTAATAAATTTTTAACACCTAAATAGTAGGAATGCTTCAAAAGGTTTAAAATACTCCTTTTACTAGGATATGTGGACAAATGGAGGCCCAGATCTGCACTCTTCCACACAACCTTTGATAACCTACCACAAAAGCTTGAAGTAAAATACCAAAAAGTATCCAAAAATCCCTATCTTATCATGACCTAAGGTGCACCCAAAGGTTTACAAATAATCTCAAGATTCAAGGATAGTTAAATGATTTTAAATCTATTTATCTTTTATTAGATGAAAGCTCTTCTGAATATAAGATTGCAGATGCCATCAAACCATCAACAAGAAATGAGACCATGTATGATCAAGAGAGATCCCAAACACAAGATTGCAACATGAGAAAGAAACAAAAATTGAAATCATTCTGAAACATAAACATATATAAATTTTGCCAAGAGATAACACCAAATAATCCAAAATTTGATCGAATACATCAAGGTAGGGAATGTTATGAAAACAATCTCAGAGCTTGTTGATGGATTTACAATTAAAACCAACTCAACATGATGAAATCTGATACAAGAGAGAATTAAAAATGGTTCTCAAGTGGTTTTCTCCAGAGAAATGGATTTCTTTCAGTCTTTTCCTTGAAAATTCTACGTCCTTTTTTTCTCTCAAATTCTCTAATGATATATACTCTATACCAGCTTGGAGCCTTGCTTCCCAAACAAATAATATGCTTATGGGATCAAATTTGTTACATAAACTTCATGATTTCATGAAAATGACATCAAAATGGAAAATAGCTCAGAGGTTTCCAGGGATGCATAAAAATTATTACACAAATTTGGATCCTTGTCCATCCCAGGGTCACGTTTTTATCATTTAGGCATGCTAGCATGTTTTATGAATCATTTTTCACCTTTTCATTTTTCGCCTCTGCAACTTCCAGATCTGACTTTTACGCTTTTTATCGGGCCTAAGAAAAAATGTATCAAAAACATCATAGATCACCAAATTAGGTCACAAAAATGGTGCCATTGCACTCAGAAAGCCGAGACGATGCAAAATCATATAAGTTTTGAAGAAATTTGATGAAGAAAACACGAATCCAAATTTTTGGAGCTCCCATGGCGGCCAAAAGGGGGAATGCATAGTAACAGTCAATTATGGATAGCTTTAAATACCAGTCCTCCACATGGAGGATGAGATCCTCGTATACTCCCCTTTTGACCTTTGGATAAGGTGGGACATGTGTCCAAAAATCATTGGACTAGGCCCACACCTTTAAAAATGATTCTGCGACCCTTTTTGAACCTTCAACAATTTTTAAAAATTTCTTCGCATGCCTCCTGGGCCCGCCATGTGTCCAAAGGTGGGCCCCATTGAAAACATAGATCAATTCTATTAATTTTTCCATTTTTTAGATTTTGGAAAAAAATTATAGCTTTCCTGCGGGCTTGCACCCCTATTTTCCTTCTTTTCCACATGTCTTCTCCCTATTCACTATAGGACCAACCATCCTATTCTGCCTTTAAACCTCCCTACCAAAATTGCAAAGTTTCAAAACTCTCCTCGGGCCCACGCTCTCCATTTGACTCCTTTGAAAAGTGCCACGTGTCCTCCACAGATTGGCTGTGGAGGCACGCCTTCAATTTTAACTTTAGCTCCCTTTGCCAAAATTTGTAAAATTTCCAAAAGTTTCTCCGAGGCCCAAACCTCCACCCCCTCATACAAATTTTTCCATGCGGCAAGGCGGACCAAACTTTACTTTTGAGATTTTGCCTCCAAAGGCAAAAATCTCAAATTCTCCCCAAGCCCCACTTCTCCATTTTGCCTTTTGGGACACGTGTTGGCCCTGGATTGGAGCGGAAAAACATTCACAAAATTTTCCTTCAGCCCCCTTGCTTGATTTTTTGCATTTCTGGACACATGTCCACTTCTCATTGGTCGCGGACCTTCAGTAAAAATTTAACTTTAAAATTTTGAAGTTAAAAACTTCAAATGCACCAAAACCTCCACTCCCTCATATTGACTTCTTCTGGACATGTGTCCACCTGTGATTGGATGAGGGCTTTCGGGCAAAAATTTACTTTGAAAATTTTGCAAAGTAAAAGCCAAATTTCTCAAGGACAACCCACCACCCGCCAATCCTCCAGCCAATCATATCATGCCACGTATGCACTTTACTGTAGAAGGCGGATCCATGGATCAATTTTTTCCATTTTGCCAAAATTATAAAATGACAAGTTAGAAACATTTTCCCCATATCCCCGGCCAATAGGAACCCGCCACATTGCCAATACATTGCGATGATGAATTTGTGGGAAAGATGACACCCGTATGACCGTCAAAACATAAAAATTTACAGGATGCCCTAGAAAATGAAATTTTTGACAAAGAAGGTATATTTTTATAATTTTAAACCAATTGAATCATTTTTGACATTTCTTTCAACCTTGGGATTAGAAAATTAATTGCAAACACTTTAGATTCGATCAATTTTGAGTTTTTGCACGATTTGACAAATGAAAAATGACACAACCCGACCATTTGAACAAGCTAGGGCACAAAAAGGGGGGAACTTGGATTGTTGTTTGAAATTATGGAAATACATTAATATCTTGGGCATCTTCAAAGCATTCAATTGGGGTATATGAACTGCAGTCCACCAAATCGAAAAATAAAATGTTTGTGAGCAGATTTGGGCATGGAACAATAGGGCACATTATACAAACTGAGAATTAGCACCAACATTGGCTCTTGCTTGGGGATGGGCACTCCCAGTGAGTGCCAAAAGGAAAAAATGTAGACCAAGTGCCAAAAATCCATTGGGCAAGGAGTCAAAAATGCAAGGCAGCCCAAAAACCAGAACAACCACCAAAAATAGACCGAAAAGACAACCAGAATGGCTACCAAGGACAAAAGGGCAGACCACACACCAACAAATAGCCAAAAACAAAGCAAGAACAAGGACTATACAAATATACAATTTGTGCATACCTCAATTTGGGGATTTAATCCAAGAAATGTTTTAAATGTCTCATTAACAGGCAGCTCCAACAACTCCCCTTCTAAATCTTTAAGAAAAAAGGTATGTTCACCAATTCTTATATCAATGGCATAAGGGCCCATCCATAAAGCATCAAACTTTCCATGCTTTCCCTTGTCTTCATGCCTACTATCCCACAAAAAAACCAGATCTCCAACATTAAAGGCTCTAGGAGTGACCTTCTTATCAAACAACCTCTTCAATTTCTCTCTAAATCTGACATGCCTTTGATGGGAAACTCTTCTCTCTTCATCTAACTCAATGATCTGATTAATCCTTGATTCATATGGGCCATGCTCTTGATCTTCCAACTGTTGGGAAAACTGAAATGAGGATAATTGTAGGTGTAAGGGCAACAAATCTTGAATTCCATACACCAATTCAAACGGGCTCTTACCAGTTGCTCTTTTAGGAGTTATTCTATCATCCCAAACTGAAAACTTCAATTATTCTCCCCACTTCTTCTTGTTCATTTCCAAGGTCCTTCTAATGATATTGAGCAAATTCTTATCAGTGGACTCAGCTTGTCTGTTCCCTTGTGGATTGTAGTTTGAAGAATAAGTAAGATTTATCCCATATTCATTACACATTACCATTAAAGGTTTGGCTCTAAAGCACATGGAATTATCAGATACAATCTTAACTGGAACTCCAAATCTACATATGATATGATTCAATAAGAAATCCATTACCACTTGGTGTGTTTCCTTCTTAGATGGAATTGCTTCAACCCATTTCATAAAATAATCAGTGGCTATAAGAATCTATTTATGACCAGCACTAGAAGGATCTGAAATCTCACCAATGAAGTCCATTCCCCATTGTTTGAAAGGGGATTCAATTGATATAGGCTATAAGGGAAGGTAGCCTAAAGCTTTCAGTCTTCTAGAGAAATGTTGGTAACTATCACACTTTCTAACAAGCTGGGTTACATCTTTAAATAGAGTAAGACACCAATAACCAGCTCTCAAAATCTTATGTATTGTCACCCTCCTAGCAAAGTGTCCTCCACAAACTCCCCATGGAAATCAGCAACTATCTTGGGAGCTTCATCTTCAGTTATGCATTTCAAGAGGACAACCTCAGGGTTCTTCCAAGCCACCCAAGGTCTTATGATATATTTTTGAGAAGCCGGCGTGAGGGCTCTTTTCTGATTTTTATTTAAATGACTAAGAAAACATAGGTATTTGAGGTAGAATATCACATCCTTCTACCACTCAAACTCATCAATTTCTCAAGAACATCTGCCCTTTCTTCCTCTAGCTGATTCACCTCTACATTTTGCAAAATTTTCTCGACCATGAGCTTGGCAGAGCCAAACCTCTTACTAACTTTGTTGACCCACCTACATCTTTTACTTGAGATCTTCGTTTCGATAAGATGTCTTTCATCATGGCGTGGGGAACATAATAAACAACTTTTGAACTAAATATATAAGGCCTGAAAGCTTTTGTTGCTTTCACCAAGGTAAATGCTTGTTTCTCCATGATTGTATACTTCAACTTAGCTACTTGTAAATCCTTGCTAAAGAAGGCAATAGGCCTCTCAGCCCCATTTTCATCCTTTTGTAACAAAACTGAAGCAATGGTATATTCAGAGGAAAAGGAAAAGATTTGGAAAGGCCTCTTATAGTTTGGAGCTGCCAAAATAGGTGCATGCTTAAGTACATCCTTTATTCCTTCAAAATCCTAAATGGCAGCCTCCTCCCACCTGATAACTTGATCCTTTTTTAACATTCTTGTAATTGGAATAGTTATCTCATCAAAATTGGAAACAAACCTTCTAATAAAATTACTTTGGCTAAAGAAAGACTAGATGCCTTTCTTTGTTCTTGGGATACGTACTTTCGCTTTGATTGCATCCACTCTCTCGGGGTCTATCATAACACCATCTTTAGATACAATATGTCCTAGCAAGTTGGCCTTTTGAATGCCAAAATGACACTTCTTTGGATTAATGGAAATTTCATACTCCCTACATCTAATCAGCATCTTCTCCAAATGTTGCAAATGGTCACCTCGCTTCCTTGAAAACACAGTCACATCATCTTGGTAAACTACAATAAATTTATTGATGTAACCAGCAAAAGCAACATCCATTGCCCTTTGAAAATTGGCACCAACATTCATCAATCCAAAGGGCATCCTTACAAAAACATAAGTCCCCCATGGAGTAGTGAAGGCTATCTTAAGTCTTTCTGATTCTTTGACAACTACTTGATTGTATCCGGAGAAACCATCCAAAGTAGAGAGCAATTCTGATCCTGTCACAAGCTGCAACATATTCTCCATGTTGGGAAAGGGGTAGTTGTCCTTCATAGATGCCTTGTTTAGATTTCTAAAATCCACACAAATTCTGATATCTCCGTTCTTCTTTCTAACTAGCACAAGGTTTGCAACCCAAGATGAATATCTAGTGGGCTGAATAATACCTCCATCTCTCAACTTCTTTAATTCCTCTTGCATTTTCATGGAGAGAAGTGGATTAATTGGCCTTTGCCTCTATCTGAATGGTTTGGCATTTTCTTCAAGAGGGATCTCATGCTGAAATAAATCTTCTCTATATGCTTTCAGCTTTGAATAGGACCAAGCAAGGCAGTCTTGATATTTTTTCAACAATTGGAGGTAGGACTATTTTTCTTCCTTGTTTAAACTGCTGCCCAACCAAACCTTCCTTGGTTTTCCTTTGTTCCCAAGTCATGCTCTTCCACATCCCTTGAAGTAGATATCTTTTTATTTATAATGCAATCAACATTATTAAAATTTGATTCAAGTGCAACGAGACCTCTAGGAATGGTGTTTGTTTTCAATTGGATGATATCTTTTCCAAACAAAGTTTCTCTTCCTTAAGTCATACACACCCTTGGTTTCCAATATATATTCTGATTTACAAACTCACCTTGGTTTTGCAAGAACCTGAGCACTTGAGCATCATTGTTAAAGAATTTCCCATGTTTCACATTATCAAGGACAATTGGCCTAGTCAGGACTTCAATGTTGTATTCACAATAAGGTGAAATGGTGCAATTTTCAAATCTAGAACCCAGCACCACCAACTTATTAGTAGTAGCATTAAGACCTCTGTCATGGTAAACAATGTTAAAGGAATCAAACATTTCAATTACATCCCAAACTGCATGCTTATACTGTTTCATACGCTCATTTTTGGTAGCATACATTTTTCTTATTTGTTTGACAACCAGCTGTGAGTCTCCTTTTACAACAATATCCTTCACTCCATACTTCCATGTAATTCTTAACTCCAACAACAATGCCTCATACTCAGCAACGTTGTTTGTGCATTCAAAATTAATTTTGAAGGAAAAAGAAAACTCTTCCAAACTAGGAGAAAGTAGAACTATACCAGCACCATTTCCAATTTTTGAGCAAGCTCCATCAAATAGCAAGGTCCAAGGAGAACATACCATATCAAGACACTCTGATCTATCCATCTTGTGTTCTTTTCCGTCAGCAAAGCCAATGAAACTTTCAGCATCTATATCAGCAAATAACACTTCATAGGAAGCATTGTTGGGATCTTCAATCAAGTGCAACATTTTCTTTTCACCATAGAGTTTGACCAAGCTTCCCTCAATGGGAATAGTAGAAAAATACATGTCCATCTGAACGCTACCATCAACACTTGCAGCCCATTTTCTTGACAAAATCAAACCCCATTTGACAGGGCGGACAACAATTACAACATCTAGTTTCAAATTCTTACCCGGCTAGGCTATAAATTGCACTACCAAACTCTTCACACAACCAAACATTGGCACTTCCCTTGAATCCATGGTAGTACACTTCACATAGGTAGCTATCACCTTGATATCCAACTCATTCATGACTTCTAGAGGCATGACATTACATGATGCACCTCGAATCAAACATGCAATTGTGAAGCAACCTATCTTTTATGAGAAAAGTTGTAAAGAATGGATCAACATTAAATTGGGAATCAACCAAGGATTTCCCCAAATGTACCTCGTGCCTCTCCAACGTCTTCCATTTTTGCTGGTGTTTCAAGGCTAGCAATTATTTAAAGAGGAGTCTCAACAACATTTACATTTCGACTTGGGGTGATCTTCTCTTCTTTCAACCCCAAGTACTCAAATGCTCTCTTCTTATACTTAGGAATTATAAGCAACTCAATAATTGGAACACTCACTTTAATTTGGCTCAATACCTAGGATATATCATAGGGGAAAGTCTTTGGAAAAACAACATTGGAAGGGATACAATAAGATTAATCAGATGGCAAAGGATTCTTGGCAGCCTGGGCATGATGAGGACTATAATTTTTGTTCGGGACAATAGAGTTTTTAGCAAGTTTTCTTTCCTAGGAGCTTCCTTTGGAATTCTTATGAGCAATGGTGTTTTAGGTTTGTCTTGAGGCCAAACTCCTTAACAAATTTACTTCTAGTGTTATAGTCCTCTCTTGAGCTATAACAACATTCATCAACAATTGTTTATCTTCCTCCGAAGGGATACGACCATTATACTTCTTAATCATCAAAGCTCTCAAGTATTCAAATTCATTGTTAGGAATTTAAAAGCTTTCACTACATCAACTTCAAGAGCATGAGGGGGAGAGAAAATTATACCCACTTGATGTAATCCCAAAAGGTAGCAAAGAGTCCTAGCTCTCATTACTTCATTAGATGTTGCTCCTCGTGAGCTTGAAGATCAACCCACCATGAAAATATCATCATCGGTTCCATCCTTATTATCAGCTTCATCAAATTGTTGGTCCACTTCAAATGGAGGATGAGGAAGAAAACATCTATCACACCAATCCATATCAGCAATTTCATCAATAAGCAGCAACCCCTATACAGCTTAGAGCATTAGGGACCAATCTATTTTCATGTGTTTGGGGTTGTCTATTTGTAGACCCATAGGTCCTTTACCCATGTCATCAAACCTCCGCTCATTCCTATGGTGATTTCCAAATCTATCTTGTGTCTGCTTTGCCTATGCTTTGACCTTGTGAATTCTACCCAATACCCTTCTCCACTCTTTCCAACTTGTATGATATTTCTTTAACAGCCCTACCAAAGTCTTCACAACCTCTTCTAAATCGTAACCTTTGCTAGCTTGAGGATTTTTAGGGTTTATCAATTTTACACCATCTCTCTTAAGAGGTTTCCCAATAGCCTTGATTTTTTTCTCAATTTCAAGTGCCATGGTGAAAGCTTGTCTTATATTGGTTGGGTTCTTGTCTCTTAGGTAATAGGCTGCCTTTTTATCAAATGCATCTGCATATTTGATTAAACATGATTCATCACAAGGCCTCAAACCAACATGCAGCCTTCTCAAAGTTTTGTTAAACCTTGTGTTGAAGTCATGGATTGATTCATTAGGGTTCTTCTTGATATTCTCAAACTCAGAGAAAAGAAATCTAGGATCATTCATGTTACCATATTGCAACCTAAATGGATTTTTCATTTCAGTTCATGAATCAATAGAGTTATCAGTAGAGCCCTCTACCAATCCCTAGCATATTCTTCTCAAGTGTATGAATAAACAAATTAATATACAAATCTTCAAACTCTATCTCAAAATCTTCCATCATATTATCAAAAATTTTGAGATGTTGATCACCAGTAATGGCATTGTTACCTTGGAATTTTGGCAACCTATTTCTGACATCTTGTGGGACAGCATTTGGGTAACCATCCATTCCTCTAAAATTTATAGGACCAAAGGTGTTAACAACAAATGGAGGTCTAGGCTGAGCCATATTTTTTGGTGGGGGTGATCTTGGAGGTGAGGCAAGCTGATGAGGAGTGCTATGTCTTTGGGGCTCAAGAATGTGACTCACAAAACTGGTATCCTCTAAGTGCTGATTTTCTTGGAAAGTTTGACTCAAATTAAAACACAGAGGTGTAGATTGGAGAAGGAACTTACCAGGTATAGTAGAAGGACCTTCACCAGCTGAGGAAAACAAGTTTATGAGAGGATTTCTTGAATCAAAATCACTTGAAGAAGAGTGATAGTCCTCTACCAAAGGCTGATCTCTCTCACCAATGGCTATATCTTTGCCTGATGTCTGACCTTTAACCAATTTCCAAACTCTTCTCCCTTCGAACTCTGAAATTTCTTAAGTCTCGAGAATATTTTCTTAGAAGATTTTTAAGGAAGAGAGATATTCTTCCCTCCGGTTTTGCAGAGATCAACAACACAAAAATAGATGATATAAAGCTTAAGACACTGGTATTTCCAAATTGAAATAAACATGGAGTCACCACTAAGAAATTTCACCTCAATTGTGCAAGAATGCACTAAAATAATTTTGTCAAATGTTTGCTAGTATTGACAACTTTGCAAGGATTTATAAACCAGACCTTCTTCTTCTTAAATCAACCAAACATAATGCAACAAAGTGTCTAAACTACTAGGAAAAGAAAAAGGGTAGGCTGAGCTTGAAACCTTTGCTTTAAAACTTGCAGATCTGAAACATAGGATGATATCTTGACAATGCAGTAGCTCAAATACCTGAATACACCTCAAAAACACCAAGAAATTCCAAGAAGTCCCCGGCAATGGTGCCACTCTAGTGTTGGTACCCAAACTTAATCTCCTTCACAACTCAAGCAACATCATGGATTTGCATAAGACACTTAGAGGCAGATAAATGACTTTTATGTCATTTGTAGCAAGGGAGACATCTATCTGACTTGTTAGCACTCAAGATTTGAAGGAGTGGGTAGCACCTTAGAAGGATTTTGATCTGATCCTCACTATTTTAGGTTGTGCCTATCAACCAAGGCAAGATAACCTGTATTGCAGCCTTTGTTTGGTGAAGGAGGTGGAGATATCCTTGTATTTTACATATTGTATGGAAGGGCCCTTGGGAAAACATCATCAATTCTCCATTATTCAAACTCAAAAGAGTTTTCACTACTTAATGATGGAAATGTTTTCAAAACAAGGCAGAGGCTGCAAGAGACATAGTATTATCTTGATTTGCTTTGTGCATTTTTGTAAATGGATTGTATTCTCTTGTTAACACACAATGCAATGCAAGGGTAGTATAGGGTAGGGTTAATTATTTTGAATGAAATTTTGTTGGGAGATGTTAGAAAAGACCAACTAGATATTACCAAACTCTTTGAGGACCTTTGTAAGAAATTTTTAACACCTAAACAGTAGGAATGCTTCAAAAAGTTTAAAATAATCCTTCAACAAGGATATGTGCACAAATGGATGCCTAGATCTGCACACTTCCACACAACCTTTGATAACCTGCCACAAAAGCTTGAAACAAAATACCAAAAAGTAGTTGGGAATCCCTATCTTATCATGACCTAAGGTGCACCCAAAGGTTTACAAATAATCTCAAGATTCAAGGACAGTTAAATGATTTTAAATCTGTTTATCTTTTATCGATGAAATCTCTTCTGAATATAAGATTACAGATTCCATCAAACCATCAACAAGAAATGAGACCATGTATGATCAAGAGAGATCCCAAACATAAGATTGCAACATGAGCAAGAAACACAAATTGAAATCATTCTGAAACATAAGCATATACAAATTTTGCCAAGAGATAACACCAAATAATCCAAAATTTGATCGAATACATCAGCAGGGGAATGTTATGAAAACAATCTCAGAGCTTGTTGATGGCTTTACAACTGAAACCAACTCAACATGATGAAATCTGATATAAGAGAGAATTAAAAATGGTTCTCAAGTGGTTTTCTCTAGAGAAATGGATTTCTTTCAGTCTTTTCCTTGAAAATTCTACGTCCTTTTTCTTCTCTCAAATTCTCCAAAAATATGATATATACTCTATGCTAGCTTGGATTCTTGCTTCCCAAGCAAATAATATGCTTATGGGATCAAATTTGTTACAAAAACTTAATGATTTCATGAAAATGACATCAAACTGAAAAATCTCGTAGGTTGCCAGGGATGCATAAAAATTATTACACAAATTCAGATCCTTATCCATCCCAGGGTCACATTTTTATCATTCAGGCATGCCAACATGTTTTATCAATCATTTTTCACCTTTTTACCTTTTCAATTTTTACCTCTGCAACTTTTAGATCTGACTTTTACACTTTTTATCGGGCCTAAGCAAAAATGTACCAAAAACATCATAGATCACCATATTAGGTCACGAAAACTATGGCATTGCACTCAAAAAGTTGAGACGATGTAGAATCATATAAGGTTCGAAGAAATTTGATGAAGAAAACATGATTCCAAGCTTCTTGGAGCTCCCATGGCGGCCAAAAGGAGGAATGCACAGTAACCATCAATTTTGGATAACTTTAAATACCAGCCCACATGTGGAGGATGAGATCCTCGTATACTCCCCTTTTGACCTTTGGATAAGGCAATACACGTGTCCAAAAGTCATTGGACCGGGCCCACACCTTTAAAAACACATGTATGACCTTTTTGAACCTTGGAAAATTTTTCAACATTTCTCCGCATGACTCCTGGGCCTGCCATGTGTCCAAAGGTGGTCGCCATTGAAAACATGGATAGATTCTATTAATTTTGCCATTTTTTAGATTTTGGAAAAAATTTATAGCTTTCCCCATGGGCCTCATACCCCATGTTTCTTCTTTGCCACGTGTCATCTCCCTATTCACTGTGGGACCAAACATCCTATTATACCTTTAAACCTCCCTACCAAAATTGCAAAGTTTCAAAACTCTCCTGGCCCGCACTCTCCATTTGAATCCTTTGAAAAGTTCCACGTGTCCTCCACAGATTGGCTGTGGAGGCACACCTTTGATTTTAACTTTAGCTCCATTTGCCCAAATTTATAAAATTTCCAAAAGTTTCTCCAAGGCCCGAACCTCCGACCCCTCATACAAATTTTTCCCATGTGGCAAGGCAGACCAAAATTTTCATTTGAGATTTCTCCTCCGAAGGCAAAAATATGAAATTCTCCAAGCCCCGCTTCTCCATTTTTCCTTTTGGGACACGTGTTAGCCCTGGATTGGAGCAGCAAAACATTCACAAATGTTTCCTTTGGCCCCCTTGCTTGATTTTTTTGCATTTATGGATACATGTCCACTTCTCATTGGTTGTGGACCTTCAGGTAAAAATTTAACTTTAAAATTTTGAAGTTAAAAACTTCAAATGCACCAAAACCTTCGCTCCCTCATATTGACTTCTTCTAGACACGTGTCCACCTGTGATTGGGTGAGGGCTTTCAGGTCAAAATTTACTTTGAAAATTTTGCAAAGTAAAAGCCAAATTTCTCAAGGACAACCCGCCACCCGCCAATCCTCCAACCAATCATATCATGCCACGTATGCACTTTACTAGAAGGTGGAGCCACGGATCAATTTTTTTCCCTTTTGCCAAAATTTCAAAATGACAAGTTAGAAACATTTTCCGCATATCCCCGGCCAATAGGAACCCGCCACGTTGCCAATACATTGCGATGATGAATTTGACGGGCAAATGACACCCGTATGACCGTCAAAACATCAAAAATTCACAGGATGCCCTAGAAATTGAAATTTTTGACAAGGAAGGCAGATTTTTATAATTTTAAACCAACTAAATCATTTTTGACATTGCTTTCAACCTTGGGATTGGGAAATTAATTGCAAACACTTCATATTCGATCAATTTTGAGTTTTTGCACGATTTGACAAAGGAAAAACAACACAACCCGACCATTTGAAAAAGCTAGGGCACAAAAAGGGGGAAACTTGGATTGTTGTTTCAAATTAGGGCAAAATAATAATATCTTGGGCATCTTCAAAGCATTCAATTGGGGAAGATGAACTGCAGACCACCAAATCGAAAAATAAAATGTTTGTGAGCAGATTTGGGCATGGAACATTAGGGCACATTATGCAAACTGAGAATTAGCACCAACATTGGCTCTTGCTTGGGGATGGGCACTCCCAGTGAGTTCCACAAGGACAAAACATGTACAAGGTGCCAAAATCCATTGGGGAAGGAGTCAAAATGTAAGGCAGCCCAAAAACTAGAACAACCACCAAAAACAGACCGAAAAGACAACCAGAATGGCTACCAAGGACAAAAGGGCAGACCACACACCAAAAATAGCCAAAAACAAAGTAAGAACAAGGACTATACAAATATACAATTTTTGCATACCTCAATTTGGGGATTTAATCCAAGAAAGGTTTTAAATGTCTACCATTAATAGGCAGCTCTAGCAACTCCCCTTCTAAATCTTAAAAAAATGTATGTTCACCAATTCTTATATCAATGGCATAAGGGCCCATCCATAAAGCATCAAACTTGCCATGCTTTCCCTTGTCTTCATGCCTACTATCCCATAGCAAAACCAGATCTCTAACATTGAAGGCTCTAGGAGTGACCTTCTTATCAACCAACCTCTTCAATTAGTACATTCTAACCGGGTGGGTTACATCTTAAAAAAGAGTAGACCACCAATAACCAGCTCTCAAAATCTTATGTGATGTCACCCTCCTAGAAAAGTTTCCTCCACAAACTCCCCCATGGAAATAAGCAAATATCTTGGGAGCTTCATCTTCAGCTATGCATTTCAAGAGGACACCCTCAGGGTTCTTCCAAGCCAGCCCAAGGTCTGTTATGATATATTTTTGAGAAGCCAGCTTGAGGGCTCTTTTCTAATTTTTATTTAAATGACTAGGACAACATAGGTATTTGAGGTAGAAGATCACATCTTTGTAGTAGTCATAACTCATCAATTTCTCAAGAATATCTACCCTTTCTTCCTCTAACTGATTCACCTCTACATTTTACAAATTGCTCTCAGCCATGAGCTTGGCAAGACCCAAACCTCTTACTAACTTTGTGGTTTGGATATCCATATCATACTCCTACAGTTTGTTGACCCACCTACATATTTTACTTGAGATCTCCATTTTTGATAAGATGTCTTTCACCATGGTGTGGGGAACATAAGAAACAACTTTTGAACTCAATATATAAGGCCTGAAAACTTTTGTTGCTTTCACCAAGGAAAATGCTTGTTTCTCCATTATTGTATACTTGAACTCAGCTGCTTGTAAAGCCTTGCTAAAAAAGGAAATAGGCCTCTCAACCTCATTTTCATCATTTTGTAACAAAACTGAAGTAATGGTATATTCAGAGGCAAAGGAAAATATTTTGAAAGGCCTCCTATAGTTTGGAGCTACCAAAACAGGTGCATGCTTAAGTGCATCCTTTATTCCTTCAAAATCCTAAATGGAAGCCTCCTCCCACCTGATAACTTGATCCTTTTTTAACATGCTTGTGATTGGAAGAGTTAGCTTACCAAAATTGGAAACAAACCTTCTAATAAAATTGATTTGGCTAAAGAAAGACTGGATGACTTTCTTGGTTCTTGGGATAGGTACTTTGTTAATTGCATCCACTCTCTCGTGGTCTATCATAACACCATCTTTAGATACAATATGTCCCAGTAAACTTGGCCTTTTGCATGCCAAAATGACACTTCTTTGGATTAAGAGAAACACCATACTCCTTACATCTAATCAGCATCTTCTCCAAATGTTGCAAATGGTCACCTCACTGCCTTGAAAACACAGTCACATCATCTTGGTAAATTGCAATAAATTTATTGATGTAACTAGCAAAAGAAACATCCATTGCCCTTTGAAAAGTGACACCATCATTCATCAATCCAAAGGGAATCCTTACAAAAACGTAAGTCCCCCATGGAGTAATGAAGGTTATCTTAAGTCTTTCTGATTCTTTGACAGCTAATTGATTGTATCCAGAGAAACCATCTAAAGTAGAGAGAAATTCTGATCCTGTCATAAGCTGTAATATATTCTCCATGTTGGGTAAGGGGCAGTTGTCCTTCATAGCTGCCATTTTTAGATTTCTAAAATCCACACAAAGTGTTATATCTTCGTTCTTCTTTCTAATCGCGGCAAAAGGTTTACAACCCAAGATGAATATCTAGTGGGCTAAATAATACCTCCATCTCTCAAATTCTTTAATTCCTCTTGCATTTTCATGGAGAGAAGTGTATTAATTGGCATTTGCTTCAAAAGGGATCTCATGCTGAAATAAATCTTCTCTATATGCTTTGAGCTCTGAATAGGACCAAGCAAGGTAGTCTTGATATTTTTTCAACAATTGGAGGTAGGAATTTTTTTCTTCCTTGTTTAAATTGCTACCCAACCAAACCTTCCTTGGTTTCTCATTTTTTCCCAAGTAATGCTCTTGGACATCCCTTGAAGAAAACATCTTTCTATTTATGATGAAATCAACATTGTTAAAATTTGACTCAAGTGCAACGAGACCTCTAGGAATGGTGTTTGTTTTCAATTGGATGATATCTTTTCCAAACAAAGTTTCTCTTCCTTAAGTCATACACACCCTTGGTTTCCAATATATATTCTGATTTACAAACTCACCTTGGTTTTGCAAGAACCTGAGCACTTGAGCATCATTGTTAAAGAATTTCCCATGTTTCACATTATCAAGGACAATTGGCCTAGTCAGGACTTCAATGTTGTATTCACAATAAGGTGAAATGGTGCAATTTTCAAATCTAGAACCTAGCACCTCCAACTTATTAGTAGTAGCATTAAGACCTTTGTCATGGTAAACAATGTTAAAGGAATCAAACATTTCAATTACATCCCAAACTGCATGCTTATACTTTTTCATACACTCATTTTTGGTAGCATACATTTTTCTTATTTGTTTGACAACCAGCTTGTGAGTCTCCTTTTACAAAAATATCCTTCACTCCATACTTCCATGAAATTCTTAACTCCAACAACAATGCCTCATACTCAGCAACGTTGTTTGTGCATTCAAAATTAATTTTGAAGGAAAAAGAAAACTCTTCCAAACTAGGAGAAAGTAGAACTATACCAGCACCACATTTCCAATTTTTGAGCAAGCTCCATCAAATAGCAAGGTCCAAGGAGAACCTAACATATCAAGACACTCTGATCTATCAATCTTGTGTTCTTTTCTATCATCAAAGCCAATGAAATTTTCAACATCTACATCGGCAAATAACACTTCATAGGAAGCATTTTTGGGATCTTCAATCAAGTGCAACATTTTCTTTTCACCATAGAGTTTGACCAAGATGCCCTCAATGGGAATAGTAGAAAAATACATGTCCATCTGAATGCTACCACAACCACTTGTAGCCCATTTTCTTGACAAAAGCATACCCCATTTGGCATGGTAGTCAACAATTACAACATCCAGCTTTCAAATTCTTACCCGGTAGGTCAGAAGTTGCACTACCAAACCCTTCACAAAACCAACCACTAGCACTTCCCTTGAATCCATGGTAGTACACTTCCCATAGGTGGCTATCACCTTTATATCCAAATCATTCATGACTTACTAGAATCAAACATGCAATTGTGAAGTAGCCTATCTTTTATGAGAAAAGTTGTAAAGAATGGATCAACATTCAATTGGGAATCAACCAAGGATTTCCCCAAATATACCTCAAGTGCCTCTCCAAGGTCTTCCACTGCTGGTGGTGTTTCAAGGCCAGAAATTATTTGAAGAGGAGTCTCAACAACATTTACATTTCTACTTGGGGTGATCTTCTTTCTTTCAACCCCAAGTACTCAAATGCTCTCTTCTTATGCTCAAGAATTCTAAGAAACTCAATAACTGGAACACTCACTTTAATTTGGCTCAATACCTAGACTATGTCATAGGGGAAACTCTTTAGCAAAACAACATTGGAAGGGATACAAGAAAATTCATCAGATGGAAAAGCATTCTTGGTAGCCTAGGCATGATGAGGACTATAATTTTTCTCTGGGACAACAGAGTTTTTAACAAGTGTTTCTTTCCTAGGAGCTTCCTTTGGAATGCTTGTGAGCAATGGTGTTTTAGGTTTGGCTTGAGGCCCAACTCCCTTAAAAACTTTACTTCTAGTGTTATAGTCCCTCTCTTGAGCTACATCAGCATTCATCAAAAATTGTCTATCTTCCTCCGAAGGGATACCACCATCATACTTCTTAATCATCAAATCTCTCAAGTATTCAAATTCATTGTTAGGAATTTCAAAATATTGCACTACATAAACTTCAAGAGCATGAGAGGGGAGAGAAACTTGTACCCACTTAATGCAATCCCAAAAGGTAGCAGCAGTCCTATCACTCATTACTTCATTAGATGTTACTCCTCCTTGTGAGCTTGAAGAACAACCCACCACGAAAATATCATCATCGGGTTCCATCCTTATTATCAGCTTCATCAAATTTTTGGTCCACTTCACATGGAGGATGAGGAAGAAAACATCTATCACACCAATCCATATCAGTAATTTCATCAATAGCAGCATCCCTGGCAGTTAGAGGGTCAAGGACCAATCTATTTTCACGTGTTTGGGGTTGTCTATTTGTAGACGCAATAGGCCCTTTACCATTGTCATCAAACCTCTGCTCATTCCTATGGTGATTGCCAAATCTATCTTATGCCTCTGCCTATGTTGACCTTGTGAAGTCTACCGAATACCCTTCTCAGCTCTTGCCAACTTGTATGATATTTCTTTGACAACCCCTGCCAAAGTCTTCACAACCTCTTCTAAATCAGCACCTTTGCTAGCTTGAGGTTTTTCAAGGTTTATCAATTTTACACCATCTCTCTTAAGAGGTTTCCCAACAGCCTTGATATTGTTCTCAATTTGAAGTGCCATGGTGAAAGATTGTCTTATATTGGTTGGGTTCTTGTCTCTTAGGTAATAGGCTACCTTTTTATCAAATGCATCTGCATACTTGATTAAACATGATTCATCATAAGGCCTCAAACCAATAGGAAGGCTTCTCAAATTTTTGTTAAACCTTGTGTTGAAGTCATGGAATGATTCATTAGGGTTCTTCTAGATATTATAGAACTCAGACAAAAGAAATCTAGGATCAGTCCTATCACCATTGCAACCTAAATGCATTTTTCATTTCAGTCCATGAATCAATAGAGTTATTAGGTAGAGCCTTGTACCAATCCCTAGCATCTTCTTCAAGTTTATGAATAAACAAATTAGTATACACATCTTCAAACTCTATCTCAAAATCTTCCATCATATTATCAAAAAGTTTGAGATGCGATCACCGATAATGGCATTGTTACCTTGGAATTTTGGCAACCTATTTCGACATCTTGTCGGACAACATTTGTGTAACCATCCATTTCTCTAAAATTTATAGGACCAAAGGTGTTAACAAGAAATGGAGGTCCATCCTAAGCCATATTGTTTGGTGGGGGTGATCTTGGAGATGAGGCAAGCTGATGAGAAGTGTTATGTATTTGGGGCTCAAGAATTTGAATCACAAACTGCTATCCTCTAAGTGCTGATTTTCTTGGAAAGTTTGACTCGAATTAAAACACAGACCTACATATTGGAGAAGGAACTTACTAGGTACAACAGAAGGACCTTCACTAGCAGAGGCAAACAAGTTTATGAGAGGATTTCTTGAATAAAATCACTTGTAGAAGAGTGATAGTCCTCTACCAAAGGCTTATCTCTCTTACGAATGGCTATATCTTTGCCTCGATGTCCGACCTTTAATCACTTTCCAAACTCTTCTCTCTTCCAACTCTGAATTTCTTAAGTCTGAGAAAATTTTCTTAGCAGAGTCTTTAAGGAAGAGAGATATTCTTCCCTCCAGTTTTGTAGAGATCAACAACACAAAAATAAATGACAGAAAGCTTAAGACACTGGTATTTCCAAATTTAAATCAGCATGGATTCGCCACTAAGGAATTTCACCTCAGTTGTGCAAGAATGCACTAAAATAATTTTTTCAAATGTTTTCTAGTACTGACAACTTTGCAAGGCTTTATAAACCAGACCTTCTTCTTCTTAAATCAACCAAACATAATGCAACAAAGTGTCGAAACTACTGGGAAAATAAAAAGGGCAGAGATGAGATCGAAACCTTTGCTTTAAAACTTGTAGATTTGAAACATAGGTTGATATCTTGATAATGTAGTAGCTCAAATACCTAAATACACCTCAAAAACACCAAGAAATTCCAAGAAGTCCCCAAAATTGGTGCCACTCTGGTGTTGGTACCCAAACTTAATCTCCTTCACAACTTAAGTAGTATCATGGATTTGCACAAGACACTAAGAGGAAGATAAATGATTTGTATGTCATTTGTAGCTGGGAAACATCTATTTCACTTGTTAACACTCAATATTTGAAGGAGTGGGTAGCAGCTTTAGAAGGATTTTGATCTGATCCTCACTATTTTAGGTATTTCCTATCAACCAAGGCAAGAGAGCCTATATTGCAGCCTTTGTTTGGTGAAGGAGGTGGAGATATCCTTGTATTTTGCATATTCTATGGAAAGGGCCTTGGGAAAACATGATCAATTATCCATTATTCAAACTCAAAAGAGTTGTCACTACTAAATGATGGTAACATTTTCAAAACAAGGTAGAGGATGCTAGAGATAGTATTATCCTAATTTTCTTTGTGCATTTTTGTAAATTGATTGTATTCTCTTGTTAACACATAATGCGATGCATGGGTAGTGTCGGGTAGGGTTAATTATTTTGAATGAAATTTTTTTGGGAGATGTTAGACAAGACCAACCAGAGATTACCAAACTCTTTAAGGACCTTTGTAAGAAATTTGTAACACCTAAATAGTAGGAATTATTCTAAAGGTTTAAAATACTCCTTCAACCAGGATATGTGCACAAATGGAGGCCCAGATCTGCACTCTTCCACACAACCTTTGATAACCTACCACAAAATCTTGAAGCAAAATACCAACAAAGTATCCAAAAATCCCTATCTTATCATGACCTAAGGTGCACCCAAAGGTTTACAAATAATCTCAAGATTCAAGGACAATTAAATGATTTTAAATCTGTTTATCTTTTATCAGATGAAAGATATTATGAATATAAGATTGCAGATGCCATCAAACCATCAACAAGAAATGAGACCCTGTATGATCAAGAGAGATCCCAAACACAAGATTGCAACATGAGCAAGAAACACAAATTGAAATCATTATGAAACATAAGCATATACAATTTTTTCCAAGAGATAACACCAAATAATCCAAAATTTGATTAAATACATTAGCAGGGAATGTTATGAAAACAATCTCAGAGCTTGTTGATGGCTTTACAACTGAAACCAACTCAACATGATGAAATCTGATACAAGAGAGAATTAAAAATGGTTCTCAAGTGGTTTTCTCTAGAGAAATGGATTTCTTTCAGTCTTTTCCTTGAAAATTCTATGTCCTTTTTCTTCTCTCAAATTCTCCAAAAATATGATATATACTCTATGCCATCTTGGAGTCTTGCTTCCCAAGCAAAGAATATGCTTATGGGATCAAATTTGTTACAAAAACTTCATGATTTCATGAAAAAACATCAAGCTTTGGAAAAAGCTTGCATGTCAGTAAGGGATGCATAAAAATTATTACAAAAATTTAGATCCTTATCCATCCTAGGGTCACGTTTTTATCATTCAGGCATGCCAACATGTTTTATGAACCATTTTTCACCTTTTCACCTTTTCAATTTTTACCTCTGTAACTTCTAGATCTGAATTTTAAACTTTTTATCGGGCCTGAGAAAAAAATGTATCAAAAACATCATAGATCACCATATTAGGTCATGAAAACGGAGCCATTGCACTCAGAAAGCCGAGACGATGCAAAATCATATAAGGTTCGAAGAAATTTAATGAAGGAAACATGAATCCAAGCTTCCTAAAGCTCCCATGGCAGCCAAAAGGGTGAATGCACAGTAACCATCAATTTTGGATAACTTTAAATACCATCCCTCCATGTGGAGGATGAGATCCTTGTATACTCCCCTTTTGACCTTTGGATAAGGTGGGACACGGTACAAAAATCATTAGATCGGCCCCACACCTTCAAAAATGTATCTGCGACCCTTTTTGAACCTTGGACAATTTTTCAACATTTCTTCGCATTCCTCCTGGGCCCACCATGTGTCCAAAGGTGGACCCCATTGAAAACACGGATCGATTCTAGTTATTTTTCCATTTTTTAAATTTTGGAAAAAAATTATATCTTTCCCCAGTGGGGCCGCACCCCATTTTTATTCTTTTCCATGTGTCTTCTCCTTATTTGCTGTGGGACCAAGCATCATATTCTTCCTTTAAACCTCCCTGCCAAAATTGAAAAGTTTCAAAACTCTCCTCGGGACCGCGCTCTCCATTTGACTCCTTTGAAAAGTGCCATGTGTCCTCCACAGATTGGCTGTGGAGGCATGCCTTTAATTTTAACTTTAGCTCCATTTGCCAAAATTTGTAAAATTTCCAAAAGTTTCTTCGAGGCCCAAACCTCTGCCCCCTCATACAAATTTTTCCCATGCGGTAAGGCGGACCAAACTTTACTTTTGAGATTTTTCCTCCAAAGGCAAAATATCAAATTCTCCCCAAGCCCCGCTTCTCCATTTTGCCTTTTGGGACATGTGTTGGCCCTAGATTGGAGCAAAAAACATTCACAAAATTTTCCTTCGGCCCCTTGCTTGATTTTTTGCATTTCTAGACACATGTCCACTTCTCATTGGTAGCACCTTCTGTAAAAATTTAACTTTAAAATTTTGAAGTTAAAAACTTCAAATGCACCAAAACCTCCGCTCCCTCATATTGACTTCTTCTAGACACGTGTCCACCTGTGATTGGGCAAGGGCTTTCGGTCAAAAATTTAATTTGAAAATTTTGCAAAGTAAATGCCAAATTTCTCAAGGACAACCTGCCACTCGCCAATCCTCCAACCAATCATATCATGCTACGTATGCACTTTACTTGTAGAAGGTGGAGCCACATATCAATTGTTTCCCTTTTGCCAAAATTTCAAAATGACAAGTTAGAAACATTTTTCACATATCCCTAGCCAATAGGAACCCACCACGTTGCCAATACATTGCGATGATGAATTTGACGGGCAGATGACACCCATATGATCTCAAAATGTCAAAAATTCACAGGATGCCCTAGAAATTGAAATTTTCGACAAGGAAGGTAGATTTTTATAATTTCAAACAAACCGAATAATTTTTGACATTGCTTTAAACCTTGGGATTGGGAAATTAATTACAAACACTTTAGACTTGATCAATTTTGAGTTTTTACATGATTTGACAAAGGAAAAATGACACAACCTCGACCATTTGAAAAAGCTAGGGCACAAAAAAGGGGGAAAACTTGGATTTTTTTTTCTAAATTAGGGCAATACGTTAATATCTTGGGCACCTTCAAGAATTCAATTGGGGAAGACGAACTGCAGACCACCAAATCGAAAAATAAAATGTTTTTGAGTAGATTTGGGCATGGAACATTAGGGCACATTATGCAAACTGAGAATTAGCACCAACACATGCCACTCTTATCGAGCCCTCTCCTACTTCTTCCATCCTCAACTGAACAACCAATCCTTAGCCACACGAATCGTGCCACCTTATCTCACAGCCCCACCTCTCACTCAACCACTCTCACCTATGTGACTCACCAACGAATCTCTCTCTGTACTCTTTTGTCCCTTTCTCCTTTTCACAATGCATAAATGAATTTTCAAACACCGGTTTTCCACTTTTTATACCCTACCTAACTCAACTGATGTCGGTTACCCTTGACCGCTTTCCGTCTGCTTTCCCTCGCTAACATTGCCGCTTCGCTCCCATACACCGTCATCGGTTCACCTTGACTAGTGTCGATTTACCCGGCCTACACATTGACCCTACTTTTCCATTTTACCCCGCCCTCTACCTTGCCCTTTACCCCATACCTTTACCCAACCCATTAGCTTACCTTTCCTGACCTCGTCACTTCCTACCTCCATTTTTCCTCCTTTAAGGACTCATTATTTTACCCTTACTTCAGCCTTACCCATTCTGTGACCTAGATATTTGGACCTGGACCATCACTAGTGACCTTTGACCTCATGTGTTCACTATACCTTGTGGCACTCAAGTACTTACAGTGTGTTGATTGACCTAATGACCTTACCTATCCTATTACCATGATTGTTTATCCCGACCCTACCTTCTGTGTACGAACATACCTAAATGTTCCTGCACCTAACCTATGTTGTGTTTCCTAACAATATCTTATACCTTGATATCTGGATTCACTTCACCCTTGTTTGGATAAACCTATCGACCTTAGACAATGTAAAGTTTCCCAGCTCTTCAACCCGGTAGTGTGCTGTAGTTTATACATGTGTATGTGTTTGACTGTGGCTACCTTTGACCCTAACCCATTACCTAGATTGCCCAAGTAGACATTTCACCCTCTTCCCCTACACCCACTTCCCTTTTCCTCACATTTACCTTTTTTCAAACCACTCACCGCTTCAGCCTACTACCTCGTCAGTTCTTGGTTTGAGGGGGATCACCTTCACCCTCACATGGGGCAACCACATCTTATTTTTGTTAGCATCGCTTACAAATACAAGCTACACAACAAAAATAGGAAAAATGTAGACACTAAAATTAGGTCACACTCCCCTTTTGTCCCTCAAAAAATAAGCACCCTTCATTAGATTCACCTAGCCATGGCCCCCTTCACCTCACTAGTATTAATTTAATTAATTTAATTATATTAATTCATTATCCTCACCATATTTATTATTTAAATATCTTAATTTAGATAATATCTACACACACAGCTTCACTTAGACAACTCACCAAGCCAACTCAACCTAAGACCTATTCTTAACAAGTTACCATAACTAACTAAGACATACCCAAACCCTAAAAATCAATTCCTACATTCCCTCTAACGACATTCCCACATGCTCACAAGAGGCTTCGAGTCTAATCCGTGGGATAATGACACAAGCTTAGAGAAAATTAGGAGGATCTCCTTAATTTTGGTAAACCTAGAAAATCCCACCTTGACCGACGTCTGTTACTCCTAACCATCGCCGGTTAAGCCGAACCACTGTCGGTTACCCCATTTTAACCCAAAACAACCTTATTCTCAAGGTTGGAATTTAGAACCTGGAATTTGGAAGAAAGAAAGTTAATGAGAAAGAATGAGATCTCAAAAGATAACGCATCTTCAGAGAGCCAATTCCAGCAAGAACTCACATCCAAGGAAGGAGATTGAGCATCTTCTCCCGCACGCCCACCATCCAGCCACATTCGAGCTATTTAAGCAAAGAGGAGCATGCATGCAACCTATGCAGAAGCTCTTTTTCAGTCGATGATCACTTGCAGCCTTCAAACCCATCATCAACACCTCCACCTTTCACATACATACCTTCAAGAATGAAATCTAAGTAATTACAACGTCATACCTTCCTCGGTTGTTTCATTTTATCATCATCCATCATTCATATTTCTCCTTATTGACCATTTCTAACATTTTGTATCTCCATAGACCCATCAAACCTCATAAAAACCTATTCTTTTCACCCAATACCTCATCCCGACCAACTAAATCCTTTGTGCAGCCACAAAGGAGACCAAAACCCCATTCTGTGACATTTTTAGATCTAACAAGAACCATCGCCGCTTATACCTAACCATGGTCGATCACCCCGATCGATGCCGGATATCTATGCTTTCCTACACAACCTTAAATAAAGACTTACCCACCTAATTTTACTTGATCCTCACTTACCTATGACCTACCCGAGACCTTTATCGGACTGCAAAGACCCCGAACCAATCATTTGACCTTCTGATTCTATTCTAGCTTAGCACTGTTAGATTAGATTTATCTCTTAGTGTGTTTTTAAGTGAGATACCTAAATCATTTTAAAATAACAATAGGATTTAATTTTTTTACAACATTAATTTGTTTTAAACAAAGTGGATTGATGACCATCGAGGAAGTATCATGCTTCCTAGATCTAGCTCACACTAGGTAGTTCACTACCCATATTGTTTAATTCTTTCTGGTGGTCTTGCTTTCGTTACAAGTAGTTCCTTCTTGCCAAAAGGAAGCTCTCATGGTCAGCTATGGATTCAAAAGTCATATGCACGCAACAACCCATCAACCGACATTTGAACAGTATTCCTCCTACACCCATTACCTTGTCTGCTTGGCCAACAATTCAAAGAAACAATCGAGAAAAGGTGAAACACTTTCATCAATTCCCCTTGTCTTACCTCAAACTTGGGATCATCAATGTGGGATTCAAATTCCCATGATAGCATTTTCCTTGTCGAGGGTATGCACCTTCATCATCAAATTAAGCCATGGTTAAAAGTTGTTCTATTGGCACACAAAGTTTCTAGAAATGTGCACGCATCACCTTGTTTGGATCATCAATGTAGCCCATTTCTTGAACTTTTGATGCTTCTCTCGCTCTTCCTCCCCGTGTGTGTGTGGCCTTTGAAATATTACAATAGACTGGAATCTCCTCCCATGTTGCCATATTATTTTCCTACACTCTCCTCCTTAGCTTCCTTCATCACTACATCCATGCTACATTCAACATCTTGTTCTAACAAGTCATTAATAATTTTTTCCACTTATTTCTCTATGGCATTGTCGATCTATTCGTTTTTGAGGCTTATGGTCCTTTGATTTTTTTAACTTCTTCCCTAACTACCCCCTTGCATTGGGTATCGCCTTCTTCTACATCCTCCTTCTCTTCATCTCCCTCGTTATACTCATCTCCTTCTTTTTCGAAACATGTATCTCATAGATAGGATGGTATTTTCCCCTTCTCGGCTCATCATCATCATTATTTTCACTAGTGTAGGCATCTAGACTCTCTGTCTCTTCTAAATCTACCTCATCAGTCACCTTCTACTTCTTCCTTACTGGGATTCCAATACAAGAGATTCTTCTCTTTCTTTTTCTCTCTCGTAGGTGATATCTTCATTGGTGCTTCCTCATGGGTGAGGAACTCTTCATGCTCTGATGCCTCTTCTTCTAGGGTATTCATCTTGACAGAGAATTATTTATCCACACATAAGTACTAGGCTTAGCGCCTATCTCCAAAGACGCTCACCGTTTGTGTGGTTTGAACACTTGGTGCCTTCTGCACCTCTTCTCTTTCTCTCTTCCCAGTGCGCAGACTTCTTCCTCCCCATAAGATCTTCGTGAATGGAGACATCATTCTATAAGTAAGCATATTTTTAAAATTTTGGCCTTATGCATAGATATACCTTTGTTGTGGTCCTTCCCATAATCGGTAGTGTTAAATGATTCATCATCTATATCTCGTGGGAGACATATCTATCCACGTACATGTGCTTATTTGGGTAGACTAGCTTTTGGCATAACTCGTGGTGGTATATATCTACCTCACTAAGGTTGAACCTTAGTCTCTTTATATCCTTCAAATGATTAACCTCGGCTTGGAAATATAGCGTGGTGAAGGAGAAGGATAGGTTGCACTATGGACTCATATTCCCATTTGTCAATATAAATCTACCAATGCAGAAGTATTGGTACACTACAAATTCTTCCTCTCCACTCATGAGTGCAAGAAAATGCTCTAGGATCCTCCACTCAGCCTCGAATGCGTCACGTATTCTCTTATACCACTTCTCTAGGTGCGCCTTGTGAGCGGTCATCATGGTTTCACAAGTATACTTCGTAAACCTCTTTGGGCAAGGGATCCTCTTTTGGATACTCCCAAACAATTTTTTTGAACCATCAGGAACTCCAATCTCTAAGAACACAATAGTGAGGAGGACATTACCGAAGAGTATCTTCTCTCTCTCTACACGCGCTGCTTATAATTTCATATGTGATGAAAGCAGAAAAGTTGTAGATGGTTCCTTTTGATATCTTTCGACATACATTTAGCCATGCCTTGTTCACTTGTGTCCAACATTCTTGTTCATTGAGCTTGGTGACCAAGCACATGGCTATCCTCATTACTAGGTTTGGTATCTCTCTCATGTCAAATTATCGCAAACACTTTTTGTATTCATACACAAATATAGTCTCCTTGATGGATTATTTATTGCTTAGATCATCATCAATGCTATCTCCTTAACAATTGAGGCCTGTGAACTTGGATATCATTTGTGGTGTGATGCACATCTTACACTCTAAAATAAAATGATCCTCACACATGTGCAACATCAACCATTGATAAAGGTGCTCAGGCTTGCCAAAGTAGGGCAACTCGTACAATTGCAATAGTCCATCCTTCTCTAATTTGACCTTCACCTCATCATTATAAATGGGCATTCTATCTGGCATCCTATTGTTAGTTAGTCAGACCAACTCCAATGCCATTTCCTTCTCCATTGTGCTCATGTGATGGTTATAATTACTTATGGCCATCTTTTGTAGGTGTGACTCCCATTCTTTTCCTAGCAATACCCCATATGGGTACTACATTTCCATGTACCATTCTTCGTTGGTGCTCGTGATGGAAGCAATTTGCTTTCCCTTGCCCTTGCCCTTTGTTTTCTTTAGTGAAACAGTTGGTTTTCTTGGTGCCAATTTTATGGTTGGGCTAAACTTAAACAATCCTCCCTCTTGCTCTACTCTTCTACCTTGCTCAATCCCAAACTCTTGAATCCTTTTTTCTTTGTGCCTTAGCTTTCAAACCCTAACCTAGAAATCCTTCCACAATACGACACTCTTCACACAACCTTCCTCACACCTATGTACTCCCTCCTTCTCGATTCACATATTTACTCTAGATGCACACTCGTATTTTCCAAATTATCCTTTCTTCACAAAAATTTATCTGGATTCGTTTGTTCGCAAGAGATTTTTTCAATTCATAATCGCAAGGTAACAAATTAATTTCCGACCTTGTATTTATAGTTTTTCCTACTTTCTAGCATTAAATGTTATACCATATACCAACGTACTTTAAAATTTAATGTGGACTTTTCCACTTATCTGATTTTAAGTGCTCTTACCTATGCGCCACATCCTATGCGAAACACTTGACAACTGTTTGGCCCATAAAAATCCAAACAGATCAAGACTCTTATGTGCACGTCAACAACATCGAAGGCACTTCTTCCGACCTTTACCCGATTTTTTCCCTCTTTGCCTCATGTTGTTCCCATGCTATTCATACTTTCTATACGTGGTTTCGTAAGGCCTTTTTGATACCAACCATTCTCGTTCACCTCTCTTTTACACACTTCTTAACCTTATGCACTTTTATCCTTCAACCGGGCCATTCACCGCAACTTCCTCTACCAGCTCAAACTTGTATTTGTAGGCCCATACTTCGCATCAGTCCACCCCACACTAAAACAGATGTGCGGTGCTCTACGCATACACAACCTTGGAAAAATAATGCGGTTACTAGTGCACAAGGAACAAAACAAAAACAAAATAGAGGAACAAACAATGAGAAAGGGAAACACAAGAAAATAAAATGCATAAAGGGAAATTCTAGACTAATTGGCAACACTACCTTATTACAAACACCAAGAAGACTTATTTATAGTAGGGCTTCAACCTAATCCCATTGAAATGACCTAGTAATCTCATCCCATATAGTGCTTGTAAATTGGAAATTGCATGAATCAAGAATGTACCAATGGACTTTTAACTTCCTAGGATAGCGTAGATACTTGGAATCATACAGCAGCACCATCTACCCAACCTCAAATTTCTTGTTCTTGATATGATGATCATGCCATGATTTTTTTCTTTCTCTTTCTGTCTTCTGACTCCATCTAGCAAGTGATAGCCTCTCATCTAACTCGCATCAACTTATCAATTCTTTCTTCAAGCGTTTTCTCATCAACTAGCCCTCCTGCGTGCTTTATATGTAGTGATGGTTTTATGAATTTAACTGGTAAAATAGTCTCCACGCCAAACACCATTTGAAACGGTGTGCCCTTGTTCAACCTTTTGTAGGTTGTCTTATATGCCCATAGAACTATTGATACCTTATCATCGCAATCTTTTCTTCCAACTTCATAGATCTTAGTTAAGGCATGACTTAGTATCTTGTTAAATGCATCGGTAATCCCATTTTCTTGAGGGTGATAAGGAGTATTCTTGTGATGGGAAACCATAAATTTTTCTAACATAATCCTAATCGTTTATTGAGAAAGTGTGTACCTCTATCGCTCGTTAAAATTAAAGCATAACGATACCTTTTGATTATTTTCTCCCATAAAAATCTAGTAGTTTTTGTTGTGGTGCAATCCTTCATAAGCACTACCTCTAGCCCACTGTGTCAAGTAATCAGTGCAAGTGATGATATACCGTGAACCAGTCCTTCACATGACTAGCGTAATTGGCCCTACAAAGTCGATTTCCCATTTTTCAAATGGTTCAGTGTTGGCTATTGGTCACAAAGGCATTTCATCTCTCTCTTCAGTTTTCCAAGGTGCTAGCAATGGTCACAGGCCTTTCAAAACTCAATACAATCCTTGTAGATGGTTTCCCACCAAAGCCCTAATAAAATCTTCCACGTGGTAGCATTTCCTGCATAGTTTCCTCCTGCAATCCCACCATGTGCTTCCTCCATAATTTCCATGTGCTCATGCTCCAATATACATCGTGCAAAACCTCATCCCGACCCAACTTATATAGGTCTCCTCTAATCAACATGTAAGGTGTCTTTGAACTGCCAACTGATTTATTGCAAGATTTTTTATCCCTTCTAGAACCACACATGTTTTTAAGAACACTATGATATCTTCCAAGTCTGAGTGTGCACCATAACCTAAATAGTTACATGTCTAGAATGGTATCTTTATGTACCCAAAATTGTAGGGTCTTGAACCATAAGAACAATGTTACACATACCCCAACGATGATACAGGTCTCCTCGCAAGGTGTTCGGGATCTAGAAAATCTCTCCAAGTGTACATTAACATCTCGCATACCCCACTTAGCCTCCGCGTGCTCTGTTTTACTCTCCCCCTTTTCCTTTGCTTTTGGTCTTCAAGTGACAAAACCGCCACCCAAGCAAGGTGGCGGTTCTTCATGTGTTTTCCATAATGTTCTTTTTATCGCGACTCGTGTAAATTTTCAACTTTTACTAACCTTTTCATATCTGTTTTGCTTGTATTTATGATTCTGGTTCCCTGTAATAGTGTTTCTCCGTTGTTTATTGTAAAAGAGTTCAAATTGGATTTCACCTTTGGGTAAATGGGAATTCTATAAATAGCTATTTGTTTTCAAGAAAATGGCCACTCAAAAACTTCCTCTCATCTTCTCATTTCAATAGTTTAGTCTTTCAGTTCTTGTTTAGGAATTCAATATTTTTCTTTTGTTGCATGCATAGCTAGTCTTTTTTTGCTATTTAGAAACCACATGATCTTCTTATTTTAGTGTTATTACTGTTTCATGCAATCAATTGAGAGAGGATAGTTTCATTTTCAGTCTGAAGCCATTAGAGTTGTAGGTTTTATTTGTCAAGAAGGATAGCTAGGAATTACATAAGCCAAGCTCGTTTCTCTTGTGTTATCCCTCTCCTACTCGCATTGTATTCGCCTACATCCAAAGTCTGTCATTATTCCAATATCTACTGTTGATGCTAGCATTACACATTTTTCTCGGATTCACGTGAACACGAAGGAATCGGGAGACCACACCGAGGGACAAAGCCACGCAGACAATTGGATTCGCCACTATTCCACAAAATCCGTGTTCAAGCTATCAAAGTTTTAGTTAAAAATATCAAATAGAGTAATAAATGATTTCATTTTAGTTAATATCACTTTTGATATTACAAGGGAAGTCATGGGGATTGATAGTTTCGAGAAACTATGATTCATTCCTCACTTCGAGGTAAGATCGGGGTCTTTCAAATAAATTAGATCACTTATTTAGTTATTCGTAATAGATTCACAATCGCATGAAAAGTAGCTATACTCGGCTACCTTCTTTGTTTTAAATTCTCGTTATTAGATTAGTTATCATTTCCTAGATATGTTAAATAGTTGTTATCTTAATTTTATTAAAACTTGTCAAAAACACAAAAATAGAGAATTTATATATGTTATAGATATACTTTACACAATTATCTTGCTTTGCTTTAGTTAGATTTACATTATTTCCTTTTGTATGACAATCACGGGACCTAGGGAGCCCAGAGAATACATATTCGAGCCAATTGTGCCTCAACCCAATCTTGTTACAACAATAGATGACATAGACCAGAATCTCAGAATCCAAGTCTTCCAAACAGCAACAAACCTACAAGAAATCAGCTTGCAATTAAGAGGATTAAACATAGAAGACGACAAGGAACACACGTTTTGGTCAAACCATCCAAACTACAGATTACCCTAGATAAATATCTCGCATGACTGTAGAAGGGCTTGAAAGAGAGAAACATTCGGTTGTGATCCTTTGGTCCCATAACCAGATGCATGAGACATTCTCATTGACATAGACACTAGCTTAAGAATTCAAGTTGCCAGAATGCCTGTAAGGTACTCTAAGAAGATTGCACAAATTTTAGCTCTAAACATAGAGGCCAAAAAGGCATATGACTACTAGATATCAGGGATTAGAGATTGATTCTTCACATGACCATAGGAGGTCCACAACAACCACGAATCTATAGTTGTGATCTACAGATCCCACAACCCAACGAGCCCACAGGACAATCAGATGTTGATGCTTTGGTTTATGCACATTAGTATTTAGATCCTCTCCACTTCCACCAACCATTATCACACAATTATCCTCACTAGACATAACAACTAATCTAGCTAAATATTTCTGGACTAGACTAGAGAATCGACCATAGAATCCACCATATATCTGCCTTCCATTTTCATGACCTTGTCGGGAGACATATACGAAGCACCCACAGTTATCTTCTGCGTATCCCACAACCTATAGATCAAATCATGCTAGAGCTCGATATTGATTGGAGCCTTCAAGCAGTCATCCTTGCCGACCGATCTATCACGCCAGTTTAGGTTAGAAGGGCCTTCTTTTCCTTAGATTCATAGATTCCACTAGTGCGTGTCGAAGACATAAGATTTCCTAATTAGTTTGTCTATACCCCACGTATATTCCATCCCCACCGGCTGTCTCGGCACAACCTTAGGAGGTTGGGTGTGAGGAAGAGTTACTTGTAGATTCCCATGCTCACTTGTCACTTTTCCATCACCAAAATTGGTGAACCCGATGTGAAAGAAACAGTTCTTCCTCTTTTATTTTCATTTCTTCCATCCACGTTCGCTCTTTCCCATTATTATGTGGGTATTCATATACCCCTCGAATACGTCGATTCAATGCATATGGAAAACCTCTCCTAGGTCTTGAAGCGAACTACGATCAACTCGAATAAACAACCATCACCCTCGCTCTCGGCATGGGGTGACAACTATTCAACTAATCGGTTATCAACATAAACTCCACCTCCAAGGACTAGATATAGTTCTTCTTTCCAAATAGAGGAGTTGGATCAGCTCACTCAAACGCAACAACCAGAGCCTTCAGGCTCAAACAACATGACGTTTACGGGAGAATCTGGTTCGTCTCCTCAGGTGTTGCTTAGACCACAAATTAGTAGAAAATCAGATCCATATCTGTTTTTAGATGATGAACATTTAGTGCATTATGCCAGGAGTGAACAACACTCTCAGAGTATGTACCCACCTATAGGAAGTTTACAAACACAACCCGAGGTCTCTTTTCAAGAAAACACCTCCATGCCACTACCTATAGGAAATGCCCTTGGTGAAACTTGGTAGGATAACAACCAATTCATAGCAGGGTATCATACCCCTTTGCAGCCTCAAATGACACAACAAATCGCCCGTAAGGTGAAATACTAAGTCTTCACCAATGGAGGTCATTTCAGCCTTGGCTAAAAAGGTTAGAGGGCTAGAACTTGCTCAAGCAAATCAGAATCACGTTTTAGACAAGTAGGAATCCCCAACCCTCCACATCATCCTAGCCAAGTAGACCTCCTCACAAGAACAGGAACGTTGGGCATGCCTCCTCAGTATTTACAACAAGCACCAACTAGAACCGCATTCACTAACGCCATTCCGGTGGAAAATATGATACCTCCTAATCTAGTACAAAATAATCCATTCCTGGGAAATACTCCTCCATACTTAAACATGTATTCTAAGTCACCATAAGGAGATATGTTCTCTTCTCCCAAAGATGTTCTCTCAACCACGGGAATTTCCTTATGCCCCGCAAATGCATATGCTACACCATATCAACAACCCATTCCACCCCCACAAAGAGGCACCATCAATGGTTGAAACCTATGCGATAGGAACTTATTCATAATATTTGAAAGAGCCCTTAGACTTCACTATACAAAGCATCATGCTTCCAAGACCTCTTCCCGATTTTCCCAAGTACAAAGGGGAGGGAGACCCAAATACACATATTAAGGCCTATGCCACAACCATTTGAGAATTGCTCCCTTGGGATGGGGTTGTTGCTAAAATATTCCCCAAAACTTTAGAGGGCATTGCCCTCGATTGGTATTATAGAATACCTGAAGCTTCCATCCATTCATTTAAACAACTCGTTTCAGAGTTCATCAAGGCATTTGACATGAACAAACTGTTGAGAACAGGAATCAAGGAATTCTTGCATATTAAGTAAGAACACAATGAATCTGTTGCTCATTTCATCCAAAGATGGCGTATAGTCCTTTATTCTTTGGCAAGTTCTCCAAACATGGATCAGATGGAACTATGTGATTTATTCCTTCATTCTCTTAGCAGAGAGATAAAGGAAGAAGTCCAGAAGTTCCCACTAAGGACTTACGATGAAGTACTTGAGACCATCCTCCAAATAGATCAAGCTGTAATAGATAGCGGTCATAAGACATATGGAACAAATGGGAGGTTAATCACCCCCAACCAAAATACTATGACTTATCCTACTACCACAAACGTCAATCAAGGACCTAAAATCCTTAACAAAAATCGTCGCATAACAACAGATGGAGTAACTGACCAAGCAAAAGGCAAATGTTGTAAATGCTCCACCATTGGTTAACAATCAACGAAACAACAATTTTACCCTCGACAATCAACTCGGTGGTTTTTAATCATCCACAACAACAACAACAACGCAAGATCCGTAAATGCAGGGTCCAAGTCAAAACTCAACTAGATATCAAAACCAAAGGCAATAAAACTTTAATCCTAATAGTCAACTGTTTAATCAGAGTTTTGGACCACAACACGTGCCAACCCAACAACCTAGGAATTACAATCCCAACTCATATTGTGGTTTCCACAAAGTTCGAGGCCATGACACTAGAACTTGCTGCAATTACAATAAGTTCATGCAACATCTGCCAGAAGAACAAAGACAACTTTTCATAGATATGTTCTTAGTAGATCCCGCATCACTGCGCGCGCTAAATACTTTCACGGGAGCAGTCTCCCCTCAAAATTCTCCCCTCAAGATCTTCAATGATCCACTCCCAAATCACAATAAATTAAATCCAAATGGGACGAAAAAGGGTGTAATGATAGGAAATAATGATCATGAAGCCTCGACTTCACTAAATCCACCTATCACACCATAATTAGGAAATCAACTACAACCCAAGATAGTCAGTTTAGTGGAGTTAGACACTGAGCTACACGTGGAAGCCGTAACAAGGACACGAGAGTATTCCTCTCAGCCAAATCCAAGTTACCTGCTAGAGACAGATAACATTCAACAATCATTAGTAAAACCCGTAGGTTCCTATGATTTAATTAATGACCTAACAAAGACCTTCTCTCACATCTCCTTTTTGGACTTATTGAAGAAATCTCCTGCCCATAGGGCTGCTCTTTTAGAAGCATTAGGTTTAGGTCATTTAATTAACATCACTCCACCTCCCGAAACACAAGTAAACCATATAGACTTCGATATTCACCCTCCAGGGAAGCCAAATAGGGATACCGAGTTTATATTCGACATAAAAAAATGCCAACAGATGTTCAGATTGCACATAGAGGTGATACAGCCTTACACTTACAAGTGTGGGTTTATAATAATTACGTTAAACGCGTGATGATTGATGATGGGGCAGCAAGTTAACATAGTCCCCTTCTCTTTCCTCCAAAAGATAGGGTATGGAGAACCAAATTGTTCCACAACTAGAAATACACTAAGAGGCTATGATAGCCCTAAAGCCACTTCGATTGGGACTATAATACTACTAGTCACCTTAGGACCCAAAACAATCCTAATCGAGTTTTATATTATAGATCAGGAAACCAACTATAATATGATCCTCAACCGACCATGGATACACCGTATGAAGGCAATCCCTTCTACGTTATTTCAAGAAATAAGATTCTTACACTTAGGAAAGATATTCGTAACAAAAGGTGATCTCGAAACCATTCGATATACACCTAGCAGATCCAAGAAAAGGCCAAGCGTTCACTCGAGTTTGAACTCCCAAAAACAACTTAACAAGCCAACCAACTCAAAGCTGGAAGAAAAGTTGATACCTACAACAGAACTAGAAATTACAAACCTAGTCAAGAGCGTCCCAGCCTCTCAAGGATGAGGCCGACATTGTAGAAAAAAGTATCATTAGGAACTACTGCAAATTTTTTTGAATTACTGGAACAAGATCTACCAATTTTCCTACCATTTGATTCCGCAGGTATGGGATGTACCCTAGGAGTTGGTTCTCTTCTAGCAGAGGAACTTTGCATGGTAGAAGTAATCGAAATGGAAGAAATGGACACAAAGAATGTCTCAAAGATCAATCTTTCCTAGTAAATATTGGACTCTCCATTTCAATGGAGCTAGATGTCGCTATGGGGGTGGGGCGGGTGTGATCTTTACTTTGCCCGAGGGAAAGATCCTACCATTTGCCTTTAAGTTAAATTTTAAATGTACAAATAATGGCACCGAATACGAAGCCCTCCTCCTTGGCCTCATCATAGATAAAAGGCTCGGTGTTAATGACATCGAGTATTATGAGACTCTCGAGTTAGTGGCAAACCAAGTCTCTCGGGTATATGAGACTAGAGCTAAACATTTATAGCTCTACAAAATAGCATGATATTAGATTTGAGCAAAGGATTTAACTTCATATCAATTGAAGCAATCCCGCGAGAATAAAACCTTATCGTAGATTCAATAGCAACATCAGCTTCATGTTTCACTCCAAACAGTGAGTGAAGGACACCCATTTCATGGTATCCCTTTGTACTGAACCGTTAGTAAAGAAAACATCAACAAACCCTCTTATAATGCACATAGTTGAGAATACACCTACTACCTTAGGTCATGTTGACAATGATACAACCACTCTTGATTACTTAAATGCCTATGCAGAGTTACATCTCACCCATCACATGGTAGATTTGTCCTTAATCCCACATTCGTCTTCTTACTTTGGAAATCCCATGATAGAGCTTCCCCCACAAAAGGAGCTCGACATATACATGGTAGAGAATGGAGAAGATATGGAACTACCTCCAGCCCCACTTGAGTTTGAAGAAGGTAACACTTCTTTAATCAAAGAAACAATTGATATTAACATTAGAATGGAGGAAGAACCAAAGATCTTAAAACTAGGATCTTCATTAACTCCAGAAGAGATAGAAATACACACTTGAATCCTCAAAGAACATCAAAAGGATTTTACATTTAACTATAAAGAAATGACGGGAATTGGACCACACATTGTGGTACATAACCTCGTCACCAAATCGAGATGCAAATCCAATAAAAAAAAAAAATCGAGACCAATGAAACCCAAGGTAGATCTCATGGTGAAGGAAGAAGTAATGAAACTTCTCCAAGTAGGGTTCATCAAACCAATTGATTACTCTTAGTGGGTATCTAATATCATTTCAGTTCTAAAAAGAATGGGAAGATACGCATCTGCATAGACTTTCGAGACATTAACAAAGCGTGCCCCAAGGATGACTTCCCGTTACCATCCATTGACGTCATCGTAGACACAACTACTAGATTTGAGCTTTTGTCTCTCATGGATAGATTCTTGGGATACAATCAAATCAGAATATCTGAACAAGACCAAGCCAAAACCACGTTTATAACTCCTTGGGGAACTTATTGCTACGTTGTTATGTCGTTTAGTCTCAAGAACGCTGGCGCTACATACTAACGGTCAATGACATACATATTTCATGATCTTATTCATAAAATCGTGGAATCCTTTGTAGATGACTTGTTGGCTAAGGCTAGGAAGCATTGTGATCACTTGGAAGTAATTTGCGTCATCCCTTCACGTTTGATTGAATACAGAGTCACACTAAATCTAGAAAAATGTGTATTTGGTGTGACAGGAGGGAAACTCCTAGGTTACATTATATCATCATGAGGGATTGATGTGGACCCAACCAAAATCGGGCCTGTTCTTGAGATGATCTCACCATCAAACGATTTTGGCATTAGATCATTTCTCGGAAAGCTCGGTGCAATCCGAAAATTCATTCCAAACTTAAGTTTTGTTGTTCATCCAATAAACAATTTGTTGAAAAAGGATTGCTGCATTATTTGGACAAAGGAATGCCATGAGGCCTTTAAACTAGTTAAACACTTCTTATTGTCTCCTCCCATGTTAATGCCACCTAGACCAAATCATCCTTTGCTCTTATATTCACGAGCTACAGATGTCTTGCTAGCCTACATGTTGGCTCAAGAAGACAACAATAAACGAACGTCATTTATCTATTTTATTAGCCAAACATTTCTCGATTATGAAATGCGTTATACAGAAAGTGAATGAGAATGCCTTGCCATAGTCTTTGTAACCAAATGCTTAAGACATTACATGCTAAATCAGGAAATAAGGGTCATTGTAAAAACAAACCATTTACGAACTTTCCTCACGCAAGGGTCTTTGTCTAAAAAGGCTGGACACTTTATAACCTTAATGGGTGAGTTTGAATTAACTTTTGTAAACCAGAAGTCCGTTAAGGGACAAATCATTGCAGATTGGTTGGTTGATAACCCATTAGATGGAGGTGATCTAGTATATCTAGATTTTCTCGATGAATGCATATATTACATTAAAACCAGACCTCCCATCTCTAAATGTCCCTGGTATACTGATATTATCAATTTTATCATGGACCATATGTATCTAGAGGGTGCTACACTGCAACAAAGAAGGCAATTACACATTATCGTAGCTAAATATGTCATTATAGAACAAGTGCTCTATTGTAAGGCTTTGAAGGAATGCTCCTAAGGTGTGTTGACACGAAAGAATCTCGGAAGATTCTCTACGAATCTCATAGTGGAATATGTGGAGGCCACTTCGGTGGTCATGCCACTACTCATAAAATACATCGAATGGGCTATTTTTGGCCCACTCTCAAACACGACGTAGTAGAGTTTGTACGCAGATGCCATAAATGCCAAGAATTTTCCCATGAGATTCACATGCCGACACAAGCTCTATAACCAATTGCGAATCGATGGCCCTTTTCTACATGGGGCCTAGATATGATAGGGAAATTCTCTCCCTCATCAACAGATGGCCATAACTTCATAATCACAGCCATCGAGTATTTTACCAAATGGGTGGAGGCTATGCCTCTTACCACTGTACCAGGTGCCATGATCGCCGAATTCATTTTAAACTAGATCATTTATAGGTACGGTGTCCCACAAATCATTATCTCAGATAATGACACTTCCTTTAAGAATGACGAGGTCCGTGAGCTATGCAGTAAATTTAAAATAAACCATCATACAACCTCCCTGTATTACCCTCAAGCTAATGGGCAGGCTGAAGCAACAAACAAGACGTTGAAAGCTATTCTCCTCAAAATGGTAAAATAAAACAAACGAGATTGGAATTTAAAGTTATATCCGGCCTTGTGGGCCCACCGAACCTCAATAAGAACACCAATAGGAGCAACTCCTTTCTCATTGGTATTCGGAGCAGAAGCATTTCTCCCACTTGAGGTTGAAATACCTAATCTCCGCATCTCACTACAAGGGATTCTGGAGGAAGAAGCTTACAAAGAAGCACGCCTCTCCCACTAGAAATCCTAGATGAGGCCGATTAGATCTTTGAATGAGTGGTATAGAGTCTATCATTGATCGGATGTGCCGACAATATAACAAAAAGGTCTATGAACAAGAAATATATGAAGGATATTTAGTTCTAAGACTAGACAACCGGATCGATAAGAATACCAGGTGAAGGAAGGAAATTCCGGCCCAAATGGTTGGGCCCATACTGAGTCATGAAAGAATATGGAAATGGTGTGTATCTCTTATGTACACTAGAAGGCAAGGAATTCAACGAAACAATCAATTCCTTGCATCTTAAATGATTCTATGAATAAGTGACCAACACTATTTGTATAACTATATCTACATTGCATCTTCATGTAGTTAGGTTTATTTTGTTCACTCGTTTCATAAAAATTTTGTGATCAAGGAACTTATTCTCAAGCAATTCATTACAAACTTCTGATGGTATTGGCATAAGCATTCGAATCATACTTCTTCATTTGTCATAACATCATCAACCATTTCAAAATCATTTCATCAAATAAAGCTAGATATGACAAAGTCTTAACGGTAGCCATGCCAAGGCCTGCATGCTTGTTCTCACTTTTGGTTTCTTCTTAGGGTAGGTGTCTTGCCTATGGTTTGTTCTAGAAGCTTCATGGTGTCACATCTATCCCGTATATAGATCTCTTTGGAAATAAGAACATACTGACATTTTTCTCAAATAAATAAGTCAAATATAGATCAAACAGAAAATTTTACTTTTACACATTTCCTTGCCCTACCAACCTTCGGTGATGAGCTTGCATATCTTACTAGTTACGTAGGGTTAGGAATGGATGGGAATGCCCTTACTCGCCCATGCTTTCTACTAGTAGCATGGGGCAAGGTGTAGGGGGTCCTCTTGACAATAAATGTTGAAGGTCATAAGCTAATAGTTCAAATAAACCTTTGAAATCTTGAGTCGAAATAAATGAATCGGATGTCCAAAATCCAAGAGAGTTCAAAACCCTAAAAACCAGATTTTTCAACCATGTGGCCATCTACGGATCTAATTCTAAATAAACCACAAAGCAAGTTGCATTCTAAACTATGGAGTCACTTGACTAGAATAGGTTTGTAGCGTCTTAATTTGGTTCCACCAATTCTTTTTCTATCTCTCATCACTACTATTCAAAAAATTTCATATCTTGTGCCCTTTCTAGCTCTCGATGGTGAGCCATCACATCTTACTAGTTACATGGAGTTAGGAGTGGGGAAAGTACATATGTTCATCATACCAGTTTATTATTACACGTTGTCAAAACAATATGAAATACCGAAAGATTTCTTATGAAAGCTAAGTTCAAAATCAAATTGTGTATGCATTATCATATATCAAAGCATTACGAATTATAAAAAAGAAAGAAAGAAAGAATTTGTATCATTTGTTCTCCATTGCATACAATATGAAAAGCATCTAAAAACATTATAATTTACATGTGGAAATGAATCACAAAATCCTAGACACCAAGAGTCTGATCCAAAAATAAGTATATATATATAATCAAGTTTTATGTATAATGCCATCATGTGCTAGGCATGGTCAAAATGCTCAATGAGCCTGGGAAATACAAAATAAATCATATAAATAATCTAAGAGTCACTACAAAAAGATCCAAGTGGCATCTCAACCCCTATGAGATCCCTTTGAAGGTGCACAACCACGTCTAGGACTCCAGCTACGCCGACGCTCTAAATGCACTGAGGGCTCATGGTCCCGAGGAGTAGTTGTAGCCTCGCTATGAGAGTGAATCCTCATCAGGCACTCCACTGTCCTATATCCGGCCAACTCGGTACGGAGGGTAGTCACCATCTTGGCCACATGCCAGATAGAGGTGAATACATCACTATGCCTACCAGCTGCTGAAGGCTCCCTTGCATCCACGGATAGCTCGACGTGAGTCCTCTCCATGGGTATCATCAAGGTATCAAGTACATCCCCAGTAAATCGAGTCTCGCCACTCATCAGCCTCTCTCTGCAAGCAAAGGATAAAGGTAAATTAGAAAATAATCAAAACATAAAAATAAGAATGAACAAAAGGAGAGATAGCAACTAAGACAATCCTAGCAAAAAAACAAATATTAAAAAAGGGGTGACAACTCATTTGGATCTCCGGGCCTCCAAGAGGGATCCTAGGATCAACACGTGCCACAAATGTTGCAGCTTTAACCGATGTCCTCCTCCTATGCCTAACACAACATAATGTCCTACTACGTACTCATCCTCTCCACCTAGATCCCGAGAGGGCAACTCCTCTGAAACTAGGGTCACCCTCTCCGCACTCTACTCTACCCTCTCGGCTCAGTAGGATCTCCTGAGTGTCATGTCACTCAGGATCATTGTCCTCCTCTCCACCTGACTCGCTGACCTCCATATCCTCGGTCTCCTCCTCTATCTCTCCCCCTGTGAACTCCTCAGACTCGAGTCTATATCAATAGGATCGTCCACCGGTGTGGGCGGGGCTAGCGGTGATCCGAAGTAAAGGTGCTTGAGGAGCACCATCTCTCCTCGAGCACGTACCACGCTCTTGGCTACAATACGGATGCCGGGAGTAACAACAGTCCAACCCCACCTCTGTGACCTCTCCTAGCCTCTTGAATTGATCTCGAACACCGACACCACTGGGGTAAGCATACCAACGTAGACAAGGCCAAACTGTTGAGGCACTCGGTCAAAAGGGCGTGTCTCTACCTTCCCCATCCTATCCACAAGTTTCCCCGTAGTAGAGTAGGAAATAAAAGTGAGGGTCTCCTCGCTCCACAAACCTATCATGGCCTCGATAAGGTGTGGCCTCCATATCATCGTAGTCGTGGAAGCAATCGGTTGTTGAGGTGCTCTAAGCACCGACATCATCTCTCGTCCATCTAGCTGCCCTCACGGCTCTAGGGTCCACCACCTCTATTCCTCTCCCATAAGGGATGATACGCTCGTAGACACAACTCATATCCGTGGTCGGAAGGATCAAATATTGTCCCCGTAAGTGAACCACCCGTCAAATCATAATAGGTGCTCCCAAGTATGTCGGCTCCCCAAGCATAAATCCGGCCATCTCGCCTCAATCTATGTAATAATAGGGGACCAAAAGTAGGATAAGGTGTCCCCTCCCTTATCCCCGATAAATCTTGAGGTAAGGATCCCCATAAGAGTCTCGATGAATCAAAGGGATAGGCAAGCTAGGAAACGAACGGACCCTCACCCCCTTCTTCGAATCAGTGGAGACAACTGTGTCTCCCATATATGTATCCCACTGAGCTATCTGAGCCCACGACCACGTTGTCTCAAGTGTAAGTCATCTCCCGATGATCGTGACTCCCAAGATGTGGTAGAAATCCTCCAGGGTGATAGTCCACTCACCCTTGACTCCTAGGAAATCGGAAAGTGTTCCGATCAACATCCCAATACGAAAACAAGTCACAAAGTATGTGACTAAAAGGTGTAACATGAGGAACCCGTGATATACGTAATATGTCGGCCCTCTGAAGAGTATCCTACTTAGCTTAAGAAAGTGCATCCAACACTGCTGGAAGCTAGTCACACTCTCTCTCTTGGCTCCATCTGATATATTCCTCCTTCTGCATACACCCAAAAACACACAAAATAGAGTAAGTTAGTATTCAAATTACATTGGAAAAATCATTAAAACATATAAGAATACTAAAAATGTAAAATTGGGCTAAAAACATTGTTATTTTGGCATTACAGAAGGACCGCTGCCCTAAGTAGGGCGGCGATTCCATAACCGCCACCTTAAATGGCGGCGTTCACTGTAACCGCCACCCTACTCAAGGCGGTGGTCATGTTCCGCATTTCCAAACGGGTCATGTGCCCTAAAAATGCCTAAAACATGAAAAAATGACTATTTTGACTAAAAAAGCCTACCCATTAGGTGCCCCCCCTAAGTGACCCTATTAACACCGAAATTTTCAAAAATAATCCCCCATGACAAAGATTTCATCATTTTAACATTTTGGGGGTAAAAATGTTAAATCAAGAAGAACTAACCTATGATCTCGCGGGTCGATGTTCTACTCGTGGAGGCATGATCACTATCTCGTCATGAACATTTTGACTATACTCTTGTCAAAAACCGTCACCGTGGGTCCCAGAGCTCAAAATCAATCAAATCGACACACACAAATGAATAGGAAAATGGGCCCATTTTTACATATATAGCATCTTGACTCATTTTGAATGCCCTTTTCGCAGGTTTGGAGTGCCGATAGAGGTAAGTACTTATCCCCACACAAATGGTAAGTCCTCATTTCATGTTATTTTAGTATTTATTTTCGGCTTATTTTATCTATCTGCACTTGAGTCTTCTTTTCATTTTGCAGGTAGCAGGAATTTTGGATGGCATCATTTCGACACACGAGATGTGTCGTATAATTTCTAACTTCCCATTTTGGGACTGCCATACTCGCACCCACCATTTTACACCTCTTCATGGATAAAATGCTACTCCAAGGAGGCAATATGTACGTACTAAAATTGTATGGTACTTTGCGCACCATCGAACAATGTTACACGTACTCCCAATGATGATACATGTCTCCTCGCAAGGTGTTCGTGGATTTAGAAAAGCTCTCCAAGTTTACATTAACATCTCGCATATGCCAATTAGCCTCTATGTTCTCTCTTTTTACTCTTCCCCCCCCTTTTTCCTTTGCTTTTAGTCTTCAAGGATGTGAAACCACCACCCCGCCAGCGGCGGTCTCATGACTCGCCTCCCGGCAGCGGGTGGTGGTCCTATAACCGCCACCTTACTCAAGGCGGCGGTCCTTCACGCATTTTCCAGAATGTTCTTTTTTATCACAACTCACATAAATTTTCAACTTTTACCAACCTTTTCATCCATTTTTCTTGTATTTATGATCATGGTTCCCTGTAATAGTGTTTCTCCATTGTTTATTGTAAAAGAGTTCAAATTAGATTTCACCTTTGGGTAAATGGGAATTCTATAAATAGCTGGTTGGTTTTCAAGTAAATGGCCCCTCAAAAATTGCCTCTCATATTCTCATTTCAATAGTTTTCATTTGTTACATGCATAGCTAGTCTTATTTTGCTGTTTAGAAGCCACATGATCTTCTTGTTTTAGTGTTATTACTGTTTCATGCAATCAATTGAGATAGGATAGTTTCATTTTTAGTTTGAAGCCATTAGAGTTATAGGTTTTGTTTGTTAAGAAGGATAGTTTCAGTCTGGATGTTTTGTGTTGCATGACTCGTAATAAATCCCGCCAGAATTTCATAATCCAAGCTCTGTTCTCTTGCGCTATCCCTCTCCTACTCACATTGTATTCGATCTACATCCAAAGCTGCCATTGTTCCAATATCTACTTGTTGATGCTAGCATTAGATGCTTTTCTGGATTTACGTGAACACGAAGGACGAGAGGAGACCACACTGAGGGGACAAAGCCACACACAATCGCATTCGCCACTGTTTTGCAAAATCCAAGTTCAAGCTATCAAAGTTTTAGTTAAAACATATCAAATAGAGTAATAAATCATTTCATTTCAGTTAATCTTGCTTTCGATATTACCGGGGAAGCTTGAAGTTTCTAAGAAAATATGATTCATTCCTCACTTCTGAGGTAAGATCGGTGGTCTTTCAAATAAATTAGATCGGTCATTTAGTTATACAGAATAGATTCACAACTACATAGACAAGTAGCTATACTCGGCTACCTTGTTTGTGTTAAATTTTGTTTTTAGATTAGTTGTCATTTCCTAGATATATTAAATAGTTTTTATCTTAATTCTATTAAAAACTCACAAAAATGCAAAAATAGAGAATTTATATATGCTATAGATATACTTTATACGATTAGCTTGCTTTGCTTTAGTTAGATTTACATTATTTCCTTTTGTATGACAATCACGGGACCTAGGGAGCCCAGAGAATACGTATTTGAGCCAATCATGCCTCAACCCAATCTTGTTACAGTAATAACTGACATAGACCAGAATCTCAGAATCCAAGTCTTCTCGAATAGCAACAGACCTACAAGAAATCAGCCCGCAGTTAAGAGGATTAAACATAGAAGATGACAGAGCACATACGTTTTGGTCAAACCAGCCAAACTACAGATTACCCTAGATAAATATCTACATGATCGTAGAAGAGGCTTGAAAGAGAGAAAACATTCAATTATGATCCTTTGATCCCACAAATAGACGTAGGAGACATTCTCATTGACATAGACACTAGCTTAAGAATTCAAGTTGCGAACGCCCGTAAGGTACTCGAGAAGATTGCGCAACTTTTAGCTCTAAACATAGAGGCTGAAAAGGCATACGACTACTGGATATCAGGGATTAGAGATTGATTCTTCACATGACCATAGGAGGTCCACAACAACCACAAATCTACGGTTGTGATCTACAGATCCCACAACCCAACGAGCCCACAGGACAATCAGACATTGATGCTGGTTTACGCACATTAGTATTTAGATCCTCTCCACTTCCACCAACCATTATCACACAATTATCCTCACTAGACATAATAGCTAATCTAGCTAAAGATTTCTGGACTAGACCAAAGAATTGACCATAGAATCCACCATATATCCACCTTCCATTTTCATGACCTTGTCAGGAGACATATACGAAGCACCCATAGGTTATCTTCCGCGTATCCCACAACCTATAGATTGAATCACGCCAGAGCTCGATATTGATTGGAGCCTTCGAGAAGTCATCCTCACCGACCGATCTATCATGCCAGTTTAGGTTAGAAGGGCCTTCTTTGCCTTAGATTCATAGATTCCACTAGTGTGCATCGAAGACATAAGATTTCCTAATTAGTTTGTCTATACCCCACGTATATTCCATCCCCACCGGTTGTCTCAAAGATGACCTCAAGAGGTCAAGTGTGAGGAAGAGTTACTTGTAGATTCCCATGCTCACTTGTCACTTTTCCATCATACATTATCCTTAATGCTTTACACATCCTCTCCCAAGTTAATCCTTGATAAGTGGTCGCCCTGAATTTCTCTTTCTGGTTTTATGACCACCAAAAACTCTAACTCTTGAAACAAATGGACCTAATGGCATATGTGCACTTGCGAGAAGAAGTTTGTTTACTAAGTATTTCAACACCATGTGGTCCATGTAGAATATAAATGATGTTGTCAACAAATACTATTTAAATTTATGCAGCATGTAGATCATGGATAATGCTTTGCACTCAGTAGTTTTGTAATTTTGTTCTGTTGGTGTTAATTTTCTACTTGCAAAGCACAAGGGATGATCAATAATTCCCTCACTAGGTTGTGCTAGCACTTCTCCCATAGCTATCCTTGAGGCATCAACATGCACATGGAAAGGCTTATCCCAAGAAGGAAAACGTAGTATGGGCACCATAACAAGCCTATCCTTCAAAGTGTTAAATGCCTTCTGCTGCACCTCTCCCTAATGAAAGGAACTTTTGTGTTTTAACAATTCCTCCAAGGGCACGGTGATCTTGGCATATCCCTTGATGAATTTTCTATAATACCCCATATGCCCAAGGAATCCATGTATTGCGCTTTGACTAGTAGGTTCCCTTAATCCCACAATAACTGTAACTTTGGTGGGATCCACTAGTAAGCCCTCTTTACATATAATGTGTCTTAATAGGATTCCAAAACGGTAACAGAAACACATTTCTTAATGTTAAGAGATATCCCCAATTGCTGAAATTTCTCAAACATCAACCTTAAGTTGTCACAATGGTCTTTCACCACCCATATACAATCCATTCATCTAGGTAAACTTGAAGGAACTTATGGATGAAGTCCTGAAATGCTTGTACCACAATGTGCAAGAACACAACAGTGCATTCTCCAATCCAAAAGGCATAACCATGTAGGAAAAAATTCCCCATTCAGTGGTGAAATTTTTCTTTCTCTGGTCTTCCTTTGTAATCCTAACTTGTTGGTACCCTAAGAATCTATCTATGAAAGAGTAGAATTTGCGCCCACTACTCCCTCCATATTTTCTTCAGTAAAGGGGGTTGGGAAAGGATCGATGATACATACTGCATTCAGATCCCTGTAGTCAATGCAAATTTTTATCCTACCATACCTTTTGATACTGATAACTATTGGGCTTATCCATTCTAACTCTTCCACTACCTCAATGATACCAAGATGCTATCATTTTTCTATTTTTTCCTTAACCCGTACGTACAAATTTGGATTCATCCGATAAGGCCTCTTTTGAATCAAAGTGCAACTTCCTTCAACTTGATCTTCATCTCTCCCAAGGAATGGTGAACACCTTTGAGTTCATGGTACCCATGAGGAAAAAAATCTTAGAACTTGCTGCGCAATAAATCAATAATTTTTGAAACTTATTTTTCGACCAATAGTTCTGACGATAGCTTCCTTAGGTTCTACCTCCATCCCAATGTTAACCTTATTTGTTTTCAAGGGCTCATGGTAGGTGCGTGCTCGCTCATCAGCATTTTCTATGACTTCGTGCATGCCCTCTGAATGGTTAACATACAAAGTCTCCATTTCTTCTCTATCTATTACATAGAGCATTTTTCCTTTTCTTTTTCCATGCACATGTGCTCAAGCTTTACTTCCTTCGATTCTTCTTCATTAAGGAATGTCTCCAAATAAGGCTCACCTAGTAATTCGAGTAGCCTATCCTCTTCCATAACACTACCTCTCATCGTAAGGCACTTGATCAATTGAAATTCCCTATCCACTTTGTTTGTTTGGTACTCCTATACTCGAAAGATTGAATGAGATCACCGCCAAATCTTTCCAATTACCCATCTAACAATACATCTCCAAATGAACATACCAAATATGTGCAAAACCATGTAAGGTGGAATACAACTTATGTACCCATAAAAAGGTGACAATGCTTCTATGATTCCCATCCAATCCTCCTCACATGGTTAGATATGAAATGAAGTGGTCTCTTTGACATGGTAGTCTTTTATTACCGTGGGCACGTTGCTCCTAGAAACCCTTACAAAAAAATGTGATCCTCACCTTGTGCCATTCTAGAAGGTTCTCTCGATGTGTAGTGCACCGGTGCACTACAAGACCAATTAGGTTATAGCTGAGCATTCATCTTCTCTTGTCCTCATTTTTCAACCGAGCTTCTATTTCCCACAAGAAAATTTGGGGTATGTCCCTTCGAGTAACTTGGCAACTTATTTCCTCCTAGGTTCTTAACCGGGCGCACTTTGTCACCCTTGTTACAGATCCTCTTAACTATCACCCAATTAACTCATAAGTCCCATGCACCAATTGTCGCATGCCACACTAGTGGTATCACTCAAGGACTAAGCATCTTCAAACTAGATAACTCCCTCCATAGGGTGAATTATCTCAGGATCTCTAATGGAACACACATGAATTATGTCAAGGAATTCTTCTCCTAAGGGCTCAGTATAGGGCACCAAATTCCCATATGTTAAAGGGATTATTACCCTTTCTTCCTTGTTTTTGAAGCTGATATACCCTTTATTAAACCGCAGATTGACATTGTTCTTGTAACACCATCGCACTCGTGCAATGTTGGAAACTTTTCTAACTTAGAAAGCACTAAGACTTTGAAGTCTATAATGAACTTTCCCCCTTGAATGGTGATGACCGCATCCTTCAGGATTCTAATGGGCATTTCCTTAGTCGTTTTTTTCCATATAGAGCACATTCAAAGACCATTGTGATAACCTAAGGCTGATGTTTAAGAAATGTTCGAGTTTGCAGTCAACTTCAAAGTAGAAAAGTCCCTCCACTTCAAATTTTATACACCAAAGCCCGCTACAAACCTCATTTGCCAAGTTTTTCAGCTTAGCTTCTCTAATTGCTTGGCCATTGTAGAAATTTGAGCTTCCAAAAAGGACAAACACCAGTATCAATGCTCCCAATAGCTTCAACATGCAGGGAAACTTCCAATGCCTCACATGGGTCTGTGAAAGTATTGTGTGACAAAGCCCTTCTAAATGGTGTTATCAATCCTCTGACAAACCATTGAGCATGTTGAGAAGGATGAATGTCATAGGATAGTTTTGACAAGAGATTCTTGAAATGCACATCATACTCCTGCACACTCTCTTCCATTCCCTATTGGATCTCCTTTAGAGCACTAATGCTCTTCTACTCAAACTCAGGGATATGGAACTTTGCTAGGAAGGAGTTCTTCAATGCGGTGTAGTCTACCATCGTCTTATGGGGGTCATACTTCCTATACCAACTATGTACACACCCTTACAACATTGTTGCAAACTAGATTTCCTTCCACTTTGGGGTAGTGATCCCCTTTACACACCATAATAACTCACACTTGTGCACATGCTCTATAACATCTTCAATACCCCTTTAGTCTGGTAAGTAACAAAGACATCTCAAAAAACACTTGGGGAGGTGGCTAGGGTCCTTGTCCTCCCGATCCAGAGCCTTGGTTCCCTTCGGTGTTTCCTCCTCCACTAGATCCACTGGATCCACCAGGTCCTGTTCCTCTTGACCCACCAGATCCACCTCCTATAGTTGGTAAAGGACCAAAAGTGGTTGTGCCTAGTGTTCCCAACATCCCACTAAACTATGCACCGATGGTTTGTGATATTTTCCCACTACTAGTTGTGTGTCCCGTGCCACTCCTAGATGCAATACCCAAAGCTTGCATACTTACACCTTGTCCAAATATTCCTCCAAATATAGGAATGGATTGTGCAGCCATAGATGTTCCAAATGATAAATTATATCTCCTAGGCATAGATCGGTTACTCCCACCGATACCAACTGGGTTAACAATACTTATCCCTTGATATGGAAAACCAAACACTAGGGTTTGGTCACAAGGTGGGTTTAGATATGTGTCAAAGGATATTCTCTCTCCATGTGATTAACTCTCATCAGAAGTTGAAGGGGATTCTCTCCCGTGCTTGCCAAGATGGGGTAGCACAAACTGCTCAGGTTCCACGTCCTCTACATAAACCTCAACTCCTTCCCGCAACATTAGCCTCCATAAATCCATCACACTTACAACCTCACATTTCATAGTCATATCCCTTTCACGAGCTTTGCTATACTTGATTCGTCTCTCCTCCCTTTCCTTTTCAATCGCAATGTCCGCCATCTTCCTCCACCCTAACTTCCTCTCCTAGTGCTTAGAGAAGCTTATTCTGCCATGGAAAAATATTCTAAACTCAAAGTAATGATCAATATATTCATAGCCAAAGGAGTAACATGTAAAAATGATCCTCTAGGCTCCCATCGTAAACTCGAACTCAGCGGCTTCGGGTAAGAATACGTCAAAATAGTGTATCTAGAGTATAACTGGTCAGCACCCTCTTCCACCAGTGATCAACATCACACATCCAAGTTAGATCTACATCATGTAGCCTCGATAGTCATCTTAGGTCCATACATGTGATCTATAGTACCATCTTGATCTAGATGTGTATGCCAAAATCCATTCATATAGTTATGCTGGGAAGAAAAAAATAATGTCTCATATAACTCATGGTATAGGTTCTCTTCTACGCATCTACACGCATTGAACTCGGGTCCAATGCTGAATCTTTGAGAAAACTCATCCTTTGTGCTCATGAACCATGTTTCAACACTTTATAAGTTCACGCGCTCTTTCATTGCACATCATAGGGACAAAGATGCATGCCATTTCTCACAACAACTTTGAAAAGAGGTCCATGTAATGGAACCAAAATGTAGTCATGTTTTATATCATTAGATCAATAATATAATCATATGCACGTCATCCTATCACCCAGGTGAGCATTCGACGCTCACTTGAGGCACGTCAGGCGGCGAGTATCTCATTTATGTGAATTTTATGAGAACACATCATCTTATGACAAATATTTAAATGGAAATGAGAAGAAATAACCATGCCATATTCTAGAATGAGTTATCTTATTACATCCAGAAAAGAGAAATACCAAACAACATAAGGAATTGGTTCATATAGAAAGGAAATACATAAGTATTATACTCTTGAACACAAATGATTTATAACATAGAATTTTATTCATACTAATAGAGTCAATAACCCACATTACATCCCTTGAGGTCATAATAGATCCTCATATAACTATGTAGAGCCAAGTCATGCATTAGAGCTATATTATGCTCATCATATTACAAATAAGAATGAAAACCCATCCCCCTAAATGTACCATTGCTCATAGATCTCTCCTAATCCCTAACCCATAACATCCTCCATTCTATTTTTGTAGGGCTTCACCTCTTTTCTCTCCTTCACCTTCTATATCTCTCCTTATTTTTTCTTTCTCTATCGGGTGCTTGTATTTATAACCTTAGCACCCACTACCATGCCTTTCAGAAGTTACAGATCGGTCACTAAGTGTCGAAGTGGTCCTCCATGAAAGCATTCCTTCTCAAATCTGAGCTCTCCACTCCTCACAATTATTTCTTATGGAAACTTCTATTGCATGCTTAGAATATTCCTTTTTTTATCCATCGTCGCTAGGATGACACCTTATCCATAAGGGTCATGATTTTCTCATGTGTTGCCTGGGGTGCCGAATATGACTAAGTACAAAACCTATTTTTCCTTGCATGCTTGTGTCGTGTGTTTTGTAAAACCCTACTAGAACCCTTCTCGCACGCCTTTAACCCATGTGCCCTTCTTTAACTAGATCCCACGAGCCCACGTGACTTCTTGTACTTAGCTGATATTTTAAGGCCCAACACTAAGTTCAAAATATTTTGACGAGGTGCCTTTTATTAACCACTAATATTTATATATTTTCTTGTTAATGTATTAGTATTTTTCCTGTTAATGATGCCTAGCGACCGCTAAGCTATAGGTATATCCTTGTGGCTGATTGTAATAATTTTTTTGCAAGGATTGACATTCTTTTTCTCATTGCAATAACTATTGTGCTTTGAAATAATCCTAGATACAGAGAAGGTCTAAATAGTTCATTATGGCTGAACTTAGCTGTTAGGATTAACACTACATATATCTTGACCCCCCACCAGTTCAAAGATTGTAGAATTTTTTTCTCATTCTAATAATAGTTGTCCTATGAATAATCTTAGATATGGCCAATCTCTAAATATTTCATTATTGATCAACTTAGCAACCACTAGGATCTGAACTACGTAAGACTTAAAGCCTCAAGAGTGCTTGTATTGGAATTTTCTCATTGCATTAATATTTTTACTAGAGTGACACCTAGTGAACACCATGGTTAAAAATACGTATATCTTGACCCCTCATTGGTGCATGTACAACAGTGTTTCAGTCATTACATTAATAATAAGTATGTGAATTATTCCTAAGTAACGAGAATTATTTGTGATCTTGCAACGAACTAATCATACCTAAGTAAATGTTGATCCCTTACGAATACATGTATTACAACAATTTTCTCAAGTCAATAATAGATGTCTATTGAATGGTGTTTAGCTAACACCAAGTTTCAAATATTTTATCAAGGAAGATATTATTGACCACTAAGCTTTATATATTTTCTTATTAATTCATTCTATTTTTTTGTTAATGATGTTTAGTGACTTTGCTAAGCTATGGGTATATTGTTGCGGCTGATCGTAGTAATAGGTATGATAATAAGTATGTATTTATTTTATAATAATTCTTATAAACCATTAAGATCTGAATAATATGTCGTGGTTGATTGATGAGGCCATAAATTACAATTATTTTTTCCTTCCAAGTTACCTTTGAAAGTGGATTTAAATGTAATCTAAGAACTTATAGTTTTCTTAAGATAGAATATAGGATATATATCTTGTTCATTCTTTAGAAATATTTTGTTATCTATTTTGTTGACTAATCCTATTGATTATTTGGGAAAAGATGCAAAGTCTTGTGTATATAGGCCATAAAGGAAAGATAATGCTAGTATTGGGAAAAGTGGAATTGATCATGGATGGTATATCTAAACTCAAATATGATTTCATATTCATATTCCTCTTGAAAAATTATGCAAGTTCAAAAAAAAAATCATCTCAATCTGAGATCATATGTAAAAGTTATAGTTGTTTTAAGGTAGCTCTGAACATGCAGGCTTAGTTCGGAACTTTTAGAGTTAGTTCCGGAACTCGCAGGCTTAGTTTTGGAACTCACAAAGTTAGTTCTGGAACTCGCAGGTTTAGTTTTGGAACTCACAGATTTTGACAATTTTTGAGAAATTATGAAAGATCAGATAATCCAATGGAAAATGTGATAGAGGTTTTTGTTCATAGAAATGTGATTAATAAAACCTTAGTCATATTTTCTACAGGTATTACCAATAAAGAGAGATCTAACTTTTAGTGAGATGCAGTCTGAGATAAAGTGTATCAAACGAGCGCTAAAAGTTCCATAAATAGAAACCAAAAAGTAAAATAGAAAATATGAGAGAGATTTTTATTCATAGAAATGTGTTTTAAAAAATGTCATTTATATTTTCTACAGGTTTTACCAATGAAGAGAGATATAACTTTTAGTGAGCTACAGTCCAAGGAAAAGTGTATCAGATGAGCACTAAAAGTTCCATAAACAGAAATAGAAAAGTCAAATGGAAAATATGAGAGAGGTTTTTGTTCATAGCAATGTTTTTAACAAAAAAATCATTCATATTTGCAATAGGTTTTACCAATGAATATAAATCTAACTTTTAGTGAACTGTAGTCCAAGGAAAAAGTGTATCAGATAAGCATCAAAAGTTCCACAATCAAAAACAACAAAGTCAAATGGAAAATCCGAGAAAGGTATTTGGTCAAAATCATATTTTGATGAAAATACTCCTTCCAATAATGTAGAGGAATAAAATCATTATGATTCTTGTTACCGAAAATCAAGGAGAAGATTTGGGAGAAAATCTTCCTAAAAAAGTGAGATAAGACTTTGACTCCAATAATATATCTCTCTCCATATTTTGTGGAGATGAAGATCTTAGTTGTTAGGATTGGAATAAAGATAAGATCAGATTGTATTTCCTAAAATAAGGAGTTGGTTGGATGCATGAATTATAAATGCAACCTTCCACACTGAGATATGTAATTCTTTTCTCCCAAGAAATAAAGATCTATTCTTTCTTTCCAATCTTTTGAAGTAAAATTATTCTATAAGTTCTGAATTAAAATTATGAATTAAGTCCTCTTCCAAGGAATGAGTTGGCCACTCATTACAAGGAATATGGATCAATGTGTTAATGTTTATTTCTTTATTTCTATAGTTTTCCTTTTGTTGTAAACTTCTAATTTCATGTTATGTGATCCTTCTTCAGTACAATTTTGTTGTGAACCTGCAGGTGTCTTTTTATCTTTCAGTTATTTTTAATTCAGCAATTTCATTTATGCAAGTTTCATTTCTTTCATGCAACATTTATTTATGCAAGTGTGATTTCCTTTATGCAAGCGTGCCTTTATATTCCTGCAAGTGTGATTTCCTTTATGCAAGTGTGTTTACATTTCTGTAAGTGTGCTTTTAAATTTCTGCATGTGTGATTTATTTTATGCAAGTTTGGTTTGTGTTTAAAGGAGCTTCTTTCCAAGATCTTCTTCTCTTAATGCATACATCCTTCGGACACGAACCTAGATTGAAATTATTAATGGAAAGGATTGATGACCCTCATCATTGATCCTATTGATCTCTAGGATCATAAATACTTATGTTTGTACCCATCAGTAGTGCAAGGATTGGCATTCTATTGTTTATCGCTACGGTGAATCTCTAAATAATTCATTGTGGCTCAACACAAACCACTTCTTAAGATCAACACTATGTATATCTTGACCCCCCACCAATTCAAATATTTGAGAAATTTTTCTCATTCTAATAATAGTTTTCTAGTGGATAATACATAGATATGGCCAATCTCTAAATATTTTGTTGTGGCTGAACTTAGCGATCACTAGGATCTAAACTACGCAAGTCTTGAAGCCTCAAGAGTGATTGTATTGATAGACTTAGATCATTGCATTAATTTTTTTACTCGGAGTGACACCTATCAAACACCATGGTTAAAATTACGTATATCTTGACCCCTCAGTGGTGCATGTACAATCGTTCTTTTCTCATTCCATTAATAGTAAGTTTGTGAATAATGCCTAACAATCACTAAGCTCTAAATATTTAGTAATTGCTGACCCTAGAAACCAATAAAATCACAATTTCTTTCACTAATTTGGCAATTATTTTCTAAGCTTACCTAATATTCATAATCGGGGACATGAATTTTTTCATAAAATGAATTACATCATTTGTCTCGAATTATTTCTATTGATGATGTATGCAACGTTCGTGGCCCTTTAATTTTTCAACATGGTGAGAGAGCAGGTAATGTCGATGGTAGATGCTTATTTATATTCCAATGAGGATGATAAAGTAATAAGAGATACCATGTTCAATCCATCTACCTTACATGATGAATTTCAGCATTACTCAGCTCTATTTTCCATAATTCAAGATGAAAGTGTTGATGTTGATGTCGTAGAAATAAAGGGTATGCTAGAAGAGAAAGCACTATGGTTCTCCAGACATTAGGGAGATACAAATAGTTAGTCTCCATTTAATTCCTTCTAAACCAGAGGTGCTTCCATTTTTGAAGTGATCGCTTCCTATCTACTTCATCTAAAGTCCAAGGTTTTTTAATTATTTTCTAAATCAGGGAAAAAGAGAATATATTTGTTTGTTCGAATGCATCTAAAAGTTTTTATAAACTTCCGTGAGATGGAATCTTTATAAAACTCAAAAATAGTCAAGTCATGGATGACCCAAAGGAGAGTAAGAGATGTTTTGGAAAGATGGGAATTTGACCCATTTGATAATATGGATGATTCTAATATGTTTGATATACTTATTAAAAGGTTTATACCATGATTTCGTATTGGCATGGCAGTTATGAACAAGATATATGGAAATTATTCAATCTCTAAGGTGGATGTTTCCTGGATCCCGTTACATTCTTTTATTATTAATGATTTCAAAAATCCCTCCTTAGGTCAGTGCTATGTTCCACTTTAGTGAGACAAAGAAATAATTTCCTCCACAAAGGGAAATTATGAATACCTCTTCAAAATACCTCTTCACTCTTACAAAGAAAAGGGTCAAAGGCTCCCAAGTGGTGCAATATGAGGAAGATCTAGAATACTTGATAAGGGCTATAGCAGAAGCATTCGTAGAAGTAGTGAGGGGAGTAATTGCTAGAAATAAATATCTTAAAACTCAATTAAAGGCCATATTTCCTTCGCATAGTTTCGATGTCGAAAAGGAATTGCATGGCTTATACAATAATATAAAGGAGTGCATCGCTACAAAGGAGCATGCATAACCATTATTGAATAAGAATAAAAAACTCATTACAACACCGATTGTTGGGATTAGCACACCAGTTGTATAGATATATTAATCAAATATAAGCATAAAAGCAATCAATACGGAAATAAAAAAGAAGAAAAAATACACAAGATTTAACATGGTTCACCTAGTGTGGGCTACATCCACTAAGAAACAACCAATTTATTATCACAGAGGAAATACAATGAATATTTGCAATCTTCCACACCTTCTTGGATGTCCTGTACTTTATTCTCTACCAATTTCTCTTTTTCTCTCTAAAGGAAACTTCTCTTAATTCTCAATTGAATTCTATCTTCTAAACCCTAGCTTTATGCTTATATATGCATCTATAATCTTAGGGCACTTTAGCTATGCAATTACAACCATTATATTCACTTTACAACTAAATATAGATATAATTCCCACAACTTAATTATAGTAGTCATGCACATGAAACCGATGTTGGTTAGCCTTAATCGATGTCGGTTCCTTCTTTCCTGACCGATACCGGTCCATGGGTGACCAACGCCAGTTCATCAACCGACGTTGGTTACTATGTATTCTAGAAAGTCTGTTAAAGTATGCCAATTGAAGTAATTAAGCTCCACAACTCAACAATATCCCACTTGGAGATAAATTGTTGCATTGTACCATACAACTCCTTCCTCTAATCCTTTCCTTGGTCTGTTTCTCCCTCCTCAAGTCTCAAACTCAAAGACCAATAGAAGTGGAGTGTAGCTCCAACTTCTCCTTTGCCAACAACTTCATTAGCATATCCACAAGATTCTCCTTTGTATGAATTTTCTTCAACTTCAGCTCCACATCCTCCAATACCTTTCGTATGAATTGATATTTCAACTTAATGTATTTCGTTCTAGAATGAAATGTTGAGTTCTTTATCGATGAATTGCACTTTGATTATAACTATGCAATCTACAATACTCTTGCTCATTTCCCAACTCTTCCATGAAATTTCTCATCCATATCATCTCCTTGTTAGCTTATATAGCTACAACATACTCAAATCTGTAGTAGACAAGGCCCTAACCTTCGCAATCTAGAATTCTAGCTAACTATCATGTCACCTCTCAGTGAAAACATATCTAGTGGTGCTCCTCCTGTCATCCAAATAACCAACCATGTCTCGAATCTACATAGTGACGTAAAGAAGTATCTGACCCTTCATAGCATAACTACATGTCAGATGTCCCTCTCAAATACCTGAGAATCCATTGGATAATTTTCCAATGCTCTTTACCTGGATTAACCATAAATCTACTCACAACTCCCACCGCTGTATGCAATGGCCTGGTATGGTTCAAACGATAACATGCATAAATCTCCCAACCTGTTGAAGAATATGGAACTCTTTCCATGTACTCAACCTCCTCCTCTAATGTAGGACACTGATCTTTACTCAATTTGAAGTGTTCACCATATGTGTACTAAATTTTTTAAAATTTTGCAAATTAAACCTTTCCAACACCTTATTGATATAATGCTCCTCGAGATAAATACAACTTCCTATTCTTCCTATCTCGTATGAATTTACATGACAAGGATTCTCTTTGCAGCTCCCAAATCCTTAATTTCAAATGTGTGACCTATCTTTCTTTAAGCTCACAATTTTCTTGCATACGAGATCTTGCAATAAGCATATCATCCACATACAAGAACAAAATAATATAGCTCCCACTTCTAATCATCTTGAAATGAAAACAATGGTTAGATTCACATCTCAAGTAACCATGCTCATGCATGAAACTATCAAATGTCGTATACCATTTCCTTGGAGATTTCTTGAGCCCATATAGGCTCTTTTTCAATATTTACACAAATTTCTCCTTACCCTTCACTTCATACCCAAGTGGATGATTTATGTAAATCTCTTCCTCTAAATCACCATGAAGGATCATCATCTTGACATCAAGTTTCTCTAAATGCAAATCCTCTACTACAACTAAACTCAATACAAGTAAAAAGTAGGTATGGAAATAAAATTAGACATGCATAAGGCCTTTGATAGAGTATCTTGGAATTTTTTAGATAAGGTCTTGTCAAAATTTGGTTTTTAGAGTAAATTTAGAAAAATCATTCAGCCTGCATTACCACTTCTAGATTCTCAATTGTTGTTAATGGCACTCCAAAGTGGTATTCTTTTCCAGCATTAGGGGTATAAGACAAGGGGATCCCATATCCCCCTTAATTTTTATAATAATGGATGACAACCTTAGTAGATCCATAACTAAGGCTGTGAATAATGACATGCTAAAAGGTTTCAAACCTACTTCCACCAATCATATAACTTCACATCAACAATTTGTTAATGACACAATTTTTCTATTGATGGCTTCTATTCTTGAAGCTAAAGCTATAAAGACTATTCTCATATTCTATGAAGCAAATTCTGGCTAGAAAGTTAACTTTGACAAAATCTCGATGTATTTTTTCAATACTCCTTATGATAGACAAAAAATAATTGCACTCATTTTGGGATGTAAAATCAGCTCTCTTCCCACTACCTATCTAGGCTTACCTTTGGGCACTAATAAAGTATCTAATGTTGTTTGGAATGCCTTGTTAGATAGATTTCACAAAAAATTGGCTGGGTGGAAAGGTGTTGTGTTATCTAGTGTTGGAAAATTCATTTTAATCAAAAGCATTTTTATGGCATGGAACTGAAGAAAGATTCTAGATATCATTTAGTTGCTTGGGATCAGGTTTTTATTCCCAAAATGAGTGGTGGCCTAGGTATTAAGGATATTAGGAAGATGAATGTTGCTTTAATTGCCAAACTTGGATAGAATGCATTAGGATAAAGTACTTAGCTCAGCAAAAAATATGAATTCTTTTCTTTTTGAAAATCATCTTCCCAATCGTTCCATCTTCGGAAAACTTGCTTCAAATTAGACACATCCTTATAAAAGGTTGTAGATGGAAGGTAGGAAATGGGTAGGATATACATTTTTGGTAAGATAACTAGACAAATTTTAGGCTGAGTGATAAATTTGGCTCCATCAAAGATAGTCTAAGTGAGAAATATGGGAATAAAGTAAAATATTACATAGAATTGGATGGAAACAAGAGAACTTGGAAGCAGCTCAAAGTGGATAAGGAAAATTTACAACTTGTTGTCTCCTCTCTACAATAACAACTTGCACTCATCCCTATCAATCAAAAGGATACCAAGGATGAGCTTATATGGGTTGACTCTTTTGATGGGGACTATACTATCAAATCAGGCTACAATGCTCATTTTGAAAATATTCAAAGTGATATAAATTGGAGTAAAATATGGATGCCTAAGTTAACCCCAAAAGTTTAATTATTTCTATGGCTTGTTTTAAAAGGAAATATCCTTACTAATGATAACCTAATTAAAAAGGGTTTCATTATGCCTAATATGTGTTACATGTGTAAAAAAGAGGTTAAAGACATCAAACATCTTCTTTTGCATTGTGAATATACCTCAAAGATCTGAATTTTCCAATTTTAATCTACATTGGACCCTTCCTAATACCTTCTTACAGGCCTGGGAGAAATGGGATCCACCTTATAAACATTACATGATAAGAATATTATGGAATTTGGTCCTACCTCATACCATTTGGAGATTGTGGAAAACTAGGAATGGAATAATATTTAGAAACAATAGACAAGTATGCAACAAGATCTTTAAGGAAATTGTTATTACTTTGTAAAAGATAACATTGAAAGATTTAGGCCTCCAAAAATATACCATACCCCAAGGATGAAGAACATATACTTGCTTCTTGGAAGATTGATACTAGAAATACACATAGGAATGATCAAAATAGCATTGACAGATCTTTAGTTCACTGGATTCAACCACCCAACTTATGGTACAAGTTGAATTTTGACGGGGCATCCAAAGGAAACCCAGGGGCATCAAGAGGAGGTGGGGTGATTAGGGATCACAGAGGATGCTTTTTTGGTGCATTTTCTGGTAAAATGGGCCACCAAACAAATAATTATTTTTAAGCTCTAACAACACTTATGGGGATCGACTTGTTAGATATTGTAATATTTCCAATATTATAATTGAAGGGGACTCTTTAAACATAATAAATATTTTAAATCAAGCATAACCCCTAGTTGGACCATAAGGAATTTATTTTATGAATCTATTGAGATTTGTAAATCCTTTACAAATTGTCAAATCACCCACTCATATCATGAGGGAAACAAAGTGGCGTATAGTCTTGTTAACTATGGTGTTAGTAATAACATGAAAAATTGTTTTAGTGATGACATACTCCTATCAAGGTACATAATGACATCATAAAGGATAAATATGAAATAAAAAACTATCATTAAGAATCCCTTTGTTGTATTGAGAGTGATTATCTCCTTACGCATGGCTAATAATTTCACTCAACATTCACATGCTTTCTAGGTATGCAAAGACACCGTTAAGAATTGGATTTATGGAAAAAGCATTGCCACTGGAAAACAAAGAGAAAATAGTGATAGAATGGGTGGAGCTCCATGTCAAACTAAACCCACCTACGACCCATCTTGGAAGGAGGATGTGGCTCTATGGACTTATTTACAAATGGGTGGGGTCTTAAACCTCATTGAAAAATGCAAGGTCATGATCAATACATTTCTCTTCAATTCATGATCAAAGGAACCAGAGAATGGTTGAATATGGGGAGATAAGCATTAAAATAACTCAAGAGCTTATTATTGAGGTCACGGGGCTGAGTCTTGAAGGTTCTCAATTCTTCAACAAGAGGGTTGACAAGAAAATCGAAGCCAAGAAATTCCTAACAGATGGAGAAAATATTGAATTTGTTATGGAAGGCATAAAATTGACCTCCATTCCAAAGCCATTTGATGAAATTATAAGGATGATTGTCAGGTATGTCACTTTAGAAGGAAGATATGTGATGGTTCCTCTCAAACATTTAGTTTTCCTAAATCATTTTAGAAGGAATTTGCATTTTAGCTTTCCACATTATCTTTTAAATTCACTGGAACACTCTATTCTTGAGTTTCAAAACCACACCCATACCAACCCCCTTCACCAAGGCCTCATTCTACTTCTTCACCACCACTATCTTTCTCAACATCATTCAATTCCATTTGTCCCTACCCTCCTACTTACTCGACTTCACCGCCCCCACCACTCACTCTCGTCAAAGGAAAATAAAAATAAAAATTCCAATTTACCCCCTCAATCACCCCTTCCCCTCCCAAAGAATCCTTCATAGAAACAAATAAATTGAGTGTACTAAAAATCTGCTCCATGTCAGCAATCCAATCATGCTCCCGCTATAGAAGGGGAGGATGTCCTTCTCAATAGGATTGTTAATCTGGAAAATGAGGTTGGAGATTTGGAAGAAGAACTTAAGTAGGTTTGCAAGAGAGAAGGAAAAAGGAAGATGTAAAATGACCCCAAGCAGGATAATGATCAGATTATGGAAATTTTCAAGAAGCTTAACTCTCTGGATAACATGCTAGGAAATGTAAAATGAAAGAATGATTATACCATGTTTGTGCTTAAGGCTATTTACAATTGTTTGGAGCATCATGTCAAAAGTGTATGTGTACCTAGCAAAATTCCTATTTCTAGTAAGAAAATTGACTCTCTCATAGCTGGATAAGAAGGATCCCACCCATGTCACTAGCCTTAGCACTCTTCACCTCTCTGCAGAAGGTAAGGACAAAGATTGACAAAGTAGACAAGTGAAGAGAATGATTCTTACTATAGGTTTTTTGTTTTGATGTTGTTAGGAGGTTGTTTTCATGTTGCTTAGTGGTAGTTTTGTTACTATTTTGATCTTTTGGTATAGTTCCTTGGTTAACTATAGTTTTTCATACATGTTTTTTCTAGATGTTGATCCAAACTTGATGTTTTTACTACTTTATCTAGCTATGGATCCTTTTTTGTAAAAGGGTATAGTCCCTTCAAAACTATGGACTGTTCTTTTCTGCTTTATCTAGGCTTTTGAGCACATTTTGTAACAGGGTATAGTCCCTTCAAAACTATTTACCCCTAATAAAAAAATTCAATACGGTATGAATAGAATTCATCTTAACAATAGGAGAAAATATTTCACCAAAGTCAACACCTACTTTATGTGAAAATCCCTTTACTACGAGTCTTGCCTTATATCTCTTTTATCCACCTTCTTCTTCCTTGATCCCGTAAACCCATTTTTTCTACAATGCTCTTTTACCTACTAGAAACTTAACCAAATTCCATGTTTGGTTTTGCTCTATGGATTCAATCTCCTCATTCATGCCATGATCTTATTGCTTGTGGGCTATATCCTAGATTGATTCTTCAAATATTTCTAGTTCACCACTATCACCAATAATAAAAATGAAAAGGAGGGTGAAAATATTTTTGGAGGTCTAATTACCCTTTTGATCTTCTCACTAATATTTTCGGTGTCGAGGCTCACTCTACTCATCCTGTATATTTGTATCTACTTATGACAATGAACGATTCTAGTCACCTTCTGTCGATTTTGATTCATCTTACCGATGTTAGTATGTCTCTTCTGTAACCGATGTCGGTATAGGGGACTGATTTTGGTTAGGGGTAAACCGATACCATTTACTATGTAAACATATAAGTGTTAATTTTAAATCCAATATTTCATTTTCATCCACAAACTTCTCCATTGGTTCATCTTTGCATACCAAAACTTGATCCCTGTACATTCTCTTTTCATTCCAATCAATTTCATGACTCCTAATTATCTTAGAACCTTCTAAATCCAAAATCAAAATCTGAATTCACCAGAGCCATAACCAATGAAAATACATATTTTTGATTTAGCATCCAATTTCTTTCTATTTTCCTTATCAATATGCACAAAAGATTTTGAGCCAAATATTCTAAGAAAAGAAAGATATACCTCTTTTCCAGTCCAAGATTCTTCTAGTATTCCACCATCTAGTGCACTTGAAGGTCCATGGTTAATTAAATAAACCATCGTGTCTACTGCTTCTTCCAAAACTATGAGGGCAATCCAACATGGATTCTCATACTTCTAGTAAGTTTGATGAATGTCATTTTCATTCCCTCTATGACACCATTCTCTCATGGTGTTCAAGGAACTATTATTTCTCTATGTATTCCATTTATTGAACAATAATCATTAAAATCCTTGCTGTAGTACTCACCACCATTTTCATATCTAAGGCATTTTAATTTTTAATTTGATTCATATTCCACAAGGTATTTCTATCTTTTAAAAGTTTCAAAATCATCATATTTACATTTAATAAAATAAACTCGTACCTTTCTTGTGGCATCATCAATTAAAGTAACATAGTATTGGGATCCTCCATGAGAAGCTACCTAGGTTGATCCCCACACATCTGAGTGTACAAGCTCTAATTTATGCTTCTTCTTTGTTTACCCAACTTTGAGAAATATCACTCTTCTTCTTTCAAAAATAATGCTCATAGAAATTAAGATCTACATGTTTTAAATTTGATAACTTACCCTTTTCCTCTAAGATTTGCATTCTCTTTTCACTCATATGCCTAGCCGATTGTGTCACATGCTTGTATCTCGAATCAATTAGATAGAATAGGAAAGGAATCAGTAATACAAGTAGATAAATACAATGATCCTACCTTCTTGCATCTTTCTACAAGAAGAGATCCCTTGGTAACTTTTCCAAGATTCGGTTGTGAGTGTAACCATACAACCAATTTTACACAATTGTCCTGTAGAAATTATATTTCTTTTGAGGCTTGGAACATGCCTCACATCTTTCAATATCCATGTGTTTCCATTTTGTAGTTTAAGATGAACTTCACCTTTACTAGTAATATTACATGGTTCATCATCTCCTAGATAAACATGCCCAAAATTACCTTGGACATAATTTCTGAAATAACCCTTATTAGGGGTTACATGGAAAGAAGATCCTGAATCTAAAACCCATGACTCAATTTTATTATCTAAGGAGAGAATTAGGGAATCTTGCATTACCTCTTTTGCAAAAACATTTTCATCTTTACCTTTCTTTGGTACATTCTCTTTTTTTCCTTGAACCAACAATCCTTCTTTGCATGTCCTTTCTTTCCACAATTCCAACAAGTTATTCCTCTACCTCTAGATTTAGATCTTCCATTCTTAGAATTTGATTTCCCATTATTCTTGCTCTTAGATCTCTCTTTCTACCTTCCCTACTTTCTACATTAAAAGCATTCCCAGATGATGATTCTCTTGTAATTTTCCTTTGTATTTGTTCAGTAAGGATTATACTAACCACATCATCAAACTTTAAAACATTAGTAGCAGATGCTTTGTATTACTAACAACCATTACCAATTTATCCCAACTATCTAGAAAAGATCATAATAATAAAAGTTCTTTCACTTCATCCTCAAATGGAATACTAACTAATTTTAATTGATTTACAATAGACCATAAATCATTCAAATGACTTGATGCAGATCCACCTTCTTGCATCTTTAAATTAAACAATTTTTTCATCAAATAAACTTTATTTGAAGCACTAGGTTTTTCATATAGATTTTCTAAATATTTTATCAACTCTACCGTAGATCCTACTTCAGTAATATTCAAAGCTACAGATGTTTCCATGCTCAATCTTATAGATCCCAGAGCCTTTCTATCAAGAATTTTCCATTCTTCATCAGTCATCTTTGCATGTCTTTCCTTCTCATCCAACGATAAGTATAGATATTTCTGATACAAATAATCCTCCACCTACATCTTCCATAATTGATAATCATGGCCATCAAATTTCTCTACTCTAAATTTTCCTTCTTCTCCCATTGCTTTGATCCCACTCAATCAAAAATCCCTTTATGAGTAAATCACAACATACACAACCCTAAAAAAGAATCTTTGGTACCAATTTTTGGGGTTAGCACACGGTTGTACAGATATATGAATCATGCATAAGCATAAAAGTAATCAATATGGAAATAAACAAGAAGAAACAATACACAATATTTAACGTGGTTCACCTAGTGTGGGATATGTCCACTAAGAAACAACCAATTTATTATCACAGAGGAAATATAATGAATATTTGCAATCTTCCACACTTTCTTGGATGTCTTGTACTTTATTCTCAACCAATTTCTCTTTCTCTCTCTAAATGAAACTTCTCTTAATTCTTAATTGAATTTTATCTTTGAAACCCTATATTTATGCTTATTTATGCATCTATAATCTTAGGAAACTTTAGCTATGCATTTACAACCATTAGATTCACTTTACAACTAAAGATAGATCTAATTCCCACAACTTAATTATAGTAGTCACCCGAGACAACTTATGTTGATTAGCCTTAACCAATGTTGGTTCCTTCTTTCTGACCGATACCGGTCCATGGGTGACCGATGTTGGTTCGTCAACTAAAGCCGATTACTATGTATTCCAAAAAGTCTATGAAATCATGCCAGTGAAGAAATTAAGCTCCACAACTCAACAATGACATTGTTGCATAAAACAATAATAATGGGGTAGACCATTGAAAAATGATTTTGTAAAGAACCTTCAATTTTGACCATGAACGATATTGGTATATGACATACATATGCTATTTATACAAAGGAAAGACTAAGGGAATGAATTTAACGGGTAATAAGACTTTCTTTGTAGTTTGAAGAAATTATTTCCGGAGGAAATAAGGTTTTCACGAAGCTTAGGTCATGGAAGTATTTAACAAAAACCATGAATTGGTTTCTGATAAATATTTTGCGACATCAGTTAAGCAATTCTTGGTTAATTTTCAAAGGAGAATAACTAAGGCGAATGAAGGGGAAACTTCACATGTCGTTGAGATAGTTTCAAAAATAAGGGAAAAATATAGAAAATAGAGACACTGAAGGAAATTTGTAAAAAAGTAATTGGTAGTCAAAAGGATTTTCTTGACAAGTTTATTGTGCTATATAGAAGCCTGATTATTGACACAAAAATGATAACCAGAGATTCTCATATTTTTAAAAAATATATTGAGGAGGCATGAAAATGAGATGGTAAAATGCAGATCCCAAACGAGAGCAACAAACCCAGAAGTAAGCGTGCTCGTGGACTCGGATCAATAGTAGCATGTAGTTAAGGAAGAACTATAACAAATCATAAATGGTAGTATCTCGAGATAGGTGGGTAAGCAATGTAATATACATGACATGTTAATTGATTGAATTTTTGTGTATATATTCTAGATTTTGTACTCGCTAAACATGCATTTTTTATTTTGATACGCTAATATCCAAACATGTCATTATGGCATAAACTAGTGTAGGTTATGCTCAAATATCCATAATTGATATCCGTATCACTTCATAACCTAGCAACCGCTAAGCTTGCAATATATTACTTGTTTTTATTTGAATCCTAGCGACAACATATCTTAAAATAATATGTTGCAACATAAGATAGTGGACGCCAAGATAAAAATTTCATTCTTCATCTTGTTAAATACTTGAGACATATAATCTTGAAATATTCTATTGTGGAAGCAACTAGATGCCATGTAGCTCAAAATTTTTTAATTTTATTTGTTAAAGCATACCACCGACAACTTGAAAACATTATGAGTATGCATATTCTAGTGGATGCTAGCCTCCTAGAATCTTAATTTAATGTGTTAAATTCTTTCAATGTTATGCCCCAAATATTATGTGTTAAATCCTAGCAAATGCTAAGCTTAAATTATTACATTGTTATAATGGCTAGTGGACACTAATCTCAAATCATTTTCATTTAAAATTAAATCCTATCAAAATATTTTTTTAAAATATTATGTTATTGTAGTACATAGAGGCCACTAATTTCATACTACCTTAATTTAATTTGTGAAATCCTAGTGACCACTAAGCTACAAATAATATGTTACGGCAATACCTAGAAACACTAGAATTGAAATATCTTTCTTTATTTTGTTAAATCCTAGTGGCCGCTATGTTCCAAATATTATGATGTAGAAATGTCTTAGCGACATATAACTTCATGATATCCGTTATTGAGAACCGATCGCTAAGCTCAAAAAAATTTGAGGCATAACCTAGCGGCCAATAAGATCACAATAATTTACTTGTTTTTAGTTAAATCCTAACAACAACATATCTTCAAATAAAATGTTGCAACATAATCTAGTGGGCGCTAAGCTAAATATTTCATTCTTCTTCTTGTTAAATGCTTCGACATATAAGCTATAAATATTCTATTGGGAAGCAACTAGATGCCATGTAGCTCAAAATTTGTTTTGTTAAAGCATACCGTTATGAGTACACATATTCTAGCGGACACAATCCTCCTAGAATATTAATTTAATGTGTTAAATTATTGTGACCATTATGCCCCAAATATTATGGGTTAAATCCTAATGAACACTAAGCTTAAATTATTACATCATTGTAAATGCTAGCGTCCGCTAAGCTCAAATCAAATTCATTTAAATGTTTAATCCTGTCGAAATATTTTTTTTAAATATTATGTTGTCATAGTACATAGCGGCCACTAATTTCATACTTCTTTAATTTAGTTTGTGAAATCCTAGCAACTACTAAGCTACAAATAATATTTTACGGAAATACCTAGCAGACGCAAGACTTGAAATATGTCTCTTTATTTTTTAAAATCATAGCGACCATAATGTTCTAACTATTGTGATGTGGTTTTGTCTTAACAATGTATAAATTCATGATATTTGTTATTAAGAACCGATCGCTAAACTCAGAAAATGTTTTTGAGGCATAACCTAGTGGCCGCTAAGATTGTAATAATTTACTCATTTTTAGTTAAATTATAGTGACAACATATCTTCAAATAATATGTTGCAACATAAGCTAGCAGACGCTAAGCTAAAAATTTCATTCTTTGTCTTGTTAAATGCTCGAGACATCTAAGCTCAAAATATTCTATTGTGGAAGCACCTAGATGTCATGTAACTCAAAATTTGTTAAAGCATACCGCCGAAACAACTTGCAAACATTATGAGTATGCATATTCTAGCAGACACTAGCCTCCTAGAATATTTATTTAATGTGTTAAATTCTTGCGATTGCTATGCCTCAAATATTATGGGTTAAATCCTAAGGAACGTTAAGATTAAATTATTAGAATGTTGTAAAGGTTAGCAACCACTAAGCTTAAATAAATTTGAGTTAAAATGTTAAATCACATCAATTTTTTTAAAAATATTATGTTGTTGCATAGACATAAAGGATGTTAATTTCATACTACCTTAATTTAATTTTTGAAATCCTAGTGACCGCTAAGCTATAAATAATATGTTGCAGCAAATACCTAGGGATGCTAGAATTGAAATATATTTCTTTATTTTGTTAAATCCTAGTAATTACTATGTTCCAAATATTATGATGTGGCAGTGTCTTAGCGAATATAACTTCATGATATACATTATTGAGAACCGATCGCTAAACTCAAAAAATATTTTTGAGGCATAACCTAGCGGTCACTAAGCTCGCAATATCTTACTTGTTTTTCATTGAATCCTAGCGACAACATATCTTCAAATAAAATATTGCAACATAAGATAGTGGATGCTAAGCTAAAAATTTCATTCTTCATCTTGTTAAATGCTTGAGACATCTAAGCTTGAAAATATTCTATTGTGGAAGAAACTAGATGCCATGCAGCTCAAAATTTGTTAATTTGATTTCTTAAAGCATACCACTAAAAAATTACAAACATTATGTGTATGCATATTCTAGTAGATGCTATCCTCCTAGAATCTTCATTTAATCATTAAATCCTTGTAACCACTAAGCTCCAAATTTTATTGGTTAAATCTTAATGAGCGCTAAGCTTAAATTATTACATATTTTTAAAGGTTAGCATTCACTAATCTCAAATAAATTTCATTTAAAATGTTAAATCCAGTTGAAAGCATTGTTTTAATTTAGTTTGTGAAACCCAGTGACCGCTAAGCTCATAAATAATATGTTGTGAAATACCTAAGCTCCAAATATGTTAGAAATAATATGGATGTTAGACTTTATCTTTATTTTTTGTTAAATCCTAGTGACCGCTATGTTCCAAATATTATGATGTGGCAATGTCTTAGTGGCCTACGACTTCAAAATATCTATTATTGAGTACCATCCTAAGATACAAATATGGTATTGTGTTATACCTAGTGTCTACTAAGCTTACAATAGCTTTCTTATTTTTGTTAAATCCTAGCGACAACTAATATCCAAATAATATGTTGCAGCATAACCTAGTGGACACTACACTAAGAATATAATTCATTAATGTGTTAATTGTTAGCAACCCTAATGTTCAACATATTAGTTTGTGGCCTTCCATAGAGACTAATAATATTGTGGCCTTTCATAGAAACCCTAATGAATTAATATATATGACAACACTCTATCTTCCACCAATAATATGTGGCCTACTGATAATATTGTTTTAAAATAATTATATCATCATGACTAAAATACATAAATACATAGTGATTAAAATATTTAATATATAAATTTAAATACATAGTGATTAAAATATTTAATATATAAAATTTAGGCATATATATAATATGTTTACCTTCCATTGCACAAAAATTATCTCAAAATTGAAAACTTAATATGATTTTACAGTTTTAACCATTTTTTTAACCTCAAATATCTTCTCACAAATTCAATGTGGAAACCATATAAACAATGTACAATGAAATATTTACCTCGGGTTGTTTCTATCATCATATTAAAAGGAAAAAAGGTAGACGTAACAAATACCAAAACAATATTTTGAGTCTCGCTAAACATTACAATTTTAAAAACTAGTGATTATGTGACTGACCATCATTATCAGGAAAAAAACAATCCAAAGGGGGACATAGATTGGCGAAAACATGAAAGCATTCAAATGAAATAATAACCAGACATGAAAAGGGATTAAATTTTCTTCGGTTGGGGCACAACAAATTCCTTGTTTTCTTGAAGAACAAGGTGGTGTGACAAAATGATTAGAAGGAGTAGTGGTAAATGAAGTAGTTGGGAATCGTGTGTTTTCATAGGGCAAAGCAGGGCTAGACTGACATGAAAAAGATAGGAACTAGTAAGCACAAGGCGGTTTGACAAAATGATCGAAGGAACAAGTAAGTAGAGTTGGGCCACAGAGTGTGTTTTTGTAGGGAAAAGAAGGGATGGATTGACATGAAAAAGACAAGATTTGGTCGAAGACAGAATGACTAAACAAGCCCACAATTAAAAAGATGCACATTTAATATAGCATACATTTTTGATAAATACCTTATTTAGATCTGAGATTATTTTGTGTTTGGTGATGTCATTCAAACCACCGTCTGCTACATCGAAATAACTATCTGCACTATTCTTCTACAACCCCTTTTGTTTCCCCAGTGTGTGTGCACCTTTTTTGTTAATCCACAAATGAGATTATAATTACTTCTTGGTTTTTCCTGCCAAAACGATCGGGATTCTTGTATTTTTCCCTGCAATCTTAGAATTTCTTGTATTGTTATATGATTTCAAGAGTTGTTGTTCTATAAGACCAAAAAAATAAAAACCCTAAAAACTAGTTCTCCAGGGTATTTAATATTTTTTTAGGCACAATCCACGTTAGAAATTTTGAAAATATAAAAGTGCGGGATGTGGAAATTTGAAAATTAGAGCGGGTAATTTTTGTTAATATTGAAATTTTAAATTCTAAAAAATGTGAGGGAATTTGGAATTCAAATTTTGAATTTACCACTCATTAGAAAAGGTGCAGGATATCAAAAAAATAAACAATATTGAAAACAACGCCTTTTGTTATTGGCTATAACTTAAAATAGTTAAAACATAATAAAACATATAATATTATAATAAAACATAAGAAATAAAGTGTATGAATGAAAATACCTTCACAATGTTAGATGTAGTGCACTAATGAAAAATAATTATCCAATTACTTTGTGCCACATGGCATGTTTTAACCTGATAATTAGAAAACATTATAATTGACACATTTATTATGAAATTTATATATAAAGAAATGATTATAAAATATTTTGAAACTATATGAAACCATGATATTATAATATAAATAGATACCAATAAAATGATGACACGTGGCATGAAAATTATAAAATCCCATAAGGTGTTTTTTTGCATTAAAACAACGAAAAAATAATAACACCTCAAAGTTGTAAAGATAGTGTTTACAATGACAAGAGGTATTGGTATATAGTAGCGATAACTAAGCTATATCATGATTTGTTATTCTATCACTATTTCCAAATTAAGTAATTATTGTTCCTAGCAGACCATATGTCATTTCAATCAATAAATAAAGTAGCTTAGTGGTCATTATGCATTTTCTTTGATAAGAACCGATGTGAATTATATGTTGCAATGATTTATCTTATCAAAAACAAAAATATCACTTACTCTCAGGGGTATATATGGATTCCAATTTACAAAGATATATCTTATATGAGATAAATATGTAGTGTAGAAATTGGGGCTGCCATGTAAAGTCCACCCAAAATGATACAATTACAATCAATGAAAAACACTATCGATCCAAAGCAAAACAAATAGTGATTACAATGACAAGTGATAATGATAGGAGCCTAGTAACCACTAATCTAGACCATTATTTTTGTTATTATATAGCTATTCATAAATTAGAAATTGTTGAGCCTAGTGGTCACTACATTATTCCTTTCAAATAGTAATGGAGCTTAGCGGTTGCTAAACATTTTATTTGATATGAACAAAAATTCTGATCCCTCTCGATGGAACATAGTGCAGGAATTGGCTCCACCAGGTAACATGCAACCAATTTGATACAATTATAATCATTGCAAATTACAATCGATCTAAAGATGTAAAGATAGTGATTACTACGACAAGAGGTAATGAAAGGATCCTAGCGGCCTCTAAGCTAGACCATGAGTTGTTAATCAATAACTACTTGGAAATTGAGAAATTGTTAAGCCTAACGAAATCACTTAGGATTTTCTTTGATACTGAATGAATATGGATTATAATTTACAAAGATATATCTTAGGAGAAATAAATAAGTCTTGAATCCTCTCATATATAATTATTACATTGGGTAAATAAATGAAAAACACTATCAATCCAAAGCAGAACATATAGTGATTACAATGACAAATGGTAATGATAGGATCTAATGGCCATAAGATAGACCATTGTTTTTATTATATAGTTATTCTCAAATTTAAAATTTTTGAGCCTAATGGCTGCTAAGTTATTCCTTTCAACTAGTAATGAAGGTTAATGGTCACTAAGCATTTTATTTGATAAGAATAAAAAGTCTTGATCCCTCTCGATGGAAAGCATTGTAGGAATTGGCTCCACTAGTAACTGTGCATATAATTTGATAACATTATAATCATTGACAATTACAATCGATCTAAAGTTGTACAGATAGTGATTGCTATGACAAGAGGTAATGATATGATCATAGTGGTCACTAAGCTAGACCATGATTTGTTATTCAATGACTATTTTGAAATTAAGAAATTGTTGAGCCTAGCGGTTGATACCCTTTTTCTCGATACAATGAAATATGGATTACAATTTTCAAAGATATATCTTAGGAGAAATAAATAAGACTAGATGCCTCTCGATGGAATGTAGTGCAATAATTGGGTCTTCCATGTGAAGTCTACCCAATATGTTACACTTACAATCAATGAAAAGCACTAACCATCCAAAGTTGAATAGATAGTGATTACAATGGAAAATGGTAATGATAGGATCCCAATGCGCCACTAAGCTAGACCATTGTTTTTTATTATATATCTATTCTCAAATTTTGAAATTGTTGTGCCTATCGGCTCGTAAACATTATTCCTTTCAACTAGTAATGGAGCTTAGTGGTCACTAAGAATTTTCTTTGATACTGAAGAGAAAGTCTTGATCCTCTCGATGGAAAGTAGTGTAGAAATTGGCTCCACTAGGTAACGTGCGGATAATTTGATATAATTATAGTCATTGATAATTATAATCAATCTAAAGTTGTACAACTAGTGATTGTACGACAAGAGGTAATGAAAGTATCATGTAATGACCGCTAAGCTAGACCATGATTTGTTATTCAATAGTTATTTTGAAATTAAGAAATTGTTAAGCCTACCATTATTAGGATTTTTCTTTGATACAAATGAATATGGATTATAATTTACAAAGATATATTTTAGGTGAAATATATAAGTCTTTATCCATCTTGTTGGAATGTAGTGCTTGCAATTGGGTCCGACATGTAAAGTCCAGCCAATATGATATAATTACTATCATTGAAAAATAATATCGGTCCAAAGCTGAACATATAGTGCTTACAATGACAATCGGTAATCATAGGAGCTTAGTGGCCACTAAGCTAGACCATTGTTTGTTATTATATAGCTATTTTCAAATAAATAAAATGTTGAGCCTAGCAGTACTACTTACATTATTCTTTTCAACTAGTAATGGAGATTAGAGGTCCCTTTTTCAAATTGAGAGATTGTTGAGCCTAGCCATTGTTATGTTATTCCTTACAATTAGTAATGCATCTTAGTGGTATCTAAGCATTCTATAATATAAGAACCTAATTGAATTATATGACATAAAGAATATATCTTATGAGAACAATATAAGGCTTCATCCCTCCCAAGGGTTTGTAGTGTAGACACTTGGCTCCATCAGGAATAGTCAAGCCAATATGATAAAGTTATAGTCATTGAAAAACAATATCGATTCAAAAGTGTAGAGATAGTGGTTACAACCATAAGAGGTAATGTCGGGAACCTTGAGGCTGATAGGCTAGACAATGATTTGTTATTTTATCTCTCTTTTTAAATCAAGAACCAAAAATCCTAGTGGTCTTTATGTCATTCCTTTCAATTAGTAATGGATATTCATGGACATGAATCATTTTATTTGATACAAATGGATGTGAATTACGACATACTCAATTGCTCTTGATTTCAAATAAAACTCATTAGGTCTTAGGGGGACTACATTATTCTTTGTAAAATGTGTTATGGGACAACTAAACATTTTTATGTTTAACAAATTTTGTTTAGTGACCATTGGACCCATTATTGTGTTTTGTTTCTCGCACACTCTGCTCAAAATTTGAAAAATTAAATCTTAATGGCCTTTACGCTAGTCCATTCAATTGGTGTTAATTACCAATAAGTAATGTTAAAAATTTTCCATTCATATGTCAACTTAAATCCTCTCTCTCTCCTAACATCTATGTTTTCAAACGTTCCTTTCATGTTATCTACACAATGTGGATGGTTGTCAAATAATGGATAATCCTTCCAAAATATGTTGTGTGTTAATTGTCAAGAAATTTTTGCATAGTTTCTAGTATTAATGATGTGATCCAAATATGATTTATAGTAACCAATTGAAGGTTAGATATCATGTTCGGTCGAATCCTAGCAGTCACTAACGTTTACATTTGATTACTCACCAATGATAAAAAGTAATGTATTATAGAGATTGGTGATCACAAAGGCTAATACTTACATTCATTATCATATAATGGGAAAAAAATTACTCCATATGTGAAGTAATTATTAATATATTCTACTCCAATTATAGGTACAATGTCTTCCATTGGTCGCAATCCATTCTTGGAAATTCCATTCATTGAAGGTGTTGAGTGCTGGAAGAAAAGAGATGAGGAATGGTTTGTTGAAATCCATGGCCCTGATAACTACTACAACAACGACATGTGGTTGTTTTTTTTATAGATGATGAACATGAGGAAGTCGAATGGTTATATCCTCTGTAGTTGTTGATTTGAGTACATTGCATGTTTCAAGTCGAACACATTGACTATGAAAATAATAAGTGTCTTATTCTGGATATGGAGTTGGATGTTTCTTTATTTAGGAAATGGGAAATGAGGGCCTCAGAAGACAAAACACAATGTTCATGTTCAATATATGGTTGGGATTTGGGGTTGTTAGTAGATAAAGACAAAATTGGTTGTTCAAATGCAAAATACATTCACAGTGGCATGCTTGTAGTACTTAGAAAATTATATAGAGGTGATACAACCTCTTATGTTTTCATTTTTGAATAGAAAAGGTTCTCTTTCACCACCTAAACATGCCAAGTTGTTTACTATGTTGAGGAGAACATATTTGGATAAATTGGAGCTCGATCCATCTAGATCAAAGTTGCATGGGGTTGAAAAAGAATACTAAATCAATTGCATTGTTGAAGAAAGCAACCACTATATTCACAAAAATAGAACCTTCAACTATTAGCAAATTTGATTACTTTTTGTTCAATGGTGAAGTATTTTCAATTGATGTTTCTAGGTGCCATGTAACACCTCCAGAGTATCAAGTATCATCCTGTAGATGATGAGAATTTTGACCTTCTTGTGCACTCCATGTTGATAAATGTTATTCCTACACAAAGGGACGTAATTCTTCTTCCCTTCTTGGAATCTACGAATAAGGTTGTGGAGCTCAAGATCTAAAAAGACTTGGAAAGGGATGATGTTAAATTTTATATACTTGATGACCAACATATAATATGTGCAAAAAAAATATTTTGGGCTCAAATACTTACAAGTCTTTACATAAGAGGCTACGGTTTTGAAGGGCTCACATTCTTTCTACAAATGCAACTAACGAAGCCATTACTAATATTTTTAAACAATAGAATGAAGTGAATAGAACTTGGATAGAAACCAAGTTTATTGATTTTTTGTATAAAGCTAGATTGGTTTGGAAATCACTTGATGTCCTCAATATCCCGATATTGGAAAAAAACAAAATAGAGAGAGTGGAGGGTAATGTATTTTAATTTTATTGCATTTTTTATTAACATTTATCTTCCTTATATAAAAATAAAAACATATGATTGTCCTTTGAATGCAGAACTTTGAGAATCAATGCCTTTTGATTTTCAAAATGGATAAAACCAATAATCTATACGAAAAATGGACTTTTCTATTATTTCGATGATATATGGACTAAATGGACTACAAAATTTGAGTTGTTTAGATCTTGTGGCCTTGCTTGTTCACCTATTAAATATAATCAGGATAACTTTCAGCCTAATTCATTAACAAGATTCATAGTCAATTCATTCGGATGTTAGAGGAATGAACGATGAAAAACTATCAGTACTAGTAGATAAAGTACAATCAAGGGATGTCTAGTTAATTGCCCTATTTTAGGCAAGGTGTAATAGTAGAGACATTTGATTCTTACTACCAGAGAATAAAAGGAGACAAAAAATGAGAGAAAAATTTCTACAATATTTTAAAGACAAACATCCAGATATTGATCTATTGACATCCTGTAGTGAATCCAATGTAATTGAAAAATTAAATTGCATGAATCACACTACCACTAGTTGTTTATACTATTGGGTGAAGAGAGAAAAGGAAAGAGAAAATTTGATTCCCACATAGGGGAAAAAATATAAATGAAAAAAGGACCAAGTGGCGAAGAAGTTCTTCTCCATTTGAGGCTCAGACAATATTAGACAACTATGTGGTGTCAATGGAAGACAATATACTGGAAAGGATGGAGGACACAAAATAATTTACTTTTCAATGTGCATACCCATTCTATCTTTCATCAACTCTAGCATTATTCCTGCCACCAATCCTTTCAATGCAAAATGTGTTATCGCTGATTTTTGTAATTTGTCTAGTGATATTTCTTCTGAAGTAATAATGGAGCTGCTAACAATTATTGGAACCAGTGTGTTGGATTGTATTATTATTGTTCTCATACTAATTGAATATTCAAAAATGTTGAGAGAAACAGTAAAAAAATACATGGAAAAGGTTAAAGATAGTGAAGAATCAATTATGGATGGATGCTACAAACTCTATGATAGCAATGGGAAATTTAAAATTTGTGTCTTATGTACACAATAACTGGAGTGCACAAATGTGATGATAACAATGATGAAAGAGAAGAAGTCACTAGGGATTGGATGGAAAAACTGCCACAACAATTGATAATTGTAAGAAATTGGCCTAAAAGGAAACAAACATCCTTTTCCTTGTGAGCGATCATATGAGTTATGGTATGAGATGTTCACTCAATGTTGTTCCCATAATTCTTTAGTATTAGTGTTTTACGATGTGGTAGTGTCACATTGTGCATGCATTAGTTGAATCCAATCTATATGTTTTTTTTATTGTTGAGACACATAGTTAGGAAATGTTTTTGAAACATTACTATTCTCATATGAAGAAAGGTTTGTACAGAATATAACTCAAACATGTGATTATGTTAAATGTATTTCAACCAAAAAATATACTTACACATTTCTTATTTACGTAGAAAACCAAAGAACAATAGAATTTGATGTAAAAACCTCTCAACTTGATACTACATAACCAACTCAACATGGTGATTGACCTTCAATCATTTTATAAATATGTTTAATGAGCTCTATTTTCAATTGCCATTGTTTTCATTTTTTTGACAATACTCTATGCTCACCAGCTCTAATGAAAGATGAGGAGAACTCAGCCACATCATGCATGAATATGCAATAAAATCCTGGTATGTTAGTCATGTGCATTTATAAATAAGAACCACTACTAAGCCCCATAAATTTATAAAAAATTAATGGTTTATGCAAGATGACCAACAACCAGAGAAAGTAACAATGGAGTACGTGGTGGTAACTAACATGAATATGTAAACAAAACCAGGTATGTTAGCCATGCATATTTTTAAACATAACCATTTCTAAGGCTCACAAAGTTATAGAAAATGATATCAGCTAATTCTAGAAGTGGAACCATTTTCAAAGAAGGAATTACCAAATAACCTATTTCAAAATTTCATGGTGGCATCCAATGCTACATAGTTTGTAGTTACCAGGTTGTTGGTTGTCTGCATAAACCATTAGTATCGACATAATGATACATACATTAGAATCGATGCTTATTCCATCCAATGATGGCATAGCCTAGCGGTCACTAATCCACATCAATATCTCAAAAGTGTTGTCTATCAATGGGTGGTTTAAAGGATATAAATGAACCTAGTGGGTGTATAATTCATTCAGAAGACATAGAACATTTTGATTTGTACTTACCATATTACCATGAAGACCAGTATGCTTTTCAATTATGATTTCATTTTCCATAGCATGAAATCATTTATGAATTGATTATTGTTTTTGTAATACATCTTGCATCAAAAAACTAGCAACTAGTAAGGTCTATACAAGCCAAGCTGAAAGCTCAGTTCGGTAAAAGTGGTAGCTACCTAAAGTGCTAATATTGAATTTACCATTTTACCACGTAGATCACTATGTTTTTTTCAAATACACTTTCATTTTCCATAACAATAGCTATATTAATAATTAATAGATTGATGTTTGTTTGAAATAGATCTTGCATCAAAGGATCTTACGGGTAAAGAAGATGCAATCCTACATGCAAGGCCCATCGGTAAGTGGTAGCCACAAGCTAAAATGTTGATTTTTTCCATTGGTTAGAATTGATATGAGACCGATTAAAAAAATTATTTACTTCCCTAGTTAGCCACAAAAAATTACTTACTTATTTTAGATTTGGAGGGCTTTTTGTATGAGAAAAACCAATCACCCTCTTAGGGACATGTCATTCAAGTTCCACAAGGAGACTATCAACATGTGAGGTGGCCTAAAAGAGTTTATAAAGTCATTATCAAAAAATTTGAAATGGGATTCTGGTCAGAAAAACTCACTTTTGTTGATGTTGAAAAGATGACAAAGGCCTTCAAAAAAAAATTATCATTGAATTGAATCCAATACTCACCTAGGGAAAATAACATTGCAATATAGTCGATGGAATTGCAATAAAAGATCTAGAAAAGGTTTGGAGTAAAAAATGTTTTTCCCTACAATTCTAAAGACACATGTGTATTACATTAGGTGCAAAAAGGAAACCCTCTAGAAAATTTTATGGTTGGGATGAAAAGAGAGGAAAATTTTCTCAAAAGATATGTGGTTTGATGACCAATTTGTACAAATACTTATCACTAATAGTGTCAAAGGGATTGAATGTGGTAGAGGGCATCAAATATTTGGAGTGAGTAAATGCTAAATAAAAAGTTAGCATTTCAAAATTTTATTGTGATGATACAACTTAACATTGTAAATAAAATACATTCATATGTTTTAGTGATGGTTATGCATAACTATTTAAATTACGATTGTATGATTATAAGTTGGGAGAATTTAAATTTTCCTAATTATAAGTTCAGAGTGTGAGTGTATAAGTTGTAAATGTGAATTAACAGAAAATATTTAATGTAACAAATCTTTGAGCAGTTTTTATTAATGAAATATGTATTCCTAAATTAATTCCAAGCATGCTTAAATACTAGTTTTTACTTTGATATTATAAAAATGTATACCACTTTCCAATGCAATGAAATAACTACAATACGGTATGTAAAGACTCATCATGCTTTGAAACATTACATTCTATTCAAATAAATTTTGCACAAAAAAATTCCTAGTATAACAATAAGAAATGAGGAACACCCTTAGATTTTACCTTTGTCACCACCTACAACCATTTGATTTTTTATATAACAATATCGAAAGGGACTTGTTTTTTTTTTTCAATTGATTCACCACCCTCAACCATTTGATTTTGTTTTTTTCATTTGCAGATATGAACACATGTAACATGAAACTGATCATATTTGATATAAATGGTGTTTTGGCACACACCCTCCACAAGGCTGATTTGACATTTAAATAGTTAAAAAAATTTGGTGGCATCGAGCTAAAAAAAAATTTTTCTTAGACCTAATGTGAAAGAGTTCTTGCAATGGTGCAAAAAAATTTCAAAATAACAATATGGACATCGACAAGAAATTCAAATGTTGATGACATGATGCCTTCATTCCTTGAAAACATTGGATTGGAGGTTGCAAGTTGATTTCATATTTACATAGGAAGATTGTTTGAGACCAAATGCTTTGATTATGAAGGTTATGGGAATCCCAAATTATATCTCAAGAATCTTAACTCCATTTGGTCACGCGGTTTAATGCATCGTACAATTGTAAAAATATAGTGCTTGTAGATGACTCTTTAGAGAAAAACAAGTTCAATGATGTTGCAACTACATAATTGCTGAAACATTTAACATAGATTCTAAGTCAGAAGACAAAATACTTGTTAGATGTGTTGTGGCCTTTTTGAAACCATTGAAGGACGTCGAAGATGTTTGGGATTATATTAGATCACAAAAATAATTATAGGGAGATTTTTTATTGATCTTTACTATGTTTTGTATTGTTGATTTGGAAGCCCATCTTCGGGAATAGTGTTACATTATAAATTCAAATTATTCTTCAAATGTTTTACTATAATTCTACCTTTAGTAAAGGAATTTCAATTTATTTCATAGCTATATTTAAATACTAAAATATATATGGGATAGTTTTACAATTAATTTTAAATAAGTTCATATCCATATTTGAATATGAAAATTTTTATGCCATGTCTCTTACAGTTGATTTTATATCTAAATTTAAATATGAAAATATATCTAGTATGGTTTTACAATTAATTACATTCTCCTACACTTGGATCATCGCCCTCTACTAATTTCTTCATAACATCTTTAGAAATTCTATCACACCATAATAAATGAAGTAAATTTGAGATCTAACTTTAAATATGAAAATATATCTGGAATGGTTTTATAGTTAATTACATTCTCCTAAATTGAATCATCACCCTCTTTAAGTTTCTTCATAACATCTTCAGGTAATTCTCTGGTTTCCCAAGGTTCAATCAAACCATAGTAATTGAATCTAGAAGTGTCTCACATCTCGTGAATGTCATTAGCCTAGTAGCCGTTTGGCCAATGGCATTTGAAATATTCAAATTTTCATAGTTTAATCTTAAAAACATCTTAAAACTAATAAGAGCATTATTCCAAAGCAAATCATTAAGCCTAACAACTACTAGCCCTTATAAAACAGAACATGTATCTATTCTATACGGGCTAACGGTCCTCCAGGCATTATTTCTCATATCAATGTTGGATTCCTTGAAATCATTAAACATTTTTTCACATATTCATAAATTTAATTTGTGACCAGATATATTGGACTTCGGAAGGAGAATTAATAGATTCCAATATTTTGATTTTCAGATTCCAATATATGTGATTTTGGAGTACAGTTAATTCCAATATAGGTGATTTTGGATTCCAATATATGTGATTCTGGATTCCAATATATGTGATTTTGGAATCCAATATGTGTGATTTTGGAATCCAATATGTGTAATTTTAGAGTGCAGATAATTCCAATATTTGACATTTTGGAATCAAATCTGATAGTGATGATCTCTTAGATGAAATTACTTGATTCTTCTACACATCATACACTTAGGGGGCATTATGCTTACTTTTCCCCCTTTCTAGCATTCTCGGTGTGTCTCACATTTTTACTATCATGCTTTGTATTTCACATATAGTATTTCTCACTCATTATACACACATTGATACACATAAATTGTATCATCATTACTCTATGACGAAATCTCATGCCAAGGTTCACACTTGACTATTGATGGCATACTACATCCATGAATCTCACACACTACACATTTCTACACTCACATCATTCACAACACATCTTTCTAGCATCACATTTTAAAACAACACACTACCCTATGATGCACTCTAGTTCCAAATTTCTTTCTCAACTACTGAGGTTCTACATATGAAATGAACCTCACATCATCACATTCACACTCTCTTATGCTCTATTCTTCATTGATCTATCTATCTAGCACAACAATTTTAAACCATTTCCCGATGACACAATATTGTTCTATGGTTCATTCTTGATGTCTAAGGGGGAATTTATAAACGAACCTCACCTCATAGACATTAGTACACATCCACTTGGGGGCATGCTTCTCCTATCACACTAACTTTGCATACCATTCCATTTCACCTAGTCACAACATATTGCATATCTTGGTTGCACTTAGTATTTCTTGCTTATAATTATATGTACACTTTGTTTCACATGCTAAAAATATATTTCATGTCATTATATTATATATATATATACATGTCCATTCACTTGTTCTCTAGTTGTGAATGCAACCTTTACACTATATTTATATGTAGTATGTATGCTTGGTGATATACCTCTTATTATCCCCATTGAGGTTCCCAAGGGCATCTACTTTCATATACACTACAAGTGTTATTGTTTCATTTTATACCACTTCCTATTATTACAATCACATTAATCTCTATCAATATGTACACATCTTAACATACTTTGTATCTTACTACCATGATAACGGGTGCTTCATAAGCAACATTTTCTTTACAAGAACTATTTTCCACCATGGTTTTCTGTTACACTTTGTTTTCTCTTGTCTACTATTATATTTCATTGTTTTCAAGATTTTCCCTAAGTATTGCTTTGTTTATTTCTTATATGATATTTGCCACTTCAACCCTAATTGTCTTTCATCATTGTAAGATATTTCCCATGTTTACAACCAAATGTTTGCAGATCTACATTGTCTTCTTTCTTGATAGATTACACATTGTCTTCTATATGTATATTTGTCTTTTTTGCACTAACACGTGTTTCTATCCACTTTTCTCGCATGTGTCTTGGTTTTTACCATGTACATTCCGTCCCCCTTCGTGAGTATCCATTTCAGATCAGTATTCGGTCCTCTCCTTTGGGTTGCATCCTCCTAGCAATGTTGCAAACACCTAAAACAAGGGGGCATACATTAGGTGAATCAGTCACCCCATTCAATGAAAGTGACAAAGTCACATTTCATGCTTGCACATCATTGGAACATAGTAGTCTTTAGTTATAGAAATAGTCCAAAATATGATTAATTTCCTTGGCAAAGCACAGACTCTAGTGCCCAGATATGGACACGAGTGCCCTGGGCACTCCTCACCTTTCTGGGAACCTATTACCAAAGGGGGAAGTTACTTACTTTTTTCATATCAACATAGTTTTCAGAATTAGACAGAGAAGTTTGCACAAAGACAAGCACAGTCAATCCTCCAACAATTAGAATGTATTCTATCTCATTTTTCTTATTTTTCTACTTAGATCATACTTAATCAAACTATATCAAACTAAAACAAATAAGGATCACACTATTTGCAATGGTGTATAAATTTAGGAAGAAATTAGGGATGGAGAATAAAACTAGACATTTCTCCCCAAAACTTCTTCGACATGGTGTGATATCACCCCAAAAACTCATTCTTTGTGTGATATCGCCCCAAAAAATAATTCCTTGCGTGAGATCACCCAAAAACTCACACTTGGCATGAGATTGCCCCAAAAAATCATTCTTGTATAGTGTTTTAGGACACTTTCTATCATTTTTACTCATCATAGATTAGGTGCACATGTTCCTTTTACTAATTTTTCACATTTTTACACACTTTTTACATATTTGGATCAAATTTTTCATATACACATATTTGACTACTCTTTTGATGTTCTTTTATAGGTCCATCCTTATGAGAAACAACAATCACATAAACAAAGACATCAAGTGTGAAAACGACAACATGTACAACATGACACATATGCTTCACCCCTAGGGTCACTTCATCTTCCTTAGTTTCCATGCCTCATTTTATCACTCCATGCTTTTTCTTGTATCCTCGACATGATTTCACCATTAATCTACATGGTCATCAAGTACAGATCTCTTATCTACTTTATGTTATCAAGTAATCACTCAACAACATAAAGTGGGGGAAAATGTAAACACTAAATCACACACTTGGGTACATCTCTCAGGTCATAATCACATACTACTATTCATATGATTCCTAAGGAGAAAACTAGTAATTGGCATATACCTTTGTCCTTTTTTCTTTCTTTTTCTTTCTTTCTTTATATGTAGTATTTCACACCTCACTCCCCAATTTGATCTTCATTTATTTATCTTTCTTGGATCTAGACACCCACACCTAGCCGGGATGGTAGCGCTCAGAACCCCCAACCTCTTTGTATCTTACTCTCCCATTTTGGGTCTCTTTTATCTTTTGGGCATCTTGTTTTCTTATGGGTTGGCATTTTAATTTTCAATTACGAAATTCAAACAAGTGAATCATATAAATAAAAATATATGTGACCATAATAAATGACCAAGCTCTAAGCATCTACTATAACCACCTAAGGTTACATCCAAAGACATTCTAAGAGCATCAAAACATCCATATATCTATCATTCAAGGGACAAGGGACTACACTTTATGCATATAATTTATAGGAGGGGATGTTCAATTTTTCATAAACACATCTCTTTACATTGCTACATCTAGTTATTGCTCACTATTCAAGTGAATATTACACAAGAGCTTCCTAGGGCACTATTCTACACACACAAAACTACATGGAGTCTCAAATGTAGTGCAACACTCGGTCATAATTTTACTCTGTCTGTATGCCATGGTCAATCGACTCCCCATTTACATCTTTTTCTTTATAGGATTTGAATTTTTTTGGTGTTTTGGAGGAGATCATTTCTTTTGAAAGTTACATGTGAACTCTACAATCTTCCAAATGACATACATGTGACAAACAAAAATTCTAGTGATACTTGTGCGACATAACAAAAATTAGTTTCGAGTATTTTTAAAGTCACAAGCACCAACTAGAGGTCTCTCGAAGCCTAGGTTCCGCTGACCTGGTCTATGCGCCCCATCTAGAATCATCTAGAATATAGTATTTATTGTGTACGATTGTGAGAATTATCTCCTTTTGTTCATCAATATTCCAATCCATCATACTTTGGGATCAATTACAAAATCAACTAAGTATTTTATTATCTCTCTTATACCTTGGGTTTTATGTTTCTTTAGATTATTTCTTGCATCATTTGTATAATTTAATGTTTATTTATCACATGTGACTCTGAAAATTCTATGGTTTTATAAAAAGGAATTTGTTTTTGTTTAATCATTCACCCTATTAAGCAAAGTAAAAGTTACAATTAAGGTCTATATAGTATAAGAACATAACAGTCTTTAGTTGTAGAAACGACCCAAAATCTAAATTGGGTCCTCAACACAACACAAATGTCGGTTCCAAGATATTGAAAATAGCACCTAGGAACTCCTGACCTTTCATGGGCTCCTATGACCAAGGGTTATTCATTGTTACTTTCTCATATCAACATATTTTTTAGCATTGCACAAAGTAGTTTGCACAATACAAGCATAGTCCTCTAACAATCAGAATGCATTCTATCTCCTTTTTATTCTTTTTGACTTGGATCAAACTTGATCAAATTGGAACAAAATAGGATCACACCATCTATAGTGGTGTATAAATTTTGGGAATTAGTCAAGGATGGATAATAACACTAGACCTTTCTCCCCAACACTTATTCTCCCGTGGCGTGAGATCACCCCAAAAACTCATTCTTGGCATGAAATCGCTCCAAAACTCACACTTGAGATGTGATCGCCCAAAAACTCATTCTTCTACAACATTTCAAGACACTTTCTATCCATTTTAATCATTATGGATCAGGTGCACATGTTCCTTTTACTACTTTTTCACATTTTTGCACACTTTTTACATATTTGGATCAAAATTTTCATATACACATATTTGACTACTCTTTTGCTCTTCTTTTTGTACATTCGCCCTTATCATAAAATCACATAAGCAAACACATCAAGTGAAATGACAATGGGTAAAATGTGACACAACACATACAATTCACCCCTAGGGTCACTTCCTCTTCCTTATCTTCCACGCTTAATTTTATCACTCCACATTTTTTCTTATCTCTCGCAAGTTATTACCATTTATATACGTGGTTATCAGGTATGCATCTCTTATCTAATTTATGTTATTGAGTATTCACTCAATAACATAAAGTGGGGAAAATCAAGACACTAAATCACACACTTGGGTACATCTTTGGGTCCTAATCACATACTACCATTTGTATGATTCCTAAGCGAGAAAACTAGTAATTGACATCTATATTTAGCCTTTTTCTTTCTTTATTTGATTGATGTGTGGTATTTCACACCTCAATTCCCATTCTGATCTTCATTACTTTATATTTCCTAGCTCGACACCATTTCCTAGACAGGGATGCCGCAGTGCCTGTGCACCCTCGTACCTTTTGGGCACCCCTAACCTCTTTATATCTTACTCTCCCCTTTTGGGCCTCTTTTATCTTTTGGGCATCTTGTTTTCTTATAGGTCATCCTTTTAGTTGTCAATTATGAAATTAAAACAAGGGAATCATATAAATACAAATCTATGTGACCATAATAAAGGACCAAGCTCTAAGCATCTACTATCACCACCTAAGGTTACATCCAAAGGCATTCTAAGAGCATCAAAGCATCCATCTAGCTATCATTCAAGGGACAAGGGACTACATTTTTGTATAGACTTTATAGGAGGGGAAGTTAATTTTTCATACACATTTATTTACATTGCTACATCTAAATATTTCTCATTATTCAAGTGCAGCTTGCACAAGAGCTTCCTAGGGCACGATTCTACACACACGCATAACGAAAAGGAGTTTGGGATGTAGTGCAATGTTTGGTAATACGTTTACTCTATTGGGTAACCACAGGGGTCATTCTACATCCCCATTTGCATCTTTCTATTTTTGGGATTTGATGTGTTCTAGGGTTTTGTAGGAGGTCATTTGTTTTGGGTTACATGTGAACTATGTGTTCTTACAAAGAACATACAATTGACAAACAAAGAAGTCTAGAGAAACTTGTGTGACACAATTAAAATTATTTTCTAAGTATTTTCATAGTCACGAGACATCTACCAAATTTCTCTAGCACATAATCACCCCTAACCCAATCTAGGTGCCCCACCAGGATTATCTATTAATTACAAAAATTTTGTGTATGATTGGGATAGTTTCCTCCTCTTTTTCACTAGTCTTCCATTATAGAATACTTCGGGATCAATTTAAAATCATATAAGTTTTCTACTCTCTTTCTTACACCTAGGGTTTTATGTTTATTTAGTTTATTTCTTGTTTTAGATGTGTACTTTAATGTTTATTTATCACATGTGACTTTGAAATATCTAGAGTTTTACAAAACAGACTTTATTTGTATATAATCATTTTGTAACCTTGCTATAAATTTCAAGACCACTAAATTCCTTCACTAGTAAAAACTTCATCCATCGTCACTCTCTAATAGATAGAAAGAATCAGTTAATCCAAAACATGAGACATATACATCAATCTTCTCACTAAAGCAATCATGTCCTGAAACAATCAAACTTGGTCTTCACAAATTGAGCTAGTTCACCTATCAAAACACCTCATCAAGAAACAAATAATATACCATTATAAATGTCCCTAAATATAATTTCTATTAAATCTTACAATTTCTTACAACCCGAAGTGGAAGGCCATCAATCAGGTCAATCCCTACAACTACTCAAAACTTCCTTTTAGAAACAAAAACTAGTCTTCATAAATAGGGCACAATTTTCCCTCTAGGACCTCAACCATGACCTAAAACTATCATGTAAATCTAGTAAAACTCCCAATATTTAATCAATGTTTATTTATTCATTGGGTTCAATGGAAGGATTTTCCAAAAAATGAAAACCTTTATAAAATTTTCTATTTCAAAGGGGTCCACATAGTCTCACAAGCTCTATCATAGCTTTATAGAAATATGGAGGATTCCTCTACAACCTCCAATCATAAAATTGTAAAAACCAATAAAAGTTGGACCTATATAATATTTTTTCTCTAAGTCAGTTTGAACTTGGGTTTAAGTAGGGTTTTAACACACTTAATATTTTTAACCATCGTTCATAAAAACATGACTATCAAACCACCTCATGCTTTTTGGAAATTATTATTATCTCAATGAAAAACATCCCCTAAAAACTTTAAGTCACATTCAAAGAACACAATTCACAAGAAGCATTAGGTCTAATTTTAGCACAAAAACACACTATAAAAAAACCCATTTTACTAAAATTGTTGTATCTTTCAAAATCTTCTTCACTTTGACCTCAAAATTAGCATGAAGCATCATGAAAACATCCTATAAATTCCTATACTCACTATCTAGCTCAAATATTCCTATAAATTTCCAACCACATTGACTTACATGTATCTACCTAGCTTTACTTCATTATCTTGCTTCCCAAAGACCTCATACATACACTATACCTATGCAAAAAGACCTAATAATCCTTTTAAAATCCATATACAATGTCACCATGCTTCTCCAATGCTTAACCATGAATTCATTTCTCTATATCTCAAGCTATCATACCATACCACATGTTATAGGTCTAGGAATATGCCTAGAATGACTTCTTCACACCATGAAAAACCATGAACTGACCTTGACAAATCAATGAAGACACTTGAATACCTGTACTACATAATATGGACCATGTTTGACCTCATTACAACCTTCAACTAGCTTAAGAGAGTACAAACTATGACTATACCTACTAGACTGCATGCTCCGGAAATCCATAAGACTTCACCAATCATGACACTACAAATCAACCTTCGTGTTTTCCAATTGACTAACACCTCATGGAGACTCATATGGAATTTTCATACTCTTTTCAATAAATTTATTTAACATCAATGATAAAACTAATACAAAATGGTCAACACCTTTTACATGCTATCTTTTCTTTTCACATATTTTTAATTAATCAATATAGTAATAAACCTCTTGATGATTGTGTGGTTTTAATTTCTATATAACTATATTCTTTATATCGTCTAACTATTTTTTCATGGTTTTAACTAGACAACACTCTTGTATCCATAACATCACATACATGTCAAAATCATTACAAAAACCCATAAAAATCATAGAGTCGTTGCGCTCTCCCGGTGTTTGGTATGCCACATCGAAACTTTGGAACCCCCGTGCACTTTCCCCATATTTCTTTTTTTTAGTGGAAATCCTACCTTAAAATAAATTTTACTTACCAACCATGTTTTAAGGATATTCATTGAGAGGTGATGTGAATCGGTGTATTTAAATTCTTTTATTTCAGCTATCTTTATAAATTCATCAAACCATCATCATATGAGTAACGTAAACTTAGTTAAGTGCATCATCGAAGAAAATTATCAAACATTCACATGAGCATGTACAAGTAGAGAACACATGAAATAATTATTTAGGTGGGAAACACTCAAGGGGAAGGAAACCCACTAAATTTTGCTTATGTATAAAAAAATTAAATATTTAGTGAAGCACAAACTTCACAAGGAACACGAACCCATAATTTATCTAGTACTAACTAGACTTTAGCAATCACCAAATTACAAGGAGGAACAAAACCCCTAATTTATTAAAAACCAACTTGAGTTTATAAATCACAAAATTGCAAGGAGGAACCAACCTCCTAGGCTTTTAGTGAAGCACAAACTCATAAGGAATACAAAACACTAATTCAACCACCTAGGAAAATTTTCCACCTCTTTTTGTTGATATCTTGGAAAACGATGGACTTCGGTTATCTTCTCTATCGTATTATCCTTTGTCTTATCTCTATCTCTTATGTACTCATGCCTCTAGGAAACACTCTAATCCTAAAATATCAAATGGATTTCATATCATTTCTCCGATACTCTTTGAGACACATTGATTTCCTTCTTGCTTACTCACTTATCTTCTTCTTTACTAGGTAATAGGCATGCTCACCAAGTTTCAAGAACTGTAAGATGTGTAAAGCTAAAAGGGTGCTTAATCAATCTAATAAATAGTAAAATGAAGGAGATTAAGCAACCAAAAGGCCAAGAGGAGTTTTTAACAACTATTTTTCTTTCTTAGGAATCATGTATACATTAGTATGCTTTAGGACATAGAAATGTACCCAAGTGCATAGATTTTGTGTTTACATTTTCCCCACTTTATGTTGTTGAGTGAATACTCAATAACATAAAGTAGATAGAATATGTGTACCTTGTAAAATGAATAGGAACGTAGCTGATAACATTATGAGTGGATTGTGAGTATGGAAAGTGTGGAATTTCATTAGATGGTAGTGGTGGTGGGAATTGAGATTTTTTTATGTCATTTTGTTTCCATTTGTTTGGCTTGAGATCTTGTAATAACTGACATGAAAAAATAAACAAAACTATGTTGATGGTTGATTAAAGCAAGCAAGTCACACAACAAGTTTTTTTTATCTTGATTATTTTAAGATGTGAAAAGAAAAAAGGGGTTTGAGGGGTACCTAGGTAATGGCAAGCTATGGATGGTTTCGGGTGATTTTGGCTATGGAGTCCTCAATATACCCAAAATTATGTTAGTCCCAAATCTATATAGATTTTATAATGTGACCAGAACATCGTGGTGGATTTTCTATTGGGTGATGAAATCCCAACAGTTCCACCTAGTAAGGAGTGCTTTGGATGTGTAAGTTGGTTTGTGTGTTTGGTTGTGTGTGATGGAGTGAATGAAAATATTAAACCCCCTAGTTAGAATATATTCTAAAGTAAGAATGACAAGGGTTATTTTTAGATCCAAATGAAAAATATGGAGATTCAATGAGGACAAGAAGTTAAAAGGAAAGTGCGATGCAAAATGAGAAACTAATAAAAAGAGGAATACCTGGAATATGATTTTACTATTTATCTTATCTTCAAATCGAATAATCAAGTGAACGCAATTCCAAGCAATCCACATTGTAATGCAAACAAGCAAGCAATCACAATCTAATGCATGTTCCTTCCTTGCAAGGTTAATGGAAATGGAAGAAAGAAAATGAAAATGAAAACAAATAACAAGACTCACCTTGAAAGGGTGTGTCCCATCAAGTATGCCAAAATGTTGACCAAGTTTCTTTGTTCCTATTCAGATTAGTGAACTAGTAATAAAGGAAAATATGAAGGGTTTATGGTACCTTGGGATGATATGGATGGATACAGGTGTAATATGAACTCCTCCTCACCGTGATCTAAGTAAACACCACAATAAAGAAGAGTACGAGGTAAAATGTATTAGTAGATATATGTGTTTCATCATTTTATTTACGTTTTGGAATGTGACAAAACAGATAATGTTATGGGCTGAAGAGGAATACCTATTGTGTTGGTTTGGAGGTTGATGCGCATGTTCTGACTTCTCGATCTGATGCTGACTGTGAGAGATTCCTTTTGGCTAGGAGGAACTACCTGAAATAGAAAACAAGACCACCAAATAAGAGTTAAATAATATATGATAGTGGACTGCCTAGTATATGCTAGATCTAGGAAGTGTGATACTTCCTAGAAGGTTGTCAATCCACTATTTTTATAAAACAAATATGAAATAACTGAAATACATACATAAATGAATCTAGTGCTAGTATTCTAATTTGGGTACCTTAAATCACTATCAACATTGATCCAATTAAATACTAAAAACTATGTGGGTCAAGGTCTTTGGGTTAGGTTTTCAATTTTTCATGTGGTCTCAGTAGGTCATAAACAGGGTTTTAACAAGATTGGGTACAATGTTTGGGTTGTTTTGGTAGGTAGGTGGTTGTTGGTTTACACAATGTTGGTAGACATAGAGACTGGCATTGGTCGAGGTATGACCAATCATGGTTAGGTAAAACCTACGCTCGGTTATGGGTAACTAGAGCTCGGTGAGAGGCACGATGGTAAGATTCAATAAGATTTGTTAGTGGGGTTTGAACTGAGGTCAAGCAGAGATGACAGAGGGCATAACGAGGTATATGGGGATCTTAGGAACACTCAAAAATATGTAGAGGTCAGGTATAGGTGGTTTTATGGTGTGGGTGGAGGAATGGTTGGGTTTACAGAAAGAGGAATAGTGGGGAAAAGGGAATGCAAGTAGGAAATGAAAACAAATGTGATAAAAACCTTTAAAATAGGGCAAGGCTAAAATAACACAGGTGATAAATGTACTTACTAGTGTTGCAGGTCCAATGGCTATGTGGTGGTGATGATTGATTGGTGGGATGGAGCTTGGTGCCACAGTGGTGCTTCCTAGAATGTTACCGTGAGTGCAATACCTTTGGATATGTCATGGTGCTAGCTATGGATATTTGTAGGTGTGAAAAGACTCTGGTTCTACTTGCATGCAGCTCTCTTCTCTTCTCTTTGATCTCAGAATGTTCCAACCCACAAAAAAGGTTACCAAAGTGAATAAATGGTAACCAATGATGGTTCCTAATTGACCGGCATCGGTTAAGGAGGGATTCCCTAGGTTTACTAAAAATGGAAGATCTCACATCATTTGGGTTAGGTCCGTTCATTTATTCACGATCAGAATGGACATTATCTTTTTATGAGTGGGAAGGTGGTTAGAGGAATAATAGGACTTGATTTTTAGGGTTGAACCAAGTCTTATTCATTTATGGAAACATGCTATGAATAGGTCTATGGTGAGGTGTCTAGGTGAGGTGGGCATCCATTTAATTAAAGTAATTAAATTAATAATGGGGTGAGGATGGGTATTAATTTAATTGTAAATAATTAAATTAATGTTAATGTGGGGTATAAGGGTCATGGTTAGGTGAATGTGTTTAAGTTGGTTATTCGAAAGGGGACCAAGGGGAGTGTGACCCAATTTTGGTGTCTAAATTTTTCCCCTTTTTGTCATGTGGCTTGTATTGGTAAGCAACGCTGACAAAAATAGGAAATGGTTGTGTTGAGTGTAAGTGAGGGTGGTGTTGCCCCAAGCGTGGGTGAAGGTAACCCCCTCAAACTAGGAACCGATGAGGTGAGAGACGAAGCAAATGAGTGGTTTGATAAAATGAGGAGGTGAGAAAATGAAGATCATTGGGTGTATTGGGTAAAGGTAAAAGGTCAAATCGGGTAAATAGGTAAGTGGGCTAGGGTCGAAGGTAGTGGTAGTTGAACACATGCACATGTTGGAAATTGTGGTATGGTACCAAGTTGAGAATATTTCAAACTCTACATTGTCTAAAGGTGATAGGTCTACCTGACGGGGTTGGTCAAGTGATTTCAATATCCAAGCTATAGGATATGGTGCGAAACACAACAGAGGTCGTGAAGGAATGTTTAGGTATTTTTTTGGTACACCAAAGGTCAAGTTAGGATAAAAATCATAGAAATAGGAAAGGTAAGGTCAGTAGGCCAAACAACACGGGTAACCACATTGTAAGGTACATCAAGCACGGAGGGTCAAAGGTCAAAAAAATTGGTTCAGGTCAAGGTATATAGGTAACGACATGGGTAAGGACAAGCTAAGGTCATTAGGCCGAACAACACGGTTAATCATGTCGTAAGGTACGACGAGCATGGAGGGTCAAAGGTCATAAAAAGTGGCTCATGTCAAGGTATATAGGTAATGACACGTGTAAGACCAAGGTAAGGTTGGTAGGCTAAAGAACATGGGTAATAACGCCGCAAGGTACAACAAGCACGGAGGGTCAAAGGTCACAAAAAGTGGTTCGGGTCAAGGTATATAGGTAACGGCACGGGTAAGGCCAAGGTATAGGTAAAATAACAACTCCTAAGATGCAACAAAGGCAATGTAGGGGTAGGTTGGGTTTATAGGTATGGTTTAATGGGTGTCTAGGATGATAAAAGGGACATGGGCACGAATGGTTGCAGACAAAAGGAAGTTTTAGCAAGACCAATCAAGTATAAGCATGGACTCGATGTCGGGTTATAGGGTGAATGATGTCAATTGGCTAGGGCACAAATAGGACCAAAGTGTCGGTCGTGTTAGGTTTGGTTTATAAAACAAAAATTATGTATTTTTCTGAATCATTGTTGTGTTGTACCATTGGAGAAAATGACAGAGCTATTTGAATTTAATGCTTTTCAAGAGGAATAGTATGAGGTACTCTACCCTCCCGAGGTTGAGAGATCTGATTGGAGAGAGGAGCTAGGTAGACAGTCCATGAGATCGGGGAGTGATTTGAGTGGTGGAGAGTTTCAAGGTAGATTACAAGATGGCAGAGGTGGGAGAGGGTCCAGGACCATCAACATATCGACCACCATGCCACCATGTAGATGGTATCGCAACGAGGTAAGATTCACTCTTATTGCTTGTTGGTTAGGTGAATTCTTTGGTAAAAAGTGGGTTTGGTGGGGATTAAATTTAAATTTGGAAGAAAATGGGTGAAAGAGGAAGGGTAGGAAGTGGTATGTAGGTTAAAGAGGGGTGGGGATGAATTTAGGTGAGATTGGGGTAGGATTGGGTGGGGAAGTAGGTAGAAATGGTAAATTTTTAGCGAAATAGGGCAGGGTTTCGTGGATTATCGCCGCAATAGTGACCGACATCACCATGATTCAGCCAACATCGATGAGAGGTAGCTAGCATAGGTCACGTATGGGGTGGCCAATGCTAGTTTTGGGAGACCAGTGTTGGCTAAAAAGAACCAACGCCACCAACATTGAGAGAAAAATGGGTCAAGAGATGAGTAAGGGTGGGTGGGTGAGATAGGAAGGTATTGTTGAATGATAATATGCATGTTAATAATTAAGGGTGGGGGTCAAGGGTGAATGTGGGTATGGTCAAGGTTTAATAATGTGATGGTTTGTTGGATGCATGTGAGGGACTAGTTACAGATGCGCGATAGGGTACCACCCCTGTTAGTAGTAGTACGAGGGTGTGTGAAAACCGAGGAGTGCTAGCATGTGGCCGGTAGGCTCGATTATGGTTAGACATTACTGGCATGTAGTCCAGAGTTGAGTTTGATGGTTACCCTCATCAACAGATGGGATTCGGTGACAAACACTTTTCATTTTCTGACAGTGAGATGACCGTCACCTTAGAGGATGTGTATAGGATTCTACGGCTGCCGATAATAGGGATGCAGGTGTATTCAATTTCCTTAGAGGCATCTAAGGAGTTGATGCTGACAATGTTTAGTGAGGGGTTGGCGGAGTTGAGGTTCCATAACACCAACATGAGTTATGGAGATATGTACCAAGCTCATCCAGAGGATATGAGGCTAGTAGTTCTGATGATGGAGGCAATGTGATGTTTTGCAATACCAGATGCAAAGGGTGGGAGATTCCCATGGGAATTAATGGGGTTCTACATGACATGGTGGAGGACAAGACCCATTTTTTATGGGCACCAACATTCTTGGTGCATCTTTACAGAGAGTTATGGGCCTATGGGAGATTACAACAATCCAAATTTTTATTTGTGCCTTCCTTCGCATTCATGGGCATACGAGCACATCGTGTCTGTGTCTAGTGGGCATGCCCCAACCTTGATGCATTTGAGGTGGGCATGGTTTGGGTGGGCTACAAGTGATGGGTACCTATTGTTGGAGAGCACCAAGCTACCAAGGCTACACACGATGTAGCATATTACAGGCATGTATTAGGGGCTTTGTAGACACCAAATTCATGTCTTACGACCCCTCGTGTGACCCGCATCCCATTTCGCAACCTAACCTCATTACCTAAACCTTACACAATTATTTATTAATTACCTTGTAATTGATAAATCCCCATCACCTCACCTGCCACCTCATTTTTCCACCTCATCATGACCTAGCCCTAATCCTAAACTAACCTAATTAAAACCTAAAACTTGGTCTACACCTACAACCATGACTAAGGACCCCTTTCGCACCTAAACCGACCTTCTAGTCACTTGACCAAGCCCGCAACTAATCTCTCGGGAGAAAAGCAGGGAAGGTGGGTTGTTTTACTAAAAATAGCCTACTTTTTCCTTACCGATGCCGGTTCCTACTCGACCGCCGTCGGTTACGTAACCGCCATCGGTTCCCTGTAAATGGCCTCCCAAACCAAAAACAAAATATTGGAATTTGATTTTTGGGATCACGTCAAATGATTTTTGAATCAACAGAGATCATTGGGAGCGAAAAACAGAGTCCAGATCTTCACTTGACCGAGCAGAGACGAGTGAAGAAACTAGAAGCGTTTGCAGCAAAGGAGATCAACTTGCATCTTTGTCAAAACCAGTAAGTCACATCTTGCATGTCCTCTGTTATAACATTTCTTATGCTCTTTGAATCACAGTCCTCCTAAATCCATTTCTGAATCCACTACCCAACATGCCATTGCATCTAACTATCATTCTTTTACCTCTCATCACTCTCATTTCCTAATATCATCCATAAACCAGCCTTACAAACACCATAGCTACCAAGAAGGTCCTAGAACCCACCGGTATCGGTTATCGAACCGCATCGGCATCGATTATCGAATGGCATCTGCTCCTCCTCTCGATCAAAACCAAAACCAGCCTTTCCCCTACCCGCTTCAACCAAGCAACTTAATTGATAGTTTACGCCTTTTGTGTTAATTCATATTAGCACGGAAACTTACCACCTTCAAAGGAAGTTTTATATTTCCTAGGCCTAAGGTAGTTTCCTCATTTATTATTTAATCAAAATCTTGTGGTCTTGTGTTCTTATTTGCAGGTAGTCCTTCCAAGACAAAAAGGAGTTCTTCGCAATCAGCCTGATCTTTCTCTACGGTACGCGCACACCATCTCGACATTCTACAGGTATTCCTCCTAGCCCCTAACCTTATCTATTTCTAAAAGGAACGAAACATTCCGAGTGAAACATTTTGGCACGCCCGGTGGGACCCATCTTGGGTTTCTGTTTCTCTTGCTTATTTTCATTTTAGGAAGCATACTTGTTGTTGCTGCTTTTGTTATATATTTCGTAAAGAATTTTTCTTGCTTTCCTAGTTTCGCATTAGTGAAAGTCATCTCTCTTGCTTCATCGAACATAATTTTCGATTTGGGTTTAAAACACGTGCATTGCATTCCTGCTTGTTGTTTTTCAATTCTAGTGAACGTAGATTAAGTAACAGGTCGTACACATGGGGGTGATATCCATGGTATTGACAGAAATTAATCTTACATTCACTACACAACACATACCGAATCACTTCACAATTAACACAACAGCTCAAACATCCCCCCTTTTTTCCGCGGTATTCCTCCGCCCGATTGAGGTAACCTTATAAGCCAAAACAACTTGACATTTCCCCTAAGTCTCTTGTTTAGGATTCTCACATCATTCTACGTCTAAAGGCATAAGCCCACGATAATTAAAATTAACCCTAGGGTTAATCTCTGGATTTGTGTGTGCATCTTGCTTGTTTTTAGTTCTGTTTTCTTTCTCATACTCTGTCTTCTGTGATCAATAATTGGACACATATACTAAACGTTGTTAAAAATCAAATTAGCAGCCTTTTATATCTTGTTAACCCAGACTTCTTACACCGACATCGGTTACCTGACCGACGTCGGCTATAGTATAACCGACATCGGATACTAGACCGATATCGGTTACTGTCTTCTACAACCCCTGACAAACCAGCAACCTGCCAATTTCACCATTCTAAGGCTGTTTCTGTTCCGGATAGATTGAAACCCTACTGTGAACACCTGTCCATGGTTGTTATCACTCGAAAGCAAGCTGCCGCCATGGTTTCACATGCTTGCTCTATTTCTTTACCTGAATCACCCCCTTCACATTCTGTGGGGAATCCTACAGACACCAGTGAGATCCCCCAAATTCCTGTAGGAGACAAGGACTTTGCCAAATTTCTGGATGCTAATCCTAGCACTGTACAATACTATTTGTCTCATGCCCCTGACCGTACGCCTGATGGTCAGCTCTTTGTTGGCATGCCTATTAGTATAGCTGCTCATTTAGCCCCACTCCGCCTTTGATAACACCGCCGCTTCTTCTCCGCACCTTTAGCCCCATCTCCCAATCCGATGCCTTCAGAGGTTCATACGACTCAGATTGGCTTTTCTTTGGCTAATCTTGGACCCCACATATCATTACCACCGACTACCCCTACCTCATCTCTCTTGCAGACTACTCCATTCATGACTTGCTCTCTGCCACCTATCCACACGAGCTTTCCTTCTCAAGCTCCGCCTACCTTTTCATTCCCATACACGTATCCAGTAACCTCAACACCTTATATGGGACATCCCTATTCTGTCGCCTCAACATATTCATCCTCCATACCTTATCAACACTTAACCCCACCATTGTCCAGTGGAGGCCCTTGGCCCAATTTGCCTCCGTTTGCCACAACCGCACCATCATCTCATCCAACCACAGATTTCATCAAACAAATGATGGACAAAATGCAAAATCTGGAGAGCTTCGTGTCGAGAAGTCGTAGCGCTTGACATACGAGCAAAGTTTGTCAGAGCCCATTCACCCTTCCTCGTCCCCCTTCATTCATATCCTCCTCAATGGGAACTACCAAATTTACTCGTTTTAATAGTAAAGAGGATCCTCAACAACACTTCACGATCATTTAGACATGCTTGTTATTTGATTGCCCATGATGATGCCTTGCTACTCCGCACATTTCCCATGTCCTTATCAGGACCCACCTTGGAGTGGTACAGTGCTTTAACCCAGCACTCAATCTTCTCTTTTAACCAACTAGCCCAATCTTTCTTGGATCACTTCTCCATTAACATTGCTAAGAAAGTATCCATCACCGACCTTTATGCCATCCGACAATTCGAAGATGAATCTATCGCAGATTTCGTTGGACGATGGCATGGCCTTATCAACCAACTTACATATGCCTTGCCTCAGGCTGAACTTATCGAACTTTTCACACGGGCATGTGCTAAGCACATTTCTCCTACTCTTCAAATTCAAACTTTCCGCACATTTGATGAGGCCTTTACCATGGCTCAGAAACTAGAAATTCGAGCCTTAGAAGAAGAGAAATTGCGGTTGCGCAACAAAAACCCCAATTTCCGAACTCCTGATTCTACCAATAAACCAAATACCACCACTCCTCACGCGTCCACTTCTTCTAAATCAAAAGGAGCTGTCCACGCGGTGATGGTTAAATCTCAAACACCATCTAATACCCCACCAAAAACCACCTATAAGTACAAAGCCGAGCCCATCAACTACACTCCCTTGGGAGAAACATATGGTGTGATATTGGAAAAATTGCTCAAAGTAGGAGCCATTACATTACCTCCTATTAAACCTCATTCCGGGTTTGATTCCACTCGCGCCATACCTTCCTGGTACAAAGAAAATGACTTCTGTAACTTCCACCGCGTGAAGGGACATAGTCATGAGAACTGCAAGATGTTGAAAAACATAGTGCAGGAAATGGTTGATGCAGGGGATATAACCCTCGATAATCCTAATGCCCCTGCCAACCGAAATTTGAAAATCTTCAACAAACCATTCCCGAATCACTCTCCCAACAGTAACACAAACTAGGATATCTTAGCCGAGGAGAGTGTTCATGAGATCCATGCAGTCTTTGATACCCAGCCCAAAGCCTCTATCGAGAAAATTTTGAATCAAGCCTCTTCACTAACACAGGAGCCCGAACCTCCTTTACCACCATCGAACCAAAGCGAAATCATTCCATTACCCATAAGGAGTTAACTGCCTGCACTCCTCTTCCCATCGATGAGTCTCGCTATACCACATCCCTACAAGACTGCGAACGGATGTTATCTAATCTATCTATTTCCCAGACTTCCCCTTCTACCACTCTTGTTGCACAAGAGGAAGGTACGCCACTCCTTTTGACATCCTTAGACGAGAAATCTCTTGCACCGACATCACCAAATTCTTTAACCATGACGGATCCTCTCGAACACGCCCTCTTACCTATTAGTTCTTCATCGCCTAAATCTTTTCAACAACCGGTTGACCTCTTAACATCTATTGATACAGTGCCTCATCTACTCACTGTATCACACCCACAGTGGACCGGAATCACAACCCACCTTTCTTCCGTACAAAAGTTCACATTCACACGTGAGGACTGTCATTCCACAGAAGATAGACAGGCCCTATGGGAATGTTTGAGTACGCCATATTCTACTCAAATGCAAATGACCGATCCTGAGACCTCCACCATATACCCGAAGTGTTTACAGAAGCTTAAAATGCCCATGTTCTCACCTTCACCCCCCTCACCTCTACCAAATGCCTCGTCCACTTCTATTAACTTAGCCAAATCTTCCCCTACGCTTGGGACCTTACCCATACCCAGTCTAACACACCCGCCTAAGCGACTAGATTTGTCCAAGAATAAAGCCGCCCCGCCACCTAGGAGACACACTCAACCCGTGCCTCTATCACAATCAAAACCATCATCGTCATACCTACCTTCCATATTGGGACCTCATCCTTCCACCTTGCACCAATATATCACACCTCTTGCATTTTCTCTAAAAAGACATACGCCTTTTGCACCTATACCAAGATCTAAGGGTATATCAACATTATCACCCCACGTATCCTGTCCACCCATCAACCCTAAACAAACTCCATCATCAAAGGATTTATTTTCTGTCACTCCCCTTTCTCCATGGTTGTTTCCCGCTACCATGTCATCTGTAGCCTCATCATCTAACCAGCCGAACGTAGCTCCTGCGCCAAAGAAACCACGTTTAGTGAAAACCACGTGTCAACACCCCTTGGCTAAACCACCACCCATACGAACCAACCATGCCCAAACATTACCGAAACCCACACAACCAATACCCTCATCCTCCTCCGATTTTGACCCACTCAAAGGATCTTACGCTAAAATCCTTGCCATGTTGGTAGAGAATGCGACCATTTCCCTACCCCCACTTAGACCTTATGACCCGTCTAAACCTCGGCCTGTAGGTTACGATGAGTCTAAAATCTGCGCTTATCACCGCACACCAGGACATGATGTGGAGGGATGCAAAGCTTTAAAAACCATCCTTCGTCAGTCACCTCTCCCAGATAGAAAGGTTAAGAAAGACAACTTACGAAGGGAGAGACCTTTAGCTTCAATTCCCTCTCCTATACCATCTATCCCCGCCTCACCACGATCTATCATTATTACAACCCCACCTCTTGAAGACCATAATTTATCCCAACCATCTTCCTCATCTCAGGTTTATGAGATTAATATGATTAGTGTTGTTACTTGAGCACGAAAAAACAACGAGAAAGCGAAAGAAAGCACACCTGCGTCCTCTCTTTCTCCGTCTAGCATCCCGATTGCACCACCACCCAAAGTGGTTATTCGTGGACCCACTTACCCCATCTCTAATGGAGTTGCCCATCGAGCCATGATCAAACAACTTCACCAATCACCCGTCAAAATGACACTATATGATCTCATTCAGACTTCTGAATCTCATCGACAAGCTCTCGTTGAAATTCTTCAGGGGATCGAGGTCTTACCTAATGAAACCCTACCTGTTGCCTCCATTCTAACACCCAATCACGTTGCCTCTCTCACCAAACAACCCACCGCCCCAACCACTTCTGTCTCTATACCACAAGCTGCTGCAGTCAGTTTCTCTGAAGATGAAATTGTTGATTTTGGTACAGAAGATCCTGACCCTGCCTGTTCATCTCAGCTTACGTCCGGGACATTCATGTATCGTCATGTTATGATTGATGGGGGTGCTAGCCTAAACATCATCTCTTCAAAAGATTTTCAACAAATGAATATCCCTTCTAGCTACATGTGTGCCAACCCCATCATGTTGCGGTCATTCAATGATGCTATTACCTCTACCTTAGGCACCGTGATCCTCAACATTCGGGTAGGACCACGTACTTTACCCGAACTCTTCTATGTCCTTGAGGGAGAGTTCCAATATAATATATTGCTGGGTCGTCCTTGGATCCGGGCCATGGGATGCGTTCCCTCAACCTTACATAGATGCATAAAATTTGAGTACGAGGGGAAGTCCTACACCGTAAAAGCTGATCCTCCCCCCTTTAAAACCTGCAATATGTTATACCACCCAAATGATGTGCTGGTACCAATCAAGACACCCATTCATTCAACCCAACCATCTTCTTCAACTATGCCTCAACCATGTACCTCAATCGCACCTACGCCTTCAACTAAGATGAAACCACCATCACAAAAACCACTTCCCTTCCCGCAGCTAACATCCCAACCGTGGACCCCTTAGTAGATGTTTTTCAACACCTTATGCTGGGGGAGTATCGCCTATATAACGTTAGTTCTTTCCATACCCCACAGGAGTACGGATAGGTACATGCCCATCCTAACTATGCCCGTCGTGTGGGGGAAGTAATCTCCTACGGACCACCTCACTGCCGCACTAACCTAACGTATGGGGGTGTCGACGCATCTTCCATTGCCCCCGAGCCTCCTCTTGGTGTGGTTCCTTTCCAGTCCGATTTTCAATACCTTACCAATCATCGCTTTGCCCTCACCTTCTTGACTCGTTGTGCTTGGAAAGGCTTTGGTTTTGGTCTTTATGAAAAAGGCCGACATACACTCATCCCCATCACCACACGCAAACATAATGATCGCAGCGGGTCTCGGTTTTCCTGAAACACCTACACAAGAGACACCTCGTGTCACCGTATTCTAGAAGAAGACAACGTCACCCCTACCAAACCATCATCACCCACTTTTCCATCATCACCCACGAATCTATAGACCCCGAATCTATCCCTCCTAACTTTTTTTTTTTTTTTTTTTTTTCATAAATTCTATCTTCATAGGTCCTCTTACTTATCAACGCGATAATGAGGACCCATCTTCTCTTCCCTTCGTATCTAGACATGATCGAAGAGGATTCGCTTTTGATTAATGTTGTTGAGTGTCGGGATGATGACTCCATCCTCACTTACCTTGGCGTGATGATTCTTATATTCAACGAGCCTTACCATCTCAAACACAAACCATGCTAAACGAATCTACAATAGAAATCAACATCCACACGGAGGAGGATCCTCACATTTGAAGATCGGACAATCCCTTAACGCATCGTAACAAGTCACCTTTACTACTTTCCTCCGTGCTCGCAACCAAGCTTTCGCTTGGTCCTCTGTTGCCGACATGCCAGAATTCATCCCCGACATTGCTTGTCCATAACATTACATCAAACCTCGATTCCAAGCCAATTAAACGAGAAATTGAGAAAATGCATCCACGCATTGCCCTCTTGGTCAAAGAGGAGCTCCAACGACTCCTTTCTGTTTCCTTCATCTTTCTTATTGACTATCCTCAATGGATTTCTAATACCGTACTATCACTAAAGCGACAGGGGACTTCGATATGCACAGTTTCCGGGATCTTAACCTCGCTTGCCCTAAGGATGACTTCCCCCTACCTAGCATTGACCAACTTGTTGATCTCACTGCAGGCCATGAAATGCTTTCTCTCATGGATGGCTTTTCAGGATACAACCAAATTTTGGTTGCCCCTGCCGATCAACACAAAACTACCTTCATAACTCCTTGGGGAACCTTCTGTTACCGTGTAATGCCATTCGGCCTTAAGAATGCTGGTGACCTATCAACGGGCTATGACCTACATTTTTCATGACATTATGCACACTATCCTTGAAGATTACGTCGACGATCTTCTTGGCAAGTCTAAACATCGCAGTGAACATCTCGATGTTTTAACCATTATTTTTGATCGCCTGTTACAATATTCTGTCCGTCTTCAACCAAAAAATGTGTCTTTGGTGTCCTTTCGGAAAACTTCTTGGTTTTATCATCTCTTTGCGTGGCATCAGGTCGATCCATCTAAAGTCAAAGCTATTCTCGAAATGCCCCCACCTACCAATCTCAAACAATTGCGTAGTTTACAAGGTAAGCTCCAATCTATCCGATGTTTCATCTCCCAACTCTCGGATCGATGTCAACCTTTCCATCACCTCCTTAAAAAGGACATTGATTTTCAATGGAGTGAAGAGTGCCACCAAGCCTTTGAAGCTCTCAAAACTTATCTCTTGTAGCCACCTGTGCTTATCCCACCTCAAGACGACCGCCCTTTCTACCTTTACCTTTCCGCCACCGACCACGCCAGTAGGGCCATGCTTGCACATCGTGACTCGAGAATCGAGAACAAGCCGTTTATTATATAAGTCGTACTTTGGTGGATTATGAGACTAGGTATACACATGTAGAAAAGTTGTGTCTAGCCCTATCATTCGTGGCTACCAAACTCCGACACTACCTTCTGAATCACAAAACTTTCATCATCACCAACACGGACCCCATCCATTACATGTATGCCAAACCTCATCTAAACCAACGCATCACCCGATGGCTCATGCTCTTCGCCAACCTCGACCTTGAGTTCGCCCACCGAAATCAATCAAAGGACAAACCATCGCAGACCAACTTATGGAAGCCCCTTTACCTAGAGAAAAATTTACCAATTTTATATTCCCCAACAAACTCATCGCCACTCTTTCACTCAAGGAGGAGTCGTATCAAATGAATCTCTTCTTTGATGGATCTAAATGCCAACGTGGTGGAGGATCCGGCATTGTTCTCATTCCTCTCGACACCGAGCCTATGCCTCTTTCATTCCGACTCGATTTCCCTTGCACTAATAATACAAAAATACGAGGCCCTTGTTCTAGGTCTTCGTGTTGCTGCTTCGCATTTAGGTATCAAATCTATCAATATTTTCGGTGATTCTCAATTGGTAGTCAATCAAGATATGGGCATCTACCAATGCAAAAATGAGGAACTTCAAAATACAAACACTACGTGATTCGCTTCTAGCCTTATTTAATCACTATTCTATCCAAACCATTCCACGCTCTACTAACAAATTTATGAGATACTATGGCTTGCTTAGCCTCACAAATTCTAGCCTCATCAATCGACTCGACATTTTCTCTTGGTCCAACAACTCTTTTTCCCCATCTTATTCAGCCCCGGTTGTTTGTACGATAAATACTGTGTCTGCTAACTCGCAGGATACTTGGTATCACCAATTCCATGACTACCTTACAACCTCTGTTCTCCCTTCTGACCTTACTAGTACTGGTAAACGTGCTTTTCTTAAACACATTTCTCATTATGTAGTTATGGGGGGACTCCTTTATAAACGTGGCTTTGATGGCATCCTCCTTCGATGTCTCACCGGTGCGGAGATCACCCATACCATCCAACAAGTCCATGATGGTATTTGTGGTGGACATTTTAGTGGCCTTGCCGTGGCCAAACGAATCCTTCGCCTCGGTTATTATTGGCCTACTCTCAATAATGACTGCTACGAATATGTTAAGCGTTGTGTTATGTGTCAACAACATGCCAACCTTCAACATACTCCTAGCCACCCGCTCCAGGTCGCTCGAGATCTTTGGCCCTTCTCACAATGGGGTTTAGACCTTATTGGTGAGATTCACCCATCCTCTTCACAACGTCACCGATGGATTATCACAGCAACCGAATATTACACAAAATGGGTGGAGGCTATTCCACTCATTTCAACTAAAAAGGAAAAAATTGTCGAATTCATTAACCATCACATTATCTGTCATTTTGGTATTCCTCATCGCCTAATAACAGATAATGGTAAATCTTTTAAAAACAAGTTGTTACAAGACCTTTGTGACAACTTTGGTATCAAACTTAGTTTCTCATCACCTTACTATCCACAGGCCAATGGTTAAGCTGAATCTTCTAATAAAACCCTAACCAAAATCCTCATGAAAGTTGTCAATGAATCCGGAAGAAATTGGCACGATCACATTCCCTTTGCCCTTTGGGCTTATCGTACTAGCATTCGTACCTCTACTAATGCCACACCTTTTTCTTTGGTATATGGTACCGAGGCTGTTTTGCCTCTTAAAATACAAATACCCTCCCTTAGAATATCTCTTGGGATATTCTCACCAATGATGATTTCCGCCAAGAGCGGTTAGCCCAATTGGAGCTTCTTGACGAACGTCGTCTTACAGCTCTTGATCACCTTCAAATCTATCAAAAATGCATCAAACGTGCTTATGATAAGTGACTTCATGAGCGTACCTTTAAGGTTGGTGATCTTGTCCTCAAAGAGAATCAACATGTCACCAAACTAGAAAAGAGCAAACATGGAAAATTTGCTCCCAATTGGATTGGGCCTTACATAATCACTCACACCTATGGATCAGGCGCTTATCATTTAGCTTCGCTTAATGGTAAGCCTGAGCCTGAACCCCTTAATGCCTTGCATCTTCGACCATTCTACTATTGAATTTAGTGTTATATCACTTCTTATCTACCTGCCGCTCGTCCCTTGAGCTCACATACCACCACATGCACTTCGTTTCCTACACCTCATAATAAAAATCAAGCTCACATAGTTTGATTCTCACCTCACCTAAACGATGCCTTCCCCTTTTTAGTCTAGTCCATGACTTCAAAGTTTTAAAATAAGCCGTATTCTTATGGGATTTTCTTGAGTCAAACTTCCTACCAAACTAGATGCTTCACGCCAAAAGAACATCTAGCTATCTAAATTATATATAGACTGTTCCCTCGAAGGACAGCTATATGCCAAATTATTATTGCTATTATATATAGACTGCTCCCCCGAAGGACAGCTATGCACTAAAATCATATCTCGCTACTATAAATAGATGCTTCCTCGAAGGACAAGCTATACAGTCGACCTTTATCGAAGCTTCTCGCATTGATCAACTTCGTAAAGACCTCAAGAATAGCACAATCAATATCCTTGTAGACTTCCCGCATCGATCAATCTATATTCGGTAAAATAAAAGCCTCATTAAAAAGAAATTTTCGGTCATGGACTTGTCTATTTAGGGTAGGTTCTCTTTCGTAACACTCACTTTGTAATAAATTCTCGTACCTCAGCTATATCATCCACCTCACCTCACCATTTGTTTCAACTCAAGGGACGTAACGTACACCCGATATATTGTGATCATATAACTCTTTTCACCTATGGACTTCTCGTCTATGCATGGTACCTAGGGCTTCAAGCTCGTTCTACATTTGGTGGTTTGTTTAGCTCTTTTCACCTACGGAGCACTCTTTCCGCTTTGCCTCGCATCTAGGATTGTGTGTTGATCTTAATCGGGACATGGTTCCTACCACTTGGGTAGGCTAACTTTCACTTCCCTTATACCTTTACAACATCACCAATTCATTTCTGACACCAACAACCTTACCTTACCAATATTAATATCAATATTCTTACCAATCAACCAATTGCCTAAACCATACCAAATTTCCTGAATTCACCTCTCCCTGATCCTAAGGGAGAACTACATCGGTCTGAGGCCCCTCCTTGCTTTGTGCAATGGGCTATATAGGCAGCACTTCGGAGACATGGGGTCTCCCAAGGTTAGCTCGACCATCCCCTACCATAACCTATCATGTGTGGTAAATATAAATATTTTTGTGTATTTCTATTTAATCACATTCCTCTTTATCCTTTTTCAAAACACAAAAAGTCAAAACGAAAACATTCTTATTATTATAACTCAAATCAACATACATATTCAGTTTTATTTAGATGTTAAACAAATACATCTTCTCTATCATCGACACGCAGGTCGGTACTCTTATTTATTCTTATACCTTGCTAACATTTATTTAGACCCTCACACCTCATCCCGAACTAGGTGATGATCGTGATCGTCGACCCCTCTCGCCAGGCCTCTCTGTCCTCAATGGTACCATAACTATTGGTACCGCCCACTGATCTGCCAATCTCTCCTGTAACATATGAATACGCCCTCTCACATGGAGGACTCCAGCCTCTAGTCTCTCCACCCATGACTCCGCAACCACTAACGATCCTCTTGTCTCATTCACCTGCATTTGGAGCTGCTGAACCAAACGCTGCAGACGATCCCTCTCTGCTGTAATCACCGCTATGTCAGGATGATCACGTACACCTCGCAGTTCTGCTACCCACCATAATCTATAGGCCTCTGTCGTTCCTGCATCCATTACCCTGCGATCGGCTGCTACCTCTTCAGGCCCTTCTGGAGGTGTTGGCTGGGGAGGTGAGAATACTACCTCTGCATCGATCCTCATATAGGGTCTATAAGCCTGGGGTATATCTGCCTGAAATCTAAATTGTCACCGCACGCGATCTAGAGAATCCTCTCATACTCACTCGGCCTCGTGCCTGCGATCCACCTCAATCACTCTACACCCCTCAACTCCTCAGCTATATTCTCTGTTACCATATAGTTTCCGTAAGGCCGCCAACAGATATCCGCAATCGTCACTCTCTCCCATACCTGCCTATAATACTCAAAGTCATCCGTCACGGCCTGGGATCTTGCCTCCTGTTCTGTCTGGACCCATCGTCTGAATCCCAACCTCTGTACTCCGGTTTCTCCTGACTGGATGGATCGGCCTACTGGTCGCACACAAACAATGTGCTCATAGGCCCAACAGTGTAATAAGTATGAACAATCCAGTGTCATTCTGTGATTTCACCTACAAGCCCATAAACCCCTGTATAGCTCCGCCAAATATGCAGGTGCCCATGCAAACGTCACGTTCCTTTCTATCATCTCCCAAATAACACACATCAATGCCTTTGGAAATCTTCCCCCTTCTGCCCTCGGTAATGCATAATACCCTACCGCTATCATTAAAATTACTGCTAACCTTGTCTCCTCAGGATGTGCTGCATACATTATCCCATACGTAAATGACAAACCTCGCTGTGTTAAATCTCATGCGTATGGACCAAATACTGTTGTTATCGCTCCCCGTGCCGCGCTAGGTAATGCCTGATATACTGGTTTTCCTATAATTGGGAGTCTCAAAATACGGAACACATCTTCCAATGTTACTGTCATTTCCCCTGTTGGCAGATAGAAGGTATTTGTCTCAGGATTCCATCTCTCAATCAATGCCTGTAACATAGCATGGTTACGTGCGATTCGTGAATAATAGCGGATTCCACTTAACCCCAAACGATTTATCAATGTCCATTCAGCTGGCGTTACATCCACTCGGATTCGTGACAATATTGGCCCAGTACACTATCATTCATCCTCAACCCTGCCTCTGCCTGCATACATCCAAATAACAAAAAACCATTCAATTCCTCCAATCCCCCCGGGTTTTTTCTCAAATTCTGGAAATTCCTACAGCAACCGGTATCGTTTACAGCTAACCGGTACCGGTTGAGTAACCGATACCGGTTATCCCTAACCGATATCGGTCCCTGTTATGCCTAAAACAACAACCTACGACAATAAATTGCTCGTTTATTCCTCTCTGTATACACAGACATACTTGAAACCCTTGATTACCTACCATGTAACACTCACCCCATTTATAACCCTTGTTATCATCTTTTCTTTCTCATATCTACCCACATACTCTCCCCCATCTTATTCACAAAACATGCAGTAGTCAAATCACAAACAAAACGTTACCTCTTGGGTTGCAGTAGCTTGAGGTGGCCCTTGTCTTCCCTCTTGTCCCTGCCTGCTGGATGTTTCTCCTCGTCCTGCCATTATCACCACCTTTTTCAAACCTGCCTTTCTATCTTCTGAATCTCAGATCACAATCACTTTCCCTATCTCTTTACTCCTAATCACTCAAATCTCTCATGCAAATACCTGTCTCAGTCGTCAAAAAGTGTCGCGTTCGCGTATTTAACTCTTGCATGGCTCTAAAAATAAGAACTTAAGTTGCCACCCTAGCTTTTCTATTTTTAGAAAAGCTCATAACTAAATAACCGGTATCGGTCATGTGACCGATATCGGTCTAGCAGCTACCGACATCGGTTCGCTAACCGATATCGGTTATAGACCTATCTTTTTACAACATGGTTCTTTTTCTTCATTTTCTACCTAATTTTTTGTCGCGCCCGCCCTTTTTCCTGCATAACAACACCATTATCCATATTTCTCCATCCACCACACATATCATTACAATGTCCATAACATCATCTATTTTACAAAAACAAACAAACCATCAACTAAGTCACATCTACACAAAACCAAAAACTCATCATTTGGATCCAACTCATCAGATACATATATAACAATGTCACAAAACCAGCCCAAAACATGCAACATTTCATCATATAACACATCATCCATATATCAACACGTCAAATAAACTCATCATATATTCTATACCACAAACCATTGACGAAATACTTAAACACATTTTTGAACACTGCATGTGGATCAAAACATCATCTCTATATATATATACAAATTTTCAAATATACAATGTGCCCTGCATCGGGGCCTCTGTGATCTCATCATACAACTAAGCCGGCACGCAGGCCGCAATAACTATCCAAAATCTCGACTCGGCTCGCAGGCCGGTCCCTCATATCAAAAATATACTCGGCTCGCAGGCCGGTATCAAATATACAACCCGTACTCGACTCGCAGGCCGGTATATAATGAATAAATGAATCCATACATGAATAAATGACGGCACGCAGGCCTCTATCAACATAACCGGTTCGCAGACCGGTGCCCATATCCAATATACAAAATACAAAAACAATGCAGGGATCCTTAGCTCTCCTCCTGCACCTCCTCGTGAACACACGCCTGGTGTGGCTTGCACCTCCTGCGATCTCTGACTACGCGAGGTCTCCGCTCGGTGTGCCGCATATGGCTGATACTCGGCTCGGTACTATATCAGAACATCTGATAGTACCGAGGCCTCCGCTCTCGCCTCCATGCCTATCTATCTCGTGCCACCGTCGAGTCGGGGCTGGTCCCCTCACTCCTATTTGCACTGCCAGCACCCCCTGTGCTGTGCTAGTGGTGCTGTGGGCAATGTGCCGCCATACTCTTGCATGGTATACATACACAATGCTGGGGGCCGTGGGTGTCTGGCCGCTTTCTTAAATCATTACTGCATGCCTATACCTACACACTCGTGGCTGTCTTCTTGGTGGTGGTGTTACTTGTGCTCGTGCACTTCGAGCTGGGCTAGCTGCCTGTAAGACCCCTATCTCGTGCTGCTTGCAGCAGCAAGCCCCTGTAATAACCGCACTTTGGCCCCGAGCTGATCTCTCTCTGCCGTCACCACCCTAAGTCACAGGCTATGCGTGGTTGTCTACCCTCGCCACTCTCGACTAGCCCACCAAACCCTGTATGCTCCCGTGCACCTAGCATCATCTACGTCATCATCTGCTGGCCTCTCTGCAACCCAATCTGGATCCAAGGGCTATGGTGCAGGAAGTGGGGCCTCTACATCATCCCTCCTGTACTGAGGGAAGGGAGGTGGCTCGTCCTGTCGCAGCCCCATCTGCCTGCGTACCCTCTCTAGGGGTATCCTCTCGTACTCTCCCGGCCTCCGTCCTGCTATCCAGAAAGTGTACTGGATCCAGCGTAACTGTACTCGGCCTCCTCTGTGTGGGTGATGACCTCTGTAAGGTCTCCATATGATGTCTACCGCTGTCAGGCCCTCTAATAAATGTCTATAATACGCCACATCTCGCCCTGCAAGAACTGCTCGTGGCTGCCCCACGACCCCCAACCACCTCTGAAAGCCATATCTGTATATGACCTGTGGCCCTGGCTGCTGGGGTAACCCTACTGGCCTGATGCATATGATGTGCTCATATGCCCAACAATGCAGCAAAAATGTCGAACAGATACCGAATCGCCTCATCCGGCGATAACCCCAGAGCTCTCTGTATAGCTGCACCAGATACACTGGTGCCCACGCATAGCAAGTATGCTCCTCAATCATCTCAAGCAACACCCCCATCAACGCCCGTGGAAAGCGGCCTCCCTCTGAGTCCGGGAGGGTGAAGCAGGTGATCCCAATCATCATCAGCACAGCCAGCCATGTCTCGTGTCGATGCGCATGGTACATGTCACCATACCCAATGCTCACGCTGTGATAGGTAAGTAGCGCGGCTGCATCTCCAAAAACCTGTAATATGCTGTCCATGGCAGTCTCTGAATCTACCTGGAAGACTGCCTCTCCCTCGATAGGTAGTCGAAGGATGCGATACACATCCTCCAATGTGATAGTCATCTCCCCAGTCGGGAGATGGAACACATTGGTCGCCGGATCCCATCTCTCGATGAGGGTGACCATCAGGCTGTGATCTCTCTCTATCGCTCTGTACCTCTGGACTCCACCGAGTCCCACCTCGCGCATGATCGCCTATTGAGCTACGGACACATGTGGTGTCATCCGCACCAACAGCGGGGGCATCCTATCCCACATCGTTAGCTGGCCGACGTGCACCTGTAAACCAACCCACATCCTTAGACCTACTCTTTATCACAACATCTACTTTACCATCTAAACCCCCTTTTATCCCCCGACCACACCCCAACTCTCTACCACCCCCTCTAGCAACCTACCTTCAACCACCCAACCCAAAACCCACCTAACCCCAACCCATACAAATCCCATACCTACCCACAACTCAACCCACCCAAACCACTACCCGACCCAAAGCCCAAAATCTACCCAAATCCAAACCCACCCAAAGCCCAAAATCTACCCAAACCCAACCCAACCCACCCTAACCAAACTCCACCCCAACCAAACCCCACCCCACCCAACACCCCACCCCACCCAACACCCAAACCCACCCAACCCAACCCATACCCATACAAACCCAAACCGACGCCGGCCGACATACGACCGATGCCGGTCCAGCCCAACACACCCTGTCCACACAATTTGCGACCGATGCCGGTCGCTTAGCAACCGACATCGGTCACTGTAATTGCCGGGAGCCGAACCCCGTGCGGCCCCCGCCCATATTTTTCCATTTTTATACTTATCTACCCACCCAAACACCATAAAAACCTACCCACCCAGCCGACTTGCCCTATTTTACCCCTCTATCCTCTTCGTTTTTCAAATTACGTCAATTTACTCATTATTTCCTAAAAAATGTAAATTCCTACCCAAACCCCCAATTTCACTTAATACCATTCAAATGCACAAAATAAAAAGTTCCGAGCCTACCCGTCTGATTTACGACACGCGTCGTCATGGTGGGATGGGTGGTGGTGGTCCAACCGGTCAGCCCCTCCTGCTCCTCCTGCCTATGCCATGGCTCCACTCCTACTATCGCTGGGTCCCCGGCCAATCAATCTTTGCCTCCTCCTCACTCGGGCTGCAAACAACTCACTCCTCCAGCAAAATAGCTCCACCTCACTCAATAAACCTCCAATCTCAACTCTCCACGTCAGACAAGTCAATTTGGTTTTCAAAATAACAAAGTGACAATGACAAGCCGTATTTTTCTTTTTATAGGTTTTTCGCCCTTAACCGATATCGGTTTCATTTTTCCCTAATGAACCGGTATCGGTCCCTTAACCGATATCGGTCATGTAGAATCGACATCGGTTTTTCTTCCAACTTTCCCCCAATTTTTTTCCCTTATTTACCATTTGCCCCTTTTTAACCACATATCACCTATATCCACCTTTGCTGAACACCATTTGTTTACCTATTCGGCCCGACCCAAGGCCTCAACCTACTTCTTCGGCCCACCCCAAGGCTTCAACCTACCTATTCGGACCACCCCAAGGCCTCAACCTACCTATTCGGCCCAACCCAAGGCCTCAACCTACCTATTCACCCGACCCAAGGCCTCAACCTTCCTAACCGCCCGACCCAAGGCCTCGCCTACCCATTTGGCTCGACCCAAGGCCTCACCCTACCCATTTGGCCCGACCCAAGGCCTCAACCTACCTATTCGGCCCGACCCAAGGCCTCAACCTACCTAACCGGCCCGACCCAAGGCCTCGCCCTACCCATTTGGCCCGACCCAAGGCCTCACCCTACCCATTTGGCCCGACCCAAGGCCTCAACCTACCTATTGGCCCGACCCAAGGCCTCACCCTACCTATTCGGCCCGACCCAAGGCCTCAACCTACCCATTTGGCCCGACCCAAGGCCTCAACCTACCCATTTGGCCCGACCCAAGGCCTCACCCTAACCATCCGGCCCGACCCAAGGCTGTAACCTAACAACTTGGCCCAACCCACGGCCGTATCACTTCAATACCATACCCACAATCAACATTTTATTTTATCCATCCATCCTATACCTTTTGTTCCATCGAGCTCACCTGTTCGTGTTTTAGCATGATTAGGGTCCTTGACTTGATCTGTCGACCAACTTTGCCTAGACCTAGACCGTGACGTTTATCTCAACCAAACCAACCATTTGGTACTGCCGAACACGCCTAAACGTTCCTGTACCTTACCTGTTATATACCCTGGAGCTACTTCCTATGCCTTGGATACCAGGATTATATCACCCTTGTTTGGATAAACTATCGACCTTTGCCTATGCACTGCTGGTTTGCTCGTCAAATCATGTACCCTAGTCGTACTATTGCATTTTACCATGCGTCTGCTTCCTTGGACCTACCCCACCATCTTACCATCCCCTCTACCCCATTTACCCTTTATCAACCCTATCCCTGATTTCCCGTTCACTCAATCTGTGATAGATTTGAGGGGGATTACCTATACCCTTAACAGGGGAAACCACTTCATATTATTGTCCGTGCAGCTTTACAAAACAAGCTACACGACAATAAGGGGCTAATGTAGACACCAAATTTGTGTCTTACGACCCCTTGTGACCCGCATCTCATCTCGCAACTTAACCTCATCACCTAAACCTTACACAATTATTTATTAATTACCTTGTAATTGATAAATCCACATCACCTTACCTGCCACCTCATTTTGCCACCTCATCATGACCTAGACCTAACCCTAAACTAACCTAATTAAGACCTATGGCTTGGTCAGACTCACATCCATAACTAATGCCTCCTTACTCGCACTTTTAAAACCGACCTTCTAGCCACTTGACCAAGCCCGCAACTGATCTCTCTCGGGAGAAAAGCAGGGAAGGTGGGTTATTTTACTAAAAATAGCCTACTTTTTCCTTACCGATGCCGGTTCCTACTCGACCGCCATCGGTTACGCAACCGCCATCGGTTCCCTGTAAATGGGCTCCCCAAACCAAAAACAAAGGATCGGAATTTCATTTTCGGGATCAGGTCGAATGATTTTTGAATCAACAGAGATCATTGGGAGTGAAAAAGAGAGTCCAGATCTTCACTTGACCGAGCAGAGACGAGTGGAAATACCAGAAGTGTTTACAGCAAAGGAGATCAGCTTGCATCTTCATCAAAACCAGTAAGTCACATCTTGCATGTCCTCTGTTATAACATTTCTTATGCCTTTTGAATTACAGTCCTCATAAATCCATCCCTGAATCCACTACCCAGCATGCATATTACCTCTAACTATCATTCATCTACCTCTCATCACCTTATTTCCTAATACCACCTATATACAGCCTTACAAACAACACAACTACCCCACAAAGCAACTAACCTACAGATCCTAGAACCCACCGGTATCGGTTATCAGTAACCGGCATCGGTTCCTCCGATCAAAACCAGAAAACCAGCCTTTCCCCTACCCAGTTCAACGAAGCAACTTAATTGATATTTTACAGTCTTTTGTGTTAATTCATATTAGCAGGGAAACTGACCACCTTCGAAAGGAAGTTTTATATTTCCTGGGCCCAAGGCAGTTTCCTCATTTATTGTCTAATCAAAATCTTGTGGTCTTGTGTTCTTATTTGCAGGTAGTCCTTCCAAGACAAAAAGGAGTTCTTCGCAATCAGCCTGATCTTTCTCTACGGTACGCGCACACCATCTCGACATTCTACAGGTATTCCTCCTAGCCCCTAACCTTATCTGTTTCTAAAAGGAACGAATCATTCCAAGTGAAACAAGGGGAAGGTTTGGTTAGGTTAATAGAGGTGGATGGGATACTTGATATAGATACAGGGGGTGAGAATGAGGACATAGGCATTTTGAGTTTCTGTAAACACTTAGGATATATGGTAGAGGTGTCGGGATCGGTCATCTGCATTTGAGTAGAATAAGGGGTACTCAAACGTTCCCATAGGATTCGTCTATCTTCTGGAGAATGACAGTCTTCAGGTTTGAATTGTAAATTTGGTACGGAAGAAAGGTGGGTTGTGATTCCAGTCCACTGTGGGTGTGATACAGGGAGTAGATGAGGCACTGTATCAATAGATGTTACGAGGTCAACCGGTCGTTGAAAAGATTTAGGCAATGAAGAACTAATAGGTAAGAGGGCATGTTCGAGAGGATCCGTCATGGTTAAAGAATTTGGTGATGTCGGTGCAAGAGATTTCTCATCTAAGGATGTCAAAAGGAGTGGCGTACCTTCCTCTTGTGCAGCAAGAGTGGTAGAAGGAAGTCTGGGAAATAAATAGATTAGATAACATCCGTTCATAGTCTTGTAGGGATGTGGTATAAGAAGACTCATCGATGGGAAGAGAAGTCTGGGTAGTTAACTCCTTTATGGGTAAAGGAATGATTTCGCTTTGGCTTGATGGTGGTAAAGGAGGTTCGAGCTCCTGTGTTAGTGAAGAGGCTTGATTCAAAATTTTCTCGATAGAGGCTTTTGGCTGGGTATCGAATACTACATGGATCTCATGAACACTCTCTTCGGCTAAGATATCCTGGTTTGTGTTACTGTTGGAAGAGTGATTCGGGAATGGTTTGTTGAAGATTTTCAAATTTCGGTTGGCAGGGGCATTAGGATTATCGAGGGTTATATCCCCTGCGTCAACCATTTCCTGCACTATGTTTTTCAACATCTTGCAGTTCTCATGACTGTGTCCCTTCACGCGGTGGAAGTTACAGAAGTCATTTTCTTTGTACCAGGAAGGTATGGCGCGAGTGGAATCAAACCCAGAATGAGGTTTAACAGGAGGTAATGTAATGGCTCCTGCTTTGAGCAATTTTTCCAATATCACACCATATGTTTCTCCCAAGGGAGTGTAGTTGATGGGCTCGGCTTTGTACTTATAGGTGGTTTTTGGTGGGGTATTAGACGGTGTTTGAGATTTAACCATCACCGCGTGGACAGCTCCTTTTGATTTAGAAGAAGTGGACGCGTGAGGAGTGGTGGTATTTGGTTTATTGGTAGAATCAGGAGTTCGGAAATTGGGGTTTTTGTTGCGCAACCGCAATTTCTCTTCTTCTAAGGCTCGAATTTCTAGTTTCCGAGCCATGGTAAAGGCCTCATCAAATGTGCGGAAAGTTTGAATTTGAAGAGTAGGAGAAATGTGCTTAGCACATGCCCGCGTGAAAAGTTTGATAAGTTCAGCCTGAGGCAAGGCATATGTAAGTTGGTTGATAAGGCCGCGCCATCATCCGACGAAATCTACGATAGATTCGTCTTCGAATTGTCGAATGGCATAAAGGTCGGTGATGGATACTTTCTTAGCAATGTTAATGGAGAAGTGATCCAAGAAAGATTGGGCTAGTTGGTTAAAAGAGAAGATTGAGTCTTTGGTTAAAGCACCTTACCACTCCAGGCGGGTCTGATAAGGACATGGGAAATGTGCGGAGTAACAAGGCATCATCATGGGCAATCAAATAACAAGCATGTCTAAATGATCGCAAGTGTTGTTGAGGATCCTCTTTACTATTAAAACGAGTAAATTTTGGCAATTCCCATTGAGGAGGATATGAGTGAAGGGGGACAGAAGGGTGAATAGGCTCCCGACAAACTTGCTCGTATGTCAAGGCACTACGACTTCCCGAAACAGAAGCCTCTAGATTTTGCATTTTGTCCATCATTTGTTTGATGAAATCTATGGTTGGATGAGATGATGGTGCGGTTGTGGTAAACAGAGGCAAATTGGGCCAAGGGCCTCCGCTGGAAAATGGTGGGGTTAAGTGTTGATAAGGTATGGAGGATGAATATGTTGAGGCGACCGAATAGGGATGTCCCATATAAGATGTTGAGGTTACTGGATACGTGTATGGGAATGAAAAGGTAGGCGGAGCTTGAGAAGGAAAGCTCGTGTGGATAGGTGGCAGAGAGCAAGTCATGAATGGAGTGGTCTGCAAGAGAGATGAGGTAGGGGCAGTCGGTGGTAATGATATGTGGGGTCCAAGATTAGCCAAAGGAAAGCCAATCTGAGTCGTATGAATCTCTGAAGCTGTCGGATTGGGAGATGGGGCTAAAGGTGCAGGAAGCAAGGCGGTGTTATCAGGCGGAGTGGGCGCTAAATGAGTAGCTATACTAATAGGCATGCCAACAAGGAGCTGACCATCAGGCGTACGGTCAGGGGCATGAGACAAATAGTATTGTACAGCACTAGGATTAGCATCTAGAAACTTGGCAAAGTCCTTATCTCCCACAGGAATTTTAGGAACCTCGCTGGTATCCGTAGGTTCCCTGCGAATGTGAAGGGGGTGATTCGGGTAAAGAAAGCAGAGCAAGCATGTGAAACCATAGCGGCGGCTTGCTTTCGAGTGATAACAACCATGGACAGGTGTTCACAGTAGGGTTTCAATTTGTCAGGAACAGAAACAAACTCAGACTGGTGAAATTGGTAGGTTCTTTGGTTTGTCGGGGAATTGGGAAAGAACCGATATCGGTCTAAGAATCGATGTCGGTTATACTATAGCCGACGTCGGTCAGGTAACCGATGTCGGTGTAAGAATTCTGGGCTAACAAGATATAAAAGGCTGCTAATTTGATTTTTAACAACGTTTAGTATACTTGTCCAATTATTGATCACAGAAGATAGAGTATGAGAAAGAAAACAGAACTAAAAACAAGCAAGATGTACACGCAAATCCAGAGATTAACCCTAGGGTTAATTTTAATTATTGTGGGCTTATGCCTTTAGACGTAGAATGATGTCAGAATCCTAAACAAAAGACTTAGGGGAAATGTCAAGTTTGTTTTGGCTTATAAGGTTACCTCAATCGGGTGGAGGAATACCGCGGAAAAAGGGGGGATGTTTGAGCTGTTGTGTTAATTATGAAGTGATTCGGTATGTGTTGTGCAGTGAATGTAAGATTAATTTCTTGTCAATACCATGGATATCACCCCCACGTGTACGACCTGTTACTTAATCTATGTTTACTAGAATTGAAAACAGCAAGCAAGGATGCCAATGCACGTGTTTTAAACCCAAATCGAAAATGATATTCGATGAAGCAAAAGAGATGACTTTCACTAATGCAAGATGCAAAAAAACAAAGTAAGTTCTTTTACCAAAATAATAAAATACCTTGTGAATATCTTTAGAAGAAGAAAATAGCAAGTATGCTCCCTATATAAAAGCAAGCAAGAAATAAAGAAACCCAAAATGGGTCCTACCGGGCGTGCCAAAATGTTTCACTCGGAATGTTTCAACTTCTGGGAATAGAGTTGCTTCTATCCTTTCATTCCTTTTAGAAACAGATAAGTGTTAGGGCTAGGAGGAATACCTATGGAATGTCGAGATGGTGTGCGCGTACCGTAGAGGAAGATCAGGCTGATGCGAAGAACTCCTTTTTGTCTTGGAAGGACTACCTGCAAATAAGAACACAAGACCACAAGATTTTGATTAGACAATAAATGAGGAAACTGCCTTGGGCCCAGGAAATATAAAACTTCCTTTCGAAGGTGGTCAGTTTCCCTGCTAATATGAATTAACACAAAAGACTGTAAAATATCAATCAAATTACTTCGTTTGGAACAGATAGGGGAAAGGCTGATTTCTGGTTTGTAGTCTGGGTAACCGATACCACTCGTAACCGATGTCGGTAGGGTTTAGGATCTGTAGGTTGGTTGTTTTGTGGGGTGTTTGTGTTATTTGGTAGCTGTGTTATTTGTAAGGCTGTATATGGGTGATATTAGGAAATAAGGTGATGAGAGGTAGATGAATGATAGTTAGATGTAATATGCACGCTGGGTAGTGGATTCAGGGATGGATTTATGAGGACTGTGATTCAAAAGGCATAAGAAATGTTATAACAGAGGACATGCAAGATGTGACTTACTGGTTTTGACGAAGATGCAAGCTGATCTCCTTTGCTGTAAACACTTCTGGTATCTCCACTCGTCTCTGCTCGGTCAAGTGAAGATCTGGACTCTGTTCCTCGCTCCCAATGATCTCTGTTGATTCAAAAATCCTTCCACCTTTGATTTTGGTTCGGGGAGCCCATTTACAGGGAGCCGATGGCGGTTACGTAACCGACGGCGGTCGAGTAGGAACCGGCATCGGTAAGGAAAAAGTAGGCTATTTTTAGTAAAATAGCCCACCTTCCTAACTTTTCCCGAGAGATCAGTTGCGGGCTTGGTCAAATGACTAGAAGGTCGGTTTTGGGTGCGAGAAAGGGGTCATTAGTTATGGGTGTAGGTGTGGACCAAGTTATGGGTCTTAATTAGGTTAGTTTAGGGTTAGGGCTAGGTCATGATGAAGTGGCAAAATGAGGTGGTAGGTAAGGTGATGTGGATTTATCAATTACAAGGTAATTAATAAATAATTGTGTAAGGTTTAGGTGATGAGGTTATATTGCGAGATGAGATGCGGGTCACAAGGGGTCGTAAGACACAAATTTGGTGTCTACATGTCCATTACATGTGAGATTAGGGGGTAAGGTGGAGAGAGAAATATAGTTGGAGTATTGTTTATACCAAAGGTCACTCGAGTCGGGGGTAGCTTTCAATGGAGTAAACATTGCTAGGTAAATTCGAGGGTGATTGGATTCATTGTATGGTGACAAAGATTTAAGAATCGATATATGAAGTAGGCATTTGAGAATCCAAGCGACCATGGTATCTATAAATTTGTTGGTTAAACGGGGATGGTTTGAAGGGTGAAATGTTCGAAGGTGGTCAAAAGTATGTCTACATGATTTTTATACTTTTGAAGTATCTCATTATGACATTGGTATATACCATTGACTTGGTTTATAAAAAATTGAGAATCATGAAAGATGTTGATTGATTTGACATTTAGGGCATAGGAAACTTGGAGACCTTATAGGAGTGCTTTGTATTCGACAATATTGTTCGTCTGATCAAAATTGAGTTTGAAAGACAAAGGCATGGATTCACCATCAAGTGGAATGAGTATAACACCAGCCCCAACCCCACGCTAACACTTGGAACAGTTGAAGAAGAGTTTCGTTTGGTAAGTGGGTTCATCCAGGGAAAGGGTAACAATTAACTCATCTAGAAAGTCAAAATTAAAGGGTTTATCCCTAGAAATAGGTATGTTAGCCAATTGGTCAGCAATAGGTTGGCCTTTGATGGAATTTTGATGAATGAATTTGAGTTCGAGGTCAACTAAAAGCATAAGCCATCAAGTGACATGCGACATGCTGATTTTGATAAGGTTTGGCATACATGAAGTGTAACAGTCAGTGTTGGTCACAACATAGGTTTTATGGTTGAGTAGGTAATGATGGATTTTTGTGGCAATGAAAACTAAGGCTAAGAAAAAAAATCAGAATGGGTGTATTAGGTTTCATAGTCCAAAAGAGTACGGCTTATGTAATAAACTACCCGCTCCTGTGTTATTCATTGCGATGAGTGAGCATGGCCCCAAGGGAGTGATCGTGAGCTTTGAGATGTATAGGTATAAGGGTTGATCATCTTTAGGTGGGATAAGTGCGGTGGTTGGAGGAGGTATTTTTTTAAGGCCTCAAAATCTTTGTGGCAATCATCATCCCATTTAAAGGAGACATCTTTCTTAAGAAAATGATGAAATGGTTAACACCGATCAAATAATTTTGAAATGAAATGGTGAATAGACTACAACTTACCTTGCGGGATACGAGTTGTCTAAGGTTAGTGGGTGGAGGCATTTCTAGAATGGCAGATGGTTTTAGGATAGTGAGGTACTACGAGCAGATTTAGATTTGGCGAGGAGATCGTGTTAGTGCAAAATCATAGCACCCTATGTTGAAATTTATAGGTTGAATACTAACATCCAAGTGTGATTGCATAACATTGAATCCTTTCTCCAAGTGTGGGAATGAAGAGTGAGAGGAATCTCCGAGAGAAGAACATAAGTTTTGCAAAAATAAACACAGAGACCATAATAGACAGGAGAAGAAATGCATAAAAGTAAACATAAGCTACGGAGGTGATGCACCGAGGAATGAAGAACATAAGTTTTGCAAAAATAATGAGAGATCAAAATGAATGAGAGATCAAAATGACAACAATGAATACATGAGAGGATTTAAACTTAATCACGAGACATATATATTGCTCGAGAGATCGATTCAATACATTGCAGTGGCTAAGAGGAAACAGTGGCATTACAGTCCATGTGGGAGGCTCGAAAACTCCACGAATTCTCTTGCAAGCAGGAGAGAAGGGAGGAATTGCAAAACAAGAATGTCCCACCGTTAGAAAAAAACCCCTCCTTACAATTTATAGGAAGAATGAGAGAGAAAAGAGAGAGGAATTCGAAATCTACCCCAACCACCTCCTGAATGCATTTAACTCATCTCATCATGGCAGAAGCGGCGGATCTGGCGAAATGCAGCGGGCTGCTAACAACAAGCGGCGAACTTATGCTGCTGCATTAAAATTGTTTGTTGACGCATCACTTCTGTTTGGTTATTCGCGCTGGAGGTGTTTCTTGATTTTCATCCTCCAAACTGAACCAAAATGCAAGATTGACCTTGGAAACGTGTAGAGAATTTTACCAGCTTTCCGTTGATATAAAGAGCGCGCAAATCCGAGCTCTGGATCAAAAGTTATGGCGATCTGAAGATTTAGGGCACGGAACAGACGAAAACAGATTTTTGAAATTCTTCCCGCGCTCTGCCACTTGGATGACACGTGGCAAGCTCTGATTCGCTGAATAATTTTCTCTCCTCTACCTTTTGGCGGGCTTTCCTTTGAAATTTCCTTGTGGGCCCCAGCTTGGACACGTGGCGCCATTTCATTGGTTCGGTTCAGCGCTCGATAACTCGTCCCTTTGACCTTTGACTTTTTCTCCTGTGAGGACACGTGGCAGTTTCTGATTGGTCTTCGGCTCCTTTGCGTACTTCGCTTCCATTTGTCCCGGATGTCCCATTTGATTTTGGGCCCTTTGTGCTCATTTCGGCCGGTTCGGGCATTTCACGTCCATTTTCCCGATGTCCCATCGACTTTGGACCCTCTGGACTCATTTCGGCCGATTCGGCCGGTTTTTTTGGCCCGCTTGTCCCATTACGCCGGATGACTTGACTCTTTTCGGCCGGTTCGGTTGGTATTCGCACTTTGCGGCCCGGATGTCCCAATCACTTTTTGACTTCTGTGCTCATTTCTGCGATCCGGCGGTTCGGTCTTTTGTCCCAAATGTCTGAGCAACACTTGACCAATTTTTCTTCTTTTTAGGATCGGCTTTTCGCGCCCATGCCAGCGTGCTTGGCCCAGCCCGATTGTCCCAAATGCAATTTGGGCCACCTGGAGCTTTTCGGCCGATCCGCGCCTTGACGTCCCAAATGTCCCAGTTGCTCCCTTGAGCAGGACTTAGCCAATTCTTACACTTTTTCCTGGATTAACCTATTTTCCTTTCTGTAACTTTTTCACATTTTCTCAGAGCTTACTCCCTCCTTCTTGGCTGGGGAGTTAGAAAATTTCCTGAAGGGACCCTAGAAACCTGATTTTTGCTCTGAATCAATCAATTTTCTTGGGATTTGGATATTCTGATGCATGTTATCAAAATTACCATGGGGGGGTGAATTTTGGATAACAATTTGGCGACTCAGCGGGATCATCTGCCTGCTAGATGAAAAGACCAGTTACCTGAAGCAATCCATTGGGCATGGAGTCATCAAATATTACATTAGAATCCAAACCCGACTCGAGAATGTGCGAGGAGGAAGATGGAAAGAGACTTGACTTTAGCGAGAGACATGCATCATCTCCATGGACAACAAAGTTGTGCCAGGCATTTAGGGAAAACAAAACTAATCTCTGACAAAACAATGTGCACAAGCACTTGGAGGAAAGAAAAACTAATCTAGTATTTACTGGATGTAGTGAACCTCCCTCTAGAAGCAACGCTTGAGATAGATTCCATTTCTTTGGAATCTGCGGTTCTTCACCATCAATGAGGCCAATTGGAAAGCATTGTTGTTCTTGCACTTTGTGACCATGTATGGGCCACTCCAAATGGCATCAAATTTTGAATGCCTTCCTGGTTTTGCTCTGTCCACATCCCATTTCAATACTAGATCTCCTACTTGAAAAGATCTATCTTTGGCCTTCCTATCAAAGGTCTTCTTGATCAAAGCTTTGATCCTTTTCCATTGCTTGGAATGCACGATCTCGATTTCTTGCAGCTCCATCAATTCTACATATCTCACCTCCATGGGCCCAAACTCTAGCAACTCCAGGTTGTTTCATGAGTTCCAACGTTGGCAGCTCAAGTGACATGGGCAAGACTACCTCTCTTAGTAGACAAGCCTAAATGGAGAGTTACTGTGGATCTTTTGGAGTTATCCTATCTGCCCATAAGGCTGATTTCGTTTGGTATGCCAAGCCTTCTGATTCTCATCAAGAGTCCTCCTAATGATCCTCAGCAAGTTTTTGTTTGTAGACTCGGCCTGGCCATTACCTTGAGGGTAATAGTTTGATGAAGTGCTCAGGTAAATCCCGTTCTTGACAGCCCACTCAGTAACTTTAGATCCAATGAATGCCAATGCATTATCAGAGACTATTGTAGCAGGTACACCAAATCTGGTAGTTATCCCCTCGTAAAAGTCCAAGATGCTTAGACTCATTCACCTCTTTGAGTGCTCTTTGCCCATCCATCTGGTGAAGTAGTCATGGTTTGTCAAAATCCATTTGTGCCCTTGGCTCGGGTGGGATTGATGATTCCAATGAAGTCCAAACCCCATTGCATGAATGGCTGGTCAACGAGATTGGATGTAATGGGAGGGCTGCAAGTCTCTCTTTTCCTGTGAAGAATGCACAATTCTTACATTTCTTGATCCATGCATAGCAATCACTAAAGATTTTAGGCCAATAATAACCAGCCTTCATGATTTTCAGAGCTGTCACTCTTGGTGCAAAATGGCCACCAGCTGGTCCATCATGAAACTCCTTTAATACCCTTTGAATCTGACCTGTGTTAATGCATCTCAGCAGCACTCCATTCACGTCCTTCTTGAACAAAACTCCATCAATGATGGTATATGGAATAGCCTGCAACCTGAAGTGTCTTCTTCTTGCTTTGCTCATTTCTAGAGGGCACATACCCGTCTGTAGGAAATGTATCATATTTTGAGTCCAACAGGGAGTGGACACATCATCATTTTCCTGTTTTTGATCATCTTGTAATAGCAGGACAGCGTCTTCTTTATCTTCTGGGTTGTTTAGTTGTTTGGAAGCGAGCTGCTCACACAAACCTTTGCCTCTTACCAGCTTGGTGATCTTGATCTCAATGTCATACTCCATGACACGGGTGATCCAACCTGCCCTTTTCTCATTTAAATCCTTGTTGAGGAGGAAGTCTTTAACCCCAGCATGTGAGACCAGCAACTGGACCTTGTTGTTTGAGACTAAATGCTTGAATTTCTTCAAGCTCCTGATTACTGCAAGCACATGTTTTTCAATAAAAGAGTACCTTAATTCGCAGTCATTTAGGCTTTGGCTGAAGAAAGCAATCGGCTGCTCCTCATTATCTTTGTTCTGTTGCACCAGAATGGCAGAAATAGTGTCATCACCTCCAAATGCATAGAGGATGAAATCCTTGGAAAAGTCCGGGTTGATGAGAGTGGGTGCCTGGGAGATGGCTTCTTTGATTGCTTCAAAACTCTCCTTGCCTTCTGCCATCCATTTGAAAGCCATGCTTTTCCTTAACATTTTGGTGATGGGCTTGACAAGGGCTGCAAAATTTGGGACAAACCTCCGAACAAAGTTTATCCTTCCCAGGAAACTCTGAAGAGCTTTCTTGTGACTTGGCAATGGTAGAGCTCTTATGGCTTCAACCCTCTCTGGATCAATTGCTAATCCTTCCTTGGAGACAATGTGGCCAAGGAGTTTCCCTTCATGTGCAAGAAAGATGCACTTCTTAGGATTCAAAGACACTCCAAACTTTCTACACCTCTGAAACACTTGCCTGAGGTGAAAGAGATGGTCTGCAGCATTCTTTGAGAAGACAGTGATATCATCTAGGTATATCAGCACTATCTTGTTGATCAAGCCTTTGAATGCCATATCCATGGCTCGCTGGAATGTTGCTCCGGCGTTCGATAGTCCAAATGGCATCTTCTTGTAAGCATATGTGCCCCATTTGGTTGTGAAGGCTGTCTTGAACTGGTCTTCCTCCTTTACCATAATTTGATTGAAGCCTGAGTATCCATCAAGTAGTGAAAACCTTTCTGAACCAGCTACGACCTGCAATATTTGCTCCATGGAGGGGAGTGGATAATGGTCCTTGAGAGAGGCTCTATTCAAATCTCTGAAGTCAACACATAGCCTGATCTCTCCACTTTTCTTTCTGACCGGAACCAAGTTCGCAACCCAGCTTGAGTGCTTGATAGGGAATATAATTGCTGACTCAATCAGCTTGTCCAGCTCCTTCCTCATGAGAGGCTCCATGTGTGGATTGACTGGTCTCTGTTTCTGCCTGACAGGCTTAGTATTTGGATCCAACTCGATTGTATGCTGAGCTAAGTTGGGATTGAACCCTTTCAAGTCTTCATAGCTCCAAGCAAACACATCAGGGAATTCTTGACATAGCTGTATGAACTCATACCTTTCCTGTTCAGTTGTCATCTTTCCAATTTGCAGTGGCTTGTTCTCTTCTACCAAGATGGATGCCGAATCCTCCCTCTTGACCTGAATATTTGCTTTCTCCTTTCTAAACTGATCATTGGGGTTAAAAATGGACTCCAAAGTGATGAGTCCCTTGGGCAGCTTGTCAGTTCTCAGCTGTATCACTTGGTCACCATATTGCTGTTCCAACTTCTCTTGATTCTTAGCTGAGAACTCAGCCTCTTCCTGCAAGAAGTGGATGATTTGCTGGTCATTCTCAAATACTTGCCAATTGACATCGTTATCCGGCACTGAAGGCCTCACAATCACGTGGATGTTTGGTTGTACCTTGTTTTGTTGAATGTTTTCTACAATGTCAAAGGCTGCCCCTACTGCTGCAAGAAGCTTTGTCGGCACTTGATTCTCTTTCTGGGAATGGCCTTGATGCGAAACCCTCAAAATCTTCCATGAGGTCCCACACCCTATTCTTGTAGCATCTGAGTAGATCATTTTTGGCGGCATGCTTTGTCCCTTGACCTGATTTACAATCAGCTCACTGTCCCCAAAAACTTGCAAGTTATTTATTTTTCTCTTTATTGCCCAATGCATCCCTTGCACCAAGGCTTCATATTCAGCAGTGTTATTGGAGCATGCAAATTGAAATCTAAAAGCTGAATAATACTTTACTCCTTGAGGTGAAATAAGCACGGCTCCACCTCCTGCGCCTTGTCTACTCCTTGATCCATCAAAAAACAGTTGCCATACCTCGTTGTCATCCTTGTGGCTTGGCTTGGTGATGTTAGGAATAGGTTGACTTTCTTCGTGTATACAATAGACCCCTAGCTCAGATTCTTCTACTTCTTGATAAGGATCAAAAGCATGCACCTTGCTTGCCCATTCATCAAGAGTCAAATCTGGGATACTTCCAACCTTAGTGTCGGCTTCATCAGTGCCAAGGTGATCTTCTTGATCAAATGCTGAGCAATTGGTATTAATATGACTTGGAGTATAGGGCTCAATGTGGAAATCTGCAATAGGTTCTGACCTAATTGTAGCTTTAGTTCCATACCTCGTTCTGAACAGCATGTGTGACCAATCAGCGGACAAATATCCCCCAATCTTGGCAGTAAAGTCCCTTGACAAACAGAGGGCAAAGAGTGGTGGAAGGTCTATGACTGATATATCTTGTAAGACAACAACATTTGGACATGCATGCAAGGTAAGACTCAAATTTCTAATCACTCCAACTGTTGCTATTGCTGTCCCATCCAGCTGCACTACTCCCTTAGATGTTATTTCATACTGGAGCCCTAACTGATCAGCTATCTGTTTAGGCATTACTGAGCTACTTGCCCCGGAATCTATCATGCAATTATGTACTAGCTGATTTCCAATGATTAACGAAACATAGAAAGGGGGAGGTTTCAGCATTCTACCTTGTTGTGCTCCATGATTTCCTTCAGGCTGGGCAGCATTTGTAAGCACTTTGTCTTGCCTCTGAACCTGTTGATTCGAAGTTGGCCAATCCTTCATAGCAGCTTGCAGCAGATCTCTTTGGCCTGGGATGGATAGGGATTCCCACATAGATATATTGACGTTTGTCTTCTTCATCTGATCAATGATATTGAATGGTGATGAAGGATCTCTCTGCTGTCCTTTGGTTTGCACATTTATTCCTTGTATGTGGGCAGCAACAGCTGGCATTTGAGTTGGCCTAGGGGCTGTTCTTGGCTGCCCTTGTGCATTTGAAACTGGGTTTTGCTTGCCAATCATTTGTGGAGCTGTGGAAGGTTGTGGATTGGCTGGGGCTAATGGTTGTTCTTCACCCAAATTTCTCCTTTTTGACCTTGTGTTGGCTGCAACACCTTGAGAAATGCTGATTTCATACCACGAAATCCTCTGCTGCCAATTTACCAATGTGGTGTCATTTGGGGCGATTCTTTCTTTGGAATGTTTCTTGTTGTTGGCCGTTTTCTTGATTGCTTTCACCCTCCACACCAGTAGTTGTTACCATTAAAGCTTGAGTTAAAGCACCATTGTAGCACATGGATTGGTTATGGGGTTCATTACATGGAAAACACCAATCATACTCTTGGGCAATGTTGTTTTGTCTTTGGTACTAATGCCTTAGAGGCGATATGGCATTTGGATTATAGAAATTGGAATGGTCTATTGGCAGGAGGCCTTGTTTGATTCATATTTGCAGCTGGATTAGGTGGCCTTTGAGGCTGATATGGCTGCCTATTAGGTTGAGCTTGAGGCTGATACGAAGGTCTAAAACCTTGAGCTTGCTGTCTTTTTAGAGTAACCAGCTCATTGCCTAGATTTTGCAATTGCTTCATGACCTCCTGAAGCTCATTTGGGGCACTTGGAGATGAAGTGGAAGCTCCGTTTGAACTTTGATTTCTAGGAGTGGGAATAGGAGTTAAGACAGGTGCTTGACCAGTACTTGGGCTCTCTAAACTTGGATATAATGGCATTGGAGGCCTAGGAGCTAGCTTGCCAGCTTGAATCAGACAATTTTCAGCTCTAATGGCAATACTATAAGCGGCGAGGATAGTTGTGCCTCCCATAGATTGAACCAACATAGAAATATCGAGAATTTAAAGCTTTAAGGTAGTATAGAAAAGCACCTTCTTTGCTTTGGCTGATGCCACCGGAATTCTATCCCAAGATCTTTGAAACACTGAAGTTGAAGTCGGTTAGCTGCTCATTGGGAGCTCTCTTGATGGTTGTCACTGCTCCAAAAGAGACAAGTTGTCTCCCTTCTCTCCAAATTATCATGAAGTGCAATACACGGTGATTCCGGTTTGTGATAGAACCAGCTCAAGGCTCCTAAACCATTGCAATGCTTTCCCCTTGAATGAAGACACCAGAATTTGTGACTACTTGCATCTCATTAATCTCATGGATTGCACAAATGTTAGCAATGTCCTTGACATGATCACCGAGAGTGGTCGATTTTCTCGATAAAATATGGAATGTTCTTGATCTGCAATTTGGGATTGGATTTTGTGCATTGAGAGCAAGTGGGCTGCTGCCTGTGAAGTTGACATAGGGGTTTACTGGTTGCGCCATTCTGAGTGGTCTTAAAACCCTTGTATATTGAAAGAAAGGCCTATCAGGTGGAGGAGTTGAGAGAGTTATGCTTGGTGGAGATGGAGACCTTTGAATCCTTCTTCCTCTTTGCCTTCTTCTTGGAGATAGTTGCAGGTATTCAAACAGCACTTCCTCTTCTCCAGCTCTTGACCTTGTGATTCTTCTCATAAGCTTTTAGGCCTGACTGCTGAAACTAGTTGATTCTTCCCCTTGGAGTCGCCAGATATGCAAATAATAGCTCTTTTCAAGCAAGAAAATTGCAGCAGATGCACATCAACTTAGCTGCAATAAAATTGAGACCTCTGGTCCCACCGGGCGTGCCAAAACTGTTAGTGCAAAATCACAGCACCCCTGGATGTTGATCAGATTTCTAGGTTGATCATACTAACATCCAGTGTGATTGCATAACATTGAATCCTTTCTCCAAGTGTGGGACTTGAAGAGTGAGAAAGGAATCTCCAGAGAAGGGGTTCTATTCCTCTGTTCGGATGCACCACGAGAGAGAGGTTTACCCCAAAAACTAATCTAACTACCAAGGAGACAGGGAGAGAAGATGCATAAAATAAACATAAGCTAGGGAGGTGATGCAGGGAATGAAGAACATAAGTTTTGCAAAAATAAACACGAGACCATATAGATATACCACACCACCATTGCAGGTAACCGAAATGTAAAATGAGAGATCAAAATGACAACAATGAATACATGAGAGGATTTAAACTTAATCACGAGACATATATATTGCTCGGAGAATCGATTGATACATTGCGGTGGCTAAGAGGCAACGGTGGCATTACGGTCCATGTGGGAGGCTCGAAAACTCCACGAATTCTCTTGCAAGCGGGAGAGAAGGGAGGAATTGCAAAACAAGAATGTCCCACCGTTAGAAAAGAAGCCCCTCCTTACAATTTATAGGAAGAATGAGAGAGAAAAAAGAGAGAGGAATTCGAAAATCTACCCCAACCACCTCTGAATGCATTTAACTCATCTCATCATGGCGAGAAGCGGCGGATCTGGCGAGAAATGGCGGCCTAACAAACAAGCGGCGGCTATCTGCTGCATTAAAATTGTTTGTTGACGCATCACTTCTGTTTGGTTATTCGCGCTGGAGGTGTTTCTTGATTTTCATCCTCCAAACTGAACCAAAATGCAAGATTGACCTTGGAAACGTGTAGAGAATTTTACCAGCTTTCCGTTGATATAAAGAGCGCGCAAATCCGAGCTCTGGATCAAAAGTTATGGCGATCTGAAGATTTAGGGCACGGAACAGACGAAAACGGATTTTTGAAATTCTTCCCGCGCTCTGCCACTTGGATGACACGTGGCAAGCTCTGATTCGCTGAATAATTTTCTCTCCTCTGCCTTTTGGCGGGCTTTCCTTTGAAATTTCCTTGTGGGCCCCAGCTTGGACACGTGGCGCCATTTCATTGGTTCGGTTCAGCGCTCGATAACTCGTCCCTTTGACCTTTGACTTTTTCTCCTGTGAGGACACGTGGCAATTTCTGATTGGTCTTCGGCTCCTTCGCGTACTTCGCTTCCATTTGTCCCAGATGTCCCATTTGATTTTGGGCCCTTTGTGCTCATTTCGGCCGATTCGGCATTTCGCGTCCCATTTGTCCCAGATGTCCCATCTGACTTTGGACCCTCTGGACTCATTTCGGCCGATTCGGCCGGTTCGGGAATTTTTGGCCCGCTTGTCCCATTCTGCTTCGGACTGACTTGACTCTTTTCGGCCGGTTTGGCCGATTCGCGCCTTTGCGGCCCAGATGTCCCAATCACTTTTTGCTCTTTTTGTTTCATTTCGCCGATCCGGCGGTTTGGGTCTTTTGTCCCAAACGTCCTGAGCAACACAGCCAATTTTTCTTCTTTCAGCCGGATCGGCTTTTCGCGCCCGCCGCGTACTTCTGGCCCGATTGTCCCAAATGCAATTTGGGCCACCTGGAGGCTTTTCGGCCGATCCGCGCCTTGACGTCCCAAATGTCCCAGTTGCTCCCTTGAGCAGGACTTAGCCAATTCTTACACTTTTTCCTGGATTAACCTATTTGCCTTTCTGTAACTTTTTCGCATTTTCTCAGAGCTTACTCCCTCCTTCTTCGGCCTGGGGAGTTAGAAAATTTCCTGAAGGGACCCTAGAAACCTGATTTTTGCTCTGAATCAATCAATTTTCTTGGGATTTGGATATTCTGATGCATGTTATCAATACCACGGGGTGAATTTTGGATAACAGATCGTCCACGTAATCTTCCAATATATCGATGCATGATTTCATGGAAGATATAAGTCATAGCCCGTTGATATGTGGCACAATCGCTTTAAAGGCAAAATGGCATGACTCAATAGTAGAAAGTCCCCCAAGGGGTGATGAATGTGGTTTTATGTTGATCCTTTGGGGCAAGCAAGATTTGGTTATAACTTGAGAAGCCATCTATGAGTGATAGCATCTCGTGACCAGTGGTAAGGTCAACCAACTGGTCAATACCAAGTAGAGGAAAGTCATCTTTTGGGCAAGCTAGATTGAGGTCATGGAAATCCATGAAAATGCGGAGTCCCCCTGTCACCTTAGTGATAGGGACAATGTTAGAAATCCAATAGGGATAATCAATGGGTAAGATGAAGGAAATGGAAAGAAGGTTCTAAAGATATTCTTTGACAAGAAGGGCAATGCGAGGGTGCATTGTCCTTAGTTTTTTGTTTGATGGGTTTCGCGTCGGGAATGGTTACGATATTATGGACCACTATGGTGGGGTCAATATTGGGCATTTTTGCATTAGACCAAGTGAAAGCATGGTTATGATCTTTGAGAAAATAAGTGATGGCTTCTGTTCAGAGAGCATCTAAATATTGACTGATCTTTAGGATGTGCAAGTCGTTACGAGTATGAATGTTGATCTTGATAGTCGATTCATTCAACATGGTTTACGTCTCGAGGGGTAACAACTTATGAATATATGAGTCTTCCTCGAACCAAGGTAGGTGATTATAGATTCATCATCTTGACATTGAATGATGTTAATTGAAGGTGTATTATCATTGATCATTTCAAGGTACATGAAGGGAAGAGGGGAAGGAGCCTTGCCCTTGCATTGATAAGTTAGAGGCCCCAAGGAAATGGTGTTTATGAAAAAAAAATTTAGGAGGGATAGATTCTGGATCCATCGACTCCGTCAGCGAAGGTGGTGATGAAGGTGGAGTAGGTGAAGAGGGTGGAGAAGGGCTAATGTCCTTGATGATTTCAATGCATTCTGCTTAATAGGTGGTTCGAAAATATGATACCACTACGATCGTTATGTTTATGGGTAGTAGTACATAGAATAACATTATGGCAACCTTGCTCTTAAAATCCAAAACCAAAACCCTTCCACGTACATCGATGCAAGAAGGTGTGGGCGAAATGGTTATTGGTGAGAGCCTGAAGTCAATGGAAAATGGGTGGGTTTTGTGCTAATCATTCGGGTGTGTAAGTGGTAGTATCAAGTCCCCATAGGTGAGACTGGTATGAAGATGAGGAGGGCCATAAAGGAGGCATTCTCCTATGTGGTGATCATAGCATTTTTGATGTTGGTGAAGACTTTCATACTCTTGTGGAGTAAGGAATGTGTTGACATTGTATAGGCGATACTCCCCTGCATCGAGGTGTTGAAAAATCCCTTCCAAGGGATCGGTGGTTGGTATGTGGTTAGCTGGTGTAGACACTAAAATTAAGTCACACTCCCTTTTGGTCCTTTGACAAATAAAACCCTTCATCACATTAACCTAGTCAATGGCCCCCTTCATTCCAATAATATTAATTTAATTAATCTAATTAAATTAATCCATTATCCTCACCATATTTATTATTTAAATATCTTAATTTAGATAATATCAACGCATTCACCTCACCTAGACACCTCATCAAGCTAACTCACCCTAAGACCTATTCTTAGTAAGTTGTCATAACTAAGTAAGTCTTACCCAAACCCTAAAAATCATTGCCTACACTCCCTCTAACCACATTCATGCATGCTTACAATATTCTTCCAGTCTAATATGTGGGTTAATGATATGAGATCCTAGAAAATCAAGAGGATTTTCCTAGTTTAGTAAACCTAGAAAATCCCACCTTGACCGACGTTGGTTACCCCTAACTGTCACCGGTTAAGATGGAACCACCGTCGGTCACCTTTTAATCCCCAAAACAACCTTATTTTGGAGGTTGGAAAAATTGGGAACATTCCTAAGAGATATCACATCTTTTGAGAATGAATTTCAGTGAGAACACACATGCAAGGAAGGAGATCAAGCATTTCCTCTTGCACAAGCATCCAATAATCATCCAGCATTCACCCCAGCAAGGATTGGCTCCAACCAAGAAAAAGGAATGCACATGTAGCCCATGCATAAAGCTTTCCTATGATTGGTGATCCTTTATAGCCTTCAACCTCTTACCAGAATCTTCACCCTCACTCACAAGAATCCAAAACCAGGTTATAAGTAATTAGAATGTTGTACTCCTTTGGTTTATTGGTTTCATCATTATATTATGATCCTTTGTTTCCTTAGCCACCCATTGACCCCTATTCATACTCACCCCTCCATATCCCTATTAAAACCTCACCAAATCCCACCCAAACCACCTAATACCTCATTCTGACCAACCAAAGTCCTTTGTGCAATCACAAAGGAGACCCAAAACTCATTCTACGGCATTCCCAGAATTCCACGAACTGGCAGTACGATTACACCCAACCGCCATCGGTCCCCCTTAACCGGCATCGATCTCTGTAGGTGCCCATACCACCTAGAACAATGGCCTATCCACCTAATTCCACATCACCCTTATTCACCTGTGATCTACCTGAGACCTCTGTCAGACTGTAGAGACCCAAAACCAGTTGTTTGACCTTCAAATATTATTTTAACCTAGCCTGTTAGATTAGATCTTTCTTATTATGTTTCAAGTGAGATACCTAAATCATTTCAAATTACAATAGGATTTATTTTACTACTCGCATTAAATTGTTTTAAACAGTGGACTGACAGCCATCTAGGAAGTATCACACTTCTCGGATCTAGCACACGCTAGGCAGTTCACTACACATATTATTTAACTCTTTTCGGTGGTCTTGATTTTCATTATAGGTAGTTTCTCCTAGCCAAAAGAAAACTCTCACAATCAGATTTGGATCAAGAAGTCACACACGCGCAACAACCAACCAACCAACATTTCAACAGGTATTCCTCCTATGCTCGTTACCCTATCTGTTTTATCAATATTTCAAAGAAACATCTAAGAATCAGGTGAAACATTTTGGCATGCAGTGGGACCCATCTGGGGTTCCTTGCATTTTATTCATTCCTAGGAAAATTTGTGTGTTTGTTTCCCTTTTGAAAAGCATACACATTAATTTTATTCCTTGGTAACCTACCTTTTCTTTCTATTTTCTCTAAAAGAAATCTTTCTTTTGGTGTACTTAAAAAGAACCATTTCTTCTCATTTCTTTGATTTTAGTGAAAGAGCATCCCTCTTCCTATTCATCCATTTGTGTCATCAAACTTCACATTTCAATTTGGGCTTAAAATAAGTGCATTACATTCTAATTTATCACATTATCTCACATTAATTAAGGGCAACCTATATGCTGGAAGTCATTCCCAGTTGATGGTTGACAAACGAATCATAGAAATCACATCTCTCTCTCTCTCTCTCTCTCTCTCTCTCTCGATTCTTGCCACATTACACAAAATTCAAAACAAATACATATTCTTAAACAACATCTTTCCTAGGAATTCCTTCCAATGATCGCATTGATCTGAGGATTGGCAAGTACTCCCTAGCTCGCTTTTCTCTTCGAGTCATACTTCGAGTGAAGGCTGCCCCTACCATAACATACCTAAAACCTCACCTTTTAGATCTCCTTTGTAGGAAGCCATCCTCACCAAAAAAATCTATTCTACAGTTCATGAGTCAGTCCTTAAATAACATAAGCTAAACAAACATAATAGAAAAGGCACTCTTAGGGTCACATTTTTTAGTGTTTTTTCTTGGCTTACGTTTTGAGGTGAGAGGTTACACTCTTCATTTATTTTTGTTTTTCCTCACATGCTCCTCATCATATTTGGTGTATTCCAACTCTTCCTGAGTGTTCCTGGACCATATTCTCATCATTCTCAGAATTTTGGGCTTGATCCCCATCAAATTTTAATTCACAACCACTTTTCTTTCATCACTATTTCAATTCCACAAAGTGAACATTTGTTGGTTACCCTCTGACCATCGTCAGTTATACCCAACCGGCGTCGGTTCCAGGTCCTTTTGTTAACCTACCCAAAAGGACATTTATTCATTTTCTTCCACTTTTCATAGTCCCTGTCACTGCTATCATTCCCATTGATGTTATAAAACTCATCATATTTGGCATACCTATCAAATTTGGCCTTATACCCTTGTTCTTGACTCACTATCCATTTTCTACAGTGATCGGCAGTGATTTACCTATGACCGGTGTCGGTTTACCCTAACCGAAATCGGTTAGCCTAGTGTCACTTTCCAACAAAAATTTTATACCTAATCCACTTTTTACCACCTATTTCACCTATCCTTGTGGTTTTTCTATGTCATTTATAGAGAACCGACCCAGCCTAATTAGTACGTGTTCACATGGTGCTGACCCGAAGACAAGAAAGTGCACTCATATTCCATGCCAGTTGTCAACCACTCCCACCTAGTCCTTCACCACCTTCCATTTTATCACCAACCATGGATCCTATTCAACCTATCACTATCGCTACCGAGAGATGAGGAGTTCACACAACTCCTTGATCAAAACCCTGTCACCTTGCAGTTTTACCTTTCCCACTCATCCACTCGAGATGCCTCAAGTTAGTTGATATATGACATGCATGTATCCATCCCCGGCTCTTGTTCCCACTCCCATGTTAGCCCCATCTGGTTCTGTGCTACCTACCTCCACCTTACCCCTAGTCGTTTCACAACTAGGTCCTATACCCGCTATGACTACCACATCTATTACCTCCATTGCACCCACCACATCCACCATACCTTCAACAACTACCCAAAACGCAACCTCATATTCCCTAATGTCTTGCATATACCCGTAGCTACATTACCACCTCCGGTGTTGGTGACCCCTACCCCTTTTCAGAACGTGGTCCTTTCCATTCCACAATCGTTAGCCCCCATTGCCACTAGGGTTACCATGAACCTTCCACCTCCATATACGTACTATCAGCAGCCTCTCATTTCATATATTATTCACTTTGGGTACGTACCCCCTATTTCACTACCTTCTTCTTAATCAACCTACACGGTAGCACCATCTACTGGAGTGCCACCCCTGTTATATTCCCAAAACCAATACTCTCATGCTACAAGAGGAAATCAATCATCACAACCTACGAATGACCTAATCAAATTAATGATGGACAAGATGTAGAGATTGGAGGCATTAGTTTCCATCTCCTTGCAACACTCTCTACCTACGATGATATTTGCAACGAACCCATCCACCCATCCATTCCTATTCATCCATACACCATACATTGGGAGATGCCTAAATTCAATCATTTCAATAGCAAAGAAGACCGGTAACAACATTTGTGATCATTTAAACACTAGTGCTACTCCGATCGCTCATGATGATGCTTTACTCCTAAGAACCTTTCCCATGTCTTTAATTGGACCTGCATTAGATTGGTATAGTGGGTTGCCTAGACACTCCATATTTTCATTTAATCAAGTAGCCGAGTTTTCTTGATCATTTCTCCATTAACATTGTCAAGAAGGTTACCATGACTAACCTATACTCTCACGCGTCATATGAGGATGAATCCATCACAAAAATTTCACTCTGGTTGGAGTAGCCCGATTAATCAGCTCACCTTCCAACTACCACAAACATACCTTATCGAGCTCTTCAAGTAGGCTAGTGCTAGACATATCTCACTAACCTCGTAGGTTCAAACCTTCGAACATTTGATGAAGCATTCACCATGGCATGAAAGTTAGAGATTTTTTCCATCAAAGAGAAGAAAATTCAATTATGCAATAAGAATTCGACATTCAAGTCAAATGCCACATCTTCTTCTTCCAAACCACAAAAAAATTATTCAAAAGCTAAGGGCACCACTAACATAGCAGGTACTCAAGGCCAGCCCATCTCATCATCAAAATCAAAGCTACCCCCTCATCTAATCTCTCACCCATCCAAAATTTTCAATTCGGACATGAATAACGGAAATACACTCCAATTAGGGAGCCTTACTCTTTTGTTTTAGAAAAGCTTATCAAAGTCGGGGCCATCACCCTTCTACCCATAAAATCACACACTTTGGTTTTGATCCGATCACCCCATCCCCGCATGGTATAAATAACATGACTTCTTCGTAACTATCATCGAGTAAAGGGTCATAGTGACAGCAATTGCATCACTTTCAAAAACATTGTCCAAGAAATGCTCGAGAAAGGTGAGTTAACCGTGGATAATCCTAATGCACCTGCTAACCAAAACCTACACATCTTCAAGAAACCATTTCCTAATCATGCCCCTTTGTCTGATCAAACCGGTGAGGCCTCAACTCATGATACCCATACCCGCGAGGTCCACGCTATTTTTAGTGATGCACCTGTTGCTTCCCATATTCCATCCATAGAGGAGATTCTAGCCCACAATCCTCCTTCCACATCGAACCAACCTCCCTTATTCCTTCACCCATAGAGGAACACCTTTCACCTCCTTCCTCACCTATGGAGGAGTCTTTCACTAACATCGAGACCATTTCACCTTTGGCTTCTCCACCTAGAGAACCGATACCCATAGTACTTCTTCAGTCCACGGAGGATACTTATTTACCTCCTCCACCCATAGAGGAGCTCCCATCATCTCCTCCCCTATCACAGACCCTGTTGAGATACCTTTACCTCTTGGTGAGCATTCTCCATCAGCTACCCAAGATCTTATAGACCTAATTTCAGTTCTCTTACCCACGGAAGCTGAAGCTAGCCAATTCCTCATCTCTAAGACACATTTTACTGGAATTTCCATTAGGTCCTCTTCATCTCCACCGTAGACATGTTGTTATCATGTTTGGCCAATCACTTAGATTATGTGGATAGGGCCTTACTTTGGGGGTGCCTTTTTCTTCCTCAATGCAGATGCAATGTCACTTGTTGATGATTCCACTATCTACCCAAAATATTTTGACCAATTGAACGAACACAACCACTTCTATCACAACGTCTTCCACGACACCCATCATAGCTCAACATACACCCTTACCCATAACTCAATCTACATCTAAACCCAAACCCACACCTACAACATCTTCCTCGAATAAACCTATTACCACTTTAGGGGTCACCCCAACCACCAGCCTTACTCATCCACCTATCAAACTAGATTTAGCTACATCCTCCAAAGTCAACACCACACCTACTCTGACACCCAAATAGAAGAACCAAACCCATAGAACTTATCCCCTTGTTGCGTTAATCACACTACACATGTCCCATCCATCTTAGGACCTCACTTCCTAATACGTTTAAGAAACCTTCACCCATTAATAAACCAAAAACACAACAGCCCACTTCTTCCTTACAAACCTCTAACCTACCCAAGTGCCCGACATGACTTACACCCACACCTATAGCATCTCTACCACCCATACCCCCAATACTCTCCGTAACTTCTTCACTACCCACTACACTTCAGTCTTTGTCCCTCACACCCCCTGCATGACCCGCATCATCTACCTTCATAGCACCTCCGTTATCCCCCTAGGTAACTCATCCTCTTCCCCCATCTACTTTTCCTTCTAGACCTCATACACCCATATCACCTTTACCCAAGAAGGTGTAACCCAAAAACAAAACTCTGCTACCCTCCAATAAGATAGTCAAAACAACCACACACCCTCCTACTCGTTCATCTACCATACCCCTACCCAAACAAACACGACCAACACTCAATACTACTCCAAAGACCCAAAACCATGGCTTAACCCACTCCCCCTCCTATTAATACCATCCCTCAGCAATCAACATTACTTACACCCAAACCCACGTTCACTTCCCATTGCGACCCACTAGCGGGTCCTATGCCAAAATCTTAACCAACCTCCTTGAGACTTCGTCATCACATTACACGCCACTCGGACCTTATGACCCCTTCAAACCAAGCCAAAGGGGTTTGATGGCACTAAATTTTTTCCTACCATCATGTGCCAAGGCACGATGTGAAGAACTACAAGGCCTTGAAATCCATCCTTATCCGGTTGTGTCTTACGAAGCCAACTTCAACGACGATGACCTTCTTGATGAGGACCTTGCCTCACCAACACCCATTCTCAAACTTCCCACTCAAAACCATGACCTCCACCCCCATAACTCCTAACACCATCTCCAAGATTCAAAATTAACATGGTTCACATCAGATAACTTGCCACACTCGACACCCAAATTTCATTGTATCCAGCTCACCTCACAAGGTTTTTCTCCTCCGGTAGGTTTCTACCCGTCATGTCATTATACCACTCATCCTATACCTTCTCCATTCACCAAATCCCCTCAAATCAACATGATACATGTCACTACATGTGCTTAGAAGGATAAAGGTAAAGAAAAGGTGACTGACCCACCAACCAATCCTATACCCAACACACCATCTACATCCATACCTAAAATCACTATCTGAAGCCCCGCATACCCCATTTCTAATGGAGTCGAAATCGCACCATGCTCAAACAATTACACCAATCTCCCCTTAATATGTCCTTATATGACCTCATCTAAACTTTGGAATCCCATCGTCAAGCTCTTATGGAGGTTCTTCAATCTATTGAGGTTTTACCCAATGACCCTACACCTGTAGCCTCCATTATCACACCCCATCATGTAGAATCTCTCACCAAATTACCACCTTTATCCACATCGCACTCCACTCACCAAGTAGCCTCCCTTAGCTTCTCAAAGGAAGAGATCATGCCACACCAAAACAATGACCCACCCATCCCTCTTCATCTCTCTGTCCACATTGATGACAAATGGTTGTGACATGTGATGATTAATAAGGGTGTTATCATTAACATCATTTCATCCCATGCATTTACTCAAATGCTCATACCTGAAAATTGCATGCATAAACATCCTGTCATGTTACATTCATTCAATGATGCTATCACCTCCACATTAGGCACTGTCATCCTCCACATTCGTGTGGGCCCCCGCACTATCCCAGAATTATTCTACGTCTTAGAGGGGGAGTTTCAATATAACTTGTTGCTTGGAAGACCCTGGATTCGTGTCATGGGGTGCGTTCCTTCCACTTTGCATCATTGTGTAAATTTTGAGCATGAAGGACATACCTATACTATCCCAGCTGATCCATCACCTTTTAAAACATGCAACATGCTTTACCAACCTAATGATGTGCTCATACCCGTTAAGGTGTCTACCTTCGTGACGACCACCACTTCGCCTACACCTCCACTTACCAGTACAGTCACTACCTCAACCACACATACCTCATTCATTCCTACTACAACCACAACCTCCATGGCTGACCCATCGGACTCCCAATCCATTAACTCCACCTCCACATTGACCTCTGACACATCATCTATTTTAGCTACCCACATACCAACCACTGATCCCTTAGAAGGCATTTTTCAACGCCTCACTCTAGGGGAGTACCACCTATATAGCGTCAACACATTTCTTACTCCACAAGAGTATGGAAGTCTTCACCAACACCCTCACTATGATCACCACATAGGAGAACACCTCCTTTATGGTCCTCCTCACCTTCATACCAATCTCACCTATGGGGGACTTGATACTACCACTTACACACCTAAACCACCGTCACAAACCCACCCGTTTTCCACTAACTTAAAGTCTCTCACCAATTGACATTTTACCCACACCTTCCTACACTGATGTGTGTGGAACAGCTTTGTATTTGGCTTTTACGAAAAGGCTGCCATACTTGTCATTCCATGTACCATCCACAAACATAACGACCGTAGTGGTATCATCTTTTCTAAACCACCTACCAAATAGGCCCAAATTTAACCCATCAAGGACATCATCCCTTCTCTCGCTTTCTTCACCCGCTCTACTTTCATCATCGCCTTCAACGACGGAGTCGATGGATCTAGAATCTATCCCTCCTAACTTTTTTTTCATAAGCACCATTTCATTAGGGCCTTTGACTTATCGGTGCGGGTGAGGCCCCTTCCTCTCTTCCCTTCCTCGTATCCCGAAATGATCGATGATGATACACCTTCAATTAATGTCATTCAATGTTAGGATGATGAATCCATACTCACCTACCTTAGTGCAGAAGACTCATATATTCATCGGTCATTACCTTCTGAGACACAAACCATGTTGAATGAATCAACTATCAAGATCAACATTCACACTCAAGATGACTCGCACATCCTAAAGATTAGTCAATCTTTATATGCTATTGAACAGGAATCCATCACTTCTTTTCTCAAAGATCATAACCATGCTTTCACTTGCTCTTATGCAGATATGCCCGATATTGACCCCACCATAGTGGTTCATAATATCATAACCATTCCTGATGCCAAACCCATCAAACAAAAGCTAAGGAAAATACACCTCGCATTTTCATTCTCGTCAAAGAAGAGCTTCAAAGACCTTCTTTCTATTTCCTTCATATTACCCATTGAATATCCCTTGTTGGATTTCTAACATTTTCCTATCACTAAGGCAATAGGGGACTCTGCATTTGTATGGACTTATGTGACCTCAACCTAGCCTACCTAAAAGATGACTTTCCCTTACCTAGTATTGATCAACTAGTTGACCTTACCACTGGTCATGAGATGTTATCACTCATGGATGGCTTCTCGGGTTATAACCAAATCTTGATTGCCCCATAAGATTAACTCAAAATCGCATTCATCACCCTTGGGAGCTTCTACTATCAAGTCATGCCTTTTGGCCTTAAAAATGTTGGTGCCACATATCACAGGATATGACTTACATCTTACATGACATCATGCATCACATATTAGAAGATTACGTGGATGACCTTCTCACTAAAGATAAATGCTGCTCCAAACACCTTACCATCCTCAAAACCATTTTTGACTACCTCATTAAATATTGCGCTCGCCTTCAAGAAAAAAAGAAGTGTGTCTTCGCAGTTCTCTCAGGAAAGCTCCTAGGATTTATTATTTCCTTACGTGGTATAGATGTTGACCCTGCTAAAGACAAGGCCATTATGTAAATTCCTCCACCCACCAACCTTAAACAACTTTCTAGCATGCAAGGTAAATTGCATTCTATTCACCATTTCATTTCACAATTATCTTATTGGTGCTAACCATTTCATCATCTTCTCAAGAAGGATGTCTCCTTTAAATGGGATGATGACTATCACAAAGCTTTTGAGGCCCTCAAATAGTACCTTCTCTAACCACCCATACTCATTCCACCTAAGGATGATCAACCTTTCTACCTATACATCTCAGCTACCAATCACTCCTTGGGAGCCATGCTCACTCATCGCGATGAAAAACACAAGGAGCAAGTAGTTTATTACATAAGCCATACTCTTTTGGACTATGAAAACTGATACACCCATCCCAAAAACTTTACTTAGCCTTAGTTTTCATTACCACTAAACTCCGCCATTACCTACTCAACCACAAAACCTATGTTGTGACCAACACCGACCCCTTACACTTCATGTATGCCAAACCTTATCAAAATCAGCGTGTCGCTTGATGGCTTATGCTTTTAGTAGACCTCGACCTCAAATTCATTCATCAAAAGTCCATCAAGGGCCAAGAAATCACCGACCAATTGGCTGATGCACCTATTTCAAAGGATCAACACTCTAATTTTGACTTTCCATATGAGTCAATTGCTACCCTCTCCCTGGATGAGCCCGCTTACCAGATGACACTCTTCTTTGATGGTTCCAAGTGTCAGTGTGGGGGTGGGGCTAGTGTTATCCTCATTCCTCTTGATGGTGAACCCATGCCTTTGTCTTTCAAACTATATTTTGATTGTACAAATAATATCACTGAATACGAAGCACTCGTATTAGGTCTTCAAGCCGCCTATGCCTTAGATGTCAAATCAATCAACATCTTTGGTGATTCTCAATTGGTCGTAAACCAAGTCAATGGTATATACCAATGTTGTATAAGCTGCTTCAAAAGTATAAACATCGTGTGGATATACTTTTGACCACCTTTGACCATTACACCCCTCAAACCATCCCACGTTCAACTAACAAATTTACAGATACCATGACCTTCTTGGCTTCCCAAATACCTGCTTCACCCACCGATTCTAAAATATTTGTCACCATACAATGACTCCAATTACCTTCTTATTTACCATGTGAATTTTACTCTATCGGAACCACTACCCTGCACTGAGTGACCTTTGGTACAAACAATACTCTGACTATCTTTCTCTCTCCATCTTACCTCCTGATCTCACCCGTAATGAACAACGTGCCTTCCTTAAAAGGGTCTCTCATTACGTCATCATGGGGGGCCTCATCTATAAGCATGGATTTGATAGTATTCTCTTACGATGTCTCACAAGTTTTGAAATTCCTTATACCATTAAGTAAGTTCATGATGGCATATGTTGAGGTCACTTTAGTGGCCTTGTTGTTGCTAAGCGTATTCTTCACCTAGGCTATTACTAGCCAACCCTTATCTATGATTTTTGCGACTATGTCAAACATTGTGTAAAATACCAACAACATGCCAATCTTCATCATACACCTAGACACGCCTTATAGGTCACCCGTGACCTTTGGCCCTTCTCTCACTGGGGTTTGGATCTTTTCGGAGAGATCAACCCCCATTCTTCCCAACGACATCAATGGATCATCACTACTATCGAATACTATACAAAATGGGTTGAAGTTATACCACTCATCTGCATGAAAGCCGAGAAAATATGTGATTTCATCAATTATCACATCATTTGTCACTTTGGTGTTCCTCATCACCTCATCACTGATAATGGAAAATAATTCAAAAACAAAACATTGCAAAAACTTTGTGATGCCTTTGGCATTCAACTAAGTTTCTCATCACCTTATTACCCACAGACCAATGGCCAAGCTCAATCCACTAACAAAAAATTAAACAAAATTCTCATGAAAGTGGTTAACGATACTGGGAAGGATTGGCATACACACATTCCTTTTGCCCTATGGGAATACCACACTAGTATTCGCACTTCCACTACCGCCACACCATTTTCTCTGGTCTACAGTATAGAGGTTTTTCTACCTCTCGAAGTCTAGATTCACTCACTCGCATTTCTCTCCATGACATGCTTAATGATGATGACTCTTGTTAGGACCATTTAGCACATTTTGAGTTATTAGACAAATGTCATCTTAATTCTCTAGATCACCTTCAAGTTTAATAAAAATGTATCAAATGTGCCTATGACAAATGTGTCCATGAAAAACCTTCCAAGTCGGTGACCTTGTCCTGAAAGAAAATCAACATGTAACTAAAGCAGAAAAAGTAAATGGGGAAAATTTTCTCCTAATTGGCTTAGACCATACATCGTGACTCATACTTATGGATCAGGTGCTTATCGTTTATCTTCACTTGATGGTAAACCCAAACCTAAGCCCCTTAACACCTTACATCTTTGACCATTCTATTGTTGACTTTTAGTCCTACATCACTTTTTGTCTCTTTCCATGCTCATCCCTTGAGCGCTATCCACTTCATACACCTCACTAATGATTAAACAAGAATCATGTGAGTACCCATCACTTGTTATCTTCTCTTGAAAATGTGTACCACAGTGCTGCACATAACATGATTCTCATGGATACTTTTCGTCTACCTTTAGATGAGATCCCATGGTCATTTCACCCTACTTTTTGAACAAGAATATTATTCTTCACCTTGGTCTTGTCCATGACTTCAAAGCCCTCACATGGGACCCAAATCCTTGAGTCAAACTTCTAATATAAAATATGACTCCCTCAAAAGGACATCTTCCTCTCGATAACCGCTGCTATAAATAGACTGCTCCCTCAAAGGACAGCTATGTAAATCCCTAAAAAAATCAAGTGAGAGAATTTGAAGCTTCCCACATTGATTAGCTTCACGAAGACCTTAAGGATTTAAATTCTTCATCCCATATAGACTTCTCAAATCGATCAGTCTATCTCAAATATAAGTCAACACATAAAAATTTTTAGTCATGGACTTGCCCATTGTGACCTTGGATCTCTTACCCACAGGGCATGCTACCTCGTGCCACATAAAAAAATTAACCACCTTTCACCCTTCTCACCATTCATATTTTCATTTCCTACCACCTCAAGGGACCTCTTCGAAACCAAGACATTTGGTGATCATGTGACTAATTTTCACCGTAGAAAAATCAATCATGCGGTGTCTTTAGGGTATTTTTGGTATCCGATTTAATCTCCTTCACAACTTGAACAAAGATCATAAACTTACACAAGACACTCAAGGATAGATAGATGGTTTGTATGTCATTTGTAGCCAGGGAATCACACCTATCTACTTGTTTTCATTCAAGAATTGAGGGAGTGGATAGCACCTTCAAGAGGGTTTTGATCTAACCCTCACTATTTTAGGTTGTGCCTATCAACCAAGGCAAGAAAACTTGTATTGCAGCCCCTATACGGTAAGGAGATGGAGATGTCCTTTTGTTTTGCATATAATATGGAGGAGGCTTTATGAAAACATGATCAATTATCCATTATCCAAACTCAAAGGAGTTGTCACTACTAAATGATGGAAACGTTTTCAAAATAAAGCTAGAGCTGCTAAAGACATGATAGAACCCTTATCAACTTTGTGCATTTTTGTGAAAGGATTGAATTCTTTTATGGACACACAATGTAGATGCAGGGGTATTGTAGGTAGGATGAGTTATTTTAAAATGAAATTCTGATCAGAGATCTTGGGACAAAAGTAGCTATAAATCATCACCTTCTTTGGGAAACTTTGCAAATGAGTTACAACACCTAAACAAAAGAGAGATGTTTTAATGAATTTGAAGTGCTCTTTCAACCAGGATGTGTGCACAATAGATGCCCAAATCTACACTATTCCATACAAAATTTGATAACCTACCACAAAGGCTTGAAGAAAATATCAATGAAGCGTTTAGGAACCCTTGCTAGATCATGACCTAAGGTACACCCAAAGGTTTGCAAACACCCTCAATTTACAAGGCAAGATGAATTTAAATCTATTTATCTTCACTCAAATGAATACTCTTTAGAATGGAAGATTGAAAATGCCTTCAAACCCTCTACGATAAATGAGACTATGCATGACCAATAAATATCCCAAACACAATATTGTAACATGAGCATGAAACATAGATTGAAAACATACTAAAATACAAGTGTATGCAAGCTTTGCCAAGAGATAAAACCAATTAATCCAAAGATTTGATCAAATATATCAGCAAGGGAATGTTATTTAGATAATCTCAAAGCTTTTTGATGGCTTTATAGCTGAAACCAACTCAACATGATGAACATTTGATGCAAACTAGAATCAAAAATGGCTCTCAGGCAGTTTCTCCAAAAGGAAATGGACTTCTTCCAGTTTTTCCTGTGAAAATTCTTCTCTCTTTCTCCAAAATTCTCAACAGACTTAAAAATGCTTCCAAATTACATCATATACCCTATACCAACTTAGATCCTTACATCCCAAGCAAAGAATATGCCAAAGGGATCAAATTTGTTACAAAACCCTATCCATTTGATGAAAAATGATATAAAATTGTGAAACAGCTCGCCAAATGCCAGAGATGCACAAATATTTTAAAATATTACATGAACTCAGATCCTTATCCATCCTAGGGTCATGTTTTTGGCATTCCACCATGCCAGCATGCATTTTCAATCATTTTTCACCTTTTTCTCTCATCATTTTTAACTCTGCAACTTTTCATTTTTTACCTTTCACGTGTTTTTCACGGGCTGAGAAAAATATCTCATGAAAAACACTATATGACACCGAATCATCTCAAATAAATGATTCCATAGTGTTTAGAAGGTCTAAGGGATGCAGATTTATATAAAATTTCATGTGTTTTGGTGTGAAAATGATGATTCCACACTTCTTGGAGCATTCATGGCACCCAAAAATGAAAACGCACAAAGAACCGTTGATTAAAATCAAATTTAAAAATCTTCCCTCCATGTGTCAAAAGATATCCTTAATATTCTTCCTCTTTTTCTTTGGATGGGTTGGTACATGTGTCCAAATATGATTGGGGCGGGCCCCCAATCCTAAAAATGCATTTTAAACCTTTTTTGAACTCTGAGAAAATTTTGAAAATTTTCCCCACATGTCCCCTGAATGCGCCATGTCTCCTCATGTGGGCCTCAATAAAACTGCAAGCCAATCTGATGAATTTCACCACTTGTTTGCAAAAAGGAAAATTTTCTCAAAATTCCCCACAGGCCCGAACACCCGCTGCCTCTTCTGCCACGTGTCTCCGTCTCATTCGCTGTCAGGGCCGACCCTCCAAATTTTTCCTTCAAACCTCCGCAAGAATCAAAACTTCATGTGGGCCCAAGCTTTCCTTTTAACCTTTTGAAATGTGCCACATGTCTCTGTCCTATTAGATGCGGAGCTGACCCTCTAGAGTTTCCGCGGGTTTATTTTTCACTTTGAGATGTTTCGCTAAAATTTGGAAAAAAATTGCTTTCTCTCCATGTGCTCCACATCTCCTACCATCTCCCAGACACGTGTCCCTCTTTCATTGGTGGTGGGAGCTTGGCCCCAAAATTTTCTTTTTACCTTGTGAAGTGAAGTTTAAAAACTTCAAATTTCTCCAAACCTCCGCGCCTCCAATTCATCCCCATGCACACGTGTCATTTTGCTATTTGATGCGGGCCTCTAGGTCAAAATGTTTCCTTTGGCATTTTGAAGCCAAAAACTTCAAAAAATTTCCAACTATCCACCTCTCCATAATGACTCTCGTGGACACGTGTCGTCATTCCACTACGCGCGGGCCTTCGGGCCAAATTGTAACTTTAGCGTTACAAGCCAAAATTTTCAAACTCTTCCAAGTCCCTACCTTTGGTTGACCTCCATGGACACATGTCGCCCTTCCATTGGGTGTGGGCCCTCGGGTCCAAATTTTCCATGACGTTTTGAGCAAAAATTTGAAAAAATTTCAACTCCACCGCCGCCCACTTGATCCTCCCATGCCATGTGTCACCTTCCCATTGGGCACGGCGCGTGGGCCAAATTTTTCCCCTGACACCCTGAGCCAAAAGTCATCAAAAATTTTCCAAGTCCTTAACCATCCGCCTGGCCCTCCTAGACATGTGTCATCATGCCATTCGTTGCAGGCCTTGAGCAAGAAGTTGACCTTGAGAAATTTGCAAAAAATGAAGGCAAAAATTTTTGAAGTGACCTCCGCCACCCGCTACTCCATCTGACCAATCAAATCACACCACGTAGGGGCACTAGGAAAATGTGGGGCCGCGGAGCAAAATTTTCCCTTCGTTGAAAATTGAAAAAATGACAAGTTATAAACTTTTCCGCACATCCTCGGCCAATAGAAACCTGCCACGTTAGCATAAATGTTGCAATGATAAATTTGACGGGTAGAACATGCCCGTATGCCCGTCAAAATGCAAAAAATGCAGGGGATGCTTCTGAAATCAAATTTTTTGACAAGGAAGGTAGAATTCTTCATTTTAAACCAACTGAATCATCTTTTGACATCATTTGCGACCTTGGGATTGGGGAAACACTTGCATGAATTCAGGATTTGATCAATTTCGAGCTCTTTCATGATTTGGCAAAGGAGAAAATGGTACAACCCGTGAAAATGAATAAATCAGGGCACAAATGGGGGAACTTGGATTTTACTTCAATTTAGGGTAGAATAACAACATTGAGGGCAGTTACGAAGGTATTCAGTTGGAAAATGTGAACTACAGACCATGAAATCAAAAAATGAAATGTTTGTGAGCATATTCGGTCATGGAAAAACAAGGCACATTATGCAAACTCAATAATGGGACCAACATTGGCTCTTTCCTAGGGATGGGCACTCCCAGTGAGTGCCACAAGAACAAGACATAGACCAAGTGCCAAAAATCCATTGGGCAAGGAGTCAAAACATGCAGAGCATCCCTAAAAACTAGAATTTCCACCAAAAATAGACCGAGAAAACCACACCAACAATGGTTTCCAAGGAAAAAAGGGAAAACCACAAGCCAACAATAGCAAGAACAAGGAAAGGAAAAAAACAACAACAAGGGCTATACAAAATATACAACTTGTGCATACCTCACATGGGGATTTAATCCAAGAAATGTTTTAAATGTTTGTCATTAACAGGCAGCTCCAACAAATCCCCATCTAAATCCTTGAGAAAAAATGTATTTTCTCCAATCCTGATATCAATGGCATAAGGGCCCATCCATAGAGCATCAAACTTTCCATGCTTGCCCTTGTCTTCATGCCTACTATCCCACAACAAAACTAGATCTCCAACACTGAAAGCTCTAGGGGTGACCTTCTTATCAAACAACTTCTTTAATTTCTCCCTAAACCTGACATGCCTTTGATGAGAAGCTCTCCTTTCTTCATCCAACTCAATGATCTGATTGATTCTTGATTCATATGGGCCATGTTATTGATCTTCCAATTGCTAGGCAAACTGAAAAGTGGATAATTACAGGTGTAATGGCAACAATGCTTGAATTTCATAGACCAATTCAAATGGACTTTTACCAGTTTCTCTTTTTGGAGTTATTCTATCAGCCCAAACTACAAATTTCAATTGTTCTCCCCACTTCTTCTTGTTGACTTCCAATGTTCTTCTAATGATCTTGAGCAAGTTTTTGTTACTTGATTTAGCTTGCCCATTCCTTGTGGGTTATAGTTTGAAGAATAGGTCAGATTTATCCCATATTCATCACACATTGCCATCAAAGGCTTGGCTCTAAAACACATAGCATTATCAAACACAATCTTAACTGGAACCCCAAATCTGCATATGATATGATTCAGCAAGAAATCCATTACCACTTGGTGTGTTGCCTTTCTAGATGGAATTGCCTCAACCCATTTTTAAAATAATCAATTGTTACAATGATCCATTTGTAACCAGCACTAGAAGGATCTGAAATATCACCAATAAAATCCATTCCCCATTGTTTGAAAGGAGATTCAATTGATACAGGTTGCAAAGGAAGGGATCCTGAAGCTTTCAATCTTCCTAAAAATGTTGGCAACTATCACACCTTCTAACTAGCCGGTTTGCATCTTTGAAAAGAGTTGGCCACTAATAACTAGCTCTTAAAATATTATGTGTTATCACTCTCCTAGAAAAATTTCCTCCACAAACTCCCCCATGGAAATCAGCAATCAACTTGGGAGCTTCATCTTCAGTTATGCATTTCAAGAGGACACCTTCAGGGTTCTTCCAAGCCAGCCCAAGGTCTGTTATGATATATTTCTGAGAAGCCAGCTTGAGGGCTCTTTTCTAATTTTTATTTAAGTGACTAGGATAGCATAAGTTCTTGAGATAATAGACCACATCTTTGTACCACTCGGAATTCATCAATTTTTCAAGGAGATCTACCCTTTCCTTCCCTAGCTAATTCACTTCTACATTTTACAAATTACTCTCACCATGAGCTTGGCAAGACCCAAACCTCTTGCAAGTTTGTTGTTTGAATATCCATGTCATACTCTTGTAATTTTTAACCCATCTACATCTCTTGCTTGATATCTCCATGTCGGATAAGATGTCTTTAAACATGGTGAGGGGAACATAAGTAACAACCTTTGAACTCAAAATGTAGGGCCTGAAAATCTTTGTTGCTTTTACTAATGTGAATGCTTGTTTCTCCATAATTATGTACCTCAATTCATCTGCTTTTAAAGCCTTGCTAAAGAAATCAATAGGCCTCTCAGCTCCATTTTCATCCTTTTGTAGCAAAACTGAAGCAATAGTAAATTCAGATGCAAAAGAGAAGATTTGGAAAGGCATATTATAGTTTGGAGCTGCCAAAACGGGTGCATGCTTGAGTGCATCCTTTATTCCTTCAAAAGCTTGGATGGAAGCCTTTTCCCACTTAATAACTTGGTCCTTTCTTAGCATGCTTGTGATTGGGAGAGTTAGCTCAGAAAAATTAGAGACAAACCTTCTAATGAAATTGATTTGGCCAAAGAAAGATTGAATACCCTTCTTGGTTCTTGGCATAGGCACCTTGCTGATTGCTTCCACTCTCTCAGGGTCTATCATAACACCTTCTTTAGATATAATATGTCCCAAAACTTGGCCTTTTGCACGCCAAAATGAAACTTCTTTGGATTAAGTGAAATGCCATACTCTCTACATCTGATCAGCATCTTCTCTAGGTGTTGCAAATGGTCTCTGCTCACGCCTTGAAAAAAAATCACATCATCTTGATAAAATACAATAAATTCATTGATATAACCAGCAAAGGCAACATCCATCGCCCTTTGAAAATTAGCACCAAAATTCATCAATCCAAAATGCATCCTCACAAAAACATAAGTCCCCAAGGAGTAGTTAAGGCTGTCTTAAGTCTTTACGATTCTTTGACAACTACTTGATTGTATCCGTGTAACATCCTCATTTTATACTTTAGAACAAGTGAATTTT